>JAUMHI010000054.1:13130538-13146037 GCA_032359435.1 Enteromius unitaeniatus
CTAATGGTGGAGGAGGACCTGCCACCATGGCCCGAACCACCAGCGTTTATGATGGAGGAGGACCTGCCACCATGGCCCGAACCACCAGCGCTCATGGTAGAGGAGGACCTGTCACTATGGCCCGACCCTCCAGAGCCCACCGAGCCGTCCGAGCAGCCTCTTCAACTCGCGCCGAATAAATGTTTAAATTCAAAGCTCCGTGTCCCTCCGCTCCTTTGCCCAGCTGAGAAGTGCGCGTACACACATCACCAGCGGACCTGAACATTACAAGATGTTCCATTTTCATGTCAAAATGTCATGCTTCAAATAACATCTGTGAAAATAAAATGCAAAATAATGTTCCATCGCCGTTTAGCGTAACAGATTTATTTATTTAAAAATTAAAAGGCATATTTATTCTGTCTGGTACTTATTAAAAAATATATAATAAACGGTGATCATATTATATTTAATTATATTTTAAAAGATGAAACATTTCTGAAAAAGGGGTAAAACCTTAGTCTGGCTTCCACGACTATTAAGCTCATAGGAGCTTAGTCTGGCCAAGCTGCCTTACTACCTGCCTTCTGGGAGGCGGGCTTAACCTGTGTCCATCAGATGCCTCTGTATACTACTGGACAAATCTTCAACCAATCAGACCACTCTTCTTGTTTCTCATTGGTTTCCATTTTTTTGGGAACTGAAATGCTCTAAAATGGCAGCTTGGCCAGACTAACTTTGCTCGCGAAAAGAATGTAGCGTCAAAGGAAGTATGGGCGGGCACAGGCTAGTAAAACCTTGTAGTTTGACAGTGGGAAAGATGCATAAAAGTCTTGGTAAAGAGTCTTAATTCCATATCAGAAATACAGTAGATTCAAAAACTGCTAATTTACATAGAATTATATTGCTCTTTGTAATAAAAATGAAAGTGGATGTGCAAAATTCATTGCAAATCCAATGAAAAACAAACACTTTCAAATGAAAATGTTCTATTAACAGTATCTTTGGTAAATGGCACTGATTCCAGGGGTATTTATTAAGGAAATATCTCAGAAATACAATCATGCAGAAAGTCATGTGTGTGAGTATTTTCTCCAAGCACATATGGAGGGGCTGAACCAGTGCACCTTGGATTAAAATACGAGTAATAATAGTATGCATATTTTTAATTTCATAATAGAATGGCTATGTGTAAGTGTATAAAAATAGTTTCTTTCCATACAAATCACATAAGTTGCCACCTTGTAAAAAAGTTAGGTTTTCTCATGAGACTGGGTCGACAGGTTCATGTGTGTCCTTCGCAACTCGCTGTCGGGCTTTGACTACCGTGAGGTGTTTGGACACCTACCACCATTGGCCTCAACATCCCTCAACGACAATTTCACACCTTAGTGTTCTACTTCTACATTGCAAGAAAGGTGTTGATGGTGCGAAAATTGTATTGTGGTCAGTTACCTGTGCTGACCTACACACAGTCCCTTCGCCCTCCTCACTGCTTCACAAAACCCCGGTGGGCTGAGATAACAGACCTTGAGGTACAAATGAGACCTTAGGCGTCGAGCTGGTGGGCTTTGCTGGCGATTTGTGTGAAATTTTGTCTTCAGGGTTTTCCGGGGCATGCTATAGGTCTTTCGGCGGCCAGAACAGCTACGGGACAGTGGAGCGAGGGGACGGTGCACTTCCCAGGGTCACTTTGGCTTGTCTTTTTCAAAGACTCACACACATTCAAAAGCTGGAGCAAAATAAAAGGCAACCTTGGGAGCAGGAGAGCAGCATATGGTGTTTGAGTGCTCTCATTACACTCAGTTTCTCTCACTTTTTCTGGCATTCACAAGGGTCCTTCAATTTACCACAGTTGTACTCCGCAACAAAGAGCCCTTCTTTTGTGCGGCCACCTAAAAGCGGTCTGTTAGCCTCTAAATCCCATTTTATGTCGCTCACCATTGAAACAAAAGAGACAAGCGGTGCGCACACTTGAGCACAACAAGCACTCAAGCAGCAGGCTTCACGCAGCTAAATTGCGAGATTAGATTTTGTGTGATACGCTCAGCTTCCAGGCGTACCGTGTTTATCTCAATGTGACAGGACACTGGACATGAGATGGACATGGGAAACAGTGGGGGTTGACTTCATCCTCGGCCTGGTCTCTGGTTTCGCACGAGATCCCGTGAGACGGCAGCTGATAATTGGTTAGAATCCCAGCAGGCGGAGGCACTGGTTTAATCTTGTGTGTGTGTAATCCTAACGCTTTGTCTGGCACTGATAGGTCCACACCAAACCTGAAGCATCCCCCTGAGCTCCTAAGACACACGGCTTCAAAGAATGCCGGGGGACAAATCCTGTGTGTGTGCAAGAGAGAAAGCATAACAGTCCGTAATTGAGAAGATAGCGTAGTCGACATTTTACATACAGAACTACTTGAGTCTCCATTTGTACAGCTGATTGCCGGTATGAGGGGATAAAATAAAAGGAAGTTTTTAACTTCTTGAGGTTTTTGTCAAAATGTCAAGGTCAAAATGTATTGACTGTTTAAATTGTGACTATTTATTTATTTATTTATTTTGTTGTGTATACAGTGTGCTGTTCATAAGGCACATTGGGTATTTACACCAATATTGTTTAATGTGAGGAAGATGCTAAATGGCAGTCAGTCCTGAGGGAGAAAGCTAAATTGTGTATTGTCCAAAGTGTTTTTTGTTTGTGAAGCGTATAGAGGTGAGCACTTAAGTATAGAGTTCAGCATGTTGACATTGTTCTTTACTTTACAACGGTAGGTTAGAGTTTGTAGAGAAGTTTACTCTTTTTGCTTGTACCTTATCACACTTTATTTTGTCTTTGTTTCTCTGTACCGGTATAGTGTATGCTGTATGTTGTGTACCTGTTTTTGGGTAGAAGTAATAAAAAAAAGCCAGTAAATGAACTCTACTCCTGAGGTTCTCTCCCTAAACTAGCTAAACATCCCATGGATAGCGTCTGTTCTGCTATCTATGGGTTGAACGTGACCTTTCTGCCACTGTCACAGCACAGGCCTGTCACTGGTGTTGTTCAGGGCTGTCACTGTTCTAGAATGGAGTAGGAGTTTGCAGGATCCATTCCTGGATATGGCTTGGTAATGAGCGATAGCTGCATTTGGCTGGGTTTACTGGCAGCCCACGTTAGATAAATGGGGATCCTGACTGCCCGACGCAAGCAGGCTCAGCCTACAAGCTGCCAATAGAGATCAGGTTGCATTATGAAATTAAAAATATGCACACTATTATTGCTTGTATTTTAATCCAAGGTGCCACTGGTTCTGCCCCTCCATATGTGCTTGGAGAAAATACTCAGTAGTGCATGACAACAGTAAGGCTTGTACAATAGTATTTCTGAGATATTCCCATAATAAGTACCTTTGGAAAGTATTGAAGTATTTTAAAGTGCCCCTATTATGCCATTTTAAAGGTTGCTAATATTGTTTTATAAGTCTCTCAAAACAGGTTTAAATATATGCAAGGCCAAAAAACACTTTTAATTTTCTCCAAAAATAGATTTAATTTTACCCCATTTCTAAATGATTGGTAAACGACTTGTGTGAAGAAGCTTGAAGAATCAGTCGGTCTAAACCCCATATAAAAGGGCATATAAAACAAATATACTCTCACAGGACACAGCGTCTACTTGACATGATGTATTCCAAGTGGAAATTGTACTGTTTGTGGGCAGGCAAGTTGTTCTGGACATAGAACGTGGGCGGACATTATGCAAATATGTTACTTAGTGACGTGGATACGTAACAGAAAAAGATTCTAATTGCTGTCGACTCATTTAGGAGAATGTGAGCCAACTCTTTTTGTTTTGTTTTTTGATAGACAATAACTTTATTTATTGTGCACTGTCGGCGTCACAACTTCAGATTGTTTACATATAGCTACATTATTTTTTGCTACATTGTTGACCATCATTGACTTTCTGACACTGACTTTCAACTCCAAAATATATTTCCATAATATGAAATTTTCTTGGTTAAAATGTTTGGTTATATTATTTATTATTACTACAACACACTATAACGTATTGCTACCATTAGACTTAGACTATATCAAATCATGTGAGTATGCTTTGCAGTGGTTTTCATTTTTGTGAGTACACATTTGCCTGTGATGAATTCACAATGTTTATAACAGTTAGACTTTGATTATTTTGTAAACATATTATTCTTATTTATTTGTATTAACTTTTTTAATGCTTTGTATTATCTTGTGTACAAATGGCTCTATTTGCCCCTGAGCTAGTGTCTGTGCCAGTGCCACGAATTAAAAGTTAACATTCAAGGAAATCACAGGGTTGCAAATCAATCTTATTCTATGGTCTTGTAGCCCTTGAGCCCCACAATGATGGTGGAGCTTAACAACTCAATATATCAATATGCATCTTCCAGCAAAGGGTACTTAGCCCAAGCAGAAGGATAGTAGTATTTGAAGGAAAATCCACATGACACATTATAGAAGACATAAGGTCATGTGCAGAGGGCATGGTCATCTCAAACAGACAAGATGAGCCTTTTAGGTCATTGAGAGGTGCTGAGAGAAGAGTTAGCTTGATGTCAAAAGAAGTGTGTGACGTTGCTGTCTGCCATGAAACACCACTAAAAATAACTGTTTAGTGCATGCACCCCAACTGTCTTTTACACGCACACTCACTCAGCCTGTTTGTACCTGTCCCTGTTCCCCAGACTCAGCTCTATGTTTGTGCCGAAAGCTGCTATCTTGCTCTCTAATTACACTATAGCTCTCTCACACACCTTTCTCACCACGACTGATTGTCTCTTCCATCTCCCCGTTCTCAGAGGTTTTATTCTGTCTGTCACCCACCCACACTCACACTGTACACACACACAGGACACACACACTTAAGCCCCAGCTACGACCCAACAGAGCAGCCGAGCCTGACATTTCGCCCACTGAGTGGTCAATTAAAGAAGAAATCCATGGCATTTATGCCTTTATCCATAAACGTAGACCTCTGCCATTTAATGATGCTACCTACAGACACAGGTGTATACACAAACTGTCATACACAAACAATCACACTTCTAAATTTGTCAATTGTTTAGCATTTCTTCAGCTCTCTTCCCTCCCATTTATCTCCTTTGCTGTTATTTCCCCCTAAAACTGAATATTCATCATTTACAGGTTGCATCACACTGTTCAAAACTTGCATGGCTTGCTTTCTAAAATGAAAAAAAAAAGCTTGGTACTTTCTTCACTATTTTCCAGGTTTTATGATAACTTTGTGTGATGACAAGTTCAAAATTAAGTCAGTAACGTAATAGCTGAAAAGCGAATCATTGAATTAGTGAGTTGAATTTGAGAAGTCTTATTGTTTTTTTCAATAAGCATGTTGCTCTGGTTCATAGATTTAACTAATCAAAATAAAAACAATATTGTGAATATGGCTTAGTGCGGTTATCGAATCTCAAAGACTGCAATTTGATAGAATTACATGTACTGTGTGTTTTCGGAGTGAAGTGTGGCACTGTTTTCATTTACACACATGCAGCTCATCATTCAGTGTTTTCAGTGGCTCAGAGTGGCTTGGTTTACTGTAATTGCTGCTTCACACTAACTCTCCATGTGCTGGAAGTTAGGAACAAATTCATATCCTAGTATAACGTGCATTTGGGGAGGAAACATGCACAAAAGCATGTTCTCAAACCTGTAATAAGAACCAGCTGTTGTCAGTAAAAGAGAAGCTTTTAGTGCTCCCTGTTGTTTTCTCCCTAATTAAAAGCTTGATGGTTTAATGTTTGAAAGAGTAGAAGTTAAGACAGCTATAGATATTAGTATTGTAATTTTGCCTTTGTACTGCGAATTTGATTGATTGGTTGATTGATCGAATGATTGAATTTACTTTTATACAGTAATATTTGTGATAATTTTATTAAGTAATAATAACAAACATAGAAATATGTCAAATAAAAAATATTTACAATATGTTGATATAATTCCAAACATTTTGCCCAAATTACAGAAAATGTGTTACAGAAAAAAATGTTTCTTTCTAAAGCCGTAGAGGACTAGAGTTATAGCATATTTTTAGAGCTTGAAAGTGGCATTATGATGAGGGAATAACAGCCGGATTTTTTATGCGTCAAGTACTCCTTTAAATTTCTGATCTCAATAACCAGCTTAATTATCATAAAATGCTACACATTCATGCGGGTCTCTCATCGGAGCTAAATGAAAGCATCTACCATATTAAAAACACAAACCTGACAATAACGAGAATGGAATGAGTGCAGTGGTTTACTGTACTTCTAGTCCTCATTTTATTGGTCACTGCGCTATGCATGTGGGTGGGCAGGTGCTTAGGGGGTCTTTAAAGTCGAACAGCAGATGATAACCGAAGCTTCTCACAATACCATTGCTAATTCTGAAGTGTGGAGAAATGCAAGACTTATTCTGTATAATCTCCTATTTTCAAAGAGGAGGACTGCATAACCCATTAATGTAGATATATGAGCTCCATATGGTCTTTAATTCTTAAGGCATTTGCATAAAGCTAAGGCAGAATACTTATCCTTATTCTTAGTGATATGCAAATCTCCAACTTAATTTGCATAACTTTCACATTTACTTGCATCAATAAAAGCATGACAGCTCCACTTTGTGTTCTCAAACGGGTCCTGCTGGGAACACACACGCATAGGCCTGGGAAAAAACGTGCAAATAAACTTGTAAACACACACAACGCAAAATAGCTTATGATTGACTCATACTGCAACTGCGCTATGATGCAAACTCTTTGTTGATAAAGTGAGACTGTTGTATTATGCTGTGAAATATACAGGCACGCTGTGGCTTTGTTTCAACCTCTCTCATTTACCTAGAATTACGCCTTATCTGTTTTCAACTGTCTAAAAAGTAATTAACATTTGTCACGCCAGGGCATCATCATTTAGCATGGTTGACACTTTTGTTTGTGCATTTCATTCATATAAAGCACATTAATCAATATGGTGCTAAAAGATTATAGGATTCTTTTACCGTATGACATGAAGACCTGAATGAATGAAGGAAAACGGTTGCATATCTTATGCAAACGGTTTCTTATTTACTCTCATTTACACAAGAGCAGCGCTGCATTTAGAAAACAGCTGTCAGAAGTGAATAACACCCTTTATCTCAGTGTGAGATATTATGCGCTGTCCTCCAGAGTAACAGGAGACATAACCGATGATAGCAACATGTCTAATCACATGCTAATATTACGAAGAGCACGTTCAAGAAAAGGCCTCCAAATTTCTTTCAATTCCAAAGAATTTGTTAGATATTAGTAAAGGAAAACTAGAGGACAAAGGCACTGTAGGACAAGTCTTCATCTACAAACTGATCATTGTCGTTTCACTGCTCTCAGTAAATGTCCATGTCCTGCCTTGTTAAAACGTCTGAATTATGACTTCATCAAAAAACTAAGCCTCTCATCGTGTCTTTAAATGCTCACAAGGTTTTTTTTGTCTTTCATTTCTTTAAGATGTCTTTGGAAATGTGAAAATGTCTCTGTCAAATGTTGGATGCGAGGATGATGGTGTGTCCAATATGTCTTTTGGGACAATTTGTTTGTCCTGGAGATTATTACCTTATATGCAGTCCTGAGGGATAAACCCTGCAGGCAGACAGTTTCTTAATAGCATTTTACTTTATCAGGGTACACCAATGTGCACCCCGTGTGTTTGCTTTTAGACGTCGAATCGCAACTCTGATGGAAGCAAACATCAAGTATCGGAGTAAATTGTAAACCCCCCCCCCCCCCTTAAATCCCATGAAATCTCAAGGTCCCCAAAGTAATTAGCGTCTCAGGCGGGATGGGGGCTCTAAAGGGAAGCCCCTCTGAACCCCTTACCTCTACAGACATCCTCCATTAAGAACACCGACACTATTGAGCTAGTCCATTTTTCTCAAACCTTTGTCCCTCTTCTCAGCAGTGATGCTAAGTTTGATGCTAAAACTTAAAAAACTAAACAAAAAAGAAACAGCTCTCTTGTTCAGAGCTGACAGTGACTTGCATTATGTTTCAGCTTTAAAGCACTGGGGTGTCCTGTTCCGTTGTTTGGACGCATACACACACACACACTGCATTTCCCCTAAAGCGCATCTACCGGAGAGGCCAGTTTTTTACCGTTTTCTGAGATTAAACGGCATCTCACTTGGTGGTTATGTGTCAAAAAAATGTTTCCGCAGACAATAGTAAGCTCTTATTTATAAGAATAATTTCGCTGTCCTCCCTGACCAGAATATACAGGTTAGAAAGGTGGGATTGAATGAGTTTACATGCCTCAGGGGGTTTGCCGTGTCTGTCTTAGATAAGGAGTCCCCTCATCTCCATGCAGGTCTGGTGAAACATGGCTGCAGGCCAGGTCAGGGCACCCATTACCCATTAGAGGCATAAATCTTATCAAAAACCAAGCTGTCAAATGCCCATCAGCACACGTATCTGATGTCTGGTGAACCTGGTCTACAATCTGCATACTGTCATGAGGTAATTTGGCCTGCAGCTCTAAGGGAAAGCTTTATGTGCTGGGCTGGTTTGTTTCTTGTTTTTGAAAGCAACAAGGCATATCCAGATTCAATATTTGTGTCACTTCCTGTTGATTGGCATGTTTTAATTTGGTTGTTTTTCAGCATAGATGTGTTCTATGCTGCCTTGTGATATTACATAATCCTGTGATTGGCAGTTGGTATTTTCAGTTTTTCTAATTTGATTTCTTTTGTGAATTAGTCATTGTACTGTAGTTATTAAATATTAAATATGATTATCTCTAAAGCTACTTGAATTTGTTCTGAATCATAAAGGTGCAGTCACATTTACCTTTGTATCGCTAAATTTCATAGCCTCAACAGGAATCTATGAAATCCGCTATTTCCCATATAGATTTCACATTGGATTGTAAATTTGCTGGACTTATAACACACAAATTCATGCAGTTAATTTATATATATATATATATATATAAAGCTCCTTGGTTTTAGGAAATGACATCTGAAGCTTTCATCACTACACTATTGACAAAGGACGTTCGACTTACCACTGCTTATGCTTGGTCGATAATACAAAGTGATGCAGTTTTGTACAAAAAAACATGTGCTGCTTTAGGAATTGCAGACATGACAACATTAATATATATATATATATATATATATATATATATATATAAAGTCATATAAAGTATGCATAACAGCTTATTTTGAGAAATGTTGAACAGTTGAGATGCTAGGTCTTATTATTTAAACCGATGCGATGCAAGATCTTAAACCATGACATCTTAGTGTATTACTGATAGTAGCCTTGGAAACGATGGCCCCAGCTCTCTTCACGGCATTGACCATTTCCTCCTGTGTAGTTCTGGGCTGATTCTTCACTATTCTTAACATCATTGATACCCCACGAGGAGAGATCTTCCGTGGGGCCCCAGTCTGAGGGACACTGACAGTCATCATTAAACTCTTCCATTTTCTGACAAATGCTCCAGCAGTTGTTCTTTTTTCACCAAGCTGCTTGGCAATTGGCCATTTCCAGCTTTGTGAAGGTCTACAATACCATGGACACTTTCCTATCCCATAAGGCTCCGGGAGAGGAGGCGTCATATTCGAAAAATGGCGGAAAGTGGAGACGCGGCTCATTTTAAGTGTTATGTGTTTATTGTGATTAAATTACACATGTTTAACACATTCTAAATAAACGGTTGACTTATTGAAAGTTTACAATTTTGTGCTGTTGTGACGATTCCATTCATAGTACCCACATTCATACTATATAGAACATACTTTTTAACGGTTGGGTAGTACTTGTAATTTTTAAATGTAGTATCTACTTAAGCAGTATGCGATTTCGGACGCAGCATTAGACTTTGGCTGATTGTGGGGTGCACAGGTGTCTTTATGACAGCTCAAACAGGTGCTACTAATTTAGAATCATGAGCAGAGTGTAGCTGGACAATTTAAAAGCAAAATAACAGGTTTTTGAGGGTCATAAATCTGGCTGATAAGCAAGTGATCAAATACTTATTTGACACAGTAGTTCCCAAATAAATTGTTAAAAAAAAATCAATGTGATTTCCCGATTTATCTTTTTAAGATTCTGTCTCTCACAGTGCAAATGCACCTATGCTGAAAATTGTAGACCCCTCCATGATTTCCAAGTAAGAGAACTTGCAAAATCACAGGGCGATCAAATACTTGTTAACTTCACTGTATATACATTTAAGAAAATTAAATGAATGAATACTGATACATTTAAATAATAATAACAGTGCTTCCAATATTTGACACATTAATGTTCTTTTGATTTGTTGGACAAGGTGTCTTCATGCACAAAATACTGAATATGAAATGAATGACTGATTTGGGCAGCTGCCTTGTTTTTGGACAGGGCCTGTTTTTGGTTTTGACCTCTTGTTCATCCACCTGTCTGTGTGCTTTGGCTCATGCGAGTTACGTCTCATTCATGGCACTGTCATTTTCCAGTCCTTCTTCTTTTTCTTGACTTGCCCTCGCTCTTTCTCCCCATATCCCCTTTTTATTAACTCTGTCCCTTCCTGTCTGTTGGCCACATCCTTTCATCCCTATCAATATTCTTTGCTTTCTTCTTCTCTGTTTCCATAGAGATGGTTCATTGTCCTTTTGAGAGCAAGACACAGAAAGTCCTAAAGATCTTCTGCCCTATTATTTTCCCCTGCTTTTTTCATCCCTCTCTCCATCAGTATCTCAGCTCTCGCTCTCTTTTTTTCAATCCTTCCGCCATCCCCAAGACTTTCTCTCCTCTGCCCCTGCCCTCTCATACTTTCTTTTTTCATTTGCTCTTTTCTCTGTCAATGGACTGATTTCTTTTTATCCAGGAGCACAGCAAGATTAGGAGATATTGTATCATGGCCAAGACAGGCAAAGCCCTTTTCTGTCCCTGACATCTAATTAATGGTAATCCTTTAAGCTGCTGCTTGTAGAGCAGACCTCTTGGTCTCTGTCTCATTTGCAGTTACAGAAAAGAGAAGGGAGGAGTGTTTGAAAGTAGCGAAGGATTGAGCCTTTAGCCTGCTCAGCATTTCCGGTCGCTCCTGTTTGGACAAAGGTGTTTACGCTGGGCGAAGTTATGGGTTTGTGCATGTTCACAAATGTTGGGTGATAAGGATTTGTTGTGCATTCATTCAGTATTCAGCAAGCAATTTGGACTCTTTTAATCTGTCTCTGTCTATGTCCAAATATGCATATTTCTGTCTTAAACCATATGCAAGAAAGTATGTGAATAAGTGGGGATGTCCAAGTATTCATTATTCATGATAGCAGACATCTGTGCACATTTTGCCAAGCTTAAGAGCCATCAGATTTGAGAAAGCTGAAATTAAAAAAGTGGAGAACTGTGAGCCAAGCAGCTCTTTTCAAGTTTTTATGCACTGCTGCTCAAAAGTCTGGGTTGGGTAAGATTAATTTTTTTGATTTATAAAGTCACCATGGCTAAATTTATTTAATAAAAAGTACAGTTAAAAACACTAATATTGTGAAACAGTACTACTTTTCAATTAACTGTTTCATATTTGAAAATATTAAAAAATATATATAATTTATTCAATAGATTCAATAGATGAAAAAGTGTTTTCAGCAGCCGTCGCTCAAGCCTTCAGAGTCACATGATCATATAGAAATCATTTTAATATGCTGCTTTTATTCTTTTTTTTAATTTTATTTGTCGAGACAGTGATCAATGTGCAAGAATTGGTTGTAGTAGTGAGTTAACATTAACACAATGAATTTAAATCAATTGCACTTGGCCACAATCTTCACATTTTCTCAGATAGGACAGCATCGCTCTAGTAATGCCAAGGTTATGGGCAAAAACATAATATGATAAATGTGTACCTTGTATCCAAAGTAAGTCACTTTAAAAGCATCTGATGCTTTTAAAAGTAAAAGCGTCTGATGAATGCAAAACTGTAGATGCAAATCCTCCAATTTAAATTAATTTAATTAAACTGATCTAAATAGTCACTTCCAGCCCACGATCATTTGTAAAGCAGTAAAACTAAAAATGGTAAAACCCCTTCTTACATTTGTGGATAACCTGTTTTCGTTTCTCCTTTACAAGACGATTAACAGAACCGCATTTACAGCTGCAACATTTCTGCTGAGTCCGGAAAGGAATATTTACTCCTGCCGTCATTGATATTGCATTGTTTTCTATTATTTCTCGAGCTTTGAAACCCTTGGTAACATTGCAGGGAGTAATTGTCCTCTCGAATGATATAACAGCAAAATAGATTCAATTAAAAGTGAACAAAGAATGCCATCTGAATTGTATTTTTCCAAACCAGCAGTCCTTATCTGGGCAGTCTGTTGTTTCCTAAGCTCCTTTTTTTCTGTCAGTGCATCTGTGTCTTCTCCAGGACAAATTTATTAAAGTTTGTTTAAGTGACCCAACTCGATGTCACGTTTAAATGGAGGAAAACCGCAGAGAAAGCCAATATCCACACCCGCTGATGTCAGTAGTGTGAAAACCAGTATTATTTTTGCTTAGACAAGGCATGTTTTCACTCTGGAAAATAATTATAAAACACCCACATGTTCAAACAAAAGCCATACTGCACCTCCTACAGAGCAGTGATTAATGCAACTTCCAAAATGTGTCTGAATCACACATTTGTGCATGTTATTAGCTTCCGACACGCTCACTGATGAATGGGCACATCCTGCTTGTTCTGCATCGCCCATCCCTGTCACTCCCACGCTGGTCCTGTGCCCAGCATAGTGCCACACGGAGCACACAAACCGCAGTGTGCAACAACCCAAAACAGAGGTAGTCAGGTGTGGGTGTTTCTGTGTGAAGATGGAGAATATGATGACCACACCAGCTGACTGACAATGAATTCATTAACCAACATTGGAAGCAGAGGACAGGAGCCATTCCTTGGCCATATGTGCTCTGCTAGCTGGATGGGATCCATTGAGAGGATTTCAAGTGAGGAAAGTTCATTGGGGACGCTGGCTTTTATTATACAGTGAAACAAATGGGTATCCTTATCTGATCACACCATATGCCTGTAACACTGCATAGTGGGTGTTTTAAATAAATAGAATCCTCAGATATGAAAGCAGTTACTGTATGTGGTGAGAAAAACAAAACAAATGTTCTGGGTTTAGTCGACAGCATTTGTTGCATTTGTTGATTGCAGAAAATAGTAGTGCATAATTTAGAAAAATCAAAAAGGCAAAACATTTTCACATGAAAATATGCATTCATTGGAATAGCAAAAACTAAATGCTACATAGTTTTGGTAACAGATGAGTATTTATTTTTCAAAATCACTATTTATGTTTTAATCTATTAATTACCATGTTATTATTTTGAACAAAATAATAATTATGTATGAAATTTCCCCATTAATGTCCAAAATATTTTATTTTTCTCAGTGGTTTTTATCATCAGACATTATGAATGTATGTGTTTGCAGACAAACAGAAGAATTGAAGTTATATACTGGTAAGTCACTGTAAAGACATTATTTTGGTAATGTGGAAGTAGGAAAAATGCCACAAATGCTGTATATTGCATTAATTTATACTGAACCCTGAGCATAACTTTCAGCCTGCATTAAAAGATAGATATTTGCAGTAAAACAAAGCCTTGAGATACGTCTTTTAAAAATGAACTACACAAGCAAGATGCTACAATGGTCGAATACTTCCATCTAGCATGTGTTTACATAGAAAAACAATAAAAAAGTACTGCAGTGAAATAGAAAAACATATTCTGTGTGCACGGCCCCAAAAACCCCTGTAAAAGATCAATTCAGAAAATTCCTTCATATTAGCAACACACTACTTTGGGTTATATTTTTATAGACTTGTGAATAGCAATTTAAAGGTTTGCAGAAGTATTAAGGCACACATTAATAAAGCAGCAAGCAAACTGACAGACTTTGACGGTCCACTCCCATTGTCCCTGTGGAGTTGGCTACCTTAGAGCGGTTTTGAAGAGAGGAGGGGAGGGCGAGGGAACAGAGTGGCCAGCTGGAGTTAGGGAAAGCTTTTTTTGTGCACCGTTGCCCACGACACATTTCAAATTAACCTCACTTGCTTCACAAGCCTTTCCGCCGGGAGCTCCATCAGAGCTACCCACCACTGGACAATGCTTTATTAGGGGCATATCTCTTCACTCTTCTGTTCAATCACCCGATGGCTCCTCTGGTGTGATAGAGGCCTAGAAAGAAGCGGTGAGGTTTGAGAGTTGTATTTGCTCCTTGGTATTCAAATTAGCAGAATGCAATTCAGTAAGACTAAAACGAAAGTAACTTCAAGTATAAAATAAAACAAAGGTCTCTCTATTCCCCATCAGCCCCAGCTTTATTTTTATAGCTTTGATTTCTCTCCCCCCTCCTCTCTTCGCCCCTCTTCTCTCTAGGTAGTTTCTTTTCTCCACCCTGTTTGTTGTCTTTTTGCACTAGGCAGTGTTGAAGAGACTAAAAATATATGTGTTTACTAGTGAGCGATCCCAGTTGGACTCCCTACTGTGAAACAGGATGTGTACACTGATCAAATAAAGCCCAAATCAGCGGCACGAGTCTTTAAGCGCTTTGCTTGAGTGAATAATATAATGAGTGGATTATCGATTTATAACCTAGAATAAAATGGTACATAAATTGGGCTAATCTCATTAAAGTTTAATCTAACACCCTTTATGAAAATTGACTTATCCGGAGTGATTACTTTAATGGATTGTTATGATCTGATGGCTGTAAGTGTTTAGAGAGCATGTGAAGGTTCTTCTGAGAGGGGCGTGAAGAACAGTGGTCAGTTAGATGGAAATGTCAGATAAGGATGTTTGAGATATTTGTATGTGCATTTTTTGCATTGTCAAAAGTATCTGTTTTTCTATCTGTATTGAATCAAGTATAAAACAGAACACGACCCAGGGTTTAAATTTTGTAGTATTTTTTTATTTCTTTTCAAATGTTTTTTAAAGGATTGTGAAGCCTGATCCCATTTTAGCAGTTTTGGAATTTCTGAGGTACTGAACACTTTTTCAATCAGCAACAATCAGTGTTGCTGGGTATGGTTCTTGCTAAAAAAAATAATACTCCTAAGTTGGAAATCTCCAGATGTCCCTTTTTTTCCATACCTGGTTGTTTCATGTTATATAATTGGAAGATATATATTTAATGAGGTCCAAAGAGCATTCTTGATTCCAAGCTGTATTGCAACCCTTCCTTGATTTTGTCACATTCTGTTGTATTTCATCAATCCGTGTTAGCCCATTTCCCCTTTTGCATTTGTATTTTATTTGTATTTATTTTTATGTTCTTGTACTGTACTATATTGTTTAAATATTTAGTTCCCTTTCAGTCGGTCACTCCGAGTCACGTCGGTGGCCGACGAATAGCAAGATTCCTATTTGTCGGTCACCGACGTGTCATCTCCGTTCCCTTCTTCAGGGAATAAGGGTTACAATACGTAACCGAGACATTCTGTATATCATTATAAAAAGCTTAAAATAA
>JAUMHI010000054.1:13150397-13167703 GCA_032359435.1 Enteromius unitaeniatus
TATTTATTTTATTATTTGTCCAATAATATGACAATGTGGAAGGTATTACGGCTTGTTTCATATATTATATTATTTACAAAATTCACAATTTTAGGCATTTTCTGGAAATAACTTTTTTTTATGTAGATCATTAAAAGTGCATTCAAGTGTAATATTATTGCCAAAATCAGGATTTTTAAACTAGTAACAGGGTTGCAAAGATTAACAAATGACTTGTTGATAAGCTTTTTTTTGTTGATAAGTTGGTTTAACACCTCATTTCCCTGTTTGCTAAAAGAAAATATTACTTCCAAGTCTAAAAATGTCAATTAAATTCCAGTTTTAAAGAATGCCTGACTATTTTTGCACCATGTTCATTTAAAGTAGCAGATAAAAATTCTCTCATCTTTGCCTTTCATTTTTTCTGCATGTTGCAAAAACTGCGTTCGCACACATGCTTTCTTTCTGAACAGACAGATTTGCTTCTTTTCTATCATTCATTTCACTGTTCTTGGCATTCTTTCTCTCACCTTCACTATCTCACATTCCCTTCTCACACCCCGCCACATAACACTTTACTCTTTTCTACTCTATTTTTTTCCTCTGCTTGGGAGCTTCATAATCTCATATGTACCTAAAATCTCTTCCCTTCTTCCTGTCCCAATCAGATGTTTTGTTTTGTTTTTTCTCTCAGCGCTCCATTACCTGTGAGATATGGGCTTTTCTGGGCATGTTACATAAGCATTGTGTCTCTGCTGATAGCTGATTGACAGACACTGATTTATGTTATGAGGTGATGTGGTTTGAACCGCATGGAATCAAATTCCTTGACATGGTAGAGATGTCATCTCACTTTGTGCCATTGTCCTGGTCTCCTGGCTGTGCAACTTCCCTTCCCAGCTTGCACTGGTGACAGCCACCAGAAATAAGATGAATTGGTTTAAGGTAGAAATATTCCCTGTTTTTTTTTTTTCTTCTAGAATCTTCCAGAAATAACCTTGACTGTAAGAGCTTAAGGAAAATTGTGTAAATGGCTGCGTTTTTGACGTCACGGACCAAACAATCGAGCCGAGTCCTTTTTATCCTAACGCCTCGTAGTACAACATATCCATTAAATGTTCTTTTTATATAGTCTCATCTTCTCCATTCACTTTTCAGATGGTGAAACATCTCCAAATAGACATGCAGTGCAACAGATATTGGATTGGGTCAATAATATATTTAATAGTTTTATTGTATAATCTTTTTGAGATTATTGATTTCTGTTCCCGTTTCTTGCTTGCAGGATGAGGGCTCACTTTGGAGTGTATTGACTGTGGTAGTGTTATGATACGGTG
The DNA here is from genome assembly GCA_032359435.1 of Enteromius unitaeniatus. Lineage (NCBI taxonomy): Eukaryota > Metazoa > Chordata > Actinopteri > Cypriniformes > Cyprinidae > Enteromius > Enteromius unitaeniatus. The sequence goes on from JAUMHI010000054.1 coordinate 13,151,714, forward strand.
AGACTTGCCCTCAGGCTCCACTCAGACGCATGCTGGGCCGCAGTTATTGACCCCACTGACCTTCCGACAGCTCCATTTCATACATGCTGTCTTATGCATATAATCTTCTCTATACTGATGTCCTCTTATGAAAGTGCATAGAAAGTGCAAGTGAAATAAGTGAATAGCAGTGGGATTATTCTTTATCGCATTTTGCTGTAGCTTTCCATGAACACTGAGGTATTTAGGAATGAATTTCACTCACTGATAATGTTGTTTATTTGCACATGCCTTTTGCACATTGCTGCATACACTTACACACATACGCATTACCTTTCAAACGTTTTGAAGGGTCTTTGAAAGGTTTATTTTCACCAAGGCTGAATTTATTTGATCTTAAATACAGTAAAAACAGCGAAATTGTGAAATATTATTACAATTTAAAATAATACTATATTTGAAAAATGTTGTTTTTTCCTGTGATGGTATTTCACCAGCATTTACTCCAGTCTTAAGTGTCCAAGATGTTGAAAACGGTACTTAACAAGACATTAATTGGTTGATTTGTGTATTACTTGTGGATTTATGATATTGTTGTTATTCTTGTTCTGAGGGCACCTATTGGTGAGCAAGTGAAAAAATTTTAAACTTCTCCAGAATTGTTCAGATGAAGAAAAAAGCCATTTATATTTTCAATGGTCAAGGGTCAGTTTTTGGAAATAGAGAATTATACATCAGCTTTTCCTCTTCCATTGATTTCTGACAATATTTGGCCGAGTTACAACTGTTAAACCCAGGTGTGCGCCATGAACCTTTAAAGCAGTTGGAAAGCGTGTCTGCGCCAGCTCCAATTCGTTCACTTGCTACATAAAAACTTAAGTTGATTTGAGCGTTAAGAATATAGCGTCGCTGTGCTTTTAAAATATTATGAAATATTTACAAACATTCAATATAATTTTTTTATTTTTCTAATTTTTTTAATTATTTTTGCAATAAAAGTTTTTTTTTTTACCCATACAATGTATTTTTTGGCTAATGTGATGTAAGACTTAAGGTTTTGTGGTCCAGGGTCACAAATTATAAATGTTTTTACTATCACTTTTCATTATGTTATAGATTCTTGCTTAACAAGAATCTTTTATTTCCATGAAAAAAAAAAAACATAAAAAATTAAAATCCCAAATATGCTATATGAGTTGCCAGCACCAATGCCAGTCCTGTTCTTTATCTGACTCTAGAACCCAGATGACTTCTTATTAGTTTTTCATACAGTACATCATACATTCATCTTTTTTCTTTTATCAGTCTTTTAATCTACAGTTACATGAGATGTGGTCCAATTGTGTCCTGCGGGTTTTTGCGGCAGGCAGAGAACTGGTGCAGTTCTCAGTTCATCGAAAATCTACTATCTTTCTCTCTCAAATGTTCGGTGTGTGAATCAGTGGGCTAGAGGTGACCCCACAGCCCTATTACCCAAACCCACCGTCAGCAGCAGAGCACATTTCCCAAATGAAAAGCTTCTCCCCCTCAGTCTCAAAGCTCCATCACACACCTCCCTCCATCAGATTGCTGCCTCTCTTTTATAAGGCTCTTAATGGTTTATAAATTGCGCGTAATGATTCCTCCTCTCCCCTCTGTGCTCAGAGATTTTTTTATGGCCTTTCTGGTTTTGTGAGGCAAGTTTTTGTAAATGGCCAGCAATATCAAGGGCTTCAAGGGCTGCTTGCAGAGAGGCAGGAGGTTAAACTGTATGAGCTGTGTCTTATGTGGTGATCACATTGGGAGTAGGACTGTCTAGCTGGGCTTAATTCTGTTAAATTATTGCCCTGACGTTATGTGATTGTTTTCTGTTTGGAGAATGTTTCATCAGCGATCTGAAATTGACTTTCTACCAGAAATGACAGTTTTGAGAAATTTAAAATAAAAAACGTATTGACCCAGACCATTTAAACTGTAGTGTGTTTGTTAATACACAAATTTAAGGTAAAGCTAAATGAAGCAAGGCTTTTTAACTGCCTAGTCCCCCTCACTTCTGATGTCTTCCCACAGAAACCCCACAATTCACTAGAGATAAAGATTAAATGGTTCTTTTCTGGGCTGTTTCATATTCATCACACTTGTGAAGAAGTTAATATAATCATCTTGTAACAAAGTGACATGAATTCATAAAATAGGTCACAAACCTTTCTTTTACATGATTTGCAGCAAGACAACCATCTCCTCGATCACAGTTACAACCGTGACATTTTTGCTTAGACAGCTGCCAAATCTTAGACCACATACATACAGAGTAATACTGAATGAAATAGGTTGTTATAAAAGTACTGACATGCTCACAGCAGTGGAAATTATGCATTTCTAAAAATAAGCAACCGACATGCCATAGAAATGTGGGGAGAGTGTGCTAGAAGAGCTTTCAGATATTAAGAAATGAAAGGTAAATTGCTGTTCCTGTGTAATCTGGGCTAGGCAAGTGCTAGATAAAGATGTAAATGATGTCCAGTCTCTCATTATTAGTCTTATTTGAATATTTGTTTCATTTACTCACATACTGTATAACTGTAAAAACATTCTTTAAAATTTACATTGAGAAACCGGCAGCTTTAACCAGAATTTAACCATAAAAAAATATGGTAACAACATTTTAGGTTTTACAGTTTTAAGTTAAATTTACAGTTAAATACTGTAATTTCATTAACTGATATAATTTTAATATACCAACCTATTAAAGTACTGAAATCTGTTTTGTACCTTTGAAATACACTGATAAGCACCAGATGCAGATGAGTGGTGATGAGAAAGTCACATGATAAACTGAAGCCCATCAGAAGCAGCTTTTAAATACGAACATACATAAAATGTGCTCAGTGTCATTCACACAAACACTAAACACCATCATGGTGAGACTCATTAAACTGAAATATGCAATTAACATAAATTTAACAACATTACATGTAACATACAACCCTAATAAACATAACTGATAAGGGAAAAAAACTAGGAAGAAAAATGTAAATGCAATGCAGGGAATTCTGGGAATGTCAGTTTACGGTTTTCCCTGTAAATGGAATTTACCATTAACCATTTAACAGGTTTTTACCATAGCATTTTTTACAGTTTTGTACCGTTAAAATCACAGTCTTTTTTTTACCCAGTTATCCCTAAGATCCAAAAACATTTTTCCCAGGTATAAAATACATGAATACATGAAGTGTGTATAAGACATATCAGCCTTATGCTTTAATATTACAAATGCTTTGTTTAGACATTGAAGAGACTTGGGGTCTTTCAGATCCCCTTTAGAACATGAGGGTTAAGAAAATAGCACTAAATTTCATTGACACAGAATTACTAAGTCACTAGGTAATGTCTCTCTCTCTCTTTGGTTCTGTTTTCAGTTATGCCTTGATCTCTCCCTCCAGCAGCATGAGACTGGATGCAGGAGAGAAGAATGGAGGGAAAGATTGTGCTGAGTGCACATTAGGAACACATCTAGGGGGAGGAAGCTTAATAAAAAGACATTCTCTCTGCCTTGTCTTCATGTGAGCCTCCATTTATTCCACTCATTCTTTCCTTGACTCCCTCGCTTTCCCTCGCTCCCCTCCCCATCTCAATCTGTCTACCTGCCTTCATCCATCCTCCCCATAGGTGGGTAATTACAGAGAGGAGAAAGGGAGGATTTTAATTTTCAACTGGTTCATTGCAGGGCTGAGAGTAGGTATGGCTCTGCTTCTCCCTGTAGAAGTGCTGCTATTCTGACACCATATCATTTCCTGTCATTACTGTCCATGGGTCGGGAGGGGAGGAAATGCTTCTTGAGGCTTGGGTTTGTGGAAGTTACATAAATACACCTTTGAGACTCGTGAGTTGTGGCATTGAGCAGAAGTTAGCCTGTCTCCGGTACAATGTCAAATGTTTTATATCCTCTCCTACCTGTGTAGAATTTACCTAACCCCTCACAGATTTCCTGTCACCTCGTGCCCATTAGGCTCCCAAAACTCTCACCTTTTGATTCTCAAAAATAGTAGAAGTAGCCTTTTTCTACCAACTTTTTTTTTGCTCGAGCATTATTTTCCATTCCTTTTCTTCAACTACACGATGGGATGCCCATCCTGAGGTTTACAAGCTACAGTATATTCATCCCCACATCCACCCCTGGCCCAGCATCAACCCCACACCTGTGTCCCATCTGCCATAGCAGCTTCTCATCCATTCCCTGACACTGCGTGTATGTAATACACCACATTACATACACCGCATCTCTCAAACTTCCATGTTTTTAGACATCATTACAATCATTATATTGAATAAACAGATTAGTCCAAGTTTTGTGATTAGTACTATGAGTGTGGATCTGTTCAAGTGAATGTTTGCAGGTTAGCATTAACATTCAGGGCTCTTATTCACAAAACATCTTAAGGCTAAAAGTAGGCCTAGCTCATAACTCGCTGATTTAGGAGAAAATCTTAAAAATAATGGGCATGTCAGTTGTAAATTCTAAAGAATTTTTGCACTAGGAGTAGTCTATTTCACACAGTGTTTTAGCACTAAAACTAGCTCCTAAATTTGCAAAATGTAGTGAAGAGGAATCACTAAGACTTCTTAAAATGGCTGTTGCTGGCAATCTGCCGCGGAACGTAAACATATAAGCTTATCGCCTTTGAAAAAGATATCGCCTTATCGGTTTTGGCGGTTATCCCAAATGTAAATTTTCCTTTGATTATGTCCTTTCATTAAACAGTTGGGCAAGAAGTAACAGCTGTGCTTGTGTCCAGTTTGGTTTTCTTTTTTATGTTTGTCTTATCAGCCATGATTATTCTACTCTGTTAATTAAAAGGCTGTTTATATGCAGACTCACTAATTATGAGAAGCATACGTGTAAGGGGCTGACATTTCACTGAACATATACTTGTTTAATTAGTGACACTTAGCCTGCATTTTAGAATCTTAATTTGAATGTGGCAATTAACACTTTTATTTTTAAAAATGTTTTTGAAAATAGCTACATTGTGCTCTACCATACTTCTATTAATAAATCACTGACAGAGATCAGCCAATCACTGTGGGCATATTTGCTGACATCATTCATAGCAATGAGGTTAACCCCACCCTTACTCTTAGCTTAACACTTCTCTCTATTCTTTCATAAAAGTTTGTCTCAGCAGCTTTGTGAATAGGTTTTAAGAGAAAACTCTTTGCTAAAAACCTTTGCTGTATATGAGAGCTCTTAGTGGTAAGATAAAATGTTTTGTGAATAAAGGCCCATGTTAAGATTGCCCCTGCTGGTCGTTACTGTAATTGCACCATCTAGCTTTGTCCGTTGACTACCAAAAAAAGTGTGCTGTGTTAGCAATATTATATTTTTTTAATGCATTTTTTAGAAGAGAAATGTAATACTTTTATTCAGCAAGGGCACATTAAATTGATCAAGAGCAACAGCAAGAACATTTTAATGCTACAAAAAGATTTATGTTTCAAATAAATGCTGCTCTTTTTTACATAGCCATTAAAAATGCTGAAAAAGAAATGTATCAGTTTCCAGATTCCACAGATAATATGAAGCAACACAACATCGTCTCCAACACTGATAATAATCAGAAATTACTTGAGCACCACATCAGCATATTAGAATGATTTCTGAAGGATACTGCAGACTGGAGTAACGTCTACTGAAACTTCTGCTTTGCCATTTTAGTAATAAATAGCATTTTTAAATATATCCAAGTAAACATTATTTTGACCGATAATAGTATTTTGCAATATTAATGTTTTACTGTATTTTGATCATATAAATGCAGCCCCGGTGAGCTTTATAAACTTTATCACAAACATAAAAGGGCTTGAGTTTTTCCAGTTCAGTGCAGTTTGGGGTTGTGCACTTTGTTGTGGTGCCATCTTTTCAGTTTGAGAGAAAATGGTCATGTAGCATTATGGCTCAGGTGATTGTCTAAAAAAGACAAAAGAAAACTGTGCTGTAGCTATTGAACGCCCGAGAGCAAAACTGTCAGACTTCAAACCGCATTCCACCAGGGTGTTCTTCACCAGTCAAGCAACTGCTATTGAGATGAATGGTAATGCTAACAGCCACAGTCGCTTTCTCCAGGTATTATAGAGCTCCTTGGTAAGCAGCATCTAGAAAGTTTAGAAAACCATTTGAGATTTGATGTTTGCATCAAAAGGAAGTGACACAAAACATTGGTCTCAATTTATCGCAGTAGGGAAGAAAATGTTTTATGGCGATGGTCTTTTCCTGAGCTCTGATAATGAGAAGCTACAGCCTCATAAACCGCTACCTGCAGGGCCGCAGGGGGCTGTCAGATCTGCGTGAGCTGTGCATGTACAGTATGTGCAGGTGTGTGTGTGTGTGTGTGCACTCCCACTGGATCTAGATGCCTTCATCATGCACATGCATCTGGCTTCTTCATTTAAGTGTGCTGCAACCGAAGAAAGGGAATAGTTTATTTACAATACAGAAATTGTCTTCAGATTTCTTGTGTAATCCAGAGACACTACCTTTTTCAACCTAATCCTTTAGAAATATGGGCAAGGAAGACAAAGGAGGATCACTGTTATTTTCACTCTCTAAATGTGAGACAGTGAGCAACACGAAGGTAGAATGAAAAAGGGGAAAAGGTTTTAAGGCTGGTCAAAGAACACTGTTAATTGCATGGCAGTTGTTCTACCGCCCCAGGGAAGCTTAATGAGATATCCAGATTGAGGAATTATACAAGGCCAAATATACAAATATACCTATAATGCCACTAAATAGAGTTTTACTTAATAATCCTGCTGTCTCTTTAAGGGCTGAAAGATATTTACTTGACTTAAAGATGCCTGAGGTGAAACCCATAACATGAGGACATGGCTGTCACCTCAAGCACTCTCTCTCTCGGCTTCCTTTGCACACGCACACTTATATATGCAACAGAGACACAACAGAGTCTGACTGCAACAGAGTAGATTGTCAAAATAAAAAACTGCTGCACATCAAGACAAGTGTCTAAATGTGTTATCTACCATCATATATAACCACATACAAAGATGTGGTTGCATTTTTTAGAATTATACATGATGTTGTTGTTCTGTATAAAATTTTGTTTTAGCTAGTACTAAAATCATCTGTTAGATTGCTTTTCGATTGTTTAGATAATTTTTTACCATATTCGTAATATATTAGAGAGAGTGTGCAAGAAATAATATTTTTAATGTTACAAAACAATTTTCAGATTTTATATAAATATACACAAAACTGTATAATAAAAAATATTAGTATGCACTAAAAGTAGTTCTATACTAAGTTATGAACATGAGTACATATTCAGCATAATTTCGACATTAGCATACAGGTATCCTGCACTGATTCATTCACACTGTTAGTAAATGAGCTTCACTGTAGGCAGGGTAGTCGGTTTGCTGTACATGCTAGCTTTTGAAAATTATGAGGCTTTATCCTTTTGTCATAGATGGATTTGGCTTTTGCCCCAGTTTCTCCCACAGGCTCCAAATCGCTTGCAACTCCCTCTGCAGCGTATCCAGACATGCCATGGCCCTGAAATGAGCCAATCCAAGCAAAGAAAACATTAAAGAAGTGAAGAGGAGACACCAGTGGGCAAAAGAGATGCAGAGGATCAGGGAGGAAGCTGTACGCCTCGTTCATCTCTGTTTACTCCAGCTGTCTCCCATACCGCAGACGGAAAGAACAAGAAGAGGGTAGAGAAACGGAGAGGCTGGAGAGAGTTACACACCAAGCAAGGAAGGTTGAAAGAGAGAGAATGATGAAGACATGCCAGTGGACACTGCGGTTTCACAAGGGCAGGCAATGGGGAAAGGTTAGTGAAAACAAAGGAAGTGAACGAACACACACACACACACAGGAAAGTGCTGATCCATGGTCCCCGTCTGGGAAGGAGGAGAAGGTGCATTGATTGTGCACAAGCCACAAATGAGAAATCCATTGGGGTTAGCTGCTCCTGACTTGACAGAGAGAATGGGGCAGAAGAGGTCAGCTGGGTGTCCATGTCTTTGCCAGGGCATGGCAGAGCTGGCAGGAGATACACAGTATCCATTAAGCAGAACATGGCCGGGAGGGTCAACAGTTTGTACCAAGCCACGAGGTCACTCAGAAGCTAGGCGTTTAGCCAGCTGGACAATATGTTTAGTGTTGGGCCATAAAAAAAAAATTCATTAATCAGTCTGAAGGACATACATTCACATCCATTCACATGTGTCTCACATACAGTGCAAAAATTTCACATGCACCATGGACTTAGCAGTATAAGAATGTTTGAGAAATATATCATGTTCTATTTTATGGTTATTAATATTATATTATCTAAATGTTAAATGATGAATGGTGCAGTGTAAAACCTGCCATTATTGTTACTGTTTCTTGTCAAATAAGTTTTTATTTAGTAATTTCTATCATATTTCTATGTGAAATATAAAGTCTTAATGGGACAACAGCCCTCATTTCAGACCTGTTTGAGTTTCTTTCATTTATTGGAACACAAAACAGATTTTTGAAAAATGTCTTATTAGCGTTGTTAGGACTCAAAATAGTTTCTTTTGTATTCCACAGAAAATGAGAGCAGGTAAATGAAGATATTTTGGGGTAAATAAGCCTGTAGTGAAAATATAAGCCTTTTCTCCACATAACAAGCTTTAAAGGGAAGGAGGAGGATAAAAGCAAAGTTACGGAACAAAACTAAAGTAAACAAAAATGTGAATAAAACGAGGAATAGGCCTAATGGGGCTGCACATTCCTTAGTTACATATAAGATATAGTATGAGGAAACTTCAAAGGGTGTCTAGAGGTTCTTCAGAGGTTTCATAAAGCAGTTTTGGGAACCTCATGTACATCAAGTATCTCTGATTTTACAGTGTAATTAAACTTAAAGTGCATGAATCCAACTTACCTGCTTTATTTTGTTGGTTCAGCTCAAGTTTAAAATTATTTTTTGATGGGGGGACTAAATCATTTTTCACACTGCAGTCATTAATTTCACTGCTGTACAATGTTGCTTCTAGGCGAAAAATACTCCTGCCAAACTCCTCATAACATATTCATAATATGAATATTTTTGTTAGTCAAAATGAAGGTTAAACAGATTTTAAAAAGACCAAAAAAAAACTTTTTATTGGTTTATTAAAAAATCACCCCTTCTTTATTAAGTATTTTATTGTTATTTTACAGCATGTGCATTTCATACTTACAAAGTACATTCTGTACATTGCCTGTTTTTTTATTAATGTTTCAGTCTGGTCAGTCTTTTCAAAACTGAGCATATACATAGTATACCCAAGGCATCTGTTTAGTTGCGTGATGTGCGTCCCAGTTAATCTTCACGCTATGGGTCTCTCCTTCATGAGACTGTAAATCTCTGAACTCATACTTCATCCACCCACAAAAAGTAATTTAGAATCCATTCATGCCCCTCTGCCACCACTCAGACCTAAAATAAAGAGCAGCCGTGGATGCCTGCTTGCTTTTCATCAAATCATTTACCGTTCCCCTGATGCTAGTGAACGGAGAGGGTCTTTTTTTTCTCATTACCTCCCACCTCTGTTCAACTCTATTCAAACACGGCACAAGAGTCAAACATAATCTCAGCTCAGATATGATAATCCCCCCAGACCGTTTCAGATGGAAACCCACCAAATGCAGAGAAGGGAGAGGATTCATTATCAATGCCCCAAGGGGGTGCTGGGATAGAGGTTTTGGGCGGTAGTTGATGATGTGTTCAAGACAAGCGTGGCTCGTCCACCTTGATCTTGCTGCAGAGTCGACCCAACCCATCTCCGCTGGGACATTGTAACTGGACAGATAAGCATTAGTGGCAGCGGGTGACAGGTGAAGGAGAGTGGGATGGGTGAGCCAGGAGCGGGTGTGGTGGATGCTGATTGGATTAAAAATGACCGCTTTGGTTTTATTCAGATGTCACACTGTGTTAGTCACCTATTGAGCCCGCTGAGGCATGCCCCACCTGTCATAAGGCCCTGTCCTGTCTATTGGTGTCCAAACATGTGTGTTATTGTGGAGCTAGATTTGTGTGGGTATAGTTATAAAATATGTATGAAATTTATTCACCTTGTTTTTACTGAACATTCATGTATTTAGTTTTCAAGTTACTTTACAGCGAGAAATAGGAAATAGAAATAGTGTACTGTATATCATGCAGTATATGGTATATTATATATACCATTATATGTAAGTATAGTGTTGATGTTGATGGTTTTAAAAGTATTATATATGTATAAAAAGTATACAATATATTTACAATAACATTACAAGCGCTTTCTTGTGTATATATATATACGTGTGTGTGTGTGTGTGTTTTTCAGGATTCTTTTATTTATTAAAAACAAAATGTAGCATTGTATTTGCCCTTGTTTTTACTTTTGATTAATGCATCCTTACTAAACACATTTACTTTTTTTTGAGTGGTAGCATATTACATCATGTTAATCAGCAAAAACAAAGACCTAAATATTATGAATTATTTTCCTTTTTTTATACTTGGTCCAAATCTTTGAATGGTCATGAATGGAATATCATGATTTTCCACACAAATATTAAACAGAATAAGAAATATTGGTTACACTTTATTTTTAAGAAGTCCTTGTTACAGTAGAATTATATAATATATAATAAGGTTTGGCTTAGGGTTATTTGAATGTAATTATGCATGCATAATTGTTATTATAATAGAAAGTACATGTAATATGTGTAACAAGGACACCTTAAAATAAAGGGCTACCGACTGAATGCTGGCTGGAGTAATGGATGCTGAAAATTCTATTTCTTGCTGTGACAGAAATAAAATGACATTTTAAAACATGTTAAAAATGAAAACAGTTCTAGTGTGTGTGTGTGTGTGTGTGTGGTATATTAATCATCTCCCCTGCACTGTTTCACCCAAAAGCATGAAACGGTCCTTTGTTCTGTCAAGGGAAAAAAAACCCTAATGTCATTGAGTTGCTTTGGAGAAAACCTTTAATTCATGATTAAATCCTTTACATAGATTTCCTGTTTGCTTTGGCAGACTTCTGTAGGTGTGATAGCTCACACCATGGCTGTTGTTACTGTTTTTGAATCTTCCTCCCCCAAAAACGTGTCTGTGCGCAAGCTCCAAAAATGGTACAACCATTGCATCAACTTGTCAGAAAAATATATTCTTACCTTCTAGTGTGAGCTGAAGAGAAATCAAGTGAAAATTGAGAATGAGAGACAAGAGAGAAAATACAGTAGAAAGAAAGAAAAGAAGGATCTGGCCAATAAAAGTGGCCTTTTAACAAAACCAGATGGCAGTTTGTAGCCCATTAAACACTAATACTGTGTTTTACTGCTTCAGCTAAGCTTTCCTATTTATCACAGGTCATAATCACACTGTTATGTGGCCTAATAGAGAAGCATCAGTGGAGAAAACTGCTGCAGTGATATCATCTCTGGTGAATAGGACAGTGTTTATGTAGAAATGAAGAATACACATGCAGAGACAGTCTCTTAAAAGTATAGTTCACCCAAAAATAATAAAGAAAAGTTTACAATCTCTATAAAATCTCTATTTTATTGTTTTTCAGCTTAATTTATTTTTATGTTTAAACTGAAACGTCGACCATACAGAAGTGGATTGGTCTGATTTTGTGACCAGTTTTGTGAACTGAATAAGTTGATTTATAGAAAAGATGATGATTAAAGAAGATTATATGTCTAATTACTGTATATCTCTCTTATCTTCTCATGAACAGGAACTTTTAGTGAAACTTAAATCTGTTTCCTAACACATTATATACCATTTTAAAAGTTTCCATCCCCATTTATTCTAATTGCATGAAGAAACAGTTTTGGCGACAAGGGTGAACAAATAATGAAAGATTTTTCTCTTTAACTATGCTGAATTTCCAGACTAAGTCGACGGGAGGAAAAACATTCCGTGCCCTGTACATTTTGTAACATCCGTTTGCAGTACAGTGGGCTGCTGAGTTACAGCCAGACATTCCTATTTATCTGTTGTTTAATTAGGATAATAACGTTGCTGCTCAACAGACCTTTTCCTTCAGTGCAGTGATTTTAATTTGATCGGCAAAGAAGCGAAAAAGCCTGAGGTGGAGACAAATTGTGAAAACACAGAGGCGTTAGTAACCAGCGTAGCGGTGGGGAAAGGATGCATTTACTCTCTCTCCCTCCAGACGAAGCAGAAAGGTGCAATCTCTGATAAAGAGGGAACAGGACAGGCAGGATAAAAGAGTGTTTTAGGTTAAACAGAGACGTGGACGGGACAGCGAGATTCTCATGAGCGAATGAGAGCGAGAGGAGATGGAGGGACTTTAGGAGAGACAGAGAAAGTGAGAAGAGACAGAGAGGGAGCAATGTGTCCTCTATCGTTCCAGCCCCGAGGCACATGGTCACCTCAGAGACTGCCCACTGAATTACCCACAACTCCTGCCTGCTCTCGGGAGTGTCTGGACAAGGGGAGCGGACAGGAGAAGTTAATGAGGGGAAGAGACGGAGCAGGTCTCCGGAGACCCCCGTGGGGTTTGGTGCGACAGTCTGAGGGAGTTTGCCCACTCTGATTGGGTAATTAGTAACATGGATTTGGCCCACAGAGTGGGAATTGATTGATTAGATGGTGGTTGGATGTTTCTTTGCCGTGTCTCTGGATGCCTGGACACTGGGAGCCCAGAGGAGAGAGGTGTACACACTTGTTCTTACATTAACACTTTCTTGCCTGGTTTATTACAATTTGGACACATCTGTGCTTAAAACACGCTTACTAGGTTCTAGTGAATTCCTTGAGGCCTTATATGTATTAATTATAGTTAAAGAATGATGTTAATCGCTGCTTCATATTTGTCTGCCCATTGCTCATTGGCCAGAGAGAAGAAAAGGGAAAGGTTAAGTAACTATTTCATAGAGACCTTGCTGTTTACACGAGCGATAAATATTCCTTTTTTTGCCTTAAGCTATTTTTTTCTAACGTTTATGAATTCACACAACACTGAGTGTAAATCACAGGCTGTACTCATTATCAGTAAGTTTTTCCTGTGTGTGTGTGTGTGTGTGTGTGGATAAATGCTGAAACTTACAATATGGATGTACTGACAGCATCTAAAATGCAATGCTTTTTATTACATTTACATTATAGATAAGAAAATATGCAATATTATGTGTGTGGGGGGGGGGGTGTATACACACACACACACACACAAAATATCCCTTGAATTTTTTTAATTCTATGAAACTAAAAGGATTTGTATTGTACCATTAGATGCTATCTCTGTATATAAATAGTAGGGCCTATATGTTTCAGTGTCTTTTCAAGCATATATAAAAATTGTATGGGTGCCAGAATCACACTTAATGTAGACATATTTGTGATTACTAATGAGCAAGCATTTGAAATTGTATGGGTGCCAAAATCACCCGTTATGTCTACGATTACTAATGAGCTCATATTGTAATTCAAAGAAATTCATTCAAGCTTGTCAGTGTGGAAATAAATGAACTACTAACAAGGTCAGTTTGGGGTACTGACAGATCTGCTGTGTGAATATGAACAGCAATAGGTTATGTATTTCAGTTATTTGACAATAATCAGCTTGGCCAAATCTACAGAACAAGAATGTTTTCATCAAATTCAGCTTAAGCTTTTAGTTTTGGGATTGCTGTAGCGTTTAACGTGACAGATTAATACAGGCCATAAGAAATCGCTTTTTCTTGGATATAAAAATGCATTCTTGTGTGATTGAGACCTTTATTGAAAACCACCCGTCCTCTCAAATCAATCATGTTTAATCCATCTTCAGGGAGAACAGAAGCACAAATCCACCGTCACCCTGCGGCTCCTGGGAATGTGGCTCGGGGAACGGCACAGGGGAGAAATCTCTCTGTTCGAGGCCCAGCTGAGAACATTATTGGATCGGCCAGATTATGGGGAAGAAAGCAAAGAAAAAAGAAGGTCCAGGCGAGATGGATTTAGCTCTATGGTGACTGTCAGTGACATGGCGGGAGTCTGCGATGCTGAATGTTCATCAGGAGCTCCCACGGTGGAGGTTCACCCATCCCAAGGGCACGCTGCTTGCTTTGGCATGGCATGGGATTACAGGCGGTCCAGTCTCAGTGGAGCCTCAGGTTGGCAGGATATTAATTAAGTAATTATCATGCCGTGAGGTGCAGCTATAAATTATGCATGAGGTCTTGATTGGGACATTTGTGATTGTGTAATCTAATTTCAGCCATATGTCTGATGCCTTTAACTGAGTGTCTAACACCCGAAAGCCCCCAAGCACAAATATACACAGACATTTTCAGGGTTTCAATTACATATAAGAAGTTCCGACCTATTTATATATAAAAGTTTTAGTTTTTTTTGTGGACACCAGTCCTCACAAAGATTAGAAAATATTAAAAAAACAAAATAGGATTGATTTTTTTTTACTCTCGCTCTAATATACACTCTTTACTCTAATATTTCTCATGGTATATGTTCCCCAAAGTTGACTTGTTCTTGGCTAAAGAAAAAAAAAGTAATAAATAAATAAAACCCCCAACATAACCCATTCCATTCCAACACTATTTAATGTAGCCAATTATTTGCATTTTTATACAGAAAACAGACAGTAAATATATACATTACTACACACTATTTCAACAAGCCCTGGCCTCTTCTATAACATACAGTACTGTGCAAAAGTCCACTAGTATTTTCACCAACAAAAAAATGGCTTTAAGTGGGTTATCTTTTGCGGTAGCATGTCAGTTGGAAATATCAGTTTACATTTCCAAACATTATTTTTGATATTAACTGTAATAATGCAGTGAGATTATTGTCTGCACAAGGAGTCTGACAACAGCCAGTGCTCCACACAGAGATCTGATCTGATCTTCATCCAGTCTGTTTGGAATGGCATGAAGAAACAGAACAAACTGAAACAGCTTCTGTTCTGATTGTATGATAATTTAGCTTAAACAAAGAATCAATTCAGATTCTAAAGGTAATTTGCACAGAAACGCTGTGTTAAGGCAGATCACTGAGTCGGTCTGCGATTACTGAACGAGCCATATAACATCAACAAAATTATCAACAATATTAAAATCCAGATTTTAGTGGAAACACTATTAATAAGCACAGTAACAAGATTTAAGACAATAACTTGTAAGCACAAAACACAATATACTCCTCTTTTCAATTATAAATATGGCTTTATTGGATAACCCTAAAGGCGAGCTTGCATGTGATTTTTTTGGTAATCAGAGTAGATCGTTTCTTCTTGTAGGGTCAGGGCTCTTATGGTGTGTGAGAAATTATTAGATGAGCAGAGTGCCTTATGAGCACTTCCCGACCAAATTTTTAAACATGGCAAAAAGAGAGTTGCGGTTTGAAGTTTGATGCGGTGCAGTCGAAGACTTGGGAGACACGGCAGGCAAAACTTAACTTACACAAACTCTCACAGACAGAAAAGAAAGTAAAGAATTTAGAAACGTAAGAAACGAGACTAGATGGGTTTTCTTCTCAAGTGGCAGGCGTGTAATTTTGGAAATGATCTCTATAACATGAATAAGATACATTTGACTAAGAATTGGTGGGAAGGAATTTCAGTCTGGTCCTGAGTGGGGGGATGGAGATCCATCCAACAAAATCTTTAGTTATTTTACCCATATAATGATAATGATGTTGTCATTATCTTGGTTATTTGCCCAATATTCACAATCTTCTTCATGAGTTGCGATTCTCAATAAGTGTTCTTTTGTGTTAATGTTGCAAGCTGTCCTGTGACAATGTCTGTTGGATCTGCTTGTAAGAGATAAGCAACAGGGTATTCTGGGCCGATTTGGAATTCAGCTCCTCATGTTTCAATGTTCTGATCAAATCTTAAGTGTCTGATTCACTCTGACGCACTACATGAGGTAGACTTGCCCACAGTTTTTCAGGTAGCTTTCCAGGTAAGTTTTTTTCTCTTAATCTTGGAGACATTGCCACAGTTCTTCTGGATTTATTCTGTCTCAGTTTG
>JAUMHI010000054.1:13169121-13184500 GCA_032359435.1 Enteromius unitaeniatus
TATTAGCGTCCACCCATGCAACGAAAGATGAAGTTATGTTTATTTTAAAGCACTGATTGTCCACTGGTGCAAAGATGACTTATGTTTTTAATTCCTAACAATATAGAATGCTGCAGGAATTACAAATTTTTACAGAAGTCGACCACACACTAGTATGCAATGTTATCTGCATACGGTGCAGTTTCATCCTAAGAAGGATTTCATCGATTCAGGTGTTCTTCTCTTACTTGATTTTTTTTTTCTTCACTCCTTTCTTATTGATTTTGAACATCTGTGTATTGGACGTTTGGTATGATGCTGAATGGATTGCATGGCGCCAGAATATCTCACTGAGCGCCTGGTAATTTGTATCTGAATCATTTATCTTGTCCAGTGTGTTCTTGCTCGGCCAACCTCACAATCTGATTCTGATGGCTGACTCCAACAACAGTTTGTCTCTGTCTGTCCTCCTGTCCCCCTTATTGTTTGAACAATGTTTTTCATTTTCTTGTTTTTTGTATGTGTTTTGTTGATAGCCGTTTGGGATTTTCAGTCTAATGCATGCAAAAAATATCTGTGAAGTACATGAGAGATGCTGTAATTCAGCTTTTACAGTATAAACAACATTTCAGAATCCATCTGAAAAAGTGAATGTAGCACCATCGACTCGCTGCAGCTTTAAAGAGCTCATGTTCTGTTATATCTGTGTACGATGCACATCCTCAGCTTAAAGAGCTCCCCGATGCAATGGCTGCCCTGGAGAACGAACTTAAAACAGAGACATAAGAAGGAGAGAAGAATAAAGTAAAGCATTTCTCCTCTCCCGAGAGCGAGCAGCCGTTCTCTCCTTCTTTGTTGGGTTTGAGAGCAGTTCTTTGTCTTCTATGTTCCCTGGACCCCTGCTGTCTGAAAAGAGCCCTCTGCAGGGGCCTGACTGAACTCGGACTCTGATTTCTGTGCTAAGGGTTCACGTAGCGTAGAGCCCGTTCCTGAGTTAAAAGCACACAGCGAGTTTCTTCTAAATTGTTGATTTTTTCATCTCTGAGAAAGACACAGTCTTTACGATTGAATTATGCTTCAGGCTTGAGCTTTGAAGACATTCAGTTTTATTCCAAAATACAGCACAATTTTCGAGGTGCAAAGTGCATGATAGTTCTACATAAGCTGTGTTCCAAAAATAAGTGTACTGCCTGCTAAGTAGCAACCTAAGAGAACATTCTAACACTTATTTGTTGTTTAGAAAAGGGTAAGTGAAATTAGAAACAAATGTATTTCAAATAAATGCTGAAAAAATGACATATTTGTTTTCTAAAAATATTAAACAGCATATCAGCTGTTATAATGAAATGTAATTTTATTAGAGCACCAAATAATAATGATGTTTCTATGTGACTCACAACTGATTGCAATAAAGTTATCAAGATACTAATGAGCATAAAAAATGCATAGCACACACAAATCTTGGGCAAAAAAAGTTTGTAAAAGTTAGTTTACATTTAAAGAAATTTATCAAATAAATTTTTTTTGTCATTTAATTTTTTTGGCATGTTGGATTTTTTTTTTCTTACGACTTAAATAAATCGCAATGCACTAGAATTGTGTCCTTTTAGACTTTTCCATAACTTTCCATAAAATCCAAAGCATCTTAAACTGCATTCAAAGTATGCATATTATCAGTTTGTGCATTCTTTGGTAACCAATCCCATGACCCCGAGCTACATATATAACATATCTGAATGAGACAATTTTCAGCTATTTCAATGATATCTTCAAACAACAAAAAAGTTTTCAAAGTTTACTGACAGAAGGGAAACAGGAATTAGGACATAAACATCCCTCACCAAATGATTGTGCAATTCCATCTTAAATATTTTCCATTTGAATAAATCTATTTTTCACGTGCCTGGTGTGACAGATGCACCTTATGTGACTGAGGTAGACACACATATGCTAGCGGTAAGGGTATGACATGTGTGTGTGTGAACAAGAACAAGCGTGTGGCAGAGTTATATTTAGCTGGGCTTGTGTGCTCATTGTGTGAGGACCGTGGATAGCTGGAATCAGGTGTCCAGGTGTCTCTCTGCGTTTAAATTAGCACCTCTTTGAGCTGCCCTGCTCCCGTTTAGACTCAGGGAAATATGTTCTCTCCTCACACCTCACCAAGAAAAGCTTCAACACCGCAGGCTAAAAACCTTTTATTCTATCATCTCTCCCTCACTCCCTCTCTCCCTATCTTTGTCTATTACCCTTATTCTCCTCTCAATCTTTCATTTCCCCCCATCCATTCGCTACATCGCAGCCGTTTTATGGGACTAATGCTATTTCAAAGACACATTTGGAAGTGTCCCGTGCTCATCTCCTCTTTGTTTTGCCTCCAATCACAAGCACCAAATGTCAGTTAATACCACAGAACAGCGTCTGTAATAAGAGCGAGTAAGAGCATACACAGGAAAATATTGATCGAGTCTTTTAAATTGACCTGTGCTGAAACTTTATTACATTTTCCTGCTAGTTCGATACAAAACTTAATGCATCTCTGCTTCTGTTATCACTGTTAGTTCAAACAGAAGAATGTAAGATGGATTAGACTGGTCCGTGATTCATGCGGTTTTAAGATAGGAGCATCATGCAGTGGTTGGCGGATTGGATCACAGGATCAGCAGGAGGTGGAATCGAACCTGCAACTTGGGATTACATGCTGCTGCTGATGTGCCTCTTGGGGAGGATATTTAGCTAGCGAGAACTGCAAAATGTCTGATAAAAATATATATAATGTAAGTTTAGAGTCCTGCACAATTGACTAGCCTGATGTGTGTCATCAAAAGCAAACAGATCAAACATAATCTGTATTTTTAAATCAATACTAATATACACCGCCATTCAAAGTTTGGGGTAAGTTGTTTTTAAAGTTTTTTTTTAAAAGTTCCCCCTTTTTTGGAAAAATTTTACTTTTATAAAGCAAGGATGTTATAAAGAAAAGTTACAGTAAATATTTTTTAATTTAAAATAATGTCATTCTAAATAAATGCTATTATATTAATATAAATGCTGTTCTATCAAATAATCTTTTGATTGAGTGATTAAAAGGATTTGAGTGGCACCGCATTGGTAATAATAATGTCTCATACTGTATATGGTATGGCTTTTTCCAAATTTACATACTTTTGGGGAGTTTGGTTAAAACAACAACAAACATTGAAATAGAACAAACTGTTATGAATCTGTACAACAACAACAAAATCTTTACATGGTCAGCAGAAAGCAGCATAAAACTCCAATAAATCCAAGTAATCTGTTTAAAAACATTAAAAAGAAAGTAAATGGTATATTGAAAATAGGTGAAATGACCAGAAAAAGAGAAAATTCCTAATATACTTCAGAAACTTCATGCCTTATTGCTTGAGTGCCGCAGTAATGTAGCATCTCACACTTCACAAATGAGCACATAAAGTAACATGGCATTAAAGAAATCTTTTATGTTCTCATTCTTCCATTTCTTTCTCTTCCCCCTCTCTCCATCTCTCACCCCTGAGGAGGAGGTGAGATTGGTGTGATTCAGGAGCCTGTGCAGGCAAACAGAGCGTACACACACCTGGACTTTATATAGACCTCTAATAAGGTGCCCAAGACCGTGAGCAGCTGTAGTCCAGAACAGAACATTTGCACGCTATTATTCTTGAAGTCATAAGACTCATTTATCAGACATTCTGCTTACAACCAAAGGTGACAAGTGGGGGCTTTAGGTGGTTATTAGATTTCTAAAATCCATTGTGATATATAATATACAAGCATTTTCCTATCATCTCTCTGTCTGACTTCAAATAAAAGGCATATATTGTGGCTATTTGGCTTCTTTTTTTATAGCTTTTCCAAAGAACTGCTGTTCCATAACTCTGTTCTACTTTATCCCTTGCTACCTAAAGCTAGTCTCCACTTGTCTCTTTTATAGAGTGGGGTTGAGCAGTGGGCCCATGGGGGTCTTTCTAGGTAGCTGCAGTGAAGGCCAGCAGCAGCTGAGACCCGTGGTTTGCTGCAGGAGCACCAGAACTTATTGTCACTCCATGGCGCCCTCCATCAAAGCCATGATTAATAGAATGGGCCTTTTCTTTTCTATAGCCTCCAGCGCTTTCTCACCTTCTCCATTTATACTCTGTGCACAGCGCTCCTTCTCTCTCGTCCACTGGCATCGAGGTGCTCAGCTCACGTGGCAGGCAGATGCTTTCTGTTATCCTTGACGGTCGTTAGATACAGTATACTTTAATTTTACTGGAAAACACTCGATACATCCAGCTGCTCATAAAACCAAGACATTTATGAGATTGACAACCCTTTAAATGCTTTATTGGATGGATGTGTTTAGCTGTGGGTTTAATCTTGGTGTAAACCTTTGACTCCAGATATTATTTACACTGCCAAACATAGAAATTAATGTTTTCTTCGCTGTTCTACAACACAGAGAAGGTGAGAAGCGTTTATAGTTGAGTGTTATATATTTAATTCTAGTCCTTGAATTAGATTTTTCGTTTGTCTGTGTTTCTGCATTTTCTGGGTTTTTCTATTAGTTTTTCTACATTTTTCATTGTTGTCATGCAACAATTATACCAATTTATTATGAACAACACAGGCGACTGAGTCATTCTCTTAAGTGATTCATTCAAAAACACTGATTCATTTAGGAAAAAAGCAGGCAGTTGTTTATGAGTCATTCGTTATCTTGTTTGATTAGTTCAAAAACATGGATTTATTTAGGAAAAAACAGGCAGCTGTCTTTGTGTGAATCACTGATTAATTAAATTGATCAGTTTATTAAAAAAACAACTGACCAAATTTTTATTTATTTTTTTTTACATTAAAATGTTTTTAAAACCTTTTATACTTCGTAACAATTATTTCCGTGAACCCTCCCATTGATCATCTTTAGTCTTTGTTTTTGGTCATTTTAATTTGAAGCAAAGTTTATACCCTTGGGTTTTATTGTTTCTTTAGTAATGGAGCCATGACTTTGGAAGGTCAAAGACATTACAGATTTCATCAACTGTTTCTGATCTCTCTTCCAATGAAATTAACACAAGCAAACTGTGTTTCCATCACTCTCATTTCCACCGTCACCCCTCATTCTTTCTCTCTCTATCTCTGTTACTTCAATTCAATTCCTTCCTCTTGTTTTTCCTTCCTTTTTTCTACATGTCATGCTCCCTTTTTCCAAATTACATTATCTCCAATCCCTTTAGGTCTTCCTCTCTCTTTAGTCTCTCGCCCTTTCTTTAATTCTTCCTATCTCTTCCCCTCTCCCTCTTTCCCTTTCTGTCTCTAGAGCTCCTAGTAAATGATGCATAGCTGGGTCCCAGACTCTGAGCGATCATTAGTGAGGTGGTCCAGGAGAGATGGAGTGAAGGATGATGGAGGGAATAAGAGAGAACAGCAAAAGACATGTTTCTGCCCTCAGGCGTTTCCCCGATTCCTCACCAAACCAGAGATTGTTTGTGTAAAATGCCAGTAGGTGGCATTTCCTTGTCCCATGCTCATTAATTCTAGTGCACACACACACACACACTTACATATAAGGATACATTCACAGTAAACACCTGACACTTTCAAAACCATACAATATATTTTTCCCCCTGTGGTTGCTCTGGCTGTTTGTTGACTGCTCCTGTAGTGAATGTTCCACTTAATTCTGAAATGTACACTCATAAATTTGTTTGCTTAGATGGTGTTTGATAAAGTGGATATTTTAGACTCTTTAATTCTGTTTATCACACCTGTGAAAGCACATTCTATATGTGCCAAGTACATTCATTGATTGGCAAGCTTCAGTTAAACTACTTTACTATATTAGCTGTGAAGATAGAATAGAATAGAATAGAGAGACTACAATACAGTAAGAGAACAATACAGAAAATCTACATACAGTATGAAACAATGAGGCAAACAACAAGAGGCATGTTTTTTATACAAAAAAGCAACAACAAAAAACTATTATACAATAATTAATGAGTTTTATTCTATAATTCATCAAGTAGCAGCATTGCTTGAAAACATGCAGCTAAACACTGACCTATATTATTTGTAAATATAGAATACAATTGAAGAGCCTCTACAAAACAGTAAGAGAGCAATATAGAACAATCCACACTATAAAATATAGCCAAACAACAAAACAATATGAAGTTACAAGATGATACATGTGGCACAACCAACACGCAGACACATACACACACACACACACACACACATACTGTATATATGAACAAAAATGATGATACATTATTTATTTCAAAAACTATTTACAATGCGTTTAATTCTATTCTAATTCAACATCTAGCTACAGTACAATGTTTGGCAGCCTACAGTTAAGCCCTGTTCACACCAAGCACGACATATACCGTAGAAGACATAGTTCTAAAAATCTTTCTCAGTGTTAAAGAAAAGCAGCGTCCATACCACAATTATAACGATAAAGGCACAGATTGATTTTTTCCAGCTGATAAAAGATATAAACAGCCAAACCTGCTATCACGCGCTTGATAATTTAAAGCGACAGACGCACTTGAGCTTATAATAAACAGACGATATGGTGTGGACGCAAATATAGTTATTGTTATGATTATCTTTATAGTTATCAGGCTTGTTGTGAACGGGCCTTTAAAATACTTAACTATATTTTGGGTGAATAAAATAGCATAGAAAATAGCTGAACAAACTACACTATGCCTATAAAATACAGTACAAACAATATTATACAATATGGTATAAGAAGCAAAACCAAACCATATAATATACAAACATATACACAAAATATTAATTATTTCAGCAATTAGTAACAATAAATTAACCTGCATATTGAACATGGAATTTCCTCACACCATTCAAGCTATACAATGTGTGAAATGTAATTCTCTCAATGCACACCACATTACTGACTAATATATAGCCCCTGTTGACATTTGAACTTTGAGTGTTAATAACTTGTTCCCAAATGCATTTTATGAAGGCAATTGCTGTTTAATTAACCATTTAGCCTTCATCAATAGGAAACACACATGCATGTGCACATATAAAAAGAGCGCAAATTTATTCTTGATTTGGATAAATCAACTTACATCTCCCTGATGAGACTCATTTGCTTGGCTCATTCTCAGCGCATTACGCTTGAGCTAAATGTGTGAGGAGGACAAACTAAATAAATGAGCAGAGAAAGAGAGGAGACGATGCACAGATGTGAACTTGGTACGCTGGGGAAAGATGCAGCCTCAATAGAGCCTAATCTTGTACTGCTACTTACTCCAAATCAGTTTTGTTGCATGTATGCTGCAAAAAGAGTAATTGCGTGGATACTTCATTCAAGAAGGAGTTTAATGGAACGAATATGTTTCCATGGCGATCAATTGTGTGGAAACTTACAGAAACAAGAATATTTAATTGAAGTAATATGTTTCTATGGCAATAAACAGAACAACAGAAAGCCAATACTTAAAAAATCAAATGTGCATAATTAAATGTATAATTCAAACTGTTCATGTATTGAATGTTGGCTTTTTTAGAAGAAATAAATATTGTCAGTGAGTCTTCTTCACATTCAACTGAGCTGCCAGATGCAGAGGTCTTCTCAGCAGACTGTGCCGTCTTCTCAAATCTCATATTTTGTGCTCAGGTATTTACGCAGGTGACAGTGAGATGTGAGGACTGGATTACACAGATCTGCTCTGCTTTTATGTGCCATATAGTGTAAGCATCAACCAGACCCAGCTATTTCACAGAGCGCTGATTCATTCCTGTACTGAATGGATCTGTTTACCTTGGAAACAATTTAGGATGAATCTCCTCACATAAAAAATAACCTGCTATTTAGTGACAAACCTGCATTTTGTGAGAAATACTGTAGGTCTTCAGTACAACTGACAGCTCTGAAAGGTATTGTGCTTCTCTCTGTCAGCATGTAATTACAAACAAAAACATGCATTTCCGATTAAATTCTGTTTACTCGCACCACTCGTCGACAGGAATATGAGATGTGCTAGGGTTTTGGAAGCTATATTTGAGATCTGAATAAATTTATCTTGTCTCTTCGTTTTAATGCTATATTATATTTTTGTTGTTGTTGTGTTTTCTTTGCTTGTAAATGATGTACACTTAAATTATATTTAAATATTTAAACTTGAATTTTTTTTTACATAAAAATTGTTTTTAATTTTAAAAACAAAAACTTAAAACTTAAAAATCAAAGTCTCTTGTACCAAGTCTACATTTATTTGATCAAAAATGCAGCAAAAACATCATATTATGAAATATTATTACAATTTGAAAGAACGGTTTTAATTAATTTTTTTTATTTAAAAGTTTTTAATTTTATGTTTCAAATTTTAAAATGTTATGGCAAAACTGAATTTGCTGTTCAAGTAACATTTCTTGTTTTTACAGTATTGAAAATCATGATAACATTAAAAAGTTTGTGGCAAGTAAGATTTAAATATAAATAAGTACTACCTTTAATCAGCAAGGATGCATTAAATTGATCAAAAGTGACAATAAAGAGCTTTATAATTACAAAACATGTCTATTTCAAATAAATGCTATATTGACTAAACTTTCTATTCATCAAAACATCCTCAAAACGCCATAAACAAAAGCCAAATTAGCTTATTTCTGAAGGATCATGTTATGCTGAAGGAGAAAAGGCTGCTGAAAATTCAGCTTTGCCATAACGGGAATAATATTTTTTTCCCAATGTATGCAAATAGAAACTTTTTTTTTAAATTAAAATATTTCGAAATATTTTTGTTTTATTACTGCATGCATTTTGAAAAAGAAATGCAGCCTTGGTGACCATAAGAATCTTGTTTCGAAAAATGAAATACAATTATTAATTCAAACTTTTGTCCTGCTATTGTATTGTGTATTGTTAAAAGTTAAATTAACCTTTACCAAATACATTAGCTGTTTCAATGAGAAATTTCTTGGGTCTTTTATTACTAAAAAATAATTCCTTTTCGAGCAAGTTTTGCAGCACTTTGATCTGTTTCCCTCATTAATGATGCTAGCAGTCCACGGTTCCACATATTACAAGCAAGGGATCCTGAAAATTGAAAAGTCAGAAGGTAAAGACTCTTGGAAACCTCCATCTGACCTCTCTGCCATGCTTTTTTACTTTGCTAGCTCAAGGCCAACTCCTACATTTCAGCATGCAGCTGATGGAACGGGTTCAAAGGAGCATGCGAACAGAAAATTCTCATTTTTCCCAAATGTTGTGGCACCTTTAATTTCATTAGCTTTCCCCCATACCCCCACAGGAGAGCTGAGTTTCTAGGGCAACAATCAGAGTAATAGTCTTGCCCATGCAATCTACTAAAAGCCCCTGTGGCCCACGGGCCCAGGTGTACCTGGGGATTAGAAAAAGGCGGGACAGGTGAACTCAGCATGGAATCACTCACAAGTCATGCAGATAACCATGCATCCATTATTATAAGACCTTTTCATTGTTATCATACTGAGCTTATTAGTATTTTTTTATATGTTATAACACAACACCTATTATACCCTTGAATCTAACCTACAGAGAATTATTTTGTAATTTTAGATTTTAATTAAAATGTTACTTAGTCATTTTCCTCGTGGGGACCATTGGAAGGTTAGTGTCAGGTTTTACAATTCTTGTGGGAACAAAATGTTTAATACTGAGATAATTATTGTCTATTTATTGTCTATACACTAACCCTACACTTACGTTTAAATGTAACCCTTTTTTTTTTTTTAATTAAAACATTATTCCCTTCATGTGGGAAGGTTGAAATGTATTCAGGTTTTACTTTCTCACTTTTGGAGACATAATACTTATTAAAAAATGAATATAGTAAAAATATTTTTATGTAAAAAAAGAAAAAAAGTTTTTCTAAAGTCTAGATATATTCTAAAGGTTACATATTTGTCTTTATACATTACATACATTCATACATACAGCCCTCAGTTGTAATGTAATAGCGTCATGGGAGCATGTTACATGAGAACATGGATGCTACCATCCTAATCAAGCTTAATAGTATGATCAGAAGAAGAAAACATATCTTACTTGAAATCTATGGCATGACTTCCTTTCTGGTACAGCAGGGATAATTAGTCTGTGGTTTGGGTTAGCTCGATAATTCCTGAAAATAATTTACTGTTATCCCACTCTATTACTTACAGACTATTTTTAGTTTTCCTTCATGAATTTAAGAGATAAGTTGTATGCTTTTCAAAATTAGATTTTTAATATAAGCAGTGCTAGACATTTATTTAAGCATTTGTCTTATAATGACTATAATAGCATGTGCATGTTCTCATTGTCTCTCTTCAGTGAGCAGCATCATCTTTCATTATTCATCCTCTTTACCCCACGCTTCCATCACTCTCGCTCTTTACCTTCTCTCACCTCACTGTTACACGGCTCATCATAAGTTACATTTCCAATTAATCTCAACATTATTCAGTCTGAAGCACTGCAAATCTTATCGCTATTGCCATCTGCCCAGTAACTGAAGATGTGTTTGAGATATGCATGGGAAGTAATGAAAGCAAACCGTGTTCCATTAGTAGGCTGCAAACTTATCTGAGATGATGACACTGGCAGATGATCAAATCGTTATGACAGTTTGCTCAGCTAGTGGGAGCATCTTATGGATTGAATTAAAAATACAGCAAAGTAATAGCATGTCCATGCTCTCAAATCTGCTATCATTATTAATTGATTCTTGAACAGAAGTATTTAAGCAATAGTTCACCCAAAATTTTAAATGTGCTTAAAATTGCTCACCCTTCCATCTAAGATGTAGATGAGTTTGTTTCTTCATCAAATCTGGAGAAATTAATACTCTGCAGTGAATGGCTACCGTAATAATTAGAGTTCAAACAGAGAATAAAAATATTAAAGTAATCCACATGACATCTAGTGAAGTGAAAAATAGTTTAAAGTTAAAAATAAATTTAACTTTAAAGCATTGCTTCTGGATGAAATATGATATAGTCCATCCCCTTTTGTCCTTTAACATCAATATCCACTTACATCTGTTTAGAACTGTTTTGGACTACTATCACTTGTCAAAGGTGCACATTTTTCTTTTGATTCAGACTAGATTACTTTTTTTAATGAGAAACAGCATTATCACACATAAGTACTCTTTGATGCTTTAAAGTAAAGGATAAACACTTAAGTAGTTATTAATTTGGAGTCATATGGATAATTTGTGTATTATTGCGATGTTTTTATTTACTCTCATTCTGATGGCACCCATTCACTGCAGAGGAACCACTGTGGAGACCAAATGATGAAACAAAGAATTTCTCCAAATTTACATCTCGGATGACTTCAGGGTGAATATATTTTTATCAAGTACTCATTTTTATTCCCATAATCATTAACTCTTTTAGTGCTTGACAAATCTTATTTATTGTATTTTAAGACTACACTAAACTCTGAATTCTGAAACACATCCAGGTTCCAGGAAACTGAAGAGGGAAAGATGAGGGGAATCATGACTGGTCATCTGGGATTATGAGCTTTCAAAGTCAGATTTGTGTTAAAGACTGCCAGACACAGTCGTTTTAGCATGAACACTGCCTGACAGTTAATGAGACTTTCTTTTTACAACCACCATTTTTAGCATGTCTTCACAGGATGTATTTTTGTCAATTAGCTACTTTAGCAGGTGTAAATAGAGCTTATTTATAAACATAAGAAAATAACCTGTTGAAAGGAACAAGTTATAAACCATGTCAAAACTTTTTCGATTTCAGATCTGTAAACATTTACACTATTTAACACATCAGTGTAAACTCTCATTAAATATAAATTGTTGCCAGAGCATTTCCCCTGTCTGCTACCTGCAAATCAGGAACTACTGCCCTTTCCAGACTCCACATGATGGTCCTCCTTCATCTGCATTACAAAAGATTCTGCTTCCTGTGGTAAGTAGACTGCAATTTGAATAACCTGTTTAGATTTTGATTCCTGCTTACAAAACCAAAACCTGAGAGCTCGGTCTGCAGCTTTCAGGTAACAATGGAACCAAATGGACACTGGACAATCAGCCCATATTCAGCGTCTAAAATGCCTCAAAAGCACATGTAGAAACAGTCGCCCTCTTGCGGTGTTCCAGAGAACACGTTCATAAATGTACTGAACGTGAATTGTGATTGTGTTACTAACACTAATACGACAACTAACACGTTCTGAATCCAAACCACCCTTAATTAATCATAACCACAGAAGATCGTGATTAATTACATGGTAAAGGTCACAGAACGCAGCTCACCTTTATTAGAAGGTGACATGAATAACTAGACTATTCTTTTTCTATTATACTCTTAAAATACAATGTATAATAAATGCATCATCACTAGCACCACCACCACCACCAACAATAATAATAATAAAATTCCTTGTAAAATTACAAAATCATTTCAATTTAGCTTTAATTAAAAAAAATAATGAATATTGTTCCTCGCCCTAAATTCCCGAATCCGTCTCCGTGATTTCCGTCTTTCCATTCACATCTCTATTCGCGTCTCTGCTCGCCGGCTCTCAGTGTGGGTCTGTGAAGGTTGATGATTGGTTGATGGGAGATGAGAGTCTGGAGGCTCGCTCTTCATACCCGTGTCCGTGTGTTTACACTCAATACTCCAGACTCAGAAGCGCCGCAGCGTCAGGACTATGGCGCTCCCCAGATAACAGCGGAGACCTCACTGCTATGGCATTATATTGAACGCTTACGGACAACTTTTTCTACTCCTCCCAACAGGAATAAAGCTGTCAAGTACTTTTGTTTTCGATACGTTCGCGGAAAATTCAACTGTTTTTAAACAGTGCCAGAGAAAGCGCGGTGGAGTTGTAAAATGAGATGAACTATACACAGGTTGTTGGCTTATTTTGTGTCTCACTACGGAAGGAGACTGCAATGTGCCTGACTGAACATTTTCTATAACTGTACTGCTTCCCGATTTGGGCTTTTATTATAAACCACGGCGCGTTCTTTGTAAGTTTGTGAAGTTTAAGGAGGAACCCGCCTCCACGTTTCGCACTGCATTTGAAGTATCCTTCGCAGAGAATTCAGCGAGACTTCAGCCGACTGGAGCGAGAGCACCTGGGGGGCATTTGGCAGTAGAGTAACCGGGTGAAGATGCTCTCAGCGTGGATACACCGCGACCAGTCTCCCGCTTGCCTGCTCGGTTTAGTTCTACTCTGCGCAACCTTTGTGATCCACGCAGGTACGAGCCATTTTAATAACAACATATTAACATAAATATTATGTACGTAATAAGGCAACACTTCCTTATACTTTCGGTCTGAAATAAGGGAGAGCAGAGTGGATTTTAATCACGCGCACTCACGGATACACACCCAAAAAGCAGATAAGTTTAGTGATAACGAGGTCGTCAAGCAGGATTTATGTTTTTCAACATTTGTCGGCTATCAAGGTATGCCTTTAGATTTGTATATATTTATATACATCAGCAGAATACTCAATGGTCATTTATAAAGAAGGCTACTTTTTAAATAGCACAGAGTCTCCTGGAAAAGACAGAAGCATTAATATAGGGATTAGGGAGAAAAATATATTAAGGAATGTTTTTGTTGATCCACTTTACTAAATGTCTCCATGCATTATCACTGAAATATAACAGGTGGCACTGTTTATTTGAAATAATAAACCCTGTAGAAAAGTAAATCAATCTATATCTATCTATCTATCCATCTGATTGTGTGATACTAACTAAGATAACTAAGAACCAGATGAAGGGATGTGACTGCTGCATGTGCACTCATCTCTCTCTCTCTCTCTGCCTTCAGAGAGGAATATTCTGTTGATCTCCTCTCTTTCTGCTTGCCATGCTGAGCTTCCAAGCAGCGGATAAAAAGCAGAACCCCTGGTGTTCTTGGAGTAATTAAGGTTTAGCTCAATGCCTTCCTGGCTCCTGTAAGACAGAAAAAAATAAACCTCGTAAAAAAGGAAACAACATCTGAGGGAAAGCAGAGATAGTGAGTTCTGAATTAAAGTGTGCTGCTTTAAAATCTCTTCCTCTATGTTATTTTACTTTTCTGATTGATGTAGTTTAGGGTTACTTTTAGCACATGCTCTTGATTAAGTGATGTTGGAAGTTCCTCTGAAGATGTTTTTAAAGCTTAATTTTGTGGAGTAATGAATTTTGCTTAATATTATTTTGGATTCTGCTATGTGGTCTACAAGTTGTTTAAAAGAAGTCGCAGTGCAGAATGTGGAGGAAACAATGTGGAATTGGCAGCAGTGATTATAATTCCTCTGAAAATGACCTAATGAAAAGAACCGAACCATTCACTGACATATTTGACAAGTTTCTGATATTATTTACCACACAAAGGAGAAATATTCATGAGTAGATCATGTTGTGATGTGTTATTGTTTCTTTGTGAAGGCTATCCTACC
This sequence comes from Enteromius unitaeniatus, assembly GCA_032359435.1. NCBI lineage: Eukaryota > Metazoa > Chordata > Actinopteri > Cypriniformes > Cyprinidae > Enteromius > Enteromius unitaeniatus. The sequence continues at coordinate 13,183,536 of JAUMHI010000054.1, forward strand.
TTCTGTCTGACCTTAGAAGTGACGGGAAGCAATGAAGCATCAATGAAATCTCTCTCCCTCTCTGCGCTCTGGCCACATGTAATCAGTTTGACAGAGAAGTGCACATTCAAAGGGTTTAGCTGATTGGTTTTCCAATAGGAAAGATAAATCGGAAAGAAAAAGGACAGGCTGATTTAACTTAAGGTTTGAAGACGGATGTGAACTGGAGTTTAAGTGTTCTTGCCCTTGATCTAGCAGCAGCGGAGACCATTGTAGAAAACATGTTTATTTCAAGCTCAAGTTTTTGATATAGACAAGATGTATGGCCAGTTGTCACACAGGAAAGTCGTCTAACTATTGTTTTAACTGAAAAGGTTTTGAGGATTGGAACAAGTTGTTTTAAAAGTTATTTATCATCATTTTATCTAGCTGTTTCATGAATTTATTTGTTTTCATAAAATTCGCTTGTTGTGACAACTCACCCTATCATACTATAGTGAGACAACGTGCCATGCTATTAGATTTGTGTTTAGCAAATTTCCTTTTTTATAGTCAAGAAATATCTAGATAAACCCACTCAAAGAGTTATTCACTGTAGTGTAAAAAAAGTGACAACTTGCCCCGATCTTACCTACTGTATGCAGTAGTGAGAAACCCCTTCTTCATACATGAACGTCTAGATTTTACAGACAGAGGTACTCCAAGCCTGTCTGTCATTGAGACAGAGATGCCAGCACATATTTCATATCATCCATAAAACATCAAGATGGATAACGTTTATCTTCTCTCTCATTCTGACCATTCCTGTATTCTTTCTCTCCCCCTCCTGTCTGTCTGTATTGTGGATGTGCTGAGCTCAGATTTCCTGTATGGTACAGCTCTCTCAGTGTTGACATACACATTAATTACCCAGACTGCCAGGAACCCACTTCTGGCTCCTTTGCCCCATCAGCTTTTCTCCTCCCTGTTTGTGTGTGTGTGTGTGT
>JAUMHI010000054.1:13184600-13221615 GCA_032359435.1 Enteromius unitaeniatus
CCAGACTGCCAGGAACCCACTTCTGGCTCCTTTGCCCCATCAGCTTTTCTCCTCCCTGTTTGTGTGTGTGTGTGTGTATGCATGTGTGTTTGTTTGGCAGAACGTCTCTGTATACACGCTTGAGCTGGATCGGGACGGCAGACGTGTACTGTTGTATATGCGATGGAGACGCACTGTCTGGATATTCATGCACGTGTGCGTGTTTTGGGAGTTGGAGAAGGTAACACACTCGAGGCTGCTCTGAATAAGACCTAAACTTTTGAGTCGTACTGTTTGGACAGTTTCAAGAGGATTAAGTTCAAGGCCTAGTGACCAGCGCTGCTGGCGGAAAAGTGGGCGGGTATAGGTCAACCTGAAGTGCCTAAGGTCAAGATGGAGTAGGGAGGTGTCCTCATGCTTGCCCATCATGTGCAGAGAGCTTGACATGTCGGATCCTCCCAGTTAAGGCTGCCGGAATTCTCCGCCGGTAGTCCAGGGCGTGGGGGGATAATTGGTTATCTCTCAGAATAGGTCAACTGTGGTTGAGTTTGCTTGCTGTGAATGGTAAGATTCACGTTGTGTAATTAAATTATGAATGCAAAATCTACAAAAGGCAAAGAGAAGAAAACTTAGGTAGGAAGAGAACCAAGGCTTGTAATTTGGAAATGCGAAGGATGGAATGCTTGGATCGGTGAGAGGTCTGGCAGAGATCTGAACCGCCAGTCTTGTGGTGTGCATTAGCTTTATGGCTGCTGTGGGAGGCAGAGAGAGGGGTTAGGAGAGGGCACTGGAAGAGATCGCTGGTTTTCCACTCACCCCCATACTGTATTATTCATCACTGTAAAGTGGCCCTCTTTAATATTTTAAAGCAGTTTATGGTTGTGTGTGTGATCTGTTTATGATGCAATGGATTTCTGAAGTGGTGTTGGACATGTGTTGTCTGTGCAGGCAGGTGTGAGAGTGGCAGTACAAAACTTGTTGAGGGTTGTTAGTAGCACTTCATTATCGCCTAACTGAATAACATCCTGAATTGTCAGATTTTAATTAGTATTTTTAAAAAACATTTATGAGTCTCTATTTGATATACACTAACTTTAGTTCAGCAAGAGTGCATTACATTTATCAGAAATGTATAACATTGCTAATCGTAAGAAATGTTTCTTAAGCACAGAATGTCTTATTACTTATAACACTGAAAACTGTAGTAATGGCTGCTAAAAAATCAGCATTGCCATCAAAGGAATAAAATCAGTTTTTTATTTATATATTATAAAAATAGAAAAAATATATTATTCTACATGTTAATAATATTTCACAATATTATGTTTTGTTAATAAATAAATGTAGCCTTGGTGTGACAAAGATACTTTATTTGTCTTATATATAATTGTGTACTTTCATACTTTTTAAACATTTTGATAAACTTTTTACTTTAAATTTCATCTTTAAAAACACAGATAATCTAATCTTTTTTTTTTTTCCCAAACAAGTATTTACTCCAAGGGATATAGAAAAAGTGAGTGTATTTTCTAGTTATCTACCTTAATGTGAAAATAGTAACCTTTTAATTTTTTTTATGTGGATATGTGTGTGTGAAGCATGGAATGCAGCTGTATTCATACTTAAGACTAAAAAGCAGAGATAAAGGAAAAGCCTGAGAAATATATCTTCGAGAGATGTATTGAGATAGATGGAGCCCAGGGATTGCCTTTTAAATAGACTTTATTAAAAAAAGAGAGAGAGTGTAGAAAGTCAGGAGTCAGAAGCATTGGCATTCAAGCATCATTAAGTCCCTGGCACAGTCTGAGAGAAGAAGACAGTGACAGGGCGAGAGAAGGGACAGCGACAGAGAAGAGCAAGTGATGAGCAGATCGTTGAGTGGAGATGTTTTTATTAAGGTCCTTATCGATGCCTGGAGCTCTCTGTATTAATGGTAGACATTTTTAATGCTTTGCCAATACTGTGCATGTACACCATCATAAATCTGGAACAAACAGGAAAGAGAGTGTGTGGGAGCGGAAGGAAGAGGACACTAGGTTAAAAAGATTTATTACACGGCTCTCTGTAATACTTGCTTCTGATTGGTTCATTGCTATATTTAGCGGTTTTGTATTTATGAATAATGATGATTCAATTATTCATTTCAGTGTTGTTCGTGCAACAAATAGCGTAGGAGTTATTGTCTGCCCTTTCACTCTGCTGTCGTTGTCTTTTAATGCCAAAATAGCTGACTATAGTAAAAATTACTTTGGCAAACTTTTGGCATATATATAGTGGGCATAAATTCTCTACTAGATGCTAAGGTCAGAAAAGCAGAAAATAGTGCTTATAAAAAAACAAAACAAAACAAAACAAAGAAAAGGCAATAAATTGGCAAAAGACACAAATAGCTGAATAAGGGTGAATTTACAATTGAGAAGGTAGTTCGTATAAAAATTGATTGCAGATTGATAATAATACGCAGTTGATCTTGCTGCTATGCTTTATAATGTACTATGTGCTTTATTCTCATTTTAGTTAACATTTCAGCTCAAATCAATATCTTATATGGTGTTTATTAATTTATTTGTTTAGTATTCTTGCAGATCTTCTACATTTTGAAATATGTATATATTTTTTTCTTTGGCAGATTGATTGCCACTGTTTTATTACTCATACTATGGTAGGTGTAGCAAAACTATGGATAATATGTAGTTTAACTACAATAGCCATCATGGTATTTTTGGTTTTATTTGTAGTAAAACCATGGTTCATTTTTGTAAACGAAACCTCTTCAGCTTATTGTCCGATTATCCTCTCTGGGTTTGTTTTGCAGGAACAGACAGCTGATGCTGCAAAGTACTTGTTGGACTTGCAGTAGTAGCAGAAAGACAAACTTCAAGGATACATGAACAAGAAGAACAGAGAATCTGTTCAGAGAGTGTTGAGGGGGAATGTTGTGTAAAGCGATGGGTGGATGATGGGAAAGCAAAGAAAGAGACTTTAATGAAGTCAAAGTGAGGAGTGGATAGTTGAATGAGAATACAAGAGAGAGAGAGAGACTCTTCACCCCATCCGGGTTTACGGCAGCTGGGTGGTGGTGGTGGGTCGGAGGGGCGGAGAGTGACAGGGTCCGTAGAAGAATGACTCGGTGGGGTGGCTTTGTCCCGGGGTTGAATGGAGAACTGAATGGGGCTCTTTTCTGCCACCGTGTGTGGGGTGTTTGTGGGGTGAAGGGCAATGGGGAGGAGGGGTCAGCGTACTCGCAAACTACTTTAGAAAGCGAGAGAGTGACTGACGGTGTATGTTTGTGTTTCCTGTCTCGACTTTCCATTCATAGTCACACTTCTTATTCAGTCCTCATGAACAATGAGTTGACATGTTTGAGTTGAAATTCATTGGGCTTTACTGTACATTTGATTTTTCTTCTTGTTATCACCAGCCCATCGACTCCCAGGCTTCACACTTCCCTTCTAGGAAATGCCTGAATATTTCACAATGAGCAAGACCTGCAGACGAGGCTCATGCCAAGCCAACAGTGTCTTTGGCGGACAGCCTTTCCCCAGGCTGCTGTGTCTGGCAAGGTCCAGCAATTGCTGCATACAGTAGCATCCATTCCAAACCCAGCTGCATGGCAGACATCTAGGAGCGTCAGTCGCTCACACTCTGGGATCGCTTTTGAGTTGTGCTGGCAAAAGGAAGGATACTCCTCAATTTGATTGATTGATAGATGGCTGTGACTTGTAAAGTTTGTCTTTTTTACTTCTTTTCTGAGTCAGACTTGGAAACCAGCAGCTTGCATCAGGATCTTGAAAGTAATATGTGAAAGTTAAAAGAGTTATAAAAATCAGGAGTGAAGAGCCTTCAGCTCAGACCCCCTGATGGTGCTGGTGGGGGTTTGGGTAGCATGTCAGATTCCTTTCAGCAGGGGTCTGGAAGCGGTGGTGCCAGGGCCACGTGAATAGGTCTCCTGCGGTCCACCTGCCTTTGTGCTTCCTGCCTTGAAAGAGAGACTTTCTGAGGCCATGGAGATTTCCCTCATCTTCTTAGCCTTCAAAGGAAGTTCAACTCATTCCATGCCTGAAGATTAGACCACAGCCAGTCTGTGGTTTATGCCCAAGGTTTTGTTTCTGTACCTCATACAGTGGTGAAAATATATCATCTGTTTCCAATATTTTATAGTTTTTGTTTTCAAACACCTTTATCTTGTTCTTTTTAGTAGTTCGTTCATCTCCTATCTGCTCCCTTATGTGCTCTCATTCTTTCTGGCTCCTTTATTGTGATGGGGGTTTGTGGCATTCCTTTTTGCGAAAGGCAGTGTGGAGAATCCTATCTCTCTTAGTTTAACGCCTATTAAGACTCCCATCTGCCCCAGGGCTAGGGGAATATGGGGAGCTGAGGATCTTTTGGGGGGTTTTATTAGGGTTCTGCCGTGGTTTGCATGCTACAGGGGGCCTCTTGGGAGGGATGTGGCCTGTCTTACCCGGGAACACACACATGCTTGCTCACCGGCTGGTTTTCAATGTCGAAGTGCTGGAACGAAACGTCCCCTGTGTGTGTGGCGTGCTGGTAAAGGCAGTCTGATGGTGTGTGACCAAAGAGTAATGTCCTCTTGTGGCGTCGATGTAGTTTTCTTTGTGCCAGATGTAGAAGGCCACACACAATGTGCTTTTGTAATAGAGCAACCCGGACTCTGCCTGACTGGGAAATGAGAATGCTTGAGAGTGTATGACACTCAAGAGAAGTGTATAAATGTTAATAAATATATTCAGTCTAGAGGTTCACAGGGAAAGCAATGCAATAAATGTTTTATGCACTGGAGCTGTTGCATAGAATTTGACCTTTACACATGAACCCAATGAAAGGCACTCTTTGCACATCTAAAGCAGGTCATGTCTAGTCCAGGAGGCCCGCTTCCACAGTCAACGCCCTTGGGATGAGTGTCGCGGATTTTGACTGCACCCTGACTGCTGGGCTTGTTCTGGAAAAGCAAAATAGTGATGCTTAATCCCTATGGAGTATGTGTTGCTGCTTCCACACCCTCTGGCACGACTCCCAGACTCTGGTGCTGCGTTCCCACCGACAAGATTCTGGAGTCAGTATCCAATCTGGAGCCATTTAATGTGTTTTAAATGCAGAAAAGGGTTAATCAAAATAAGTTGGCTTTTTGATTCCCTGTGAAACCCGTGCTTTTAAGGGGGAGGTACTTTTAAATTTCACAAGTAAAACTTGGTGTACAAGTCAAGGACTACTCCTGGAAGCTGTTTGCACTGGGAATGCCTGATGTACGTGTATATCATAGACTTCATACTCAAAGGCTACAGATACTTTTTGTCTGTCCCATTAAAATAAACTTCATAAAGACAGTAAACCAAAAAACCTTGCAGGGCTCAGTAAACATATTGATTTTCTTATTCTTCAAATAATCGCAGCCTTCATTGCAATAGTCCCAGTATGAGGTCTGTATTGAATGTGATTCTGTAAAACTACAGTTAACTGGCATAATTATGAGAAAAGGTTTTTATAGTTGTTCTAATGGGCTGCAGGCAAAAACAAACAAAACTGAAAATGACTTGTACAAACCAGTTATTTTTAGTGAATCAAAAGCATACATCACAACCAGCCTGATTCTTAAAACGAGTGACTCTTACAATGCGTTTAAATTGAATGAATAGTTAAAATAGCCAAATTACTGAATTCTCTAAATTACTTTAGATTTTAGACATGTTCTCAAATCTTGAAAAACTTGTAAACAGAGTTAACAATGCGTTGTGTTTATTAGTAAGCAGGTTAAGTATCAGGTTCTAACACAAGAATGCTTTAAAAGTGTGAGAGGTAGGAGAACCTGACAGGTTGTGGGTGATGGGATGAGTGAGAAAGCACAAATTGGAGAGTGAAGTGAAGCAGAGGGGGTCTTAAACTACTAACTGGGGTTCACAGTAAGGCCATGTTCACAAGGCCTGTCAATCAGATATGTTTTTACAGACCTCACTTGTGCAAGCTCAACAAGCTTCGCTCTGTGTCTTTTGACATTTTACTTTAATCTAGATTGGCATCTTCGCACTTATTGCTGGCATAATCTTCGGATATTCTGCATTCACTTGTATTTTTACTTATGCCTCTTCTTCACTTCCCCAAGCCTCTTACTTGCTGATGGACAGATGGACGGCACGGCCGACCTCACTCTCACCTTTCTACTCACTCAGCTCCGCTCCACCTCTCTGCTCCGATTAGCAGGTGAGCTGAGTGCTGTGCGGCTACTTGCAGACCTCGATGCTTTACGGGGACATCTCCTAAAAGCTGTCACAGCCAACATTTTCCCAAACCCCTCCTGCTCATCCATCCATTCACAGTGAGCTCTGTCCTTGTGTCCATGTGTGTAAATCACAGCAATGGGGTTGGCTAGCGCCCTATCACAGTGTGGCTCATGTTTACGAGGATTAAGGAAACAGATGGACGGCCATGCTGACTGGTGTGGCTTCATTAACTCTCTGCGCGACCGCTCTAAACTCTGCTGCCCCTGCATGTCTTGCTCCGGAGCGCTCCATACAGAGACTGGCCAGACCTGAGGTCTGTGGGGAGGGGGAGCGGGATTGCACTCATGAAGGTTGTGAAGATGTTTATTGATCTGAAAGCTGAGATGTGGGCAGGGTGTTTCTCTTTGATTGATTAATGTTGAAGTGAAGCAGTGGGACTTTCTTTAAAGAGTGATTTCTGACATCATGTGTCAGAAAGAGAGTTTTTTTCCCCCAGTAGAGTTCTGTATGTGACAGTCCTTTAGTGTTGAGGTTTGTATGGCTGTATATGATTTGACTGAGATTGAGCTTAATAATAATAACAAACAATATTTAAAATGCTGCCTACTGAACATCAGGAAATAATAAAGATGATTTATCCAGTTGTTACATTTAAACAACCTTTGCCATTGTATAATGCTTAAAATGACCTTTAAAAAAAAGAAAGAAAGTATTATCTTTAGCTAGTCTTGATGAATGTAAGTATTTGATAGTGTATTGCAGCATTTAAAAATATATATTTAAGAATTAAATCATGAAACTTAAAACAACTCTAATAAGTAGTGACACACAGAAAATACAATTCTGAAATAATGCAGATAATTCTACAAATAAACAGACAATTAATTTCATGTTAAGACTGAAAACTAATTAATATTAATATATTGATAAAATTAATTACCAAAGAAATAAAAAGATACTAAGATTACAACATTATAACACACAGTATGAAAATGTAGATTTTTATTAGTACATTTGCAGAAGATTATATTTTAACAATGAACATAAACAACATAAATATCCATTACCTTGCAGCTGATAACAATAAACTATAAAATGATATTGGCTCTTCTGAGAATGAATTTAGTTTCTTGCAATGAATAAGTTTGTCTTGTATTTCACGCAGTAAGTTTGTCTTTTACTTCAGAATAAGAGAGCTGAAATCAGTTACACTTTATAAGATTCATTCTTTCTATAGCAGCAAAAAACAGTTTGTCTCAATACTTCTGTCTGTACTGTCTCTACTGTAAGCCTAATACAGTGCAGTTAAGCCCAAAGCCTAACCTTTTGTGCTAACGCACAAGGTTAACCTAAACCTCCAGCCCTCTTCCTTTGTCTGAAGTGTTGCATTTTAACATTAAACGACCGAATCTTAATAGCTGACTTGAGCCCGGGACATACAGACAACCAGCAGCCCGTGGGAATGAGAGGTTTGACAGAAGATGCTTTTGGAAGGACAGGCTCACAGGGAGTCTTTGTGTGTATACTCCGGTCTGTCAAGAGAGATGTGAGAGCTGTAACCTACAGTATGTCACTCAGGGGTAGACAGGTGGTGGAAGAAACAAACCGGCATGAAAGACTAACTTCTGTTCTGGGGTCAGAGAATACTTTTGGTGGAGGTCTTTATGTTGCCATCTGTCCATAACAGGCATTTAGCCACAATAAAGACTCTACAGGGATCTGTAAGGGTAAACTTATTCCCATACACAGATTTTAAACTTTGTAAACATAATCCTGTTAACAGATTTAATTTTATTTAATTTTTGTATTTAATATTAATGTATTATTTTATTTTATTTCATGTATTTTTTTATGTTTTTATTTGATTTTTTTAGGTGCCATCACTGTAATAACCTCTTCTAGTCCCTCATAATAACTTAAAACTACCCCGCTTGTCCCTTTGCTTTATTTTTCCAGAATAAATAGAAGGTGAAATGGTAGAGAAAAGCATGTGAAGTCTATCTTGCAGTCATTGCTTACATGCTTACATTATGCACACTGTCAAAAGCAAATAACGATTATGTTGCTGTGTGCACGCTCTTGTTATTAAGTGCAAGACAGCTTTTGTTTCATTGATTTAAATTACCAAGTGTGACTGACAGGAAAAAGCGAGTCTTTGTTAGTTGACTTGTCCACCCACATCTCATGCGCTTGCTTTCAGCTGCATTTAAGCACGTTTTTGTTTGCGAGCGTGTTTACATTGAGTGACAGTTATACAGTGGCGTGGATTGTGTAAATCTGTCCTAAATGAGGCCTGGACACTTTGCCGCCACAATTTACAGATCTGTCCCGAAGGCACAGACGCATTGGAAATAATGACCTGCAATTGACTGGAGACAGTCAGAGAGAAATGGTGGGAACAAGGATGAACAGGACATATCGAAACAAACCCGCCCGCTCTCTTTTCCTCTTCCCTCAATGAGAGGGCCAATTACATCACTATGTCTTACCTGTCTTTCATCTAGTGAGGGGAGCAGTGTTGAAATGACGGTCCTCTCGCATGTAATTACACAGAGACATCCTGGATAAGGCTGTCTGTCGCACCAAGTCACAGAGATACAGCCTTAAATACCTCAGAGGACATAAAAAGAGTCACCTGACTCGTTTGATCAATTTGAACCTTGAGGCTTCTTCTGTTTCTTGAAGTGCCAGTGTGCATGATTCCATTTTTTATGTAGTTTGGCTGATTTGTCAGAAACATTGGCACTAATTATTATTCCTTAATGTGGTTCTGATTTGCTTACAGTATGTCTGATGTGTGAGGTAAGGTTTGTCAGAAATAAAAAAGCCAACTTTCCAAAAAAGTCGATCAAATATGCAGTGACAGCAAGGTTTTATAGCTTAGTATTAATCTAATTTGATTAAAATATTTGTGTGAATTGTTATTAGAACTTCAAAAATGTGAGATTTTCTAGTTTTATATGTAACTGAATGATACTTAAAACTTCCTTCCTAAAAAAATCACTGCAGAACGGCTTACTGAACTCCTTTCATGGTCTGAAACATTAAAACATAACCTTATTTAAATGTCAGTGACAGCTTTTGAGTATTCAGAAACTTTGTATGGCCGATACTGTTATTCCTGCACATTTTCTCCCTAAATGTGTTTCCTAGATTGTTTGGTAATTATTAGCTTGAGAGGTGAAACTAATATTTAGCTTCAGAAATGTTACATTGTGCAATAAAATGACCACCAGAGGAACTGTGAAACTAAATATTCTGGTCAACTAAACACGCACACAAAAAAGAAAAATGTTTGATATCTTCTATTTAGTTTAAAAAGAAATAATGTTGTTTTTGTGTAGCTTATGTAAGGTAGTTGGAAAATATTCTCCAGACTAACTAACCTATAAATTTGGTGATTTCATTGAGCGTAATAACGTCAAACCACAGTCTGCTGTAAGATTTAAGAGGCATTGATGTCATGCATGGTCGAATGGCATTTCACCACAACTCATCCAAAGGTCAGAAAACAAAGGCTTCAGCAAAAGACAGATTTTGAACAAAAGACAGATTAATATATGAAACACAAGACAGTGTTGATTAATGTTGCAGCTATAGCAGATAAAACATCGTCATCGACATAAAAATGCCACGGAAGATGTGCATGTGCAAAAAATATCTTACCAGTGCAGATCAGTCACAGCACATTTTAGTTTAAAATTGTTATGATTTAATTATAATTTATTAATGTTTCAATCAATTTTGATGTGTATCTTCCTCACAATATTAACTGCCTCCTGTGGTGTACCGCTCACAGCTGAAGCCCAAAATCTATATCATGTTCTGTGTTCCCATGCTGTGACTGGGCTGGCCCCTTTTTCCAACAGTTACATAAATGCCATTTGCAGCCTCAAGTTTAGACATTTTTATGTTTATTCTAACCACATTTTTGGTAAAAGTCATTTTTAAACACTCATAACTTAATTGTCCTTGAAAGCCTTGCAACTCAAAAATATTTGGATGTTTTTGTCCATAAAATGAAAGTCAATGGGGTTCAGTGTTGTTTTGAACCCCGCTGACTTCCACCGTATAGACACTGAGATATTGTTCAAAACACATACTTTTGTTTTCCACCGGAAATAATAGTGACATAAGGGTGATGTTATGTAGCGTGTGGGGAAGGAGATGCGGAGAATCAAATACTATACTTTTAATAATCAACAGGCTAAGCACAGGAATGATACACGACATAAAGACGCTCAAATAACATTAATCACGGACAAGGGTAGAACTAAACAGACAGGGAGTGAATACATGGAGGGGAACGCAAAACAGCTGGCAAACACAGGAGGAAACTAATGAACTAATAATAACTTAAACACAGGAACTTCTAAATATGGGCATACATGAGGAATTTTCTTTTTTGGATGAACTGTCCCTTTAATTTTCAATCTCACTTACTCCTCCAGTAATCAGGTCTCTCCTGGAGCTCCAGGTTTCCTGGATCGCAGCCATGGCTTTTCAGTCCTGGCTTTCAGATTTGCTTTGAGGCTTTTGAGAGATGGATGGTCAAAGGGAGTGGAGGGTGGGATCGAGAAGGCTCAGAGGAGAGGGAGAGAGAGGGGGATGGCATAGGGATTAGCGTGATTTTGATGAAATGGTGTTGTCTATCTCAGAAGACCTACACACAGACTTATTATCAAATGGTGTCCGCAGGAGGCAGTTCAACCCCCACCTAAGCGTTTTTTTCCATGCTCACTTTTCCCCCCTGTTTATTCAAGGGATTACGGACCCCTAATCTCTTTGAACCATAATTCAGATTAGATTCTGTATTATTTTTAGGGCTGGGCCTGTACCCAACTTGCGCTATTACCAACCATGTTACTCTAATAGAAAATTGATTAAAACGCTTGACCACTGTCCCAGATTCCAAGAACATGACATCAGAGTGATGATTTTAACTCCCTTCAATGTATACAGCACATATATTCATGCCTTCACCGTTGATGACACACCGCAATTGATTTCTTCGTTGGCATGTTTGCGCTTTTGTTCGTGTGAACGTTCAAGCATGCCCGCAGGGAGAGCAGAAAGACTAAGATTGAGCGGGAACAAGCCAGCGTTGAGAAGATTACTTGATGATGAGCTCTGTCATTGTGTCATACATATTCCCCCTTCAGCATATTTTCTCTGTTGATTATTACTGCATACATGGCCTGAGCTGCCCTCTTTGTGTGTATGTGTTGATTCCGGGCACACACTAGGGATTACATAGCCTCTGACAAATGCTGTGTATTGACCACTTGAGGCATATTGTAAAAATGGCAACTGAGTTCAAGTCTGATTCTTTGGTGCAACTTAAGTGCACAAGGGGTTTTTTATAATCACTCCTAAACCAAGGCAGGAGACCAAGTTCATACAATGGTCCTTTTTTAAGGGAAAACAAATCACTTGATTAGTTTTAAGGCATTTAGCAGCAAAGGTAACCATGAAATAATGGGTGCTTTTTTAATTTGGACTGAAGAACTTGCGATCACACCCTTTCTTTTTGATTCTTTGGCCAGAATTAGCTACAGGGTTTCCACTGTCACGAAAGACCTGGACATTTTATAATATTCATTGAGATTAAAATAATATTTTTTTCAATAGAAAATATTAAATAATAAAATATATAATTTGTTTATGCATCTTTATTTATTTAGGATTTTGTATAAAAAGGACATGATATCAAATTGATATAAAGTATATAATATGCTACAACAGCCACGCTTTATTTTATAGAAAATATTGTTTTAAAAATGAAGTTAAAATGTTGTGCAACATTATTACGGTCATATTAATACATTTAATCAGAATCAGAAAGAGCTATGTGTGTGATTTCGTTCTGGTGTTAGGCATCCTTATTAAAGGTGCTCTATGCGATGTTGCAGGGTTTTAGCTCGATTTTATTTTTATTTCAAAGCGTATGCATCACCCCTTGATCGTCTTGCTGTCTGCCCTCTGAATACATTGGGAAAAAACCCGCTCTCGAAAGACAACACAGAGGCTGCAATACTGAAAGAAACACTTTGGGCACCACAACAAAAACAAACTTTGGCCATAATGCCGATTGGTTGGCCAAAGTTTGTTTGCGTGCGTTAAACCCCACCTCTTCTTGCCGATTGATTGGCCGAAGTTTGTTTTTGTTTGGTGTACATCTTGCACCCATAGTGTTTTGCAAGATCGCATAGAGGACCTTTAAGTATTCATTTCATTTAACATCTGAAATTAATATTGTGTGTCAAAACTGAACCCAAACTCTGATAGCTATGTGTACCGTATCCGCAAGAAATGGTACACATGTGTAAGTGCAATATTTTATTCAACTGATTACTAATTTAAGTCCAGCACTTTTCCAGTGGTCAACAGATGTGCTTGAGGCTGCTGTGAGTATCAGGCTTGCTGCAAGCCAAAACAATCTGTCTGGCTGAGATTAAGAATTACATCACTTATTCAATCAATGTTTAATATGGTGTCATTCAGCTGTACCTGGGCACCTGGGCTGTTATGTAATTGCAGAAGCTCATCTTTAATACAGACATAGACACATACGCACTCATCTGTCCTCTTCTGCTTTCCCTAACATACATTCCCTTGAAAGATGGGCTTTGCTCTTAGCGTCCTCTTGTTGCTTCACTGCTTGTTTGTTCCCCCCCTTGTTTAAGATGAATTATGAAGCAAGAAGAGGAAGCAGAGAGCTGCAGCGAGTGAGCGTTGAGGTGTTCAGCCCCGGGCAGATAGAGATACAGAGATAGAAGGAGACTTTGTCTTCTCCTTTAGCTTACTAATGCATCTATTCCCACCAGACCACATAATATGCATCTAAGCTAAACAAATGAAAGCATGCACCAAACTACATATTAGAATTGGTTTTATTGCTCATATGAGGGAGATTGAGGGGGTTGCTGTGTGTTTACACTAGCTTCCTCTCAGCCGGGGCCCGGCTCGAGCTGCAGTGTACATTTCATTATTCTTCCCTCCTCCAGGGAACGCCTGAGAGGATCTGGTGGGCTAGGCTAAACAGAGCACAATTAGATTATGAGCTGGAAGATTTTAGGGCGCTGGCAGGTAATTGGTCACCACTTCTTTTAATATCACCTTCCCAACTTGAGTGCATCGGTCATGTTATCCAATTTACATGCACTTCTCTGTTTTCATTGTATTTGTCTCTCGTCTAGTTCAGTTTGCTGATAGAAATCTCAATGTCTGTCTGTTTATCATTCCCTTGCCCTCTCACACACTTTCTTTTTTTTCTTCCTCACGTGATGTTTTCGAATTGCGTTTCATGGTACAGTGAGATTAGAGCATGACTCGAAACTGCCTCGTTGGTTTCAAACCTCTGGGATGGATTTTAAGTATGCATAAGTCACAGTGGATGCGGACTCTCTTGAACTAGTTGTTGAATATTTTACTTCATCAAAGTTAACTAAGAACATTAATATACAATATGCAGTGCCGGTGTAGTACAGAAGATGAAACATAGTTTAGATTGTACACTAGGGAAAAATATTATTTGTTTTTACTGTACAGCATTGTTTTATATATATATGTATATAGCACTTACGTGAGGTGATAAATTGCTTCATTTCTCTAAGTGACTCATGGTTGCCTTGTAGTGGTAATAAAGTTTCTAGGCTAAAATATAACCCGTTTAACTATGCAAATACACAGGTGTGATATTATTTGAGTACTTCATAGACTCTTAAAGAACTTCATTACATTAAAAGCTGACTGGTGTACTCCACGGTACATTAAGTCGTTGAGCGTGTTTATGTTCGGTGATAAAAATGAAAAGATTTTAATAGTATTTATCATTTTAATTCACCAGAAATGTGCTGTACTGTGGTTTTTGTAATAGCCCCTGTTTTTTTTGGTAATTTGTTTTAGATTGTTAATTTCCCTAAAGGTATTATACCCGCTATTTGTTTAAAAAAAGCTTTACTCCATTTTTTTTTACCTCATGTTTGTTAAAAAGTATTGTTATTGAATTTGTAATTAAAACACCTTCAAATTCTTAGATCATAGGTTTTGCACATGTAGCTAAATGTAATTCATAGTGATTCATCAAAAATACAGTGTACAATAATTCTGCACGTGGCAGCTAAGTGGCGAGGTTCTTTTACAGGTTTGATCCCAGGTTGAGGTGACCTGTGAACTGGCAATTATTAAGAGAACACTATTACCATTTTGCCCTTTAAGCAGAACACTTAACCTCAGGTTGCTCCGGGGAAACTGTAACCTCTGCTGAGTAACTATTCAGTTGAAGTTAAATACCCTGAAGTCGAAAAGACCTACCATTCTATCACAAATATAGTACTTTGTTCAGTTCCTTTTTTATTCAAGCAATTCGTTTTCATGGGCTGGCTGTTATATCTTAAGCAGCCATTATCGAATTTTAAAATGTTTGATTTGAATTTGAATGTGTAATGATAAGAGATTGTGGCAGATTATCCTGTTACAGCAATCTTAGTAATAGTCAAACATTTTATGTTACTACTTGTTCTACTTGTTTTACTACTCAAGTTCAAATGTTTGTGGTTTGTAACATGTTTTTGAAAAATCTTGTGTGCTCACCCAGACTGCATTTATTTGGGCAAAATTGTGAAATATTATTGCAAATTAATTTTATTTTAATATATTTATATTTAACTTATATATATTTAATATATAATATATTTAACTTTATTAGTGTTTATACAGTGTCATGTGATTTTTGAGAAATCATTTGCTTTATTACGATCAATGTTAAAACCATTGTGTGCAAACGGATGTTTTTTGGTGACTCTTTGATGAATAGAAGGTTCAAAACTACAGCTTTTATTTTAAATGTTGTCTTTTGATTAATTTACTGCATCCTTGTTGAGTAAACTGTAAAAGTATTCATTTACAGGGAAAAAAACTAAAATATTACTGTAAATGATAGAACTCCTATAAAAACTGCTATAGGATCAAGCATTGCTCTGAACGCACCTCATTTACCATCCATTTGTACCTTCATTTTACGCTCTGATTGCCCTTTTTTGCTTCTGTTGTAACCTTTCATGTATTTTCTGAGTTGTCCCATGGCCAAAGGTCCCACTCAAGCCTGTTGTCAGTAGTTGTCCTGGGTATTGTTTCAGACAGCTAAGTGTGAAGAGCCAGTTAATACAAGACCCTTGAGATATGTAACATTCATATGACAGGCTTTTCTCTTAATAGCAGACAAGCTCTTTCAAAAAATACACGCCCATTCCACTGAAACAGCAGGTTCATTGGCCCTAAAAGGTTTGAGAGCGCCCCACAGGGACACTTGGATATTATATTGGTTTGAGTGCGTGGGTGTGTGTGTGTGTCTGTGTGTGCCGGTTGTGGTGCACATTGAAATGATTGTGGACTCATATTGGTTTTCTATTCTCTGGTGCGTGCAAAGTGTGAGGTTTATTACGACGCGTTCACACAATTGTGAAAGTTTCGATGTACAATAGAGACAGTATGTTTTTCTAAAGCATTTCCCGGGAAAAATGTTTTTGGCTTGCATGTGATTTAGCTATGATTTCACAAAGCGATTATAGGCTCTCTTGGAAAGATAATCTATTATGATTGACTGCAATAATCTGGGCTTTCAGGAGGGTGAAGGTCTGGGCGGTATTGTTTATTCCTCTTCTCCTGTAGACCACCCAGACCATGACATCATCCGTTAGAGCCCCCATATGTTGCCTTTGCTCATGTTAATGACATTCATAAGTGGATTTACCCACTCTCTCAGATTTTAGCTTTAGTAACGGTCACCGTGTTGCTCTGGAATCCGCACGGATTTGTCTGTAACGGCACATTTGTAGATAAAGTGATTTTGTCTAAAGCACCTCATGTCGTTTGTCTCTGTCCTCTGGACTAAGCTGGCTGGCATGCTCTAATTGTGTTTGGCTTTGTGTTTAAAGAGATAGTTCACCCCAAAATTTCATTTACTGCCCCTTATGTTGTTCTAAACTTTCCTTCTTCTTGAACAAGGACTTGAACTTTCAAGTTTCAAAAAAGGGCTGAACTGCATAATTAAAGTGCATGTACCATGACTTGTGCACTGTATTTCAGATGATCTACACTATGAAGTAATACAAGTTTGTATTGACATGGAGATGAGTAAATAAAGATAATTTTTTATAATGCTGTCAATCTATAAAAAAACAGCTAGCCATTAAAATATGCTTAATTGCATATTTTCACAAATAATCACATTTAAGCTAACATGAAAATGTTTAATTCAAAATATATTTGTACATTGCATCTCCAAATTAATGTAGACGCAACACAGTCTATTTAAAATGATAGTTTAATGACATCTTTTTAATATGATTTTTTTGGGGCATAAATTGTGTAAATACTGCCATTCAACAGCAAACTTTTATTTGAAATGAGGTGAATGAAAACAGTTTTCACATAAACCCATTATAATAATTACATCCCATTTAGCTGTGCCTTTAATAAAGTACAATGGGTATAGTTTATTTAGTAATATACTGATGTTTTTTTCTAAGCCAATATCGGTTTGAAATGAGATAAGGGTGAGTAAATGCTAGCGTTTTTATTTGTTGGTGAACTATCCCTGTTCAGTCTAGTCTTTACTCTTTTAAACTTTGCGCTCTTGGTCTGTCCAGCTCTAATTTAGTAATAATCAATATTTTTCTCTGTTATGCAGGTCAGACTCAACCTACATCATTTTTCTCTTACCTTTTCCTCATTATTTCTCTCTATCTGTCCACACTGCATCTCCCCATGCATCTGTCTTCCTGTCTTACTATTGATTTACCCTCTACATTTAAAACCTTAGTGCTGTTGTACTATGAAGGCTCCTCTATTACTTCACAGCCTAAGAAAATCTAGACTACAAGCTTAGAAATATAATAAATATGACCACGAGGTACAGTCCTCCTTCTTTCTGTTTTTTTCCTCCACTCTATCTCCGTCTGTTCAGTCTCTCGGCAGGCTGTTTGGCTTATACGAAGCTCTTTTGAAGGTAAATCTTATGTCAGCTTTTGGCCAGAGGGACTGAGCTGATGAGAGGTCTCTTTATCATCCTAATGGGAGCCACATAGCTCTGGGCTTGCCTGCATGCGGTGAGGGACCACGGAAAGCTCCGCAATAGTCAGGCCTACGCTGCCCCTCTCTGCTCTGGAGACGGTGTCCATATGCAGTCGCAGTATCTAGAGAGCAGTGCTGCATACAAACAGCTGACCCAGAGACAGCATTTGATCCATGCGGCATGTCAAAGCTTCTAATACTGATGCACAGTGAGTGGAACAGTAAAATTATGTTGATGTGTAAAAGAAAACTTTGTGAATAACAAATATAGAAACACTTAAATTCCTGGGGTCTGAAGCTCAGTACATGCCTGTACCAGAGGGGCCACGGTTTGGCAGGTTAGCAAGACCTCATTAGCCTATGTTAGGGGAATTCATAACTGCACTGTTTTGCTGTAAAAAGCTTTTTTCCTCCATTGATGGCCATTAAAAATTAGCTGACATAATACATTTTTAGATATGCACTACTGTTCAAAGGGGGTCGGTAAGATTTAATTATTCATTTATCAATAGAAATTCAAAATATTCAAAATATTAAAATATGGTTTTAAAAAATATTTTCTTTTCTGTGATGGCAGAGCTGAATTTTCAGCAGCCATTATTGTAGTCTTCAGTGTCACATGATCCATAAAAGGTCATTATATCTAATTACTCTGATGTTGTTCCAAACCCGTGAGACCTTCATTCATCTTCGTAACACCAAATTAAAATATTTTGATGAAATCCAAGAGCTTTCTAACCCTCCATATACAGCAAGGGTCCTACCACATTCAAGGACCAAAAAACTTACCAAGAACATCAACAAAATAAAGCATCTGTACAAAGTCACATTTTTCTGTGTGTCATTGTCACCTCACACAGAACACACTAATATGATTTCATTACAGCACCACCTGTTGGTCAAAAGTGTTAAGACTTTCAATCATATTACTAGAGGCTTAGTTTATGATTTTTTAACCGTTTCAATCATAATGATCCTTAAATTGGTTTTAATACTCTTTGTTGCATGTGGCCTCATGCTCCGTGTCATACTTCCTGATTTTGCCGCTGGAGTGCTCTGCCCCAAAATTTGTTGCTTGCAACTATATTTATATAGGAATTATTGTTACATTTAGATTCTACATTTTATCATATATTTGCCTATTGCCTATTTAGCTAATATTGGCTTGTATGTAAACATTACAAAACTGTCGCCTCTGGCTTGCTCAGTTAGTTACACTTAATTTCCAGCAATATTGTATATTGTAATATAAGACTTGATTGCACAGATACTATTTAAACTGAACTGAGCTGGACGATAACATCACTGAATTTAATGATGACACAATCCGTATTTTTAAAAGCTCTACATAAATGTGACTTGACTTGACAAAGCCATCGTGAAATTCATCTGACTGCTAATGAATCAATCATACTGGGTTGTGATAACATTCACAGCAGGATTGCTTGAACTGATAGAGGCACACAGTTGGCATCTTCTCTGCACTCCAGAGCTCTGTCACTGTTACAGAGACTAGAGTCCTCGTCCAGTGCCCTGGCTGAGTGAAACGAGTGGGAAAAGACACCGTGAAGGAGGGAAGAGCAGCTAAAGGAGACGAGAGAGAGACAGGGGACGTCATTGCTTGTTATCGTCATAGCAGCCATGGGGGCTCGTCACGCCAGTCGCTGTGTCTAGGCATCAGAGAAGAAAACATTCAAGCCCAGGGCTCTGGACATGTGACAGGACCAGTCTTTCTTTACCACAGCTCCCAGTAACACACTGTCACTATCTGTCCATCACTGCAGTGCAGTTGTGATTTCACACAACCTGCATTTTGCTGTTCGTCAAGCAGAAGGCTTTCATTTGACAGGACCCCTGATAATTTATAATGCAATATAACAGTTTCAAACTAAATTGATCAAACCATTCTGCCAAAATATAGTTTGTCAGAGGAATTAGATCAGTCGTGACACATCAAATGACTGACGTTCTGTGAAGATTTGGAAGCTGATTACAGTTCCAGCGTATTCTTCATTCATCAGACGTTCCTATATTTCGCTTCATGTACAAATTCAATCAGACTTTAACTTTCAGCATAAAATATGGTCCACACACAGCTTGTTCTGGCCAAGAAACACCTGTTTAGACAGGAAGAGACTGTCCAAGTTACAGACAGAAGTCCAAGTCGTGTTAATTGAAATAAAAGCCAAAATCTCAATATGGCTTAGTTCAATTATCAAAATGCAAAGAATGTGATTTAATTAAATATATGCATTGTGTGTTTAGGAGCGAACTCTGGCACTGTGTTCATGCAGGCAGCTCATATTTTCAGTGTTTTAGAGTGACTTGGTTCATGGTAAATTCTGCTAGCGTTGGTCACAGATGAATCCTGATGACTTTCCAACCCGAGTGTCTTCAAGCTGTTTATTTCTACGAGTGCTGTACCAACATCAAATGTTTAACTACACTGATATTCTATGGAGAAAAAAGCTTTTAATTTTCTTGAAAAGAAGCAGCAAACAGTTAAATATGAGGTATTATTTACAGTTTCACTTGTCACTGTTTTTAGGATTGACTCCAAGTCTGCTCACATCCCTGTTGTTAGATCATGTGCTAAATAATATGTATTTAAATAATAATAATAATAAACTAAATAATAATAATTTCCAAAATTTCAGTCACAGTCACTAATGGGCCATTAGGGGAGGGGCTTTTGTCTCTTCAGGTGAGAATCACTGAATATTAATGATCATTGTCACTCCCTCGCATACAGGCTTTCAGTCTCAAACACCTCTTTAAAAAATTAGTGGAATGATTTTCACATTATTTTGAAGTAAATATTCTACCCTAAAAGACTGGTTACTCAAAAGTCTTGTGCAGGACTGTATTTCAGCTACTTTTATTTTCACAAAACTTACTAACCCCACATTATATATATATTTTTAAATAATGCAAACATGTATATTCATCTTGGTCACATATTATTGTAGCACAGTTTACAAGAAAAACATGTTGGTCAATAATTTTATAAACAGCTGAAAAAAACACAAATATTAGAGCATGCCCAAACATCTCAGTGGCCTCAAAATCACCTTAGACCCCAGAGGGTTAACTAAAATGAATATACAACAGTATTTTTTCCCAACCCAATATCTGCTGGAACACACAGTTCAGACAGAGCATGTGACCTGACAAATTTGAGACTAGTAAAAGATTTGGCTAATTATTTTTGATTCACTGTGCACCAAAGCATGTTCATACACTCATGTCTACTTGTAGACAAAATTCCATCAGCTTGTCAATCCCTGTTTTTGAATAATTTAAATCAGAGTGCTGAGTCACTAGACTGGGAAAACAACCAGTAATGTAAGCGAGAGACATTATAGCCTGTAAAAGCTTTTTTACTGTTGTTTTAATGGAGATGGAGGACAGGAACGCTGTGCTGTCTACCTTCAAGGTGAGTGCAGGAGAAAATGAAAGGTTATGAGAGGGTTGAGGGTAAGAGGTTAAACAAGTTAAATCTACAAGATGGATAGTGACATGGCTGAGGTAAAATAAATCAGTAGGAAAGAGCAAAAATCAGGGTAGATAAAGGATGTAAACAGCATTAAGCTTCGCTAATCTGAACACAGGACACATTCACTTAGCCAAAGCCAATGTAGGATCAGGAGATCGATGAAGCGCTCCAGTATTACCTTCTTTCTCGTTTTATCTATCTTTCATCTTCTTAAGTAAACTTTGGGTTTGTCTGCTAATTTCACCCTCCGGTTCCAACTTGAAGCATCTTTCAGTCTTAATATGTGTGCGTGTGGAGTGTTTCAGCTATTGCCATTGGTGCTCTTTGTACCTGTTCTTGCCTGAGCGAGCACCAGGGGAACACTCTGATGCAAGGGGACGCAATGACAGAGCAGAGTGACGCCAGTCCCCCTGCTTGTGTGAACGTCTGTGTGTGTCTGGCTGTTTACAGGCAATATATCACATCCCATCCATTCACGGGCATGAGTGATCATGCCAGTATTTCAGCATCTGTTATGTACGTGAGATATGGGAGTGATGCAGCATTGTGTTGGCTCGTCAGCAAGCTTCAGTCGGCTGTCTGTTCTTACCGCTGTGCATCTGTGCATACATTGATATGTAAGCTTGCAAGTCCATCGCGATGTGTCAACTGGTTGCCAGTTTTGCACATCTTCACGTGTCTTCATTAACATGACAGGGGTGCAGCATTGCTAAAGCATTTTGTCAAGAGATGCTGGGCTGTCACAACAAATTTGGTAAGGACAGCTCAGTGCCGGAAACAACATTGGCTCAACACACTCCTGGCTGCATTAAACTCATCCAGGGAATTGCGTTAATACCATGCCTCTTTATTTTCCTCTAGCTTTCTTTTTCTGTCTCGCCACTTGCTTTCTCTTTCCATGCTCCAGTCTTTCTCATGGTTACTTAGACACGGCACACATATTTTTGTTCCCTCCCTCTTCCTGGTTCTGTCCTCCTCCTCTACAACAGATTGCCTTATTTTGTCTTCAGTGTTCTCCTTAGTTACTTGAACAATCAACCTCTTTCTCAGCCTGGTCTTCAAACTATGTTGTTTCATTACAAGCTTCAACTTTCTTCTTGTTATTTCTTTCTTTTTGTTGAAGTAAGATTTCTAGGATTAGCCGCTACACATCCTCATGTTCTCTAGTGATTTCTAGGGTTGCTGGGTAAATTCTCCTTTGCTCCATCTCCCATTCTTTTCTGTCTGTCTCTTCACCCTATCTTTTTAGCATCTTCTCTTGAGTCCTGATGTATTTTGCTGGAAGGTTCATCTAATCGTATCCCTCTCTAGAGAACCCAGCCGCAGATAAAGTCCCGGTGTCTCACTAGCACGCTGATGTTTGCTTTTTCATTTTGTTTTGGTTTTTTTTCTTGTGTGTGTGTATGTTTAGTTTGCATTTTCTATTTAGATTTTTTGTTTTTGTTCTATTGTTTTATTTACATTTTTATTATTATTATTTTCTTTTGTTTTCATGTTGTTTTTGTTTTGTGTTGCAGTTTATTTATTATTATTTTTATTATTGTTTTGTTGGATTTTTTTTCTTTCTTTCTTTTTGTCTTGCTTTCTTGCTTTCTTCATAGTTTCAACTTGCAGTGCTCCTCCTTTCTCTCGTCATTTGTGCAAAGCCACAAAATCTCAAAGGCAACACTGGTATTTTGATGATGCAGCAGTACACACACACACACGCACACACTCACACCCATCTAAGCAAAAGCTCATTACATGTACAGAGTGCTGTACCATTTAACATGATTTTTAAGGTGAGAAGTCTTTTTGCCACATGTAAGATTATAATTATTTTTAAATTATCAGCTTGTAGCTGCTTGAATTTTTTTCTTTTTTTCTGAATAGGCCTTTTTCACGGTCTGCATTCAAAAACCTGAAGCTTTGTGTAGTTGTGTAAAATAACTTCTGCTGTAGCCTGTATGAATCGCAATGTCTGTAGCACGGGGTTGTTGTGATTTTATAAATAAACAAGTCATCATAGATGTTTCATCAAAATATGTTAACCACAGTTTTCCATCATTAATCAGGTATGATGAGATGAGGACACATGTTGACATGATATTCTGATGCATATTTCATGATTTAAATGGGAGCGCTAGGTATGTGAATTTACAGTGCTTCAGAGACAGACCAGCTTTGTACTTAAACAAATGCAAGAATATATAGAGCAATAAAACCGGGCAAGCTTATACAGTATATCTTATAAAAAAATTAACAACGACTAAAGACTGTTCAAATTAAAGAGTAGTTATAGTATTGCTTTCATGCACGTACAGTACTGTACTTTCTTATAGGCTTTTCATCACATATAAGATCAAACTGGAGTTGTTCAATTATATTCATATTTTTCATCCCAGAGCAATTAAAAAAACTGGTCTCAAACTATCTCAAATGTGCATTATAATGTAGATCAAATTTGGAGGTGAATAGTAGGCGTATAATATAATAATAATAATAATAATAATAAAAGGCCAATAATAAAACAATAACACTAAAAATAAAATGAAAACACTATATATTGCTAGTTTTCTCCGGCAGTAATGCGAGCAGTTGCAGGCAGATTACTCATTAATTATCACATGACTGTCGCAACACCGACAGCGCTTACAAATTATGCTCACTTGCATAATGTTCCAATATTACATATAGGGCATCATCTAATGTTAAGTAAATTATTTTAACTGAGAATCTGCCCAAGGCTGTTAATGTTACTGCTGAAGAATTACTCGAAATACAGTGTTTTAATGTGATTTTTCATAGTGACATTTTTATTATTGCTCAATGTACTGTTATCATAAACCCTTTTTGAACACAGATTTTATTGCTCTTTACTGTGATGTTGTTTGTATGTCATTCTTGCATTTAAAGTGAAAAACTCATCTGTCTCTGAATGTGGATAGCATATAAACACAGCATGCCTCGTGTGTTCATGAAATAGGCTGTGCGTCAAAATATCATGACAACATTTATCCTTGTTTCATCATACCTGATTAATAATGGAAAACTGTGGTTAACGTGTTTTGATGGAAAATCTATGATGAATTGTTAATTAATCACAACAAATAAACCTGTGCTAAAGGTATTGCCATTCATTCAGGCTATTTAACTATTTAAAGCTTCCGGTGTTCGAACGTTAAAAAGGCCCGTGATGACAACTTAGTGTTTCTTAGAATTTCGGTTGTGTGACTGGTTTTAAAAAATGCATTTATACTGTAGTTATAATTATTCACAAAGCATTTGTACTTTTTTCAGAGGAAAGTTTAGCTTCTGGTCCATTTGGAACTTGACCACTGAATCAAAAATGAACTAAAGATCTACAAGTGAGCACCTCTGTGGATGTGATACTTGTATTTACTAAAGAATGTGATTACAAAAATCCACCACACATCACTGGTTTAGAAATAATGCAAAGTAAGACTGGTTTCGACCTGTTTTGTGAGTGTGATGTAATTCATCATGTTAATCATTATTATTAGTATTTTTCCTGGTGAAGACACATGCACATACAAACTATTTTTATCTGTTTTGTCTATTCATTCTGTTTAAAGGTCTGGAAACTATTTTATCTAACTGATAAATGTGAGAGTGCGTTTATGAATGTTTCAGAAATGTGAGGTTTGAAAGGAAATGTGTTTAGTCTTTGACTTTCTCAAGCGCAAAATAAGACTGAATGACTCACAGGTTGGTATTCATTATAATCCACAGCGAGTGAGCGTCTCTCAACATACCATTTTCTATAATTACCACAGTCTCTGTGATATGATACATTGAAAGAAAGACAAAGAAACAGTCTGTGTCCATGGTTTAAGATGAAGGTAGTGTTGAGCATTACCCCATCACTGCCTGAGGCATGTGTCTGATGACATCAGGGGTCAGAGGTCAGACCGTTCAGCTCACCTCCCCAAAATTGGGATTTTAGGTTTTGAGTGGTTGTGTGTGCGTGTCGTCCTCTATATGTCCTTCTACTGAGTGGTAATCAGGTGAAGTAGTTTGTTGAGGGTAGAGAACATTCCTGTGTGTGTGTGTTTGGAATAGAGTGGGTAATTGTAGGGAGTCTAGAGAGGGCTTGTAATCACCCTGCCCTTAGGAAGGAATGCTGCTCATCTTCTCATCTAATTACACCCATTTAAAGCAGCCTGGCTCCACAGCACAACCCGAAGAGGAAGGGGGTAGGGTATGCATTGTGGGTAAAGGTGCACAGAAGGAGTGCTCACTATAGAAGTAAAATAGGCTATTATATGTTTGTATTGGAACAC
This sequence comes from Enteromius unitaeniatus, assembly GCA_032359435.1. Taxonomy (NCBI): domain Eukaryota; kingdom Metazoa; phylum Chordata; class Actinopteri; order Cypriniformes; family Cyprinidae; genus Enteromius; species Enteromius unitaeniatus. The sequence continues at coordinate 13,209,671 of JAUMHI010000054.1, forward strand.
TAGTATTTTCTCTTGAAGAAAGAGAGACATTGCCACAGTTATTTTGGATATAATCTCAGTTTTATATACAACAAATATCAAGTTCTATCATAAAATTATTACTGGTATGTCAGATGCAAAGACCTTTTTTGGAATTTTGCGACTAAACAAAGAAAATTCTATGTGGCAAAGGAGCTCAGCTTGAATCCAGATATGACACAGCTGCTGTTCTTTGGAAAAATTCTCTTGGAAAAATATAGTTCTGACAGGAAAAATGAGAGAACGAGAAAGAGCAGTGGATGATGTTGAATTCAGTGCTGTGCTGTTCCATGGAGATCTGTGTATCAACTAAAGGTCCTCGGGGAGATCTAGTCCATGTGACTGAACGTCATGGCAACCAGCCACACACATGCAGAGCGACTGGCACCGGTGCCACCTTGCGCTCTCACAGCCATGCACAACAGACGCACCCATGAAATGCTGTCACTTGACTGATGTAAAGAGCTGTTTGTTTCGGCGGTCGCTTTCACGTGAGTGGAAATCCCTCACTAGATCTTACTCTTTCTTTCTCCCCCTGGTGTTTGTCTGGGGGTGATTGATGGTTTGGGGGTTCTCTGTCTGTTCCCATGCGGTAGGTGGTGTTGGGGGAGAGTGGTTTGCAGAGGGGGTTCTGCAGAATGGGGCAGTTATTGATAGCTATGATAAATGGGCTCAGTGGGGGGTGGCGCCCTCTAGCTGCGCCCCAATACAGAGTCAGCAGCACAGGAAGCAGGGCACTGATGGGCTCTCCATCTTCATACCATTCCCATGGAATGTGTCAAATTCCCATATACACTCAGGAACTACCTGATTTTGGGGATAATTGAAGTCATTGAAATCACTTTTTTTTTTGTTAATGACACTTTTATGATACTTTCATGATAATATTTAGTAAGTAATGGGTAAAAAAGTAAGTAAAAGTAATAAGCAAGAAAACTATAATATGATATATAATAATGTGAAAGTTGCATGTTAACGCATGAAACGCATTTATTCAGTTGCAGAACGTCTTTACTGCCACACCAAATGGGAGACATTTAAGACGCACGTTCCACCTCAGTTCAGCGCCAAGCAAACGGTACTGTGCTTGCAGCGTGCGCTCTTCAAATACATGCATAAAGACACCAGAGCACGCTGTAGGCTGTATCCTTTTTATTTCAAGGTGTGAAATAAGCCACGTGCATGCAAAGTTGTGGTCCGTTAAGTCATGAAGCTTCCAAGAAGACGATTAAAGCTGCCTTAAAACTGTGAAAGCATGTAATATATTTTATATGAGCCATATTTTAGAACATGTCTTTGAAATGTTCTGGAGCAGCCCAGCGCTGTCTCACTCATCTAACATGCCTGACCTGAAGTGGGTCAGAAACAGTAAAAGAGTTCAACAAGATTAGTGTCAGAACTGCGTCACATTCAGCAGCGGCAGCTCTTAAAGAAATAACAGCCAAAATAATCTATAATAACCAGCTGCTGTGATGTCTATTAATCAAAAGACAAAGAAAAAAGGGGATAGCTTTATGGATTGATCTTTATTTAATTTAGAATGTTTCTGATAACTTCAATTTCTCTATATTTCTGCTGAAGTGCACAAGTAAATATGACGTTTATTATAATGGGTTAAGTTCACTTAAATTAGAAGTTTTCTTTTTTTTTTTTAAGTCTAAATGTTATAATTGATAGCTTTTGATTACAGTATACTGTAATGTTGAAGACTATAGTCAATGGTTAAAACATTTTTTTTTGGAGGGGGGACAATTTTATAAAGAAATCAGTATTGGTATTATAATGGTTTTATGTGAAGATTGTTTGGTTTAATGGTTTTATGAGATAGCTTTGTAATGTTGAATGACTATTCGATGATTAAATAGCTACTAGGGGAAAAAACTATTCCAGAGACATCAAAGTAATGCTGGCCTTCAGCCACAAAAAAAAGCTATTATACAAATATAAAAAAAATTTACTCTCTTTATGTTGTTTGTACATTGAATGTGAAATTATTGCAGTATAAAAGTGTGTGGTGGAATTAATTGTAATTAATTTCAGAAAAATATGCAATTATTAGTTATTTTTTTGATAGATTGATGTTTATTATTTTATATATTGACCTTTTGAAAAAGGTTTGGAAATTACAGATCAATAAATAATGAAATAGTGTTTTTTTTGGTGACAGAAAACTTTCTTTTCATTTACAGTACATGTTCATTTATTCCCTTTTTTAATTTAAAGCCAATTTTTATGATTGTCTGCTGAAGTGGGTTTTTGTTGGAGAACTAACACACACAACAGCTGCCGTCATTAATATTCTCAATAGTAATTATGAAGCCTGAGGGAGTGGGCGTGTCTGCGCCAGAGGGGTGGAGTCAATCCCGTATACAATAATGTACAATCATTCATGCCATGTGTTCTTTGTGTTTGTTTGCACTCCAACACACATCTCCAGAGGGACTTAGACATTTGTGAAAGTGCACGTACATGTGTCTATTTGTCCGGCGGCTCTTAAAATGCGCTGAATGCATGAGAGCAGCATTCTTGTCAGTTCAGATATCTGCTTCCCACAAACCCTCACCTATGCCAATCTGCCAGCCACCCTGGAGACTTAATCTGCACGCATACCCATATACACAGAGGACAGAAATAGCCCTGTCACACTCAAGCTTGTTAACATGTTGGATTCAATCAAAGGCGTGACATTTCTGTTGCCATGATGACTCCCTGAGCCATTATTGTTAGATCTTCATCTCGCACCTCATTTGAGTCGACGCATGTGTGTTTGTACATGCTAGTGTTTACATGTTGCCGTGTCTGTATTTGCGTGTATTGGTGAGAGAATGGCAAGTGATAACAAGATCGACTGTCCTCCAAGGCAAGAAGTGTTGAATCTGATTCTGATTAGAGAGGAAAAAGAGACGGATGAAGTGAAGGGCATTGTGGGAAATCCATCCATGGTGAAATATGTCTTTCATGTTTACTGATTGCTTTTGTTCTTTTATATTTTGTAGCTTTTGTCCTCTAACATCACTCAGTTTTTCTAAACACGTTTTGTCTCTTTCTTTACACAGTGTGCATGGAAATTTAGCAACTATAGACGTACAGTTTATGTGTGTGTGCAATGAACTCGTTGTGGCCTTGTAGATTTGTGATGTAACTGCTTTCTTTACTTTAGATGTGTTAATGGACCGCCAAAACCTGTCAATATACACCTGACTCGCCCAGTGTTTATAAAAACGCACTCTCTTAACAGGCTGTGTCACTTTTTCTTCCTGTCTCGAGTGCTTTTGATCTATTCTCACTCAATCTTGTCCTTTTCCTCTTGTTTTTTTTACACCATTTTCTTGATTTGTTTTATGTTCTTCCATGACACTTCTGTTCTCCATCTCCTTTTCACCTCACCCTTGATTCCTCTTCTCAGCGTAAGCACAGACGGATTTACTGGATGTTTTTCCCCGCATTTTCTTGCTGTGTTTTAGAGGAAAATTCAGGAGTGGATTTTTTTTTGGAGTGGATTTAAATATGGCCTAATCTGTAATACTGAGATTAATAGACATTTATTTTGCTGGAAGTATAATCAATAAAGAAGGGGTGAAAATTTGTTGAACACACCTGTCCAGCTTATGTTTTTGTCCTTGCTCCATTTCAGATATCATGTGTGTGTAAGTTCACTCCAAATATCAATCACTCGTAATTGTCCTATAAGAAGCACCAGGGGATGTTTTATTATCCATCTATCATTGTCTCTCTTTAGTCCAACCTGTATGCCCATTACTACAGAGTCCATGTGGAGAACTTGATGATGATGATAGTTGGTGCTTAGAACATACACACGCACACACACACACACTTACTTTTTGTAGCGCTTGTTAAAATGGGCAGCACTTAATGATATAAGGTGTGTAGAGGTCCGAAATGAACATTTTGACACCTGCCAATGGCCTGTCAACCTTTTTGAGTGCCCATGAATCTGTATTTTGTATTATTTTTTGGTTAGAAAAATGGTAGTGGTAAACAGTGCAGTTTTAGGCCATATACACAAATAGTCTATATACACTGCTTTTCAAAAGTTCGACGATGGTAAGTTAAAAAATATTTTTGCATGTAAATACTTTAAAATATTTTTAAAGAAGTCTCTTATGCTCACAAAGGCTTTATTTAGTTCATATAAATATAGCAAAACCAGTAATAAATTACAATATTATTACATTTTAATACATTTTAAGTAAGTGTTGTCGATTGTAATGAAATAAAAGCATTCATTTCTTTCAAAAAAGAAAAAAGTGTATGTGAAAATTAAACCTGCCAAATAAACCTCTGACAAATTTGTCATAGAAGTCATTAAGCAGGTGTAAATGGTGTGACTGATGTTTTTTTTTTTTTGGTTTGAATGGCTTGTGTGACTTACGTTCATACATTTACATACTTTTATTTAATTGCTCAATAAAGCCTCCCTTCTTGCTCCCATTGGATGCTTTGAAAGTAATAATTTGGTACCATGGGTGTGTTTGAAGAGGTTATAGTGTGTCAGTGATGATGCAGCCATTATAAGATCATTTCTGCTATAACTACTCTACTGTAGTTAGCAGAGATGCTGAGAGAATATTCTTGTCAGTTCAGCTGCATGTCACTTCCCCAGAGACAGCACCCTCATCATCAGCTATTACTGAGAAATAACTCAAACAATCATGTTATGTTCACTAGTGGAAGACAGAGAACTTCCAGCCTGCATGCACGGAGGCAAAGTAACACAAAAAAATATTAACAATATACAGAAACATGTCAACTGAGATATGTGTTACAGTAATGTTACCACAACCTATTCTGCAAATGTGGTAAATGCCATAATGCATAGCCTTAAAATTTTTTTTTTTAAGTAAATGAATACTTTCTTTCAGCTAGAATGCATTAAATGAATCAGTAAATATTGCAAAATAGTCAATTTCAAATAATTCTTGTTCTTTTGAATTTTTTTCATTAATCAAGAATCCTGAAAAAAATGCATCACAGTTTCCTCAAAAATATTAGGCAGCTCAATTGGTAATAATGATACAGTAAGTATTACCTGAGCGCTAAGTTAACATATTAAAATCATATCTAAAGGATCAAGCTACATTGAAGCCTGGAGTAATGGCTGCTAAAATTACACTTTGCATCACAGGAGTAAATTATATATTTAAGTTATTGTAATTGCCTTAATATTTCACAATTTGACTAAATTTCTGATTAAAATACAGTGAGCAAAACTTTTTAAAAACAGTAAAAACATTTGACAATCGTATATAAATCAAATAGAATTCAAATAAACCAATGATCAGTGTATACATTACATTTATTAATAACACACACAAACAGTTCTGCCAACAACGTTGTGCATTAAATTAACCATAGATTGATTGCCAGGCAACATGTTGTATTAATGTATTATTGAACAAACATGGGTTTGGGAAAACATGGGACAATGGGTGTCTGTAAATCAACAGTTTTCCGCCTCATCCAATCAGACACAATCAAAAGAACAGGATATTGTTGCCAGTTAAGATGAATCATAACAGGTTGGAGTAGCTCAGGTTATATGAAACCCTGACAGTGACACTAGCTGTGCAAATTACTGTAAAGTGGTAATTATTTTTTAATTTGTAGAATGTGTTTTTTCTACCTGTTTTGTGTTGAGTGCTGTGTTATAACATCTTGAAGGAGAAGTTAACACCCGTGTTGTTTCGTACTTTCTTCTGTGGAACCTGAAAGATATTTTAAGAGGGCTGAGCTGTCTCTTCAAATGCTCTATCTATGCCATTTCATATCCTCATTGTATTTCTGTCAATAGAAATACTAATAAGTAAGTAGTGAAAACCACTTTAGGGCAGAAGAATTGAGCACTCTAATACTTACGGTATCTGCGGGCAGGTTTTTACCACTCATTTTCACCGCTTGAGGTCTGACTGTTGAGAAATGTTGATTCTCAGCATTGATGAAGTCCAGATCCTCTAGTGTTCAAAGCATCATTAAGAGAGCTGCAAAGTTGAGGGTAAAGCTGTAGTCAATATATATTATGTGGCCGGTAATGACAGCCTTTGTAAGCTAATGATAAAGTGTGACTCCCTTGACTGCAGACTTTCTGGAGCTAGCAAAATTACACTGTCTGACACCCACTGTGGCTTCTCGGGTGAGCGTTGTGATTCTTTTGTGTATAATTGTGACTTGCATTGTTTGTTTGTGTGTGAAAGAGACAAGACAGGTCCAGGAACATTTTTGATTTTGTTTGTGTGTGTGTGTGTTCTCCCTTTGAGCATTTCTGTTTCTCTTCCATTGCAGTCTTAACTCTGGAATCGCTTCGCACACATCCCAAAGTGCAGCTGCCTCTGCTTTGGACGCTGTCTTGTTTTTGTGTTCATGAGTGTGTGTGGTGGTTTGCACATATGTGTGGATGTTTACACCCTTCCCAGAGACTGAGATCTGGTAGGCTTTGGTCCCGGCTGTGTCTTGTCTATCATTACCGTGATAAAAGACCTGCAGTCAGAGGCCTCTTAAGAGCTTCCCTCTTTTTAGGAGTGCCAGGACCATTTCAACTAAATTGTGGGCTGCCAAAAGGCCTGATGGGTATTCGTGTCTTCTCTTCAAACTGTGTGAGAGCATTCTTTGTAAAGTTAGTGTCCAGCACAGTGGAGAGCTAGCGATTATGTGTTTTAGGCAATCTGTCCTTTAAAAAGCAGGAAAAAATAAATAAATTATATATATATATATATATATATATATATATATATGTGTGTGTGTGTGTGTGTGTGTGTGTATGTGTGACACTGGACCACAAAAGTTTTACAAATATGTTAGGATAGGACAATATTTGGCCGAGATACATCTATTTGAAAATCTGGAATCAGAGGGTGCAAAAAAATCTAAATATTGAGCAAATCACCTTTAAAGTTGTCCAAATGAATATATTATCAATGCATTTTACTAATTAAAAATTATATTTTGATATGTTTACAGTAGGACTTTTACAAAAAATCTTCATGGAACATGATCTTTACTTAATTTCCTAAAAAAAAAAATCTATAATTTTGACCCATGCGATGTATTTTTGGATATTGCTACAAATAAACCCCAGAGACTTAAGACTGGTTTTGTGGTCCAGGGGGACATGTATACACTCACCTAAAGGATTATTAGGAACACCATACTAATACGCTGTTTGGCCATTTTAGTACAGTGAACTCATTGTCATGTTCAAGAAACCAATTTGAAATGATTCAAGCTTTGTCACATGATGCATTATGCTGCTGAAAGTAGCCATTAGAGGATGGGTACATGGTGGTCATAAAGGGATGGACATGGTCACAAACAATGCTCAGGTAGCCCGTGGCATTTAAACAATGCCCAAATGGCACTAAGGGGCCTAAGGTGTGCCAAGAAAACACCCCCCACACCATTACACCTGCACAGTGGTAACAAGGCATGATGGATCCATGTTCTCATTCTGTTTACGCCAAATTCTGACTCTACCATTTGAATGTCTCAACAGAAATCGAGACTCATCAGACCAGGCAACATTTTTCCAGTCTTCAACTGTGCAAATTGTAGCCTCTTTTTCCTATTTGTAATGGAGATGAGTGGTACCCGGAGGGGTCTTCTTAAGGTCCGCCTGAAGGTTGTGCGTGTTGTGGCTTCACAAATGCTTTGCTGAATTTCCTCGGTTGTAAAGAGTGGTTATTTCAGTCAAAGTTGCTCTTCTATCAGGTTGAATCAGTCGGCCCATTCTCCTCTGACCTCTAGCATCAACAAGGCATTTTCGTCCACAGGAGTGCCGCATACAGGATGTTTTTCCCTTTTCACACCATTCTTTGTAAACTCTAGAAATGGTTGTGCGTGAAAATCCCAGTAACTGAGCAGATTGTGAAATACTCAGACTGGCACCAACAACCATGCCATGCTCAAAATTGCTTAAATCACCTTTCTTTCCCATTCTGACATTCAGTTTGGAGTTCAGGAGATTGTCTTGACCAGGACCACACCCCTAAATGCATTGAAGTAACTGCCATGTGATTGGTTGATAAGATAATTGCATTAATGAGAAATTGAACAGGTGTTCCTAATAATCCTTAGGTCAGTGTGTGTGTATATATATATATATATATATATATATATATATATTGAAAAAAACAATATAGTATTTATTTGTATTTACTTGTTTTATTTTATTTATTTTAGTTTTTTTTGTCCGCTTTATTTTCTCTTTTTCTACATTTACTTCTCCTTATTTGTAACAATCATGCTAAAAATAACTACATAGATACATAGAATCTAAAAACCATTATCTCCTTTCCATATGTTCAGTCTGTATCTCTGTTTCACTGTCTCCGTCTCTTTCACACTGACTTTCACACATGCTTTGTCACCCAAAAGATCCTGCATTCACACACGTGCAAACACACACAAACACACTCACACATGCATGTAAAGAACTCTAGTACACGTTCTCTCTCAGCTTCTCTCCTTGTTGCGACAAAATGTCTTTCTTTTTTTCCCCTCTGAGTGTGTGTGTGTGACAGAAAATGACAGGCTATGTTTTTGACTGGTGATTTTCTGTAGCAATCGATGCCGTATGGAGGTAGTGTGGAAAAAGAGAAACACAATTGCTTATCGACAGAGAAGTCAAAGTCTGAAAAAGACAAGCTGACAGCTGTCGGAGGAGAGAGCGACACAAAGGGAGGAAAGGAGAAAAGGGAAGAGAGAGAGAGAGAGAAAATAGAGATGCAGAGTTAGTCATTGGCACAATACACTTTCATGTCTTGAAAGGGAGAGCCATATTTGTGAAAGTGCTGAAACGATTGAATCTCGCTGTTAACAAAGTAGTATTATTTTTTATGCTTTTTATGACGTGAAGAGTCTATAATGGTGGCAATTTTGTGAACACCATTCTTTAAGATATTGCTTGAAATGTCCAAAGGGATGCTTTGTGTAGACTGTGACTATGAGTAATAGATAGAATGCTTTTTTAAATTTATGTAAGTATTTATGTTATTTTGTCTTTTTTATTCAATTTTTTATTTTATTCTATCTATTTCTTTAAATATATATATTTTTTTATCTTAAGCTTTACTTTAAGCTGTACATCTTAGTGTGTCTTAGTGTTTCATTATTCTTTATATATATATATATATATATAATTTTAATCTGTACTTTATTGGCAATATTGGTTAAATATCGAGTGTGTGTGTCTCGTGTTTTTTTCTCGCTGTGAGCTTGCAGAAAGGAAGTAGCTGTCACAAAATGACACAAAGTTGGACTGACACTTTCAGCTATAGGACCTTCTAGTGGCCTTCCAGTCACTGACCTATCTGATGTGTGTGAGAGTAAATTAGATTTTATTGTGTGTAGCACACACAGTAACATTACACAATGCTTTGCCTATTTCAGCATGTTGAGTAAAACCTCAAGATTATGTGTCTTAAATAAAATTGAGACATTTTCATTAGACTAAATTAAGTGAAGCAGCAATAAAGGTGTAATGATTTGAAAATGTTTGTGATAATGCATTAGTGTACTCTGCTCTTTGGCCAAGCCCAGTTTGTTTGTTCGCTTTCTCTCTTTCTTCCTCTGTTCGGCCCTTTCTATTTCGACCTGACCTGCATAGTGTTCCTCCTCCTTTGTATGTGAAAACACCCTCCCAAATCCAATTTTCAACTCGCTCTTTCCTAACCTCTTTCACCTTTGCAGTCCACGGACAAGTCCAGACCCTGTACCTCTCATACACGCTTGTTCCATCAAACACAGAGGCACACAAAGACAGTTGACCCGCATGTCAGCCTTCAGAGCACTTATGATGTGTCTCTCACGCTCTCTCCATTTCTGTCCTTCACTCTTTCTCTTTGCATCTGCATTTTACCATTTATTGAATTCTGACCAGGTGCGAGTTTTAGGGGCACTTAACCCACAACCTGAGCATGAGCCGATGTGCGTGAGAAGAATATTTCTGGCTCAAGTCAGAGTTTGAATCGGATTTTTTTGAAAATTGGTGGTATGTATATACATATATATATATATATTTGTGATTTCATTGACATGGAAATTATTGTATTGGATTGTAGATAAGAGAAATTTGTAAATATTTAATTTTAGCTGTGAACTATTTAAAAAAACATTTCTATTTTAAAATATTTTAAATTTAATTTATTCCTGTGATGGCAAAGCTTCTGATTTGGAGTCCAACCTGCTTCAGGATATGAATGAAAACTAAATTATGTTCCTGCACTGCAGCAAGATAAGCTGTGCCGTCAGAAATATTTTAGTCACATCATTACAATGCCAGCTGATGACAGTTGTACGTGTGTGATAATTAAACTCAAGCAGTGCCTTCAACCATGAGAGCCATTGCAGTTTAATGGGTGAACTCTCCCCTGTCACGGCCAAAAGGAGGTGTCATCTCCGTCGGAGTCGTATTTTTGTTTGTAATTGCCTTTGTTGTCATATGTGATTATGCCTGTCAATGAGAGAGCTGCTTTGGGATGAATTTTTAAGGCTTGACATTGACTATTATTTCGATATTGCAGGGAAGGGAAGAATAGAAATTGAAAACAAATGTAGTGCACTGAACTGGGGGGAAAACCCAAGGATGTTTACTTATCTGAACACATGCTTTCAAGTTTTAACACATTATCACCCTAGTATAATTAAGGTTAGTCAAAAAGAAAAAATTGCATTTCACAGTTGACAACCAAAAAAAAGTCAGCTCTGAGAAGTGTGTGCTGCAAATCATAGAAAGTGCAAACCAACAACTCTGCCATTTTACCCCGCGGCGACTGTGTCTACAGACCTCATTTTCACTCTGTAGTCAATAGCCTGTGTAGCTTTTAATGCTTGAAAGGTTAACAGCATTGTCGTGTTGGAGGTGACAGGGACTGGGTGCGGAGTCGTGAAACACATGGGCCCCTGGATGAGCTCTGTGCTGGGAGGGATCTGTCACTGGGAAAATGTCAGGGGATAATGTGTGATCACTGGGCATTTCAATGGAAGGTCAAGCTCCCCCACCTTCTTCTTGGCTCTGCGTGGACTCCCCAGGGATGCTTTACTGAGCAAATGCTGTATTACTAGAGTACACTTGAAATGTCAGGGACCGAGTCTTTCTCAACACACACCGACTGTCTCACCATTAACCCTCAGGCCGAACTCATTTGCTGTGACAGATACATGCTTGTGAATAAACTGTACACATGTCCTTACCCCTCTCTCTTTCTATTTTTGTAGATGGCAGCGATTACAGCGAAGTTCTCCCAGACTCATTTCCATCTGCCCCGGCCGAACCGTTGCCGGAGTTCCAGAGCGAGCCAGAGGATGCCTTCATAGTGAAAAACAGACCTGTTAAACTTTCCTGCAAGGCTGCGCCGGCCACGCAGATATACTTCAAATGCAACGGAGAGTGGGTGAACCAGAACGACCATGTGACCAAGGAGAGTCTGGACCCTATCACAGGTAAAGTCTGGACACCATGTATGCTTGTTGAACATTGGCTTGTAAAACCATAGACATTAATAGGCAGTTATATGTTATAATTAATCTCAAAGTGACTGTTGGAGTACAGGTCTTGGCTTGGTAATGTTTCTATTAGGGCGTTAACGGCGTTAATTACTTTTTGTCGTTAATTGCGTAAATTTTTTTAATGTTGCGAATACTTTGGTCAAGGCAGCACAGGAGCGGCAGTGCCTCGCACAATAGTTTCGGTTCAGCTGAGCGCGACAAACGCTGCCAGTGTGTTGAAATCACCGCGCGCTGCTTCTGCTCGGCATATGCGATCATTGAGAAACCGGCGTAAACGTAAAAGATCGTTCTCATTGCAAAGACAAATATCATGGTATTCTAAATAGCATATTTCAGCTTGATTTAAACCACCATTATTTGGCTGTGTTAATAAACAGACATATTATGAAAATTATGTATCTGTGTCC
>JAUMHI010000054.1:13221715-13239842 GCA_032359435.1 Enteromius unitaeniatus
AAATAGTGATTAATCATGATTAATCCACTGAAAATCCTGATTAATTTGATTAAAAATTTTAATCATTTGACAGCCCTAGTTTCTATGTACTGTAGTTACACTTCAGAGATTGATTCCTGAAAGTTGACAGTTGAGTCAATCCCATTCTTTTTCTCCATTGGAGAATTGTTTTTGAACAAAAGTACTGTATAAATATTTAAAGACATACTGACTGTGTGCTGCGTTATCAATGGTATATGCTTTTGCTGGACATCAACCCACATTATTTCAACCTTTCTTGCCAATTCGCCATGAACAGAAACTTGAAAGTAAAAAAGGAATTGCAAAGAATCACAATGAAATCAATTAAATCACGTTAAGAGAACACTTCACCATCCGCCCACTCCCATTCAATGTGAATGACTGAAATAGTCAAAGCCATTCATTTAGTGTACCTTATAGTATGCCTGTGTAGGAGTAAACACAGCTACGTTCAAAAGATCTTTGAGGAAACTGAATCATAAAAGTAGTAAAACCACTCATCTATATAAAAAGGCTGGATCACTCATTGCATTCTTAACGACAGGCAGTGAAGCCACCGGAAGTGTTCGATCCGCCATCTTATTATTCCCTAACAGCAGAGAGCACCATTGAGTCACAGGCAAACCTAAAATCACCCGATTTGAACGGGTCACATGGGATTCGTTTTTATTTTATGTGTATGTAAATTTATTTTTCATTATATTCATTATATTCATACATTTTTATTATTAAATATTTAGTTTTTAACATATTATGTAATTTGCTAAATGCATCAATGTAAATGTATTCATTTAAGTATTAAAGCACAATCTGGGGCTTGCAATTTTACTGCTACTGTCAGAATGTGTAAGTGACGTATATTTAAAACGTGATTGATATATTGTTGGGTTTTTTTCTGTCTTAGGTCTAGTAGTGAGAGAAGTAGATATCTCTGTCTCCCGGACGCAAGTAGAGGAGTTGTTTGGACTGGAGGATTATTGGTGCCAGTGTGTTGCCTGGAGCTCTGCAGGCACCACAAAGAGCCGGCGGGCTTACGTCCGCATCGCCTGTGAGTTTGTGTTCAGCAGCTTATGTGATCTGTCGGTGTGACATGCCTTCTTAGGCAGGCACTCTGCATTTAAAAGACAGAACCTAAAAAGAAACTCCGACTACAGAGCACACTATTTTTGCATGTGCTATTTTAATCCCCAAAACATGCATTTAGAATTATAAAAAATGGAAACATTTTTTGGTTGTTGTTGTTTTGGTTTTAAAAAATTATTTCTGTGTTTATCAGACCTAAGGAAGAACTTTGAGCAGGAGCCACTTGGCAGGGAAGTGCGTCTGGAGCAGGAAGTCTTGTTGCAGTGTCGTCCACCAGAGGGCATCCCACCTGCTGAGGTGCCATATCGCCTTCCTATTCTTTCTGTATCAACCTCCAACTGGGTTTGATTCATGCATAATAACAAACAAACAATCTTTGATTCTTTGAGGGTTCGGCGAAACCCATGAGTGGCGGTACTTTAGTATCGCAGGCTTTGATAAAACTTTCAACCACACAGGATATTTTACACTGTTTATTTTAATTCAGTTACACCTCTTTTGTATTCAGAACATGCTTAGCGCTTTTAAATTTTAAGTGGTTATGGTCCTGATGCAGCTCATTCTTCTTCAAACTGAATGGATTGATTTCTTGTAATGCCACAGGTGGACTGGCTGAAGAACGAAGAGCTCATTGACCCAGCACTGGATTCTAACTTTCTAATTACCATCGACCATGACCTAATCATCAAGCAGGCTCGACTCTCTGACACGGCTAACTACACCTGTGTGGCTCGCAATGTGGTCGCTAAGCGACGTAGCAGCACTGCCACACTTATCGTCTACGGTAACCACTTGACCAATCAGAATCCTTACAGTGATCTGAATCGTTGTATGAAACTGTCAAGGGAATTTCCCCAGACAAAGGAAAACTTGAATCACCCCTTGTGTTTATAAATATTTATTTTCCGGCTTTCTGACCAATAATGATCATGTAACTTTTTTACCAGTTAAAGGTTTGTGTTTTTTGTATGACTTTTCACTCTTTTTATTCTTGTGTAATTAAATAGTTCAGATATATTCACTACCATTCAAAAGTTTGGGGTCAGTTTTAGATACAATTATATAGCAAAAAAAATGCATATAGAAAATGTAAAAATTCTTACCAACCTCAAACTTTAGGAAAGTAGGTTACATAAAATTTCTACATAAAAACAATACAATATCTCTCATGTATGATATAATATACAGCTCTGTTGTATTGCTCAAGGTAATTTATTTTGCATTGCTGCTTGTTTTTTCTTTTAATAGTGCAGTGAGTACATTTAACAGGGTCCATTCTCCACAGAGCAAACCGCAAATCAGTGTATATGTGTCTCATATATATGTGCATCTGGCTCTCCTTAGTGAGTGGAGGCTGGTCATCCTGGACAGAGTGGTCAGAGTGCAATGCTCAATGTGGACGGGGTTGGCAGCGACGGACACGCAGTTGCACCAATCCAGCACCGCTCAATGGAGGAGCCTTCTGTGACGGCCCACCATTCCAGAGAGTCACCTGCACCACCCTCTGTCCAGGTGAAGACTGACACCTGTCACAATCTTACATGACACAATGTATAAGAAATTCACATAATCCACTAACAGATTCATGACCCACTGCGTAATCGCTCTCTATTTATTTTCATAGTGGACGGAGGCTGGACTGAGTGGGCCAAGTGGTCAGCATGCGGGACAGAGTGCACACACTGGAGAAGTCGTGAATGTCAGGCGCCCCCACCCCGTAACGGAGGACGTCACTGCAGCGGCAGCATGATGGAGAGCAAGAACTGTACAGAGGGACTGTGTGCTCGCTGTAAGTCACATGACCCATCATTATCAGTGACACAGTATGTACATAAAACTGAAAATATTTCTAAAAACTGCTTCAACTAGTTGCCAGGCAGTGTTAAAAAAAAAAAAAACTTAACAGTGGTCCTCACACCCTCAGAAAATGAGTTAGCACATGGCTGTGAGCACAGATGGACAAGAGGGTAAACGGTGAAGTATGGGCAACCAGAAAAAAAAAATCTTTAATACCAGCAAGTGAAGAAACACATCAGCCATGTGATGGTGAGCCAGATTCATCTTGATACTGGGTGCTCACCATCGAGCTAGTTTTGGAAGAGCATAGCTGACAGCATTGAATCATCTTAGGAGAACATCAATAGCATGCTCACACACACTCACATATGCACACACTATTCAGCCAGAACACAGTGCGGACTGGAAGTTTTAGTGCGGTCTGTCTGGGCTTAAAGTTGGAGCACAATCCAGATTCAAGCATCAATAATGCAGCATTGACACACACACACACACTCATATATATATATATATATATATCTCCTCACAAATTATTCCTCTAGTGCCTACCGTCCCTTGAGAGCTCTAAGATATTTACTTTTGCTCTGCCTGCTATAAACCTACTGTATGATTTCTGAGTTTATTCTTTGATGTTTCATTTGCTGAGTCTTGTATTTGCATTTATGGATTATTTGTTCTTCTTTCATTTGCAGTCATCTCTGATCTACGCTCATAACTTTTCCCATCCATCCTCATGTTCATTATTTCTTGTTTTTTCTTTGTTTTTGCCTTTTTTCTAACAGATAAAAAGGTTTCTATTGAACAGGCAACCCATCGTAAGTTTTCCTTTTAATAACAGTGTTTTTTATTTGACATTCACTTTTCACCCTCTCTCTCTCTCTCTCTCTCTCTTTGTGTGTGTGGTTACTTATGTAATTGTGTCTGGGAAACCCAAGGAAAAGTGACTGGAAATATGAATCTATATAGATGCTATATAAGTATGGTCATGAAGTATGTGTGTGTGTGTGTGTGTTTGTGTGTGTGCTGTTTCACTCTGTCACTTCTGTCCTGTTCATGTCTGGATATGCAGCACACTGTCCTGCATGATAAAGCAGAACTTCATGAAATAAAGTGAAAACTTCATATTAAACTGAGAATATGAAATAGAAGATAGCACCTTACAGTCCATTTTTAAATTATATACAGTCACTAGGCTTTAAATAAATAGTTTTTTATTTATAATTATGATGTCTAATGTTTAATTAATCAGTTAAAATATATAAAGCTATTTAACAATTTAAAATAAATTAAACTTATTTTACACAAAGTTCATGAACATTTTTTTAAACCCAAAAAAGTGATTTATATTATCTAATATTAATAATTGTGTAGGATGTTACCGTATTTTGCACTGACTGTAATATACTGTAGTTAAAGGGATAGTTCACACAAAAATTAAAATCATGTCATCATTTACTCATAAACCTAAACTCAATAAACGATTCATGTCATTCCAAACCTGTATGAGTTTCTTTATTATGTTGAACATAAAATAAGATATTTTTAAAAGAGTGATGTTAATCAAACAGTTGATGGTTTTGTTCTTTGAAATTCTTAAAAAAAATTTTGTTTTGTGTTCAACATAATAAAGAAACTTATGCAGGTTTGGAATGACATCAGGGTGAATAATTGATGAAAAAATTTTTTTCTTTGGGTGAACTATTCCTTTAATGTTGGACATTTTTATAAATTCCAGACTTTTATCTCAGACTCCCTGCAATTACTAAAATGGACCAATGTATTTGTGGTTTTACACTGATTCATTCTAAATAGCATATGCAATTTATAAACACACACACACACAGAAAAATGTGCATACGCATTCCTGGAAGATGATGTATAATACATATGCAATCTTAGTTCAGAAATAGAGTGCTTTTCGAAGACATTGAAGTTAATGGCTGTGCATCTTACTGGCCCAGAGCGATCAATAGTCTAGCTTACAGTTCAAGTGATGCTAATATTCTGAGATCAATGTGACATTCAGCACTTGAGAGACGAAAAAGTAACGCACCTAATTCAGCTTGGTTCATTTTGCTATAATAAGTTAAGACGGCTGTCAGATTCACTTCTGTCTTGCCACGTGAGCCCTTTTGCCCACTCACATTCTTCACACGCATCTGCTCTCCTCATTTTTTTCTCCTCTTGTGTCTCTTGAGTGCAAAACCTATGTGATCATCCCTATCTCTCCTCATCTCCTAAAGCCTTTTTTATAGCACACTATGGTATGTAAATATAGTACTTAATTCAGCGATGACTGAATAAAAAAGAGCCAGGGATCAAGAGTTGCAAAGAGTCCCACAATGCACTATTAGATCCACAGCACCCCCAACTGTTCGTAGTCTACATGTTTTTGACTTTTAGACCGTTATTATTATCCTCAGATCACCCACAATTTGTTTACTAACCACAAAAATACCAACCACTGTTTGCAATAGCTTGTTACAATCTGATTGGCCGGTGCTATGGACCTTGGTTTAAAAAAATATTTCTCATACAAAAATATTCCTCATCAAACTTGATCCTGCAGGGCCCATGTCCTACAGAGTTTAGCTCCACCTTGCCTCAACATACCTGCCTGGAAATAACAAGTATACCTAGTAAGAGCTCGATTAGCTGTTTCAACTGCAGAGTTTAGGGTTGGAGCTAAACTCTGCAGGACACCAGCCCTCCAGGACCCCTGATCTGCAAGCGTAAGTATTTATTTATTAAATATTTAAACATTTTTTGATTATGTACAGGCATGAGATTTTTTTGAGGACTTTTATTCATTTATTTATTTATTAAATAAACACAATTTTTTTCAATTATCTACAAGCATGGGATTATTTATTTATTTAACACTTATTTTTTAAATAATTTTAAAATTATGCTTTTTGCAGCTTTGCAACAATAGGACTTGTTATTATTATAATTGTAAATGTATTAATATTGAAATAATTACTTATTTATGAAATATCATATTTCAGCAATCGCTGTCTTCAGTCATCATTTACAATCTGATTGGCCAGTGCCACATAACATCCTAGAAATGAAGCAGCTGAAGGAATGCAAATAAACCTCCATAAATGACACATAAAAATGAAATAAACTGCTAATGGTCACTGTTATTTTGCAGTGGGCGACTCTTGGCCAGAACAAGCTGCAATGCTTGCTTGGCTTTATGTTGATAGTTAAATATCAACCTATTTTCTTTTGATCACACTGTTGTGTTGCATAATGTATTGATTTACATCTATGATATGTTTGCATATATGAATAAGTCTTTACTGTATGTGTCTCAGCTCTGGGCTCTGGCGCTGGTGTAGCGGTGTACGCAGGACTGGTGGGGGCTTTGCTGTTGTGCGTGATCCTCGTGCTGTGTGTGGGCATCTTGGTCTATCGTCGGAGCTGCCGCCATCTTCATGGTGAAATCACGGATTCGTCCTCGGCCCTTACTGCTGCTTTTCATCCAGGCAACTACAAACCTCCAAGACAGGGTGAGACATCCGTGATTAATCACCTTTTTTTTTATTTGTCTTTCTCACTCCTCTCACACCTACACTCCTAATATAAACTCAATGTGTGTTAAGTTTTAATCCCTTCTCCAGCTGTCACCTGCTCTCTCAAAACTATTTAATCTGCTATAACTTGTTTATATGGCTCCCTTTTTAAATCCTCCTCTTTAATACTCTCATTTCTTAGGCAAATCCTCTCGTAACTTTGCAGCTAGCTGGAAATGTTTCTTTCTCTCTTTTTTTGCTTCTCTACTTTGTTAGATAATCCACACCTACTGCATCCGACAGCCCCTCCTGACCTCACAGCCAGTGCCGGAACCTTCCGCGGGCCGCTTTTTGCACTGCAGCAGGCCACCCTGGACTCTCAGCATAAGATCCCCATGACCACATCTCCCCTTTTGGATCCACTTCCTAGCCTGAAGATAAAGGTGTACAACTCCTCTACTATGTCCTCCCTCGAGCTGCCAACTGGGCCCTGCTCCACTGATGGGGAGATCATGAGCCTGAAGAACGTGGGCTCTGGACCTAAAGACCACCACGGGCATACTCTGCCCAGGGAGCCCAGTCACAGTGCCAGCGCCACACTAGGTTCCCTTGGTGGCCGTCTCACCATTCCTAATACAGGTAATAGACTTTAGACGAGCCCGATTTCACACTTTACTAGTGTTATTTTGATCATTACTTATGTTTGTATACATTCAAGTTTGGTGTAAAAAATGTTTTTATAAAAATACATAAATAATATATAAAATAGTTTAATAAAAGAAAATATTTATTAACAACAAATAGCTATTTTATATATTATTTATGTATATATTTGTTATTGATTTAATTACTTTCCAAATTAAATGTAAATTTATTACAATAAAATAAACTATATATATATATTTTTTTTTGCATGCATGCATGCTTATATTTAATAAACATTTTATGTTTATATATTAAATACATTTATATATTATATATAATTTGAAATATAAGAATATAGATATATAAATGTAAATATGTTCAGAATATATACAAAATAAATATACACAGTACACATACATATATTATGTAAACAAAAATGTTAATTTTGGATGTGATTAATCACAATTTTATATATATATATATGAACAGTTTATATGCAAAGACAGAATGATTGATATTACTTGGAATGCACATGAACAATTTTTACTAATTAACTCTTCGTATGTTTTTACTGTTTTTAAAATGCCTGCAAATTACAGTGCAAAAATACTGTAATGATATACTGAAACTATTCAATTACTTTTTTTCCCTTTTTTTTTTTTAAATCCTCCCTCTTTTCTCCTTTTCTCCTGCCAGGGGTGAGCCTGCTGGTTCCACCAGGGACGATTCCTCAGGGCAAATTCTACGAGATGTATCTCATTATTAACAAATGGGAGAAAACAACGTAAGTCAGCCACTTAAAACTGTTTCTCACAGCCCAACCCCATCACACTGTCATTTCCCCACATATAACGCTAGCATTTATCTGTCACTTTGTGCACTTGCAAACAGTCCAGTTCAAGACATCTCAACAGCCCTTGCAGAGCAATATTGACTGCACAAACGCTGTGACCCCAATGACAGCGCTAGGGAGAAAAAAACATTTCAAAACTATGACACAGTGGAAAAAACAAACAAACAAATATGTCTTGAAAACACAGAATGGTTGACTGAGCTCTCTTTTTATTTTTTTACAGCGTTTGTTTTTGTTGTCAAAAATGAAATATATAAATAGCACTGTGCCTTCAGAGCTTACAGAGTGCAAGCTTTGTGTTTCTCACTATTTGTAGGTGCCGTACGTTTTCTCAAAACGCTAATAATCGTCATAGCTCTGGGTTAACACATCCTAGTCTTTTTACACAACAAAAATCCTTGGTGCGCATGTGGTTGACAAGTTTGACATCTTTCTTTTACAAATGGCAAACGGACAAAAATACAATAAGTCAAAAAAATACTATTTTGTAATTTTTATGTGTTTTTGATGATGTGCTCTTTAATTTGTATTAAATTTGGCAAGCGGCATGAATGTCATTGTGAATTAAGGCTGCTAACCTCTCTTGCTCTGTGTTTTGTGTCAGGTTGCCGTCAGATGGAAGTCAGACCGTATTAAGTCCGGTGGTGAGCTGCGGGCCCTCGGGCATGCTGCTGAGCAGACCTGTGGTCCTAACTCTGCCTCACTGTGCCCAGCTAGAGCCCCCAGACTGGACTCTCACCCTCAAAATGCAGAACCATCAAGGCGCCTGGGAGGTGAGAATGACTTCTCCATAATGAGAGAGAGGCTAGATCATTAGATAATGGTAGACAGTAAATCAGTGAAGCTTAAGGAAATGGAAACAAGATGGCGAGCATTTTTTTAACTGTGATGTAAATAAAGGAGACACTTAATGAGGTATATTCTAAGACTCTCATTTCCTCCCCTCCATTAGGAGGTGCTAAATGTGGGAGAGGAGAGTCTGTCAACACCATGCTACCTACAGGTGGAGGAGCAGAGCTGTCATATTCTGATGGAGCAGCTGGGGACGTATGGTCTGGTGGGACAATCGGCTCCCCCTCGGCCAGCCTGTAAGAGGCTACAGTTAGCCCTCTTTGCTCCCAGGGCTCCGTGCCTCTCTTTGGACTACAGCCTGAGGGTCTACTGCATACAGGACACCCCACACGCCCTTAAGGTCAGTCTGTCTGCTCCACATAATGGATTTACTTTGCCAATAAATTTAGTTTGGAAACAGGCTAAAATCTTGTTCTCATAGGAAGTATTAGAGGTGGAGCGAAGTCTGGGTGGGGTTTTACTAGAGGATCCCAAACCACTCCTCTTTAAGGACAGTTACCACAACCTGCGGCTATCAATCCATGACATTCCTCATTCCCATTGGAGAAGTAAACTCCTGGCTAAGTATCAGGTGAGAGATTTCATGTTGTTATTGGTTGTGTGGGTAGAATTTATTTTTATGATTAAACTTTTTGGGATAAATATTATATAATACAAATAAAAACAGCTTTTCTAAAAATCGTACAAATATCTTACAATAAATTGTAAAAATCTAATGTTTTAAGTGAAGCTTAATCAAAACAAAGAAGGGCCATGATGTAATATATAATGGCTGTTCAAAGTTTGTGCTTGTGATTTAAATATAAATACTGTATATATATTAGTCTTTTATGGTCACAAAGGCTGCCTTTAAATGATCAAAATATTGTAAAATATTTTATTGTGAAATGTTATTTTTATATAACACAACTGTTTTTTATTTTAATATATTTTAAAATTTAATAAAATTGTAAACAGAATTTTCAGCAGTCATTACTCAAGTCTTCAGCATCACATGATCCTTCAGAAATCATTCTAATATCTTGATTTGGTGCTTGGGTATTTTGCATTAATATCAATGTTAGAAAAAATTTGTGTGGCTTAATATTTTTGTGGAAACTGAAAATTTTAATAAAATAATAAAAGATTTTAATAAAATATTCTATCAATATAATTTCCAAACTGTAGGAAAAAATCTATTTTTTTCAAGATTATTACAAAATGTTTAAAAGAACCACTTCCATTTTAATACCATAAATCTATCTCTATAAAAGTATTCATAAATGTATAAAATTCTATATATACATTGTATGAGTGTTATTAAATGTTACCAATTTGAGCTTCCACAGATGCAATTAATGATGATCCTCTAACGAACAACATCAACAATAAATTGGCTCTTAATTGTGTCTGTCCCTTTTTCACAGGAAATCCCATTCTACCACATTTGGAGTGGGAGTCAGCGGCCGTTGCACTGCACCTTCAGTCTGGAGAGAGGAAGCCTGGTGGTTTCCCAGCTTACCTGCAAGATCTGTGTCAGACAGGTGGAGGGGGAAGGACAGATATTCCAGCTTAACACAGACATCCAAGAGGTACAGAAAAGATATACTATTTATTGTCAAGTCACTAATGCATAATTTAACAACTCCTGTGTTTGTGTGTATCCTCTTCAGACCCTGCCCCCCCACTCACCACTGCCAGCAGGCGGCTCGTGTCTACCATCGTCTCAAGTGGGCCCGTATGCTTTCCGACTGCCCGTCTCCATACGCCAGAAAATTTGTGCCAGTCTGGATGCCCCCAGCGCTCGCGGCTGTGACTGGAGAATGCTGGCTCGCAGGCTGGACTTCGACAGGTAATTTTGCCTGTACTAATCTGCATATATATTTCTACACAACAGATGATGAGAATAATCTCATCTCTTTCCACGTCTCTCCCACAGGTATCTGAACTACTTTGCAACCAAACCCAGCCCCACAGGTGTGCTGCTAGACCTGTGGGAAGCTTGTCACCAGGGTGACGCAGACCTGGTCTCTCTGGCGACGGCTCTTGAAGAAATGGGCAAGAGTGAGGTCTTGGTTGTCATGACGACAGATGGAGATTGCTGATCGGCAAATCAGAAAAGTGTGAAAATGGGACATTTTTGCCACTAAAGACCTAGTGCAAGCGGATGGAAACTGCGTTCCAGTGCATCGTTACAACTTGCCTTTTACCTCAGTTCCTTTGTGCTCATGCAGAATATTCCAAGGATCGCGACGGGGTCAGGCGCTCTGGATGATCTCCAAATAATACATATCGAAATGTAGCAAACGTGACGATGCTGCAATCACGAAACAGAGATGTTGTTCCAAGAAAAACAAGCCAGTGCATTTGCTGGCACGATTCCGATCGACTCATGATTAGATGATAGTTGCATCATACTGATACACACTGATTCCCTGCTACACATACCAAGTGTGAAAGTACATGATCAAACGCCATTGCACATCAAGCCGCTGGCTTTGTTTCCTAGCGACAGCTAGATGCTTAAAGACACTGAGATTCTGTGTCCGGTAAAACAGCAGTGCGCCAAGCTCCTCAGGAAACACCCTCACACAGAAATAAACAAGAGTATAGATGAAAACCCGGGATTACCGATAAGGAGCTAAGATCATCTGCACTAAAATGAGCTTTCATGATGATTTCGCTTGAAACAAACCACATGCTTCAGAGAGTTGCTTCACTTTGGCTTTAGTTTGAAGCGTTATTTTCTGTGTGTGTCTTGAAATGGCATACAGGAATGAATTTGCGTGTTCTCATTAGCGGAGGACCAATCCTTTTGCTGGATTTTCATCTTTTTTTTTTCTCTGGTCATACCTTCATTAGACTCTCTTTTTTTATATTCGATCAATCATTTGTAACACAGGAGAGCTTTCTGGTAAACTCATATTAGTTTCCTATAGGGAACGGACTTTTTTTAAGTTATTATCCCTATTTGTGGATCATTGTTTTTCACTTTTCTGTTCGTAACTGCCGTTATGCATCCGCTGCGCCGTTGCATTCGTCTCTTAGGCAGGATTGCAGTATAGGTTTTGTGATGTACTTCACAAGTAAAAGCTGACTTTTTTTGGTCAATGAAACTGAGATGGAATGAAATTGAAATGTTCCACTGAGGTTAAATGTGCTTTGATCCTTCTTGGGAAAGCGTACTGCAAATATGCTGCACTGGTTAAATAGGATGAAAATTGCGCTGATGGCAGAAAGCCCTTTTCGGGGGTTTGATGCCAGTCAGTCTTGCTGTTTAAATTATAAATAGTAGCCTTGAGAGGTGGCGTAAGTGCTCTGTTGATTGCAGTATGACCCACTTGCTCTTTATTGTCTGTTTTGACTTTCAGGTTTTAATGGGTTTCCCTTGAGTAAGCCTGAAAGCCACGTACCGCTTATTATCAGAAGTCATATAATCAGTTGAAGTGGATGTTGGTCCATTTTCTATTTTCTTTCTTGACTTTTTCTTCACAAGTGTTCAAATGTCTGGCAACAAACAAAACAAAAGGAAAGTGCAGTATCTGTCATGTGTGTGTTTGAGAAAAAAAAACAGTGTGAGAGAGCTTGTTTGCTCCATCCTATGAGTCAGTGCTACAGTGTATATGAATGAACAGGCTTCATCATATCCGTCGCTACTCCTTTCCTATTATAAGTTCTATGCAAGTGCACAACAAAAAGTGAATCTGTGGACGTCTTGATGTCTCGTGTATGAAGTACATGGAATGGGAATCTTACTGCTTTCCCTCTTCTGATGACTGCTGTAACTAAGTTGGGGAAAATTGAACCTTTTAAGCCTCTGAGCTGTAATAAATGCAAACAAAATGACTTTAATTGCGGGTCAGGGATCCATGACCTCTGTCATTCCTCATCATTTGTTTAGGAAGCTTTTGGGCAGTCACTTGTGCCCTCACAATGAACAACAAGAAGTTTGTTTGGAGGGTTATTTTTAACCCTGTGCAAAGAGCATCGAAAATCCCTGATGGATACTGAACCTTTTAAATGGCTCTGAAATGTCTCCAGTCGTCTCTTGGTCAATGTTACATGAAAACGCCTTTGACATGTCACATGTAAAGCTGAATGGGCTTTGCTTCTCTCTGGATGGTAGTTGCTGTTCATGGATACTCAAGTGTGGCAGAATTTAACCTTTTTTTCAGATGTTATTTTATATCAAAGAAGGTACAGAAGAAGTCATGCGTTGTTTTTCCATGTAATGCTGTAAAGTAATACTGTACATAAATGTTTAGACTTCTTACTGTAACTAAATATAATTTTTATGCAATAAATTATATTTCCTAGTTTAACAAGACAAGTGTGTTTTTTGTGTCACAGCTCAAATCGGGTGTTTTGCTTTATTCTTCTTCCCCAAGATTTTCATCCTCACGATCATTTTTGGTATTAAGTCATAAAATCACAAAGTTGAAACCAAGAGCTAACTATTTCATTCTCAGCAATCAGATTGTGGCATCTCCAATTGAAGCTTTTGAAAGATATATTAAATGCATTACAGGGTGAAGAACCTTTTCCCCTCAGTCTTTATAGACTTGTTACAGAGATGTGGAGAGGATGCACTCTTCCGTTTATCTCTGAGATAAAAGTCTTCATAATGCCCTGGAGAGGAAGCAAGAGCGATTGAGAGGTTTTTAGTGTCTGGATTTCGACCCTCGGCAGCTGCAGTGGGCTTTTTGGTTTGAGCAAGAGACCTGTTTCATCATTTGGTTAAAATGGTTGAATAGACATGTAATCATATTGCCTTCTGTTCTGAGTGTCTATTCCATCTTTCCCTAGAGCAATTCACGGGCTTTTTCAGCACTTAACAATACACCAAATAAATTGCCAGACATTCATTCAGTCCAACTTGATTATAAATTTGTTCTGTTCAATGTTATTTAAATAAAGAATTACATCTTACATATGAATTTAGAAAAATGTACTTCCCACGTGAAATCAGTTGTATAGGGAACTGACCATTATGACGTGTAGCTTAGCCTATATTTGGAAAATACACGCGTGGAATATTTAGCTTGAGAAACAGCGCTTCAACCCAATTTATTATAGGCTGTCATATATCACCATCGTCTGGTACTTCAATGAACTACAGTCTGTGATTCTGTGAAGAATGTCATATAACGTTAAGGGTTTGAATTTAACAATCAGCTTTGGCGGGTAGCCCCAGAGGCTTTTTAGTGAACAAATACGATTTATAAATACGAAATATTATTTCTGGTCACTTATCTTGAATTACGAGATCATTCTTAATGCATATTACTAGACTGACTCATGCAGGGAAAGTTACCAGACTTTATCACGTGCGTACACTTGTTTTATTTGGTTTTTGCAAGTTCAGCATTTATAGTTCAGCAGATATAATAAACCCTGGACGAGAATGCCTGTGCATAAATCCGGCCATATGTACAGTTATAGTGTACAATAAATAGGCCTACATCTAAATTCCACTTCACATGCAGCTTTCTGCAAAGATATCTTTTGTTGATGCAGATTTCAATCATCCCTGTATATAGTATACACAAATAACTACAATATTTATGTTTTCAATGTAATATTTTCCCGGAATTAGAAATGAATGTGTTTTGCCACACGGTGGCGGAATAGGTACAGGTAAATTATTCAAATAATTGTCAGTGTTTGATGGATGTAAATATATGCAGACGCAGATAGGAAAGAATCGCTTCACTGTTTCTAACATTTCACTTCTATGCCACTGTTTTTCCCTCGAATCAGCTAAATCCAGTTGGCAGGGTTTCTCGCCCCGAGAGCCACATCATCACCAAATCTATCTTAAATTCGCCTAACCAAATTCACTCTTTCTTCTCAAAACAATCAGGCTTATATATATTCAGTTTAAGTTTCCAACTAAAATTATAGAGAAATATATGTTTTACGATCCCAGTAGAAAAGGAAAAGAGTGCTTGTCTGAGGTTCCTGTAACCGGGTGTCCCCTCCTCTCATTCAGAGCTTCTCATCTGAACTGGCACTTCCTTCTCTGATGGTCAGAGTTACTGCTCTCGACAATTAACTGTATCTTCCATGTCTTCTATGCAACAGTAATTAACAACTTTTAGCAAGATGTTGAAGGTGGTTGTTGAATCCGCCAAAGGAATTCCTAAAAAGACACTTGGAATTCCAGATCCTATAGCGGGAGTCATATTCAAGGGTGAGTCTTCACGCTGTCATCTCAATAAGTTATTTTTATTTACCTTTTATTTATTTGCATTTAATGAGTTACACTGTGCGTTTGAAAAAAACGAAATAATATCGTAAGTTTTTGTCTCTTACGTTTGAAATATGTTTTGCTTACATGGAAAAGATCTGCAAATGTCCTTATAAGGGCTTGGAATGACCCACCATTAGGAAAAACACAAGCCTTCTCTCCTATCATGTAGAAAGTGAAAATGTTCAGTATGTTCAGCATCAATATTAAATGTTACTTTGGTAGGGGATTTTAGGTATGCCTGTATATAGCACATTTTATACATTTGCAGCATTTTATAGAGCTTTAAAGTAAATAGAATGTATACACAAAGAATGAAGCGATGCTATTTGAAATAATATATTCATAGTAACCTTGACACTGTGATGAAATTGTCATAGCTAATGTAGTTTGATTTGTCATATCAGTTAAAGAGACTTGACAGTTTACTCATTTCAACTTGCAGGTGAAAAAAAGAAAACAAAAGCCATAGACAAAGAATTAAACCCTGTGTGGAATGAGGTCAGTATAAGTCATAGTGTTTTTGTTGTTGTTGCTGTCATTTTAATCAATGTATTTAAGATGTGAATAACCAAGACCTGATTTTGCCATTTTAGATTATTGAGTTTGATTTGAAAGGTACCCCGTTGGATATCTCTTCATTCATCGATGTGGTTGTGAAAGACTATGAAACCATTGGAAAAGACAAGTAAGTTTTTATCCACCGCTGGTTTACTGTATGGGCCTTTGTGGAGTCTTAACAAGCCATAAAATGGTGAGCTTGATCATGGTATTTCTTCATGTTTGTGCTGGTGAAGGTGTGTTGTAGTTGGTATTCTGCGTTTGCTGAGTGGGTGTGCTGGGTTTCCCTGTAATCATTTCACACTGTAAATACGACTGAAGTTGAAATCCCTGCAGTGTAAATGATAAACCTAAAAGAGTCTTGTACTTGAACTTTTAGGAGTAGCAGTGGGTTAGTGAGATTAGTGGAGTGCAGAGTTAGACATGATAGCTTTTAAAAAATATCACTGCCACACCTTACCACCTTGTCTAAACTTGCTGAGTTATGCTGGTGAGAAACTCTGTGCAGTCCAAAGTAGCACCTTAGGTGAGTCCTTTAAAAGGCTTGTTCAATACACATGCAGTCAAATCTAGCTGGGACTTACTGAGCATTTGGTTTGGATCAGACGGCAGTTCTTTCTTCCAATGGCAAGTCTGCCATGGTAATGAACTTTCCATGAGTCACACAGATGACTTTTCCAAAGCTTTTTTTTTTAGTTTGCAGACTTTCATACATTTGCACATGCTTGCTGAAGTTTGTATTCCTTGTTGCCACAGGCTAGAAAGTAACATAGCAACAAATGTAAAAAAAAAAAAAAAAAACTTGTGAAAACTTGTTTGATTTCAATGTTGACAGACATTACGAATTATGAAATCTCCTTTTTAAATCGGCATTTGTCTTTGTCCTTATTTGGGAATTAAAACTTGATTTTGTAGAGAAAATTAATTTGAAGGAAGTTTATTTTTAACAGATTTTATTCAGATTTTTATTTAAGTCCACAGGAAATGCCAGTAGATATTTTGACTTTAATGATAGTGCTGGTCAAACAGGATGTGTCTTTTGCTGATGTGAATGCTTGTAACTTCCATTATTTATATTAGACTCTTACTCACTTCACACTGTGTGGGTCTCCACAGAAGTTTTAGACAAGCTGTACATAAACTTAAGGCGTAAGGCAGTACAGATGTTGTGTTCTCAGGCGTCCCCCCTCTGAAGTTGCTGTTTTTTGTTTCCTCTGCCTGGCACACAAGTCTCTGGCCTAGTGTAATTGCTTCCAGCTGTTTTCTCCTCTGTATTTTTGGGGATCTGTTCTACTGGGTGTAAGGATGCACTACAAATGACAGTAAAGACATTTTGTAGTGTACAAAGGCTATTTTTGTATATTGATTGACTTATTAAAAAAAATGCATTCTAAAAAAATATTAAGCAGCACAACTGCTTTCAATATTCATTATAATAAGAAATATTTTTTGAAGACCAAATAAACATATTATAATGATTTTTGAAGAATCGTGTGATACTGAAGACTGGAGTAAGGATGCTAAAAAGTAAAATGAAGTTTTTACTGTGATTTGGTAAAAAAAAATAAGTCTCTTACAGCCTCTTTTGACCATAACAGCTGTTTTTCTAAAAACATGTAAAATCCTACAGACCCCAAACATTTGAATGGTATTGTATGTACATTTATTGACAAAAGAAGCTATTTTTACAGTAATATTTCATTATATATATAATACTAGAGTCTTTGCAAGTTTTGAATTTTAGATTCAGGCACGCTTTCTAAATGTTATGAAATAATAATAATAGAGTTATGTGAATACAAGGATGCTGTTTTATTCTTGACTTCCGTGTTGTCCCCATTTCAAAATCTGGTGGTTGAGCCCACCCAAGCTAAGTCATCCTGATTCATCATCCATTGCAAAACTATAAATGGTCTCTTTCAGGTGTCTTTGTGAGCTCTTAGTCAGAGAGTTCTGACTGGACTTGTCCTGGGTGAGAAAAGCAGAAATGAGACCAAATAATGTAATCTTTGCTTTTCCGATTTTTACACTATTATGAAAACTTCGATTTAAAATACATCTTGTGTTGTTTCACTGCCTTAAACACAAATTAAGTACTGAAAGAAAGTTTTCATTATGGAATGTTTCAGAAAGTGATTTGAAACTTATACAGCATATACAACATATACAGCATTATATACTAAGTGGTTATTGTGACTTTTTATCTCACAATTCTGCGAGAATTGTGAGTTATATAGTCATAATCGCAAGATATAAAGTCAGAATTGCGAGTTATAAAGTCAGAATTGCAATTTAATTGTGTTATATAAAGTCAGAATTGCATGATATAGTCAGAATTGTGTGATATAGTCACAATTGCGTGATATAAAGTCACAATTGCGTGATATAAAGTAAAGTCTCAATTGTGTGATATAAAGTCACAATTGCGTGATATAAAGTCACAATTGCATGATATGGTCACAATTGCGTGATATAAAGTCACAATTGTGTGATATAAAGTCACAATTGTGTGATATAAAGTAAAGTCACAATTGCATGATATAAAGTCAGAATTGCATAATATAA
>JAUMHI010000054.1:13249643-13280247 GCA_032359435.1 Enteromius unitaeniatus
GGCGATATGAGTACTTTTAATTAACATGTTTTCTTAATGCCTGTTGAACATAACAGAGACATTTTATGATTATTACAGTAAATTTCGTAAATACAGACAGTACCTTTAATGAAGTTTATTTTTCTTATCCTAAATATTTTTTAAGAATAAACCTTACAAATAATTTTTACATTTTTATACAAAAAAAATAAACAATGTGCTAATAAGAAAAAAAATCTTACAAATAAATATAATTTGATATTTGAAAGTCAGTTTTGATTAGTCATACCTGTGATACATGAACAGTGTCGATAAGGGAATGTTGTCATACGTGATCGTGATTATGAGACTTCTCCTGCTTGCATGGTGATCTGTAAACCCTTGCTTTGAGTTATCCACTATATTTATTTTTTAATTTTTATGGAATATTTCATTTCCATTTGGTGGACGTCTGTGTCCAAAAATGTGCAAAAACATTGCAGGTCAAGGTTTTCACACTGTAGTTGTCATTGTAATAGTGAGCAACTCACTGTTTGTTTGTCCAAGGGAATAACAGTAACTAAGGGGGATGGGGATTATTGCTAGGTCAACTACTTTATGTTGTTGTGGAAACCATGATACTTTTTTTTAAAGCAGGATTCACTGATAAATGATTTAAGCATTTATTTGAAATAGAAATCATTTGTAGCATTATAAACATCTTTACTGTCACATTTGATCAATTTAGTGTATCCTTGTTAAATAAAAGTATTAATTTCTGCAAATTTTTATATATAAAAAAAAGGATTAAAACGTATAACTTTTACTTATAAGCCTTATACTTTTGAAGAGTAGTCTACTGACTCTTTGGTAAGAGTAAAGTGGGTTAGAGTCTATTTAGCTCTTTCTAGCACACAATTAAAGGAAATTGCTGTAGTTGGCATACAGCCGTAGTCAGCCCTGCTGTAACATAAACATAGTCTCTGCCAGCGTTTCTCTACTGTGTTTATATAGTCAGCTTATTTTTTACTCTTCCAGGCCTCTTACACTGACCCCACTCCCAACCCTGCACTGTGTCATGGCCTTTGCTCAGTATTTGTTTGACTGTTTTGTGTGTGCTGAAATAAATGTGTCGCTAACGGCCCAGCTGTTTGTTCTGTGCTTGACTCAGTCTGCTTACAGAGGCTGATGCAGGCCATTCTGAATTCACAGATGAGGTCTACCAAAACGAAACTCGCTTTCCTGGTGGTGAATGGAAACCTGCCTCTGAACCTTTTACTGATGTGGTAAGAGAACCAAATTTTCCCGACTTCCTGTGGCCTCATAGAAAGTTCAATGGGAGGTAACACAATTGGCAAAAATCTGATTTTCTGGCTCATTTTCCTGTTTTGATTTATTTCAGTTTATGAATATTCTTTCTGTGGAACAAAAAAGGGCTGTTTTAATGAATATTATTTATTTTTAAATACAAATCACAATAAAAGTTACAGTGTTTCAGTGAAACTGTATGAATATGATAGTTTTAATGAGATAAGCAGTGATAAATGATTCTTGAATGAATCATTGGTTGTTTTTAATGAATCAATTTATCCATTTCATATGTATTGTCTGATTTGGTTTTCATGTTCAGCTTACTGACTCGATTCCTGAATTACTGGGTCACAAAATTATTCAGCAATTCATTTGAATTTCAGTTTGTTCATTACACCAAACTATGCCGTATGGCTTTAGAAGACTTTTTAATGATACCTTTCTGGTACTTTTATGGTCTTTGTGTAGTTGAAATAATTCAAAATGTCACATTTCTCCACGAAAGAAAGAACGTGTTTCATGCTTGGAGAAACATGAGGGTGAGAAAACAATGAGCTGTCCTTTTTGGATGAATGACCACTTCAAGTCTTGAATGATGGAATTTTTCTATGCAGAATGGAGAGAAGACCCAGACCCCTCAAGAGATTGAGTGTCCTCCAGGGTGGATTTGGGAAGATGACTGGAATTTTGACAGCAACAGGGCAGTGGATGAGAAAGGTCAGGAATCTTGGCTACCAGTTTTGTTAAAAGAGATTTATTTTTCAAATTAATTGTGTTTCTTTTGAAATGTTTCCAGAACAATATTAAGCAGCATAATTGTTTTCAACAATGATAATGATAAGATACCTTGTTACTCTGAAGACTGAGTAATCCAGAAAGCATCCCTTATATGATTCCAGTAATTAAACATCTGGTTTTCCATTGTTTGCACTAAATGTCAGGATGGGAATATGGTGTCACCATTCCTCCTGATGATAAGCCCAGGTCCTGGGTTGCTGCTGAGAAAATGTACCACATTCATCGCAGGAAAAGACTGGTCCGACCCCGCAAGAAGATATCAGACACACCCACAACAGAGGTGAGAAATTGTCAATACTTTTACTTTTTAGTTTTTATTTGGTCATTTTTCTGATTTGTGCTATTTTAACTGATGTCTTGCACTGCGACTGACTTTCTCTTGAAACGTATTAGTCAAATATCCTCTGATGTACGTATAATCAGTGTTTTCACTACAGAAAAAAGACATTGGTGATGGCTGGGAATACTCGTCTTTGATTGGCTGGAAGTTCCACAGGAAGGAGCGCTCCTCAGACACATTTCGCCGTAGGCGCTGGAGGAGGAAAATGGCACCAGCTGAACGCGTGGGCGCATCGGCTATTTTTAACCTGGAGGGGGCTTTGGTTAGTCCATTTATTGTCTTGAATGACTATCAAAATAGAAAGCATTGTGAAATAGATTCTGTTTAGGGTAGGGGGAAAACGTGGACTTTATTACATGTATTAAATGTGATTACAATTTTTTGAACCCTTCCTGTGGTTGTAGTTTAATATCTAGAAAGATTAATGAGTTATATTATTTTTTATATCCCTATATTTGCTTATAGGGAGTAGATGAGGATGAGAAAGGCAGCAAAAAGGACACGGCTAAACTCTTTGGTGCCAACACACCCACTGTGTTTTGCAGATTTGACAGTGAGTAATGTTTATTTATCCTTGCTGATTAAAGAACCCCTTCTAAATTCCTTACACTGATTATATCTCTGAGACTAACACCCCACTCCTCTTCCTGACGATCTGCACAAAACAAAACAGCAACAGCAACAACAGTAAAGAGCCAATAGAAATCCTGAGTCGTGCTGATGAATGGTATTATTAAACCAAATTCAGCTGTGCTGCATGCAAAGTTGCAAAGTGTGATATTGTTTTAAGTTGTTACTGTACATTACCGTTCACAAGTTCAACAACCATTACTGCAGTCTTCAGTGTAATTGGTAATAATTTGGTAAATTTTTTATGGAAATCGCAATACATTTGAAGGGTTCCTTGATTAATGTCAATTAAATAAATGTAAATAGTATATATTTGAGTTAAAAATCGTTTGTAACATTGTAAAATAAATTTACAGTCAGTCACATTTGATCAACTTAGAATTAGAATTAGAATTTGATCAGGTAAAGCTTTTTTTTTTTAAATAAACATTTCCTTTTCTTTATTATAAGAATTGGAATAAAAAACTATATTATATTTCACAGCCGTGAGTTTAATTGCCATTTTTATTACTTTTTTCGTAATTGTGGCTTTATATTCCACACTTTATATTTAACAATGTGACTATATTTGTTATTTTAAACTCAAATAAACTAGGTGCAAGACACTTTGTGATAGAACGCAAACTGAAATCACCATGTTTATCAACAGAGTCATTCATCTACCATCTCAGAGTATATGTATATCAAGCCAAGAATCTTTTGCCTATGGACAAAGACAGCTTTTCCGGTGAGTTATTTTTCACCTGATATGAACACAATTCACTGTACGCTGTGTTTTATTGTAAATATTGTCTGACTAATCTTTTGTTTTTTACAGATCCTTACGTACATGTGTCATTCTTGCATGTCAGCAAGACAACTGAGATTGTTAAGTCCAGTCTCAACCCCACATGGGACCAAACTCTTATTTTTGATGACATTGAGATCTACGGAGACCCTCAGACCATCGCTCATAACTCACCCAGTGTGGTTCTGGAAGTTTATGATAATGACCAAGTGGTATGACTCTGTTAATCCAAACTCTAGCCTTTCATGTAATCTTCAAAAAGCACTACATGCTTTGATCTTGATTCATGGATGTGTTGCAGGGGAAGGATGAACCGATGGGCAGATGCACATGTCCTCCAGTAGTGAAGCTGATTCCTGCCACCACATTGACAACTAAACTCCTTTGGTTTCCCATCACCATGAAGGGACGAAATGCAGGAGAAATGCTGGTGGCAGCTGAGCTCTTGCTTAAAGATAAGGTTGTTCATATTCTTACTTGCTGTGTTTTTTTCTCCCTCTACATGTCAGTCTTATTTTAGTCATGTTTATACACTATTATGGTTTTGTTGATATTTTATGATTTACATTTTTAGTTTTAGTAAAGTTTCAACTTGCTTCAACTAAAATAAACAATTGCATTAGCAACTAAATTAAATAGTTTTAATAATTTATTTAAGCTTTTTAATAGTTTTAGTTAACAGTAAAAACCCAGCTAAAAAGCATAATGTATGTAATTAACATATATTATCATGATTTATTTTATACAAATTTATAATTTTTCTTCTTATAAGGTAAACATAAACACAGATGGTTGTTTGGTAACACAAATGTATTGAATACAGTGAAGTCACTGTTATCTATCCTCATATGATATAATTTACTGTTTGCATCATAGGCAGTTTCAAATTTGCAGGGTGTAGCCAGTATGTTTTAGTTTTTTTAAATTTAGCTAAATCATCACTACCAAGGAAACATGCAATTGTAGATTAGCAGTTTTACCCAATGTCCTAACTGTTGTCGCCATTAACGTGTCTCTTTACCACAGAACCATTATCATTTGCTTATCCACTATGCTGTTCATTGTTGACCTCAGGCAAATGACGTTAACCTTCCCCTGGTCCCACCTCGAAGAAGTGAGAATCTGTACATGGTTCCTCAGGGGATCAGGCCTGTGGTGCAGCTCACCGCAGTCGAGGTAACGCAGTCATCCTTGCCACTAATGCGCTAAAACCAAACAAAATTCCTGCCAGCGTCTCATGCTGTGTGTTTTGACAGATCCTGGCCTGGGGTTTAAGAAACATGACGGCATATCAGCTGGCCGCAGTGTCTTCCCCCAGCCTCATAGTTGAATGTGGAGGACGGACTGTTCAGACTGCCATCATCAAAAACATCAAGAAAAATCCCAACTTCCCTGGATCTGTCATGTTCCTCAAAGTGGTACATCAGCTAATTAAACAAAAAAAAAGAAGCTTTTGCTAGCCTAAAAAAATATTGGAACTGCTGAAAACAATGGATTTTTGCCACATGTGATCTCCAGCATTATTTCCAGCTTCCCACCATGATAATTAGTAGTTTTTGCTAAGGCAAAGCTGTGCTATTGTTCATTTTAATGGTTAAAGATTTGGATAAACTTTGATGCATAACTCATCCTACGTCAATTGTGCTTGCTAAATATAACACAAATTACAGTATGAGGCATTGTTGTTGCTGTTGTGTATAGATTATAGTGATTATATTTACGAATGATAAAATGAGCTAGAAAATAAACGCCATAGACTAAGAATACTAAGAATTTAGAGTGGGCTTTTTGTGACAGACAAGTAAGAGACAGCCCAGAGCACCCTATCTATGACCTAGTAACATCTATCACCTCCAGAACATTGTAGCAACACAGAACAACTATGAGCTCACTCAGAACACACACAGACTCTAGTTGTAAATCTAAAGTTTTTAAAACCATGCATCCCAAGGGTCTAGATTATATTCTGAACCTGCTCTGCTTCACGATTGAAGCATGTTTTTGATCCCAATCTTGGTTTGTAAACAAAGCTTTGCTGGTTTTGGTCAAACAGAATCCTAACAATCTCTCTTTCTCTCTTTCACTCTCTCTATCTCGCTCTTCAGCTTCTTCCTAAAGATGAGATGTACACTCCACCTATTGTGCTCAAAGTTATTGACCACAGGCCCTTTGGTCGGAAACCAGTTGTTGGACAGTGTACTATAAACTCCCTGGAGGAGTTCAGATGCGATCCTTTCAAGAGCACCACCGAAGTAACTATGTCTGCCAAGGGTAAAATACAATTTAAATAGAAAATAGAATAGAATTTTCATGTTCTCTTATGCTCACCAAGGCTGCATTTATTTATTTGATCAAAAGCCAGTAAAAGATATTGTTACAATATTAAAACCTTTTATCAAAGTGGATCAACTTTTTTGATCCACTTTAGATGTTGACTACTGTATGTATATACATAGATATGTGTGTGTATATACATATATATATATATACACTAATGTTAACTATATGCTTGAGATGGCAAAGGTGAATTTTTATTAGTCATTATTCCATATATACCCAATCTAATTATCTTATCTAATTTATGTGTCTCAGTGGCCATGATGGCATCAGCTCCCAGAGATGTTGTTATTGATATGGGGGACAGAATGCCCAGCCCTTCTAAAGAGGTACAGGTAAGACTAATCGTTTCTAGAGTCATTTCATAAATGCAATAATAAGTCTACATCTTCTTTTCTATTTTTCTATTATACTGTTGTTCGTGGTTTTCCCAGTGCCAGCAGACAGAAAAAAAAATAGCCTTTCCTGTCATTATATAACAGTCTGGAAATGATGTTGTTATGTGGTGAATAGTTGCAGGCAGATTGTTACAGTGTCTTAGAGCCAAACTCTCTTCTATTATACCACAACCTATTGTAGGAAGAGGATACGGTGGATTGGTGGAGCAAATTCTATGCCTCCATTAACGAGCATGAAAAGTGCGGTCCTTATCTCCAGAAAGGATATGACACTTTAACAGTGAGTTTACTTGCCCAATCTTACCATCCTGTATGAATGTTTGCTTCCCGTTTATGTTTCGAAGCAGATAAGGTACCATTGTTTTATAATAGTACAATGTTAAAAGTACATGTCTGTTTTAGGTCTTCAACTCTGAGCTTGAGGTTGTCCCAGAATTCAGAGGGTTAACAGACTTCTGCACTACATTCAAGTTGCATAGGGGCAAAACCGAAGATGAGGAGGAAGACCCTTCTGTAGTGGGAGAGTTCAAGGCAAGTCTAGCTATGCACGAGCTTCATTTGCTTTTTTATAGAATGCCTTTTTTAAACGGGTGCTGGTTTCCTTGTCATTAAATATCTTGATATCTTGGCTGCTAACACAAAGGTTAGCAAATTCTATCCAAGTAGAGGATATTTTTGGTTATTACAAATTCGCTATATTGTGACCTTGTGTAAGGCATTTAATCTCAGTTTGTTGAGAAATAACTGGTCTCATACTGGTGCAAAGTGTCATGTTATAATAAATACTAAAAACATTTTGAAAAGAAGTTTCCAACTAGAGGGGATTCTGGACAACTTGAAAAAGCCGCAGAAAAAATTTGGACTCACTCATAGAAAAAGCAGCAAAAAGAGTATGCATTGTATTAGACTGCCATCTAGTGGTTGTCTAACTAATAAAGCTTTACTTGATGGCAAGATATAACTATATTCATAGGGGTCGTTTCGAGTGTATCCCTTATCAGATGACCCAAATGTCTCAGACCCACCTCGGCAGTTCAGAGAGCTGCCTGAGAGCTGTCCTCAAGAGTGTCTGGTCAGAATCTACATCATACGCTGCCTGGACCTGCAGCCCAAAGACAACAATGGCATGGTGAGTATATAGGCAGTTCACTTTAAAACAGTAAAAGATTCTGATGCTTGACAAAGCATCACGTTTGACATTTTTGTAACATGTGCATATGCTTTCCTTTTGAAGTGTGATCCCTACATAAAGCTTTCTCTGGGGAAGAAAACTATTGATGACAGAGATCACTACAAACCAAATACTCTTAATCCAGAATTTGGAAGGTGAAATCTGCCATATGGAATATGACAATATTGCATTAAAGCACAGATATATTGTCTATTTCTGTTGGGATTTTTAAATATATATATTTTAAAATATGTTAACAGAGTGTTTGAACTGAATGGCTACATTCCACAAGACAAGGACTTGAAGATTTCCATCTATGATTATGATCTGCTTAGCTCTGATGAGAAGGTTGGGGAAACAGTCATAGACCTTGAGAATCGACTTCTTTCTCGATTCGGCTCTCATTGTGGAATCCCAAAATCTTATTGTGTGTAAGTGATTATCTTAGCGGCCACTCTTTTACATACACTTATGATATAATCCCTAGACATATTAATGTACTCTTTGATATATATGTTTGGAAAAGATCTGGAGTGAACCAGTGGAGGGATCAGCTCAAACCATCTCAGATCCTACTAAATCTGGCCAGGATGAGAGGAGTTCCTGCTCCTCAGATCGAAGACGATGGAAGTTTCCTGTCGTTTGAAGGGCGAGAATACAGGCTAGATGAACTGGGTACGCTTATTCAAGCTATTAGACCTTATCTTGACCACAATTTTATGTACGTAAATTGCTGTTTAAATGTGTGGGGTCAGTAATATTTTTTATTAAATGCAGATTTGGTGATTAAATGCAGACTTCTTTCAAAACATTAAAAAAACAACAACCCCAAAATTTTGAACAGTAGTCTGAATATGTACTTAATAACCCCTTACTGTAGTACTTGTAAAAAAGGTACACTTTGTTGTTATATAGTCATACTATAGTAAAACTATAGTTTTGCCTGATTCAGCACAAATGTATATGATGTATGTTGTCTTTTTACTTTGGTGTGGAACTTGCAGCACCATATATTGCTAAATAAGCATTTTATAATATAGTAAATAAGCAATGAAAACACAAATGGATATTACTTTCTCATAGAGGCCAATAAAACCATCCATCCACATCTGGGCCCACCTAAAGAGCGAATCTGCTTGCATGTGTTGAGGAGGCAAGGCCTTGTCCCAGAGCATGTGGAGACTAGAACCCTGTACAGCACCTACCAGCCCACTCTCTCTCAGGTCACCCCCAACATCCTCAGCCTTTCTAATATATACTCAAACACTTTGATTTGGTTTATCCAGAAGTACTTCCTTTGTCGCTCACATTCATTTTATCTTTATAGGGCAAAATCCAGATGTGGGTTGAAATTTTCCCCAAAAACCATGGTATTCCAGGACCACTTTGTGACATCACTCCTCGCAAACCCAAAAAGTAGCATCTAATTCTCCTCACTACTGTAAAACTACTTATGTGTGATTGGTTTTGTAATGTGTCGTTTCACATTGAAGGTATTTCCTGCGAGTCATTGTTTGGAACACAACTGAAGTCATTCTGGATGAAACCAGCATTACAGGAGAAAACATGAGTGACATCTATGTGAAAGGGTAATATGTTGATTATAATATTACCATAGTACTAACAGTTTTTTGTCAGTAAGTACTTTTTGAAAGAAATTAAAACTTGGATTCATAAATGATGCATTAAATATATCAGATATGTCAGTATTTTAAACAACCAATCCTAAAAAGAAATGTATCAGGGTTTTCACAGAAATATTAATTGGCAATTGTTTAGAATATTTATAATAATTAAAAAAATGTTTCTTGTGCACCAGATTAACATATTAGAATGATTTCTGAAGTATCATATGACACTGAAAACTAAAGACTATGGAGTAATGAATGAAAATTCAGCTTTTCCATCAAAGGAATAAATTACATTTTTAACTTAATTAAAATATACAGATAAAATATGTTAAATAAATTATTTTAAATTGTACAATCTCTCAATATTACCATGAATTCTGTATTTTATCAATTAAATGCAGCATTGGTGAGTATAAAAAACTACTTTCAAAAACATAAAAATTAAAAAATATTTATATATCATTAATTTATATTTGTAGGTGGATGCCAGGTATGGAGGAGGACAAGCAAAAAACTGATGTCCATTACAGGTCTCTTGATGGAGATGGAAATTTCAACTGGAGATTTGTCTTTGGCTTTGATTATTTACCAGCTGAACAGTTGTGTATGGTGTCTAGAAAGGTTAGTGGTTTAAGTGTAAATATATATTAGATACGATGTTTTCAATTATTGATAGTCACAATAAACCACACATTTTCATTTCCAGGAACACTTCTGGAATCTAGACGAAACTGAGTTCAGGATCCCTCCTAAACTGATCATTCAGATCTGGGACAATGACAAATTCTCCTTGGATGATTACTTAGGTGAACTGGCTTCTTTTAATCAACACTCCCACAAGACGTTACATTTTTTATTTTTTTCTTCTTCAAAGACATACGTGCTAATGTTTTTGGCCATTCTTAAACAGGCACGGTGGAGTTGGATATGCTTCACCTCATCCCTCCAGCTAAGACCCCTGAAAAGTGCTCTTTAAGCATGCTTAACCAAACAAGCAAAAACCTCACACCTACATCACTTTTCTCCCAGAAGTCAGTGAGAGGCTGGTGGCCTTGTGCCATGGAGGAAGATGGCAAAAAAGTCCTGGCTGTAAGTGGAGCTTACTGATAAAAATAAAATACATGACGCATACTACATATGTGCAGTACAAATGGTAAAGGTTTTCTTTGTGGCATTAGGGTAAAGTAGAGATGACACTGGAAGTGGTGGAAGATAAGGAGGCAGATGAGAGGCCAGCTGGGAAAGGAAGAGATGAACCCAACATGAACCCCAAACTAGATCCTCCAAAGTATGAGAATATCAATGTTTGGCCATTCATTATTATGTTTGATTTGACAATGTGAGTAATAATGTATGTTGTAATATGTTTAAACAGCCGTCCAGATACTTCCTTCCTTTGGTTCACAAATCCATGCAAGACAATGAAATTCATAATATGGCGCAGATACAAATGGCTCTTCATTGGACTCATTATTCTCATACTGGTGGTCCTGTTTATTGGAATCCTCTTGTATTCCTTCCCTGTAAGTCTTTTAAAGATATTATTATTAGTAAATAAGCAAAGTGCTTGTAAGAATCACTAAGTCATGTATATTTTCTAAATTTGCCCTTTTATTCTAACAGAACTACATTTCTATGAAAATCGTGAAGCCGTACTAAATGGAAAATATCAAGATATTGACGCAGCGACCTGCAGTGGGACACAACCAACAGAGAATTTTATTTTTATGTATTTTCCCCTCCAAAAACACTTGAATGTATAACCTACACCAAGTGCTATTTCTTTCTCTGTAGTCAACACTGGTTTGATAGATTACAATGCGGCGAGAAGTTGCACTATATTTGTTTGATATCCAATTGCTGATGTTTATTTTCTTTGTTAATAATGTACTGTACAAGATTAGATTTACGCTTATGTTGCAATGTTTTACTGTTATAGAATGATGTGATTTATACAGTGCATCTGCTGTAGATGTTTTGTATGCAATTTGAAGTAACTAAAATCAGACATATCTGCTCTTTTGTTGTTTATTATGCATTAATTGGGCAGTGGGGCAGTCGTGGCCTAATGGATAGGAAGTTGGACTTGTAACTCAGTTACAGGTTCGAGTCTCAGGTCCGGCAGGTATTGTAGGTGGAGGGAGTGAATATCCAGCACTCTCTCCACCTTCAATACCACGACTTATGTGAGACCTTTGAGCAAGGCACCATTACGCCAACTGCTCCCCGGCTGCCCACTGCTTCGGATGTATGGCAAGCCATTTTAACATTTAATCTATAGATAAGATAAGACACAAATTTATCTTATTTATTATTTTTCTCTTTTTCATCCAGTAAAAACAATAAATATCACATCAGATTTGTACATTACCTTGTTGTTGTTGTTGTTTTTTTGCGTATTGCACTGGTGTTACAGACATTGAATGTTTTTATATTAAAAGTGGGCACTGGGCACATTGGTGCTGCAGACACTGAATGTTTTACATTAATGCTCTTTACAGGGCACACAATGAGACAAAAATTTTATTTGATCATAAATTTATTCAATTTTTTTTTTATGTTTAGGGACTATAGTGATGGAAAATCCAGGCTAAAATAGTATCAATTAGATAAGTAGTAATATCTAATGAATAAGTACTACTACCTAATAACTACTAGTACATAATAAATAACTACTAGTAGATAAAATTTAAGTACTAGTCAGGAATGGTATACATACATAAAATTTACGTACTAGTCAAAAATGAATAGCTTATATCTCAATGACAGTCAATGGCAAAAATGTTTCAGTTGTTACTAGTAAAACTATAATACCTACTAGTCACTGTTGAAATAAGTACTAGTATCTAATAAGTTTAGATTGGCTACTAGTATTTATGTATTAGATATTAGTTATCTAATAAACAAATACTAGTATCTAATAAATAAGTACTAGTAGCTAAAAAATAAGTACTAGTAGCTAAAGTATGAGCACTAGTACTTAATGGAAAATATACTAGTAGCTAAACAATAAGCACTATAGAAACATGAAAATAGTGTTGTGGTGTTTTTTTTGAAAATCTAAAAATGCACATAGTTTACATACAGTTTGTCCTGTATAAAAACCATTACGCCTATGGAGAGTCCTCATAAACCACAAAAACCAACGTGTGTGTGTGTGTGTGTGTGTGTGTGTGCGTGTGTGTGTGTGTGTGTGTGGTTGTTCACTTCTCACTGCTGTGTGTGTGCACTTGGATGGGTTAAATGCAGAGCACAAATTCCAAGTATGGGAAACCATACCTGTCCACATGTCACGTCCTTTCCTTCTTTCCTTTCCTTAAACAAATATCTATGTACACTTGTATATAATATGTTATCATTAGTAAATATTGATAATATACATATTCATAGTAATTAATAGGCTAATAGTAGATTACAATTTTAATCTTATTTTCTTTTCAATAAAATATTAGTGTTGGAAGTGTTTAAAAAATGCTAATTGTCAACTTCACAATACCTATTTTTTATTATTTATTTTTTTTTAAAGAGCTTGTGCAATTGAATATATATTATTTTCTATAAAATATTATATATATACGTGGCCTTCAAATAAAAACAGCTTGCGTGAAGGAAAAAGCTACAACAAAAAAACAGAAACCGATTACTGTTGAAATTGAAATAGTGAGGCTTTCTTTCTTGTCACGTGACAAGACTCCATCCAATCAGCATCAAACTTTACGACCCGGAACTGATGCCTCCACCACCAGTTATCCTTTCTGTTGTGTTTAATTCTGTCGCGCTGCGTTCTTGTTGTCTTTGATAGTGTCGCAAAAGCGGCAAACCTTTGCACAAATAGGTGTAATTTTCTCCTCTGCTGGAAAAGAGCTCGAATATGTGTGTGAGCTTGACAGCGATACGAAGACAAAACAAAAAAAGAGAGCAAGTATGATTATTTGATCCGTGATAAAAGCGAACAGACTGACAGTAAAGCCTGTCTAATATACAAATATTAGCTCAAAGTACTGAAGGATTATTGTTTTTCTAGCAGTAATGTTGCCGAAAACCTATTGTGTGTTAAAATCTACGCGTTAAGTTTTTTCTGAGATGTAAGTTAAAGGCTTTATCAAAAAGACTTGTTTTAGCTTTTGTTAGAGTTAGTCTGATAAATATTCTAGATCTGATAAATGTATGAATCTGAAAGATGCAAACATGATTTGTAGGCTATATCAGAAAACATTCAATGCAAACTCTGACCTGCTTTTGTTGTCTCTCAGCTAGCTTAGCCATTCGCAACAACATAATAATCCTGCTGATAAGGCATGTTATTTCTTCACATTTTATCTATGAACCAATGCACAGTTTCATATTCACTGATCTAGCACTTACTAGTATATAATATTATATGTAATAACAATAAAATCGGTAGAATCATGCATTTTCAACAGGACCCGCACCTAGGGACCCTCAGTAGGGACAAGTGTGCAGATCTAGAGTGTGTGAGAGATAAAAGACACTTTTTGAGAATAAAAAAAAATGAAAGCAACTTGCTTCACATTTTTACAGTAACTTTTGAAATGCTACTGTAGCTTTCTCGTTTTTCTCTGGCTTCAGTTTCATTTCTGAACTTGGATCTGATAAATAGCTATCTATGACTGTAACTTAAACTTTTATTTTCAGTTCTACTGTCTAAGCTTCAGTTTTTTAAGTTTGATTTTTTTCTTTTTACAGCAAGTAGTGTGGCAAGAGGTGTGCTTGCGATGAATATGGAAACTTGTAAAGCAGATATGAATACGTAAGTTGTTTTTTTGTTGTTGTTGTTGTTGTTTTTATAAATTACTAGAAACACTCTTTGTTTTATGTCTTTGACAGCCATGAGGATGCAGGGTGTGATCTTCACGAGACCCTTGAAATCAAGAAAAGCAGTCCGGCAGACGTGAAAGATAATGATAAGTTATGTGAATCAACAAGAAAAAGTACGGAGCAGAATGATGAACCAGTAGACCAGACACAGACCCCCTTGTCGAACTGTAACGAGCACATTGAGCCATGCAATGTAGAAAAGGCAATAGAATCAACTTCACCAGATGCCGAGCTGGTCAAGACGACTTGCATGCCTACAGTGATGCCAGGGACAATCCTCAGTTCATCACTAGATACAGGTAACACCCATAATGAAGATGTGGAGATGAGACCAGCAGAGTCTTTGCCTAGCAACTCTCCTGCCTGCCCC
Organism: Enteromius unitaeniatus; assembly: GCA_032359435.1. Classification (NCBI taxonomy): domain Eukaryota; kingdom Metazoa; phylum Chordata; class Actinopteri; order Cypriniformes; family Cyprinidae; genus Enteromius; species Enteromius unitaeniatus. Next base: position 13,264,214 of record JAUMHI010000054.1, read on the forward strand.
GAGTTGCAAGACCCCTCTTTAAGTGTTGACCCAATGGTGGTGGAGCACATACCCGTAGTTCCCAATCCAGAAGCTGTAGACAACATCAAAGAAGAACTTGAGGTGACACCCATGGAAACTGATGATACAGAGAGGCAAAACTCTGGTGCTGCTGATATTTTTGTTCCTGAAAATGTGAATGAGACTGAACCTGAAAGTGACCAGACACAGGTGTCTTCTTCAGAAAGGTATTGTTTTTGGAAAAATTGCTGTTATAATGATTTTGACAAACTCTCAAACACTACCCTAGTGCACTGATAATAATAAAAGTTTGACTGTTATTAATTATTGGATTTATAAATGGTTTGACTGAAATTCTATAGTATGTTGTTGAAATTGATAAATAAAAAATAAGAATGAGTTGTTTTTTACAACAATATATAGAATTTATATTAGTTTTGAGATTTGCTAAATATATTTTTAATGTGTATTGAAAGAAATCTTAGGCTGTTTTTATTTTTTTTAATTTGGTAATATTGTGAAATATAAATGTTTCTATTTTGATAGATTTAAAAATGTAATTTATTCACATGATTCCACTTTTCCGTAGTTATTAATCCCTTATTTATTGCAACATTATCCTTCAAAAATGATTCAAATTTACATTCTTCTTCAAAAGCATATAAATTATTAGAATTTTTAAAATTGTGTGTTGGATGACAACATACTTAATCTAAATGTAAAAATATGCAGTAATATGCAGTACTGACTGATATAAATCCATTAACTAATATCGTATCACTGAAATCCTATGAAAACAAAATATCAGTGCAATAGAAATATATAGTTATTATTATTATTCAATAATAATGCAAGTAATAAAATAATTAGTTTCTTCTCTCCAGTGAGCCAGTGTCAGCAGAGCAGAAAGAACAGGAATGGCTTGGGTCCCCAATAAAGGAGCTCAGAAGAATGCCTCAGTGTGGACAGTCCCTGCCACACCTCAGGGCAACAGACAATCACAAAGTACTCATCAGGGTGAGCCACGCTCTCCACAGCACTCCGCAGTGACACTGTGATGTTCTCGGTCAGCGCCTAAGGGCTTCCTGTCAGTTTGAGTCTAATGCTGCTGTGGATGTCCAAGCAGCTCTACGCTTTGCCTGCACTACATAGAACTCAGTGTTTTGATGTTTCGTTGAAAGGATTTGGACTGAAGTGGTTGGGTAGTACTTAAATTATCCCTGCAGAAAATGGTTATTTAATATTTTATATCACAGGCATTTGAATCTGGTGCGGGCTTTATTTTTTACGTGTATTATTTTCAGGTGACCATTAAAAGAAAGAAAAAAATATAATCCTTTTAAAAATCCAAATGCCATACTGAACTTGTTCCATAATGTTTGTATAGATTTAAAGGTAAAATGAGTTGGTAAATACCTAGAGTCTCTCTCTGCTCTGTTTTATAGACAGACCTGCTTAAAGAAGGTCAAGTCCCTCATCCATATCCGAGCAAATACAGAGATTCCTGGGATGATATGACCGTAAAAATGCCTTGTTCAGACAAGAACCTGTTTCCCATTGAGAATGAGGTAATATCTTCTTTTATATTAACCGTTGCCATGTAGAAATTAAATCATATGGACTTTTTTATTTATTTTTTTTGAGTTGACTTTTGTTATAGCTGATACTGTGTATTGCTTAATATTTTGATTGGAAACCATCATGATACATTTTTTTCTTTGCTGTATGCAAATATATTTATTTTATAAATGTGTTTTATTATTACTCATTCTATTTAATGCATCTATGCTGAATTAAAATAGAAATAATATAGTGAAAAGGATAATATAGTGTGTATGGTGTCTATTTGATGTGTAGAGTAAGATGTGTATTTTTTCAGGATGGAAGTGGAGTGCAAAGTCGATGGGAGTTGATTTGTACGGCTTTGGAAGGAGAATGCAAAAGTTCACTTGACATTAGGGTATGTTTTGTCTTGAGAAATTGTGTAATGAATCCCACCAGGGGGTGGCAGAATTGCTTCAAGATGTGAGGCATCCTTTTCTTTTCTTGTTTATTGTCTAATAAATGTTATAGTTTTTACTAATTTGTCATACTGCCTTATTTTAATGTGATTTGGTGGTGTACCTATTCTTAGATTAATAAATAATAATGATAATATTTGTTAATATTTCAAAAAGAAAATTAAAATGTTTTAACTTTCATAATCTTACAGGATGCAATATTGAGTTACAACACAGTACATGTTAAAAGATGGGACTTCACAGCTTTAAACTATCTCTGCACTGAGGTAAGACATTTTTTCCTTTAAGAAAAATGACTCAAATAGAGATTACATGTTTTCATTTGCTTAACAGTAATGGCCAAAGAAGGCTTGCTGTCCAGTTGTCCATTGGATTTGCATCAATATCATGTGTTAATGTACAAAGCATTTGATTTGCCCCATCTGGATATAGTTCAATGCAACACAAGTAATGTGCATGCAGATGGTTGATTTGCATATGATAGTGTCATTAGTGGAAATGAAATCGGAAAGTAATAAATTAAATATACAATTTGCATAAAGCGCTAATGAGTTTAAACAAACTATACACGCACAAATAATGAGTAATTTAGTTTAACAGCATTGGATTATGCTTGCTCAGTTAAACTGAATTCAGCGAAAAGTGAAGACACCAGTTTAATTGGATTCTCAGTCAATGCTAACAAAGAGTAAGTCAAGTTGCCCCAGTTGGTTACATTTCACTTCATAATGCATTTTGACGATCTATATCATAACCGCAGCTGCCATAAAATGAAAGCTCTAATGTTGTGGCGTTAATGAAGTGAGCATCCTAAAGTCTGATTTTTTTTGTGGTGTGTCACAGTTGGGACCAGAAGGCCCCATGATACTAAAAATGTTCTGTCATTGTTTAGTCTGACTGGTTTGAATTTACTGGCACACTAAAGGCATTACGCTCTTCAGTCAGAGAGAAGAAGCAGGTTAGCTTCCAAGTGGATACGCACCAAGCAGTCCGCGTCTGCCCCTTCTGCTACCTCGTCCCCAGGGATCTCTTTGCATCCAGCAGTAGTCAATTAAGACAGAGGTGGGCACTCAGCATAACGAGCAGCAGCTGGCAGAGGAAGGCCAGGGAGATGAGGGTCCTGTTTACTGCAAATAAACACACTCAACAGATGGGCCGTGGTATTCCGCATAGCCAGAAGCTGATCTTGATGGTGGCTCTGATAGGGAGATGACTTAAGAACGCTTGAGGTTGAGTGCTCCTATTCCACCAAGAGCTTGACTTAAATGAGGGCTTGTTTACTGTTTTGTGCCACAGTACTCGTTCTTTTCGATCTTAACTAAGCTAACTTTTGTTGAACTCTATGGATGCAGAAGATTCTAAAGTGCATGTCGCAGTTATTTTCAACAGGCATGCTACTGTATTAATTAACTAATTCATACACTGAAATGTTACTTTAAAATGTAAATATCATGAATAAAATCAAATTCTATACAAAATAAGAATCAGATCACTGATTGGACTTTCAAAACACCAAACAATTTGTAAAAACTTTTCGATACCTAAGATTAAAGGTGTGCTTACAGTTATTGTTATTCTGTAATTTTTTTGCTGGCAAATTCTAGATATTTTAATAGGAATTTCTCAGGAGGGCAGAAGATTTGCCCGCACAGATTTCACAGTGGTTCCAGCTGGTCATGCAGATTGTGTTGACTAACAGAAAACCGTTTGAAAGTGACTTCTGTGTGAGCTTTATCTTCATACATCGCTACTTGACCATAGATATTGCACTCAAATTTTCACCTAAATATTTCTATCATCAAGGCACATTAATTTGTTGTACGGTGGATTACTGGCCCAATTTGATTACTGGTTGCAGCTGTAGTAGGTGGAGAATAATCTCACCAGGCATTGGTTTCATTATGCTATATCACTTTAGAGGATTTATAGGACTATGTGGATCTTTTTCATTTAGCAAACAATTTCTTATCCAAACTGACAATACTTTTTATTCTTGTACAATCACTATTTTGGCAATGGTACTAATTCTCCATTTCCAGAGAACACGTTGTCATTGTGTTAAAAGAAAATGAGTCTTTCTCTAGCGTGCAGTAAATGGCAGACTTTGAACTATGCTATATCTTAGATTAATAGTCAAAAGCCATTTCTGTATTACAGTGCTATTCTTATAGTTATGGTTTCAGCCAAGACTTCAGAATGTCCCCTCAATGCTTAAGATGATTTGATAGAATAATCTCAGACCTGTGTAAATCAATAGCTGTCTGTGACTTTTTATGGCTGTATCAAATTTAATTAACCACAGCCATTAAATCTATAAGGGAGCCAATCAAAGCCATTAGCAAAGTGCACCGCGTTCTAATGAAGCATGCTTGAGTGGACCAGCTCCTTAAACTGTCCACTTAAGAGCTTGAGCTGTGCCTCTGCTCTTTGGCTTTGGCACGATGCATCTTCACGTTCCCCTGTGTTTTTCCATCTATCTGTTTTTGCCGTAATCATTTTATTACTGTACTTTTTTGGGTGATCGTACATCAACCCTGAGGCCTGTCCTCACTGATGAGATGGCGAGTGCTGTTGTGTTTAATTACACAATTTTGCAAACTGTATGTTTTCATGTTGATATTAATTCATGCAGTGTTGTTCTCACACTTTCAGCTGTGTTTAAGTATGGGAGTGCCTGCAAACGCATTCCTTTCGTAATTGCTTTTTATCAATCCCTTCCAGTACCCTTTTTCTAATTTGTCTGGAATGTTATTGAATATTTAAACTTTAGTTGTATAATTTTATTGTGTGCATCTTTAGATGCTTTTAAGCCAGCTGTCTTATTTCCCTGTATCATCAACAGAGGGCACTGGTATGTCAGCCTGAAGAGTTGGCGATTGATTTTCAATTTAAGAGATTAAATGAAACATCACTGAACAGCGGTCAGAAAGAAATTTCTGAACTGTGCATGTCAAATGTGTGCTTGCGCTATGACTGTCAATCAAACATTTTTAATGCAGATTATGATTATTATTAGATTTATTCAATGCTACATATAGGGCATTGTGAAAATATGCCAGCTCCCACTCTCCGCTTCGGTTCTGTGTGAATGAAATGAAGCATCAGGCTTAAGGCTCATTAGCAACAAGAGTGGTAACTAAAAAGGACATTTTATCATTCATCAGCTAAAAAGTGTGTGATTAAAGCTTAAAAATAGCAAAATAATTCTTTATATAGTTTTGATCTGAATAGATTACATGCATTCTGTGTAATTTCGTATTTACCCGTGCTGTAATGCCATATCGGCCCTATAAGGTGTGCAAATAGATTGGCTCTCTACTGTCTTAAAATTGTGTTTGTTACCACAGGACTCCAATAATTGTCACAAAGCCAAACAGCTGCTAGGATTTTGATTGACAACAGAGGTGTAATGGCTATGGAAAGAAGCAAAATACAAATTAGGACCTGTCTTGTCATAAATTGTAGTTGAGCCTCAGCCCTACCCTGAAATGAAAGTGTCAGAGCAGTGGGCTCTGATAAATTCACACTGCTGGCTCAGTGCACAGAACTCCACTTCAAGCCTCTAGCCCTCCACAAACGCCTTCGCCTACACAACCATCTTATTTCAGTGTCTCAGAAGAGTGGGGTTCCCTGCAGCCAATACACAGTGTTTGTCTAAACAGTTTAGAGCTTAAAGGGATGCTTCATACATTGATCCCAATTCAGCTATTTATTTTCAGTTTATACATCCACAGATCAAAAAATAAGAAAATAATGACCTTGTACACCTTTGAATTTTTATTGGTCGGTCTGGAAAGAGATTGTAGTGTGTTATCTAACAGGTTCTGGTTGGGCAATATAAGGGGGAATGAAGGAGGCCGTTTGATTTAGTGAGAGCTAACTCCTGCAACCTCAGCTCAGGCCCATCCGGCCTGTCAGCTCTCCTCACTCATTAGACCCAGAGGAGCACTTTACGATGTCAAGCAGGTCATTACTTATGACAGCATTTAGTCAGGCCTCCTTTGCGGGTGTATAAATGCTCTTTGGTTAAATTGTCAGGCGAGGCTTCCCGTCCAGAAAAGCCCCGCACCGCCTCTCCTTCCTCAACCCATTTGCATCTGTTCCAGGAATCCCATTTAATCAGCTGAGCACGCCCAGTAACCTTGATGAAATGGGCCCATGACTGAGCGCGCTGCCAATCTCAGCCAATATATTTGTAAATAAGTGCGTTGTAAATCTGTGTGATGATAAAACAGTAGCGTATTTATTTTTCCCGAAATCATACAAGGTTGCTGAGCCAGCGTGCGCTTATGACACCCTCCGCTTCAGATTGAATATCACAAAGCAGTGCTGTTTGCCTGATCGGAGATCTACGGTGACGTTGCTTAGCCGTATTTTAACCGAAATGAAAAGTGCACCAAGGGCTTTGTCTTTATTTCTTACTCAGTGATGTCATTTACCAGTGGGAGCTCCGCTAATATCACAAAATTACGTTTTTCTAACCTCTGAGCGATAGATCAAGTTTTGTTACTGCCTTTTCGGATATGAGGTTTTTTTTTTTATTTGTTTTTTTACACTGACAAACCCAGGGGTTTTATTTATTAACTCCCTGAATCAAGCTTTTTGGATGCTCCAGGCAATAGATAGATACAATGATTGTTGGGATTGCACATAGGAACTCCACTAATATGGTTAATATTGTGTTTAATGTGTCTATCCAGTGTGCTTTTATGTGTTTTGTTTGTAAAAACTGAAAGCAACCTGTTTTTGTTGCCAAAAGCCAGCAGCCCAGGATGCAAATATTTTTTGTTCACCTATTGATGTCATCCTGACAGCACGATGTTTTTTTTTTTCCTGACACATGAATAATACTCTCTATGACAAGTTGACAGCTGGGTTCAAGTGTCTTATTCAACAATAGTGTTCCCTTTTCTGTTTTCAGTTAAACAGTGTTTTAGGAAAAAAGCCTCAGTAGCAGAGAAACTGAAAAGGCTTCATTATTTATTCTTCGTTATTTTATACCAGACAGTTGACATTTATTTTTTTCTTTCTTATTAGATTGAGGATATGACATGGTAATGTTGTCAATCTTTAATTGGTAATAGTCAAAAGTTTGATTCATTCTATAAACAGAGGTGTGACTTTAATTAAATAAAAGTGAGCATAAGATACTTCTTTCAGAATATTAAACAATATTAAAGACCCTTTATCTTTCCCTTGCAGGGTATGGAAAATGAGGAAGTACAGCATCTCTTTAATGCCATATTGCCAAAGATGATGAAACTGGTTTTGAATACACCCAAGATTTGTACCCAGGTAAGGATAAACAAAATCATATGCAGTCCTTCTCATTGGTTTGGAGAGACCTTCAGGTTTTGGGGCAAAAATAGGTCAGTAGTGATAATCATGTCTGGATGGTAAAGGTCAGTGGGCCCAGCGTGCTGCAGTGTAAAACCAGTGGCTAGTGAAGGACACTTCCACATGACCACAACTGCCTCATTATAGCATCTGAACTAATGGGAGCCAAAGATAGACGTCCATCAGCCTAGTTTCAGACATCAGAGCAATACTGTTGAGGGATATGTTCTTAAATGCATCTAAATTCAATTCAAGTTTTCACAAATGTTCTGTTATGTTAAGCTTCTTCTTCTTATTATTATTATTTGTTTTTATTGTTTCCCTGCTGAATAAGAAAGTTGGTCTTTCAGCCTGGTCATGACTGGCTTGGCAGCTGGTTTTTAGTGGGGACTGCTTAAACCAACTTCTTCCAGCTTTTTTAATTGTGTGTTTTTATTTATGTATTTTACATTCTTTATTTGTATGGTTCTGAGGTATTATTTAAAAACACGGTTTGATAGAGTGAAATGTTGCATATTAAGCTAGAATAAAGCATTTTTATTTTAACATTGAAAAAATAGCTTTAAAATGAATAAATATAGACAAGACAACACTTTAAACTATTCCTTAAGCTAATTTATACTTGGCTATTGAATCACTGTTTGTATATTTTCTCACACAGATGCTTGCCTTTAAGAAAATCTTCTCTTGCTCTGACGCAATATTTATTTATGTACATTTAATTAATGTTTGCATTGATTAGTCATCCTTACTGTCCTTAAGAGTCTGATCAGTAGAGATGGATGACGTTCGGTGTAAATGCAGCTGGCTGATGGTGGGATACAGCAGGGCACCTTAATTACTGCTGGCCATTTGCTTAATGTAATTCTGTCTCCCTGTTTGGTCAATTGCTAAACTAATTATCTTTCCCTCTCTCTCCTCTTCCACAGCCAATCCCGCTGCTTAAGACGAAGATGAATCAGTCCTTGACCATGTCGCAGGAACAAATTGCCTGCCTTCTTGCCAATGCCTTCTTCTGTACATTTCCCAGACGTAGCTCGCGCAAGTCCGAGTATGCCAACTACCCCGAGATCAATTTTTACAGGTACTGCCTCCTCTTCAGTGGCGTCACTCTAGAGACCCGTTACATATTTTGCCGGTCTGCTTATTGATTGTCTGAGGCTTTAGATTTCCATCCAAATTAGGGTTTATGTGTAGGCTGTTAGGTAAGTCACAACATGATTTAATTTAGCTTCCCATTATCTAGTAGTCTGTTTCTATTACATTTACAATGGATTTTGGCCTGTTAATGTGAAATGTGGAGGCCTCAAGTATCAAATTTAGTGAAGGTTCCTCTTTATCAAAATTACACTCCTCCACATTCACAAATCAGCAATGTGATTTTCATGTGCAATGACTGTTTGCACTGTTCTGACTTTTCCATCATTAAATGTTTTAATATTGAATCAATATTAAGAGGGCAACGATGCTTCGGGCTCGAAATATGTTGTGAACAAAATTGTTGCCCAATTTACAATTTTAGAGTTTTAAGACTTGCAGTACACAATATGGCTGTTACAAAAAAGGTCTCGGTTGACTCCTAATGCAACTCCTAATTCGCTGATGTTTGGTTTGATAGATATCGTCTTTGCTGTTATACAGTGTGTAGGAGTTTCTCTTCTCTCTTAAATTGCAGCTGTACAGCAGAGCCACTCATGTGGTACAATACTTAAATCAAGCCTTTACGGGCTGATTAAAACAAATGAATGAGATGCTAGGGAGACTGATGTGAAGTGCGTGGCCATCCATCTCTTATCTGTCATCGTGCCTACTCCGATGTCTTCCTCTGATGTGCAGGATCCCCCTGCAGCCAGAGCTCATCTCAATACATGAAGATGTTGGTATTCAACAACAGTATATCTGAGGGTACATTTCACTCACAGAGGAGCAAGATGCATTTTATTCTAGTTAACTGCACAGACCAGATATTTAGAAAGGGCCATTTTATATGGCTCCCTGTCACTGAGAGATTGTGATATTTGTAAATGTTGTTGCAGGTTAAATGAATTGTCAATATACATGCATATTATACAAAATGATACACATACAATATACACATATGTACGTACATATGCTTCTCTTCAGTTGACCTCACTCCTTTTCTATAGACTTCAGGTCAGAGGACTGGGACAGCAATGACAAAAGCTTCATTTTGTGTTCTGTGACACATTTTGTCTTGATTTTGATATTTGTTTTGAATTATTGTCCTAATGGTCGATCCAACCACTGGCCACTATAAGATTATTAGGCCCACAATATGAAAGATGTAGAAGTATATTTAACCATGAGCATGGGGTACTTGGGGTATCCCTGGTGGATCCCTTTTATCCCTTTTTATCTGGTGGATTTGCTCCCAAAAAGCTTTTTTGTTGTTGTTGTTTCATCTGACCATAGAAGCCAGTGCAGTTTGAAGTTCCAGTTGTATCTGACAACTGAATGTTTTTTTTAAAGAAAGATCAAAATGATCAACAATGCACATTTATTTTTTACTTCTTTTCTCACATGTACCAAGGGTTTCAATTAGGGGTGGGCATAGATACATTTTTGAAATCTAGATTAAAGAGAAGGTTTTGTTTCACAGATGTACTTCGTGATTTTAATCCCGTCCGAATCTGCCATGTCTGTGTTCTTCTTTCACAACCTCTGTGATAATTCTAGAGTCCGAATGTGATGTCTGTGATTTTTCATGTTTTGGTCAACGCGTTATGCCGTAGATATATTTTGATATATAAAAGAAATAAATAAATTGGCTATCGTAATATCAGTATTAGTTAAGATTACTCACATTCATATGTTTTATTTGTCAAAAGTAAACGTGTTTACTGCAAATAAAAATCATAATAGTTGAACTAAAGTAGCTAAAGTACACATTAACATGGTTTTGCTGTACCAGCCATTTAGCTTCACCATGGTATTTGTGATTATGCTAATTGTAATCAATCTGAATGACTGTAGCAATGCACGCAGACAGAGAGGGCATGATCTCTGTGACGCCCAGATGTACAAAACAGACCTTCTCACCTCTGTAATAAACACGGAGGTGTTAGTCCTGTCCAAAATGGTATCGTTACATGAAAATCACAGACGTCAGGTGATAAGAATCGAAACTCACACGTACAGTAATTTAGAAAACTAGTCTCGCCCGAATAGGGCTACAGAAAAAGTAATAATAAAAAGAAAGTCTAAATAAATAAGAAAGTCATAATAGCTTGCGTAGTATAGACCCAGCTCCCAGCACAGCTTTGTGAATAGATTAAGATATTAAGATTTTTTTGCGCGATAAGAGTCTCGCATTTACGTAGCACGTTAAAGCCGATAACGGCCCAACACTAATTTCAATATTAGTGGAGGGCACTGTTTTGTCTTGATTTATTTATACATGTATGAATAATCTTTCCCTTTTACAATGTTTATGTATTTCTTTTATTTTAAAAAATTGTATTCAAAGAAGAGTATTAATACAGACACACTGTGTTTGTCAAATAATTGCCTGAATTTGACTAATCTTGTTTAACTAATTGAAAAGGGTGTTTAGGAAAGTCATCAGGAACCCGGTTTGAAAACGGCCGTTATTTTAATTTGATGATGGTAGCGGTGCAGAAATTAGACACTTCATCTTTTAATATGGCTTTAGTTACAGCACTTATCCTGTAAAAATGCCAGTCATAGATTATCTGGGCTTTTAATGAAGTTGTTTTCATGCAAGTCAGAGTAACTGCAATCATCTTTTAAAAGCTCTTTAGGAAAACTGCCTGTGGTTCATCGTGCCGTACACTTTCAGAAAGCATCACAACAGCCTTTAGTTTTACTCTGTCAAGCTGAGATGGCTATCGATTCCCCAGGCACTTCAAGCACTTATACAAACTCCAAGACATACAGAGAAGCTAAGTTTAATATATTTGGCTTCATTTGCAGCCATTGTCTTGTTTCTGCCTTTTTCTTCCCTGCTGGACGTAGTTAAAGTTCTCTAGATAAGGAAGGTCTGAGCAAGATCAGCATTAAATCTTAATTGGTCGTTCAATTGCAAAGTGTGCCAAGCATCATACACTAAGAAACAAGTGCCATTATATATATACTGTATATACTGTAAGGTTTTTTTTTTTTTTTTAAGTAATACTGTTTAGAACATTGTGGGCAGTGACTTCAGCCACGCAGCAAAAAACAAGTTTCAGCAAGACCGCAGAGGATCCAGACGTGTGGATCGTTACGGTGCAGCCCACTTTAATTGAGTGACTGTCCATCAGTTTACTCATTGGCTTGAGCACTGCTGCTATCAAGCACCAGGCAATTTAGAGATTGCTTGTTTGGCAGACCTGTCAAAGTCTGCCCTCTGGGAAATGACATATAGGCTTGCTGAAGATATATTTACTTTAGTTTCAAAATGTGCACATCAAAGCAAGCTTTCCAGCGGTACACCTGAAAAACTATGAATACAGATCCACCAGTCAGATCCGAACAACTGTCATTGTTTCCAATTGGTTACGAGCCGCCAAATTGACTTCTGTTCGTCACCTTCGGTTATTTGAGACTTACATTGTGTTGTAGATCGACTGCATTCATTGAATTACATTTATGAGTGAATGGGGTAAACCTGTGTCAGTTTACTTTCCTTTTGTCAAGAAGAAATCAGTTTCAATTCTGGTTGTCCCACCACATTGTGTCAGTCATCTCTGAAACGTTTGTCTGTCATTAAAAAAAAATTGTATCAGGTTTGACTTTATGCGCTTTCGCATCTGTAGCAAGCATTCTCATAGGAACAGATGACGAATACAAAATGAGTGTTTTCATGCATTTGAATGCAAGACTCGCTATACTGTAATATAGTTTGAGCCACTGGGATGACTTGCTCTAAAACGTCTTGCTCCCTTTACCCCATAGCTACCATTTAGTGAAAAACACTACATTTAAACATTAATGGCTAATGGCCAAATAATTAACATGAGTTTTATATTGGCAATTCAGCAAAATGTCTTTTTTTTTAAGACCAGGCACAAAACTCATTTTGTCTGCCATGTAGTGTAGGAAAAAAAGTTTAACATTTAAATGTAATAAAAAAATATCCATTTCACCATAGCAATTTCCAGCTTGTCATGTTATTAAAATCAGCTTTATAAAATCCTTCAATCAGTGCTTGTCTTGTTGAATTAAATCATATTTTCCCACATATTTCTCATATTAAAGGTCATCAGTCAGTTTCTAACTTGAAAAGCAGCTATATTCTGTCAATAACAGGTTACCTTCTGGGTTACATTACATAAAATCAGCTCCACCCTCAAGGAGACTATATATAGGAAGCTTCAATGACTCTTTCTTCCTTTCCAAAGGGCTTTTAGTGCATCAGTTTTTACTCTGTCATTTTATTTGTCCCACTCTTTTTTCCTGCTTATTCAATTTCCATCACTAAGAGAAAGGATGAATGCAAGGGGTAGATGGTTAGCTTGAAGACTGCAGTATTCTAAATGGAGAAAGCCATTTGCTGGGGTGGGGGGATATCACGGCTGATCACTGTAAGGCTTTGCTATTTGGGACTTTTAAAAGCAAGCCTGCAGTTCTTTAATGGTCTTTAGAGGAATGAAGAAGTGTTCCTCTCTGCGCTGTCTTTTGTGAAATGGGACACGAGTGCAGCGCTGCGCCTGCAGGCGTGAGTCCGTATCATTGTTGTCCTGACAGAGAGGCCATCACAGGCAGGCGTGCTGAGCAAACAGGACTTTGTGAGATGAAGCGGCAAAGTCCGATCACACGGAAGGCCTCTTTTTCCTCACGTGTTCCCAAGAATGAGGCACAAACCTGCAAAAGTTGGTGCTGATGCTTGTATATGCGTCACATTGGCTTTGAGAACTGAACGCCTCCCTCTAATTGTCGTTTATGACTGCGCTGATAATACACCCTCTGAAAGTGGACATGTCGATTGTGTAAATTGATTTTGCTAATGTATAAAACGAATCAAAGTTTTTCTGTATCTTTATCATTCTCTAGACTGTTTGAAGGTTCTTCCTCACGCAAGATTGAGAAACTCAAAACACTGCTGTGCTATTTCAGAAGAGTCACTGAGTCAAGTGAGTCTGGACCTGCCGAATCGTACAAATATCCACTTAACGCTCAGACTTTCTTAAAGTGGTGTAAATTATGTTTATTATATTCCTGATTTGTTTTTTTTTTTGTTTTTTTTTCAGCGCCCACTGGCCTGGTCACATTCACAAGACAGAGTTTGAGCAATTTTCCAAAATGGGAAAGGTACGTTATTTATGGTGGTTTATACAGTATTGTTGGCTGCATGAGTAAAAAAAAAAAAATATATATATATATATATATATATATATATATATACATACTATTATATAAATCTCAGATTTGTTTCTGAATGAGCTACAGCTAGAGGGCTCTCTGACATTTAAAGTAGTTCGCTGAGATCACTCCTTCACAAGGCTTTGTGCTTGATAAATGAACTTTGGCACTCTGTAGTCACTTTGGCCAATTGCTTCCTCTGGCAGTGCAGGCGAGGCCAAACCGCCTCTCTGTTTTGCTTATTAGAAAACTCTTACCGCTGAGATGGTTGTGTTTCAAATATATAAGCTTAAGTCACGATTGTAACCTTCCACTTCTAGTTCACTGTAGCATTTCTAGCCTGCCAGTATTCATGATGCAGTTGTGGTGGTTATTTAGCTATTGTTGTTTTGATGAAATTGTTTATGACCTTTAGTTCAAAGAAACAGCTCACCCGTCTTCATATCACCTGTAAGGGCACCATAGAGGATGATGGCTACGGGATGCTTCAGGTGAGAATGAATTCATGCATGAATCGTTTTGGCTGTGACGTCTGTCAGGGTGGAGATTACTTTGAAACAAAAGTCATTTTCTGTCATCCTTCCGCTCTCTTTAAGAAGGACATTTCTGCATAGTTGTTAATTAATTATACTTTTTTTTTGTATGACTATGATGCTGATTCTGTTCCAGCTGTGAGTAATTCAGGAAATTTATCTTTAAAATAAATTTCCCCAAAACTATCAATGGGACTTTCTATAAAATGTCTTAGTTTGGCAATATTTTATTTATTTATTTATTTATTTTTGAAGACAAAGGACATTTCATTATTTTGCACAAGAGGAGGCTTTAACTTGTACTTGATTTTAGGGTATGATAATGGAATTATGACTTCGGGATACCCTTCTGTTTGTTATAAATATGCAGTTTTGTCATCTGTCTCTTTAAATGCTGAAGCTCTTTATAGCAGAATCAATTCTCATTGGATTTCATCAGAATTATCTAGAAGTAAATCCAACAATATTGTAAGTTGTTGCTCTGCTCTTCCTTTTTTTTACTGAGCAATTCTTAACACTAGTTATATATTATCCTCTTTGGTGTGAATAGGCCTAAAGAGTAGATTTATTTCCATTATGGATATTAAGCAAAATATATGCATACAGTATTTGAGAATATACTGTAGGAAGGAGAGTCTTTTTGTTGATATGTCGAGATTTGCTTTTTGTTTTTATGTAGCACAAATGTCACTTTTTTTGTAGCATATCATATTCATATTGGACGTAACATGTCAAAGATTTCAGACAAGTCTGTAACCTAGTATGGAAAAAAAAACGTAAACGTCTCGGTGTTGACCCAACTGACTGAGGTTCGGCAGATCCGTGGGCCCTGATCACATTCCTCCCTGCACCTCTCGAGGTCATTGCAGAGTCTGTCTGCCGGGGTCTTCTGCCCTGCTCTCCTTTTCCCATCTCTCCCCAGTTGGGGCAGGGCACACCCTGACAGCTGATGGGCACACATGAACAGCCCTGGGAGGTCCCAGGAGCCCGGGGTCCTGCCGGCCGGATTGACGGATGTTTCCGGAAGGGTGGGACGGTCTGACAGGTTGTCAGTAGTGCTGAGGAGAGGCGGGGCGGTCGGAGCTGGAGTTGAGTGACCTGATCAGCGAGATCATCTGGCAGCCTGCCAACCTCCTTCCCATTTTTTCCTCCATCTCACTGAGGAGGCTGTGGCCCAGTGAGTCCGGCCTGACAGCCAGCAAAACACAGCCTCAAAGGGGTCCTACACTTCCCCTGTTTACCTTTTCAAAGCTGTCCTGGGCCAATATTAGCACTGCTACTCACACTTCCAGTCTCTGAAATATAAAAATGCATAACAATAGGAGACAGCACTGAGGACAACAGAATTTATCAGTCTTTTTTTGTTGTTTCTTCAACATTAGTGCCACAAATGTGAGCATAATAAAAGCATTTATTTATTTATTTTTTATTTTATTTTTTTATGTCAGTAAATTTTTTGATTCTGTTCATTATATTAATTGAACATTTTCATAGCAAAAAAAATCTGTGATCTTAAGTATATGATATAATTTAGACCCTTAATGTTGAGACGTGATATGGTAAATAAATATGAATATATCCCAGTAGTAAGTATAATATACTATATATATATATATATATATTAGGGATGCAACGGTACAGTGAGCCCACGGTTCTGTTTGTATCACAGTTTTCTGGCCATGTTAATAGTTCGGTTTCTATACATCAATATTACTGTACAGTACTGTATGTGAGCTCTAACCTAGCGGGAGGTCATTTGCCCTTTCTATTTCAAGTTATCAAGGTACAGAGACAATATTAAATGTAAAAAAGGTACAGA
>JAUMHI010000054.1:13280347-13315593 GCA_032359435.1 Enteromius unitaeniatus
TCAGGAATGCCTGTCTTGACCTATTATAACAGGTCATTTAAAATGTAAACATAAACAGGTGGGGCTTGTCTCAAGTCAATTTCAGCTTTACTCTTACTCGCGTCGTAAAGTTCTGGAATAATTTTGCTGCAGAAATGTTAACCTATGCAGCCTATGCCAGAAACAGAATTGATTCGTTCGTCTCTCAAGGCTTCGGGTTTTTTGAGTCGTTCGTTCATCACGTGACAGCCCAATAAACTTAACCTATGCAGCCTGAGCCGTGCGTGACTGAACGAATCACTCCCACGAGACGATTAGTTTTTCCGGAGTCACATTAAAGATTTGTTCAAAATGAACGAATTGTTCAAGAACGACCCGTCACTAGTCTTGAGAAGTTCTGACCATCGCCTGATTGATGATATATATATATATATATATAGAGAGAGAAAAAAAAAATAATATATATATATATATATATATATATATTTATTTATTTATTTTATTTTATTTTTTTTATTATTTTTTCAGCATTTCAAATCGTTATTGTCCTTTTATAACAAACCCATTAAAAAAATAGAACCTTATGAGTGGTTTTGTGGTCTGCGGTAGTATAGTATGATTTTCTAAATAAAAATGTATTACATAAGACAAAAGCTTAAATGTCTTTCTTTCTTTCTGGAAGCTGTGAACATATTTACTCGTTTGTTTGAATTATCTGACCTTCATGGCTAATGACCAGTCCTTAATAGATCCATTATTCAGTAAAGAGGGAGTGGGCGTTTGGCCTTGGCAGCAACCTGCAGGGTCACAGTGGATAGAAGTCTGTTCTGCATGTTTTTACAACATCATAAAAATCTTTTGTTTAATAATTTTTTTAATTTTTTATTATTCATTATTTTGATTGTTTACCTCATTGATATTGCTTATACCCAAATATATATTTTTGTAATTTAGTTTTAATTACAATTTCACAGCAGATGTAGCAAAAAGTAAATTTTGGATTTGTACATGCACAAATTAAAGGTCCCCAGAACTGTGCAGAAATTTCTTTCCTCCTTTTACTTTACTCATCTTTTGTAGTTTTACGCACAGTCGGGTAGATCACTCTATTTTCCACCTCTGTGCATTTTAGCACCCTGTCCCCTACCCAGAAGCTATAATCTCTGGTGACATGCTGGACAGACAACCTGACTTTTCTGTGTCGTCTGACCATTTGAATGTTTAGACAAGTATCATAGATCTCTGTACTGTAACATAATTTCATATCAAGGATGAAATAACATTTTTATATGCTTTATACCAGTTGAACACTTTTGCAGAATATGAATATGTGTTTTTATCTGTGCTGCAGGTGGACTTTGCCAACAGGCTCGTGGGTGGAGGGGTGACAGGTATGGGGTTGGTCCAGGAGGAGATACGCTTCATCATCAACCCTGAGCTCATGGTATCACGCCTTTTCACAGAAGCTCTGGACCACAACGAGTGCCTCATCATCACAGGTCAGCATACACATATGCACAGCAGTGGAAGAGGATCACTCCTCCCTCCCGTCTGTCCTGCACACCATCACACATATCTGTCTGATTGATCTCAGCCACCACTGAAGTGTCTCGTTCCTCCCTTCTAGCTGTTCAAACACCTGTTGTCTAAAATGTGTAAAAATATGACCTTTTTATGTACTTAGATAAACCTATGGCTAGTTATATAATAAGCTGGCTTAGGAATCATAAGGAATTTAATGATTCTGCTTAACCATGGAGGGTTTTTTTTTTAGTGGCAAGGACCCCCAATTATGATAACATTTTTATGAGGGACCTCTTTCAAAATATCATGGCAGCTGTACTGTGTATGTGATTTTTGTTGTTGCCTAAATTAAATTTAGCTATAGTGTGTCTTATATAAACATGAAAATAAATATTTAAATTTAATTACAGTAAAAAAAAACCTTTTGAAAAACAAAAAACAAAGCATAGAAATTAATAATGAAATTAGAAGGCACAGTATTTAGTAAATGTATTAGAATTAGTGCAATAAAATAAATGTTTAGTATTCTCATCTGATAAAACTATATATTTATTATTTTTTTTATTCTTGTTTTATTTAGTTATTTTAATAAACTAAATCGTTCCCTTTTTTGAATCCAGTGTAAAAGCCTTTCCCCTAATAGATTTTGGTTCACTTTGAGTCATCAGAGATGGCCACAAGTAATTCAGTAATTCATTGAGTGAATCAGATTGCACTTCATTCATTAAAAAGAATCATTCACAATTTGCACAGCACTAGATGACACTGTCACAGTGTCTTAGCACATTGTTTAAACCAATATTGCAGCCATTAACAAATACATTAATCAATACAAACATCATAAAATCACTCACTGTTTTGTGAGGTTGAAACGGAGAGTAAGGTAATAATAGATGTTATTAGGTATAAATGTTAGATGCCAGATCTGATTATCGGGAGGGATCAGGTTTTATTATGTCCGCTCATGAAGTCAGTCACTGTAATTACACTTCTCTAGCACTACTTACAATGCGCTGGATAGCACCTCACATGTTTTCACCGCAAGCAATTTGCTGTTTTTCCCAGAAGCTTGTGTATGCATTCAGCTGCATTCTTACCACCCCCTCCCCATCTTCCCTCCTCATCCAATTTGAACGTAAATCCATTACATTGATTCACGCTGGACTCAGGGCAGCCCTGTTATTCCTCATTTCTCTCTAGCTGAATTGCCCTATTTTTCACCCTCCAACTCACTGTGCTTGAGTCAACACGTTAAGTGACAACCCCCTTTTCCTCACACTACATATCTCTCCCTCTGTGTCTTTCTCTGTCTCTTTGCTATTCTTCCATCACTCTGTTGCTTCTTTATGAACTGTGCTTTTTTGACTGAGTGGCAGGATTGGAGAGGAGCCCAGGCCATGAGTAAATGTCTTGCATCTGATACATTACAAACAGGTTGTCTCTTTCCTTCCTTACTTGTTGTTTGTATCATGTGATCCCTGCTGCTCCTTTCCAACCTCTATTTTTACAGAATAAAACACAAACACATCCCCACACACACGAAAGTTGCAAGTAGTGGTACTTCAGTGCCACTCAATAAGAAAAAAAAACATTTATTCATTTAGTGTGTATTAACTGAAATGCAAATGAATAAAACTATAGACATTTTTATTTAATTTTATTCTGTTTAAAATGTATATTTTATCTCAGGTTAAAAAAAAATGAGCCAGCTTGGAAAAACTGAAATGTATGACTTCCTACCTTGTTATATAAAAAAGGTTTTGGACACCATGATGTGCCATGTGTCTTTGTTTTCCTATCTGGTGATGCAGACAGGATGCAAAGTGAACTTTGTGTTTTGTACTTATTGGTTTTTTGTTTTTGTTTTTTTTACTAAAATGAAGATACTTGTCCATCACTGAGTATCATCCAACTTTACTGAAAACCTACATTCAAAGTCAGACAGACATCACAATGAATAAATAAAGCATGTTAATTTAAATGGTTGACGAGAGTCAAATCTTTTATCTGTTTGTGTAGAAAGAGTTTGCATAGTTGAATGCTCTCCATTTTCTCAATGAACGACTGCAGTCACAGCCGTGTAGAAATTTTGTGCTGTGATTGGCTGTTGCCCACTCACACACCTGCTCTCCTCCCATGCCCTCTGTCGTCTTTTAAAGTGACAAAGCATAGGACTCAAACCGTTGCACAGATGAACAAACTGTTAATCAAAATATATGTCATTTCCTGGAAGTCTGGAAAAGATTTAATGGTTGAGGCACAGACGTGGTTATACACCACCGAGGCATTTCCAGAGTTATAATTCCTCAAATCAGCCTCAAAGTCACTGTAAACTTGCAGCTTTCCACCCCAGCCTCAAAATACCCTCAGATATTAATCATCTCTTTCTCTTTCACTTGCGGTCTCTCTCTCACCCCTGATGCCCCCTCCTTCCACTTAACAGTATTACCTCTGGCCACAATGAATGACTTCAGGAACGGCCTTCTCTAATGGATCCAGCCATTCCATCACAGTTATTACAACAAACGAAATATTCATCGTCATCTCCGTTTCTATTGCACTGCAGCTCGCCTTTGCAGCAAATCATATCCCGCCAGTAATGCATCATGACACACGCTCCTTAATGCACTCTTTCTGCGTCAGTAGACTTGGCAGAAATGCTGAAGCGTTGGTACAGGGGCTGGATTTTAATCTTGAAAGTGCTCTTTGTCAGAGTGCCACTGAAACCGGCCACAAACGCTAATTAGATCAAGGTGAGGGAGGAGGATTCTAGAGGTCTTCATGATAGTTGGGAGATGTGCAGTGTCTGAAAAAAAAAATTCCCACCAGGATACAGTCACTTAAGCAAGTGCTTTGATTTGATCACCTAAAATAGGTATATCCAATTAAAAAAACAATTGAGAAGGAAAATTTTGTGCAGTATTTGATAAGGGCACAAGAAAATGTTCTGTATACTCTAGTAGGAATTACCCTCAACTTACTTTTTATATTTCTGTTTTATTTATTTGGTCTTTCTTTAGGCACAGAGCAATACAGCAAATACTCTGGCTATGCAGAGAGCTTCAGATGGAAAGCCAATCACAAAGATGAGATTCCCAGGTAATGGCAATAATGGATTACTAACTTTAGAAAACACCTCTTGAATGGGTTCTGATCTATAGATCAGTGGTTTAGCAATACTGAATATAACCAAGCAACCTAGACACAAATGCCATGCATTGATTGTGAATAGCAAAAAGCCCATAAAATAAAATAAACATCTCTTCGCATTCTCAGAGATGGGTGGCAGCGGAAGTGCACTGAAATTGTGGCTGTGGATGCACTGAAATACAGGAATTTCATGGAACAGTTTCAGCCTGAGAAAATGACCAGGGAGCTAAACAAGGTCAGCAAAGACTGAAAGCAAATATTCTTCTGTGTTTCACAATGATGACATGAAATGGCAAATCCTTGACCTCTGTCAAGCTCTAATGGCCTCTGTTTTCTTTAACCTTGCCAGTTTGTGTAGCTTAGAGGATTTAATGAGGCATGACATGAGTCATGAGACATGCGAGTCTCTTGTATTCTGCTGTGATTAGCTTGTATTTGTTCGTCTATGATATAAGACTCTCCTGTTTCAGGCATATTGTGGTTTTATGCGACATGCTGTGAACCCTGAGAACCTCTCCGCTGTTGCTACAGGAAACTGGGGATGTGGTGCGTTTGGAGGTGACACGCGACTCAAAGGTACATGCAGGTCATGAAATAAAATCATCATTTGTTACTCTCAAAGCTACACAGTTTTAAAGGGGTCATCAAGTGCCGCATGCACTTTTTCAAGCTGTTTGGACTGAAATGTGTGTGTACACAACCACCCTACAATGATAAAGATCCAACAGTAGTTTTCTTTTAATTTAATAAAAATAAGTTGCCCTTTCAGAAATCAAGCCATTCTCAAATGCATGTCGGTGTGGCATCACACCGACAGAGGCCACTCCCACAATAGTTGATTGACAGCAGTGTGTCACACAGAACAGAGTGATTTCTAAAGAGCTGATATCATTTAGAAATTTTAAAGCAATCTATATTACAAACCATCATTGAGATTCTGTTAGTTATCATTTTATGGCTAATAACTCAATAATGACTGAGATTTAAAGTCTATATTGCTATACTATTTAATAAAACACAACCTTAAATCAGCATTTTTAATGCTACAAATGAATGTAATGAATGTCACAGAGTTATAATTTGAAGAATGAGAAATAAACATAAATAGTTGAACATATTTATCTCTAGATTTTCATGTTTTTTTTTATCATTTCTGATTTCGTTGTGTTTTAGCAATCAGACAATACAGACAAACTCTCTCCCTTAGTTTTTTTTGGCCCAAGACATGTTTTTCCAGTTTCCTGTTATTGATCAGCTGACACACATTTATGTTTTCCATTAAAAGTGCAACTGATTTTCCAGCCTCATCCATAAATTCATGGCGAGCTTTTGCCAGCTGATCGTTTTCTGTTGTAAGGCTGGAAACCGTTTCATGAGATGATTCCATCTTTAATAGTTAATCATTTTTGAACCATGTGCCGTCTGTATGTCCCAATGACTTGCCACACACTAAATTCATCTTGAGGCGGAGTATTTTGGGCCAATCCGTTTAGTTTAGTGCTGGTTTGACTACAGATTACCCATTGTAATTGGCTGCTCTCATTTGAACAACATTCATTCATCAGTGGGCTACATTCAACCTCTTTAAATATTTAAAATCTTTAGACGCAATTTGAAGCTGGGCGACTATGATTAAGTCTCTTAATAGAGGTTGTTAGACATGGATTATTTACCTTAAAAAAAATTGATGTATCAGTTATTTTTTCTACAGCTAGGAACATGGTGCAAAACAAAAGAATCCACACTATGCCGTTAGTGATGTATTACACCATGTTCAGTCATTTGGGTTGGGTAGCTATCAGTATTTACTCAGGAACCTCAGGGAATATCAGTCATACATAGAACATGCAGCGGTTGATTGGCCCTTCATTTTGCTAATGGGGGATGGGAGGGGTAATCTACATTGCATTTTTTTTTTCAAATTCTATATTCCCATGCATTAATGACAGGAATCTGTGCATAAATGAGTGCATGTCATTTCTGTTTAGGAATGCATGCTTTAAAGAGAAATGAATGTGAAATATGTAAGCCTTTGTAAATGGTGTTTATGGCTGCAGGCCCAGTCAAACCTTTGCTCACTGTCAGCTGTGTCCATTTGTCCTTCTAGCTCTGCTGCAATTGATGGCAGCCTCTGAGGCGGGGAGAGATGTAGCCTACTTCACTTTTGGTGATGAGGAACTCATGAGGGACGTGAATGCCTTGTACAAGTTTCTCAAAGACAAGTGTGTCACTGTCGGTAAGGGGTCTTTATTTTTGGACAGATCTGTTTCAGATTTCTGGCACACATTTTTAAAAAAGGAAATGATGATTGATAGAGATATATATATATATATATATATATATATATATTATATATAAAATACACACAGTCAAATCAAAAATTATATATATTTTTTATACATACATTTATATGGGTGTCGGACACTAGTTCATTTACAGTATGTAAGTGAGCAGAGCAAAATAAGGTAAACTGAGACATATTATATACCAAAAAATTCTTCAAACATTAAAACTTATAAAACTTTCTGGCCAGAAATTATTCAGACACTTTAACCTGACCATGTTTTGCTTAAGTGATTTTCTTTAATTGCAAATTTTTGTTCAATAGACTGAACATTATAAAACATTGCTTCGTAATTGGTTGCCCTAAATTGGTATTATCTAATTGTGTATTTAAATTTAACAGCTAAAAGCTAGTAATAAATAAATAATAATAATTCATCAAGTACCTTTCTATCAGAGTTATCTGACATTATCAGATAGATAAAATTCCTCTGACAAAGTTGAACTTTGAGTTATTTTATATGTTGTGAGGCTATTTATATGTAGCCTCACCAAGGCTGCATTTTTGGTTAAAATACAATCAAATATTTGTACTACTTAATATAAGTTTTAAATATATTTTAAAATATAATTTATTCTCATGATGGTGAAATTAAATTTTTAGCAGCCATTACTCCAGTCTTCAGTATCACATGATACTTCAGAAATCTATCTAATAATAATAATAATAATAATAATAGTCTTCTAATAAGCTGATTTTCTGCTTAGTATTTTATGATACCTTGTTTTTTGGATTGAATTTTGGGTGTTTATAAAAAGTGTGTGTTACAATGTAAATGTCTTTACTTAGTGAGATATTATATCAAATTACAGAATAAATATTAATTTCTTTTTTCTTTTTCTTTTTTTCTTTTGAACGGTTGTGTGTGTGTGTGTGTGTGTGTGTAAAAATACATTAAAATTAAATTAAATACCCTTGCAAATCAAATAAATATTACAATCTGTACATTACATTTACTATTTTTGAAATGACCGCAATGTTGTACCATTTATTTAGCATAATTAAATGATAGCATTAGTGCTCTTTGGTATCATTAAGTTCTGCCTCAGCTGACCCCACTGTTTCTGTCCCATTTTTCCTTTGTGACGTTTATTGAAACCTTTTTGAGAAAACACTGTCAGCCATCTATTGTTCTAAAGTGGAGACGGCAGTAAACTCGTGCGCTCTGTGATTTATGAATGGCTCTAGACTCGGCTGACGCCATGATGCCCGCCATCCCTCAAATCTTTTTTTTTTTCTTTCCCCTCTTTCTCTTTTACTCTCTCTGTCTCTCAGGCACTCTGTATTTCTACTTAAAGCAGTACTCTAATGGGCTGTCTAAGCATCTCCAGAGGCCTAACATCAGCCTCTATGGCTACATCTATGATATGGTCAATACAAATACGGACCCCAAGACCAGCCCCAGCGACAGCAGCTTAACCACTACGCCTTCCCCCTGTCCTGCAGACTGCCATTAATGCTGACTCAACCTGTCCAAATGCCTCAGTGCTTTCTTTTCCTTTAGAAAGACTTTTTGGGTGGTTGTCTTGAGAGCACATTATGCCTTTCTTTTCCTTTTTTTTTTGTACCTGTGAGTTTCAAGTCATTATGAAGGGGACAGAAAGTATAGCAATAGACTGGAAATCCTTATTTCTGGCGAGCATCATCTAGGTTTGATCCCGGGATAGTTTTTTGTTTAGAAGCTTCCCTTGGATCTGCATGATCTTAGGTAAGGTGGGTGACCAATGTGTAGTCTTTTGAAAAAATCTTCTTATTCAGGAACTAACAGTGATTCACAATTAAGTGTGATAGTGACATAACAAAATATGCATGAAAACTACACAGTAAAGTCCCTTTTGACACTTCATTATGAAATGTATTGCACAAGATATATCCATATTTTTTTTTAGTTCCTCAAAAAAGAAAAGGTTTGATATTGAAAGATGTGAAAAGGAAATACTACATGTTGGGAAAAAATGAATGGAACTGCTATGAATCAGATTGTGGGAAAACATATATAGTCTCTGCATGACATTTTTAGCGATTTATTATGCTCAAGGTTTTTAAGATTTAGTTTGTTTTGATTAAAGGCACTTTCAAGAAATGGGGTTGATATTTAAAGGTAGTGAATATTTTCATATGTTTTGCTTTATTTTATTATGATTTGATAATTAAAATTGTTGATTCAGACACTTGTCTGCTGTTTTTTGTTTTCCAACAAGTGGATGCAAACCTTTTTAACAAAAGCTATTTAATGACTTTTACTTATTTACATTACCTATGATTTATGAAATATATTCAATTATATATGCTTGGTCAATGCCATCAATGCAATGAAAAATGATCCTTTCAGTCTTTGCCATGTTTCATCATTGCAAGGTTTCTTTTACATTTACTTTCAAGTCACATTTCAGTTGAGCTAAATATTTGTTCTTTTTGAAATGCCATATAAACACTCAAATTTCCGGAAAATAGGCCTAATAGACCTAGATTGTAGATTACACCTTACTTGTGTATAATGCTGCTTAACTGGATCATGTCATGTTGCAACCATTGTAGTACTAGTTTAACCTCTTTTGATCACCATCTTTTGTAATCATGACTCTTCCTAATCAACCTTAAATGCTAGTGAAGGTTTTCCAGAACACAAGTGCCACTGGGCGACCAAAAGATGGTTTCATAACCATTAAATATTGTTTTATAACAAATGCAGTATCCCCATGTTTTTTCAAATACTGGGGTCAATAAAAGGCCAGACTTTAATAGAAATTTAAATGTCAATGAAATGAGTTAAGAAGCATTACATTCTTGTCAACATTTGTTTCATGAAGAATGAAATTGTGAGCATGGAAGTATCAAATTATATTTCTTTTTTTAAATGACAGCTAACTTTAATAAGATCCCTGCTAAGGAAGTCTGTTTCAAGAGCTGAAGTCAGAGAGCACCAAAATGGCATTTTCACTTATAATTGCATGACCTTACTTATGCTTGGTTACAAGACGCTTTTTGCGTCTAATCTAGAGATTTGATTATAGCACTGATCAAGAACAGAGAGGGACAAATGTAGATGTTTTGTTATAATGACATGTACAACAGAACCACAGTATGAACCTGTGGCTCATGTGCCGTCTTGTACTAGTCTGCTATTATACAGCACTTTTTGTGTTCATACTGTAGCATGAATGCTGCAGACTATTGCTAATGTTAATATCTATGTTGAAGAGTCAGAATTAATAGTATAGTTTTTCACACATAAAAAGGTCACACATAACGCTTTGATCCTGAAAATCATGCATTTGGCATTCTCTTAATGCTGTATTTTAATCATGCTTGTTTTGCTTTAGAAACGACCATGATAGCAGCCCGGTGATGATTAATGGCAATGCTTTATTTTTCTGGTTGTTGGCCGCTAAGAGTGATGAAACTAGTTTTGAGGTACTGAGGGGGAGGGAAGGCAATTAGCTCAGACTGTAAAATCCGCCAACATAAAGACCATCAATCTAGATGACTGAAACCACATGGTCAAGTGAATTCTGCACAATCCCTCAGAAAATTAGGAAAGCGTAATTGTCTAATGTGATTAAGAATCAGAGGTTACTGAAAATATCAATGTTCTCATTAAGCCTTGGCACAACTTAATTTGAAGTCATTTTTATAAATATTTCATTGCGTTTTAAACACGGGGTTGCCAGTGTTTATGCTTGTCGGTTAATTACTGTTTAACCTTTATTAAAAGTGCATTAAAAGCATGGTAGGAAATGAGAGCCAAGCATTTTTTTTTCAGTGTCCATTTTCAGCTTGAATTTGATGAGTCACTCAGCTCTTTAATAATCATGGTTAATGGTTTTGGTTTGTTGTTCTATTAATATATATATATATATATATATGTGTGTGTGTGTGTGTGTGTGTGTGTGTGTGTGTGATTACAATCATTTTATCTGTTCTGTAATAATGCTGTTTTGTTTAATCATTTTCCCATTTACTCACATTATGTTTAGGCTTATGCATGTTTCCCAGGCATTTAAATTCTGATTTGCAAGTAGGTTAAATCTGATCCTTTCTATAGGCATCACAGCTCAGGTGCTTTCTCGTGCATTATTTATTGTGTCCATGAACGCATCTGTATTGAACTGAATGTATGCCCACGAGTGTAAAGTAGTTCATGGTGTAGCAACGTAAAAAAAAAGGCAGTCTTAGTAACAGCAGAACTATATACAAAGATGAAAAAGTATCAGATGAAATGATACACTAAACCAGGTGTTATTTTTAATGCTGCAGTTTAGAGCAAAGTGACCGACTGCAGTGCCGCGTTCAGCGCGTGCTTGCGGATTATGGGACGCATTGACGTTGGAGAGATTATAGGACAGAGAAAACTAATTCCAGCCTGAATCCAACGACAGACCGCGTTTGAACTCGAGCGGACAATCTTCATCTGCGCGCAGTCAAGGTGAAATATATTTGTTATGACGTAGAGGAAGAGCTACGTGGACGCCGTTACGTGTGTCGCGCGAATAGAAACATATAACCTAGATGCGTAAAAGCTGGAACCAATCGGCCAATCGATGTATCTTTACGACTGTCCGCTGATGTATTTGCATCGCATAAATGTAGGCTATTGGAAGTGATTGTGAAAACGAGCTTTTACGTTGTTCAAATCAATTTGTCATTGAATAGTAGGAGATGAAGGTCGAGCTCTATTATATAAATTGCCGGTACTGGAAGCTAGGCTATAGATAGAGCATCATTTTTATGCGCAGTATGTTATAGCAGCCTATCCATAACATTCATGAAATGCACTTGCGGATGCTTTTAAATGTGCAGAACAGGTGCAGTTTTAATTTTTTTATTTTTTGAAGAAATAAATAGTAGCCAATTTAACTGTAACTTTTGGAAAATATCATTACAATACACTATGTTGCACATGATTATTATTATTATACATTTTGTGCATAAAGCAGGCCATCCTACCACCTCATACAACTGGCCTGCTTAAATTCAAAAAGCAAAGACCACATACTTGTCATCTAGCTTAACCAACAAGTGGTACATCATAACAGTTTGGCTAAATCACCACTAACCACTTCATAAGCTGGTGTTTTCAGGGTGAAATCACGCAAATACACATTTTCTGAATTAAAAAAAAAAATTAAGACTTTCCAAGAACAGATCTGTTGATTAATTCTTCCATATAGCTTTCTGTTATTTATGAAGTTTTTCAGACATGAGTCAGCTGAGGTCCCTGGCTGGTGCTCTAAGAAGCAGTAGCCAATGGATGAGGGGGCACGTGGGGACAGGGAGGCGAGTTTTTGACCCACTTCGCAACTGTTCGAGCAGGGCTGCTGAGCCCTCATTGGCGGCCTGCAGCTCCAGCTATGTCGTGGAGATGTACTACGCTTGGCTTGAGGATCACAAAAATGTTCATGAGGTGCAGTGAACATCTACTAAAGATACTCCGACTCACTCTGTCACGTTTCAGAAAGCTTGTGTGCTTAAGTGCACTGCAAATGTGTCTAATATTATTTTGTTACAATTCCAATCTGTAAAACCCTTTGCTCATTTCAGATTTTTTTTTAAAGTGTTAAAATGTTATTTAATAGAATTGTTACAATTCTATTTTTTATGATTTTATTTAAACAATTTTCTTTCTTTGGTGTTTTCAATTTAATTGTAGTTAAAGTTTTAGTAATTTTGCTGTTTGTCATTTTCAGTATTATTTTTATATTTTTTATTTTTTATCAGTTTATGTTTAAATAGAAGAGTTCAGATTCAAAAGCCTAAGTGCCGTTTGAAATTTTCATCCGAGGTTCGATTCTTTTACTCTCATGGCAGTGTATATGTCCCTTTCTATGCATTTAGAAATAACTGAACACAAAAGTGGATAGTGAGTAGAGAAAATAAACAGTTTGGACTTTTTCCTTAAATATTTTCAAGGTATACAAACATTAATGGCCTTTTTACATCAGATGCCTAAAGCATTTTGTTGTGAATTACTTAGAAAATCTGATCTTTTGAAATGTGCTCTTGCTATATTTGCAACAGTCTTGGGATGCATACTTTTGTTCAGAGGAGACTGGAGAGAAGCGTCCGTCTGCGCTGCTTCAGGGCCGTGCCATGTCCCAGACACCTGCCATGTCAGAGAAGGTGGTGGAGGATCATTTGGCAGTCCACACTCTTATCAGAGCCTATCAGGTAAAGTGAGTTAAAGCAATAGTTCACTCAAAAATGTAAATGCTGAAATTGGATTCACCCGTATAAGAGTTAATATAGAGTTTTTTCCCCATCTCAACAGATTTATATTACATCACTTGCTCACTGCAGTGAAATATCTTAATGATTGATTTGTTTCTTACAAACATCACAAGGTTCCTTTCACAAGGTGTTCGTTGATGAGTCATGTGAATTGTGGCTGATGTAACTGATGTAATGCAAAAATTCTCCAAATCTGTTCTGATTAAGAAACAAACATGTCTACAGCTTGGATGGCCTTAAGGTTAATTTTCAGATAAATTTCATTTTTGGGTGAACTCTTCCACCAATGATAACTATAGTAACCTGAACTTATATTTACAATTAGTAAAGTATAACAATATTAAAGTCTACACCAAAGCTATAACAATAACAGCACAGATGAACAATATTTGTGGGATCCCGTTGCAGCAGTATGCACTTATATAAAACAGAACATGTTCATCTGTTGGTGTTGATGTTATTGTAGCTAGCGTTCTTAATGTAGACTGAAGATTAGAGACAGAAAAGATTTTCAGAGGTTTTTTTGTTTTTTTTCAGTTGAGGGAATCTGACATACAATAAATTATTTTGATAAAATAACCAAATCATATTCTCCATTTGCACTGGACTGCAGCAAATCAAAGACAGGCCTGTACATCCATGCATTTTATAGTGTCCCTGTGTAATTATGCAAATCACGTGATTAATTCTAGCCTAATTAGACTAGCTTTTTTCCCTTTTGAAAATAAAAATATCAAAGAGATTGCTTGAATCAAAACAGGTGGTAACATTTTCCCTGCTTCCTCTAATTAATTAGATGAAGTATCATAGGGATTTATTAAATTTTGTCTTTTGGCAAAGCCAGCATTTTCTTTCCATCTCCTGTTGCCAGCCTGTTGGGATTGTATGTTCAACTTATTGTGAATCCTAGTGAGATTTGTTAGTCATGTGTCACGCTGGTTCATATTTGTGTGGGTCAGATATCCCCTAGTTGAGGGAATGCACGTCCTGGCTCAGTCTTGCTTCTGGTTCTTGTTTTTCTGTGGTTATGGAGATGGCAAGTCACATTCAACTATGCGATTTGCTTACTTTAGGTACGTGGTCACCATGTGGCCAGGCTGGACCCTCTTGGCATCCTCACTGCCGATCTGGATTCCTTCGTTCCCTCAGATTTAATCACGTCGATTGACAAGCTTGGTGAGATATCGATTTAGCATATTTAGGATATTTAACATTATTCTGATAAACGCTCACTTCCTTTCAGTGTCCTACTTTAAGAAGGCTCTTTGTTATGAAAACATCCAGTAAATGCTGACTTAGTTCCTTGCTTGGGGCTCATCCTTAAGAATGTTATTATTCTTTGTTAGCCTCTCCCTCAGCACCATTCAATACTGCAGCTGCTGAGTAATACACTTCTTTTTGAATAGGAACTCCTAATTACTGCACCTTACAGACTTAATGACATGAAAATGTCATATTTTGTCTGGTCATTAAGAATGCAAATCAGATGTTGTCATCTTCTATGACGATGTATTTAAAAAAACGTATTTTTATATATTAATAAATAAATATATGTAATCTTAGAAAAAAAAACATTTTAAAATTTTTTTCATCATTTAATTATTATTATTTTTTTTTTATAAAACTGATCCGTTGCTTATTGATTTATTAAGAGTCATGGTGTGACTCTTGTTATTAAATTTAGAAATTTTTAAGTTATTAAATTGAATTTTGAACTTTTTTTTATTTATATAAAATAAGCAATATATTTCTAAGAATATATTTCAAAATTTATTATTACTATTATTATTCTTTCCTTTATCATGGACACTCTTATGTCATTGACCCACAGATTTCAGGCTTCCAAAAATAACAACAATATTTGTATTTTTATTTAAAATATCTTCATTTTGTGGTTTGTCTAGCGTCAGCGCTACAGTTCTGTATTTCATTACACAAGGCAGTGCTAGCTACCGGAGCTGTGTCTAATGTAATTGGTGGCTGACCTTGCCAACCCCAGCCACTGTTTATACGTCACTGTAGCAACAAAGTTGCACCCATCCGCTGCATACATCTCCTTTTTAATTATGAAAGGAAAATTGCATTGTCGGAACCGACTGAAAAAAACACTTTCATTGCAAAGTGAGGACTTCCAGTTATTAGACCATTCATCAAATGACAAATAGTGACCCCCGTATCATTAAAATGCAAAATATTAACCATTAAATATGCTGAATGTATAGAATATATTGATTGTGTGCACATAAAACCCAGTGCCGTGCTATTTCTAAGATGTCCCTCTGTTAAATCTTTTAGATCAGTCTTTTCATTTTAGCTCAGGGCTTCCGAAGACCATTGGAAGTGGTTTTCCAATCTCATAATCAGAGTTGATAGCACTTCATATTATATAAGGATCAAGATTACTGTAACGAAGTTTAGTAACTCTTCTGCTTGCGTTTTGGTTATTTGGTGACTCATAGTGCTCGATTAATGGAAGGGGGAGAGAGAGTGTGTATGTGTCTGCTTTTAGGCGCTGTAGCTGTGTAAGTGGTCAGCAAACAATTCCTCATTCGCCCATTACAGATTCTCCAGTCTCAGACAGCGACAGAGGCTGGAAGGGAGAGCTATGCCCCAGACTCAATCGCAAGCACAGGTTAATGTTATCTGAGATAAAGGCCCATAAATCTTCCCCTTTGCTCCTGTCGGGTCCTATTGCCTTTAGTGTCGCCAGAGTAGAAGGATGAAGGACATGTTCTCACAACAGATCGAAAAAAGAGAGAGTAATAGCTGGTGAGAAGACCTCTCAAAACATGCCTCTTTTACCTCAGTATACACCCTCATTGCGTCAATCAGGTCAGGTTTTGTCAGAGCTTTTCCTTTAGCCCCTTTGCCGCTAATGAGGGCTTGTAGTGTACCAGAGGCTCTTAATTTCGGTATGATGTATCTTTCCTCTTTATCTGTACTGTGGCTTAATTACATTTGCACCTGTCTCCTCTTGTGTGTGCTCCTCTCTTGAGGAGACACAGTCTTACTGATAGACCCCGGTGTTATCTACAGGAAGCATTTACAACCTACTATGATTGCCTGGTTTTCTTTCGCCGTTTGGGGGTGTAACTAACCATGAAATTGGTAATGATGTTAGTTAGGATTTACATATCAGGGCTCCAGGCTGTGACTAAATGGTTGAAAATGTGTCAAAGTATAAAATTGTGTTACATTCATTTCAAATCTTTGTTTGTCCTTATAAATTTGTCGTGAAGCAGCCTTTACTCTCTGCTTATTAACCATGTTAAATTTAATGAATAATTTAAAATACCCGCACACAACAAATAATCTCCAGTTTGTCTGAAAACAATATCTCGCTTTGTTTTTTTCAAATCACACCCAAGTAATACACATACAAAAATCTGATTTCCACCAGCTCCTATACTACTGTTCATTGTAAATTAACAACTTTCAGTCTGTGATTTGTGAATAAATGACTTTCATTCAGACAAAAACGTGAGTTAGCCTTGTAAGGCAGTTGGTTGAATCAGATTCAGTCAAAAAAACATTTTTTTGACTTTGAATCATTCTTCAGTTCTGGCTGTTTCAAAAACATCCCAGAAACCGTACTGTGATGTACAGTATAATTCAGAAAATGTTTTTTTGTTTTGTAAATGAATAATAGTATTTTATAATATAGCTACTGCATGTTTTTCGTTATATAAAATGTTTGAGTGACTATTTGGAACAAATCGTAATTACCTCACTGTAAAGCATATTTGGTTTAAAAAGGAACATTAAAGGAACATTGAAGGAACATCTCATTAACATCCATTAGAATATTTCTGTGTTGCTTTTTTGCTTGATATGCTTCTCCTCTTTAATCTTTAGGATCCTACGGCTTGGAAGAATCTGATCTGGATAAATCATTTCAGTTGCCACTAACCACATTTATTGGGGGAAATGAAAGCACACTCCCACTGCGAGAAATCATACACAGACTTGAGGTGGGTAGATGCTGGATTAATCTGATATTACCCAATATCTGAGTAGAAACACTCTTCCATCATTCCTCATTAGCTGGTTTTGTGCTTGGATTGATTCAGACTAGCTAATATGAAAGGATGTAATTTGGGCAAATATGCTCATTGCTTATATTATGTTGATGTTTAATTATCCGTATAAAATGAATGCTTTAATGAATAAAAGGGTAAATAGAATTTGCTTGGAACGTTCCAGACATCATACTGTGGTCATACTGGAGTGGAATTCATGTTCATCAACAATATGGAGCAGTGCCAGTGGATCCGGCAGAAGTTTGAAACTCCAGGAATCATGACATTTTCTGACAGAGAAAAGAGGACTTTGCTGGCCAGGCTGGTTCGATCGACACGGTGCATATATTTAAAATAAAGTACTGCATTTGTGCTGTTTTCGTGCCTTCTTAATAGAGTATAATTTTTCCATGCTTAAATCTGTCTTTATATTGCCACCAAACTGCATTTTAAAGCTGTCAATGAAATAATTTTTATGATGAACTTGATTCGTTGTTCCAGGTTTGAGGATTTTCTTGCTCGCAAATGGTCTTCAGAGAAACGCTTTGGTTTGGAAGGCTGCGAGGTTCTCATCCCTGCCCTGAAGATGATCATTGATAAGTCCAGTGAAGCTGGTATAGAGAGTGTAATTATGGGAATGCCTCACAGGTACCTCTAAAACCTGCTCCATTCAGTCTCACTCTGCTCTTATGAATCCACCCTAGCAATAATAACACGTCTGATTCACACAGAGGCCGACTGAACGTCCTGGCCAATGTAGTTCGCAAAGATCTAGATCAGATATTCTGTCAGTTCGATCCCAAACTTGAGGCTGCAGATGAGGTGATGCAATTTCTCCTGATAAAAGATGATTTCAATCTCGTTCTCTTATTGCACTTCTGATGTACATTTTACACTTTAATTTTCTTTAGGGTTCAGGAGATGTGAAATATCACTTGGGAATGTACCATGAACGGATAAACAGGGAAACGGATAAGAATATCACATTGTCTCTGATGGCAAACCCCTCTCACCTAGAGGCGGTAGATCCTGTCGTTCAGGGCAAGACCAAGGCAGAGCAGTTTTACAGAGGAGACACTGAAGGAAAGAGGGTACTACATTTATCTTTAGTTTATATTCTGATGAGCCACTGTAAAATATAGCCACATATTCTCCTGTATAATTTGTTTTACATGTTAGAAGATTTGTTTGAAATGTTGAATGAATATAAACAAATAACAGCCATCAGTTACTTTTTTTTTTTTGCAGGTGATGTCTATTTTAATGCATGGTGATGCTGCTTTTGCGGGTCAGGGAGTCGTCTATGAAACCTTCCATCTCAGTGAACTGCCTTCATATACCACTCATGGCACCATCCATGTTGTGGTCAATAATCAGGTTAACATCAGATATCAGCTTTTCCTATTAGAATCGACTTAAATCTGGCTAAATCTTAACCTTTGACCTTTTAGTACATTGTAGATTGATGAGTGTTATCTGATGTTGCCAGATTGGATTCACCACAGATCCCCGAATGGCACGTTCCTCTCCCTACCCAACGGATGTGGCTCGAGTAGTCAACGCACCCATCTTCCATGTCAACGCTGATGATCCAGAGGCTGTGATGTATGTTTGTAAGGTTGCTGCAGAATGGAGAAACACTTTCAACAAGGATGTGGTGATAGACCTGGTAAATACTGTGAAGACACATCCTACATATCACTGAAATATCACTTATGTTACAATAAATCTCCTCCTGAAAAAGACTGCTCGATTACACAACTAAAGATCTGTTATCCCGGGTTCAAGAATCAAAGTTTTTTCTATTACACTCAGGAATGTCAAACAATAGTCTGTAAAGGCACTGCAGGGGGCTCCATAGACAGATATTTAAAACCTAAATTATTTTTAAACACAGTTTGAAAACTTTTAACATTATTATGTTTTTGTGACTTCAGTGGTCACTTACATTTTAGTTACTTAAGTTTATATTTACTTTGGCAATTAAAATGTTACAAAACACATGATCATCGGTTGTGAATTTTGAGCAATATTTAGTACAGTAATGATGTTTCATCTGTGAATGAATTCTGAAGAGGTTCTAAATTAATTGGATGAGTGAATGAATCAAAGACTCTGAATTTATGTTATTGAGCTGTTGAACAAATAAAGGCAATTTTTTTGTTTTCTTTGCATGCAAAAATTATTCTCGTAGCCTCATAAAATTAAGATTGAACCACTGATGTCACATGGACTATTTAGCCAATGTCTTTACTAACATGGCAGTTCCCTTGCTGTATATGCATGGTCAGAAAGCTGTCTGATTTCATCAAAAATATCTTTGTATATATTTGAGTTTGTGTTTCTGGCAATATTGTTGAATATTTCCTTATAGTTAAATATATTTTTACATTTCTCTTTAGGATAAACATGAATAAATAGGGTTAGATAGGGCTAACATTCCTGAATGCCTTTAGTAGCCTTGTTTTGTATGTCACTTCAAGAAAGTAGCTTTGTGTTTGCGATCACATGATCCTGAGTGGCACAGCCTAGTGACTCATTTAAATGTATTTGAAAAAAATTTTGGGAATGAAACCACATCTTAAATATATTCATTCAACTTTCATTTGATACTGTTAAATAGAAAAGAACAGAATGGTTTAAAAAGGTATAGACATTAAATCTTAGGTAAACAATGGAAATAGGGTTATTTTATACAGTAGAAATTGTTTAGATGATTAAGGATACTGAATTTGCGTATTAATACACATATTGACATTGCTGGTGTATTTTATAGGTGTGTTACCGGCGGTTTGGACATAATGAGATGGATGAGCCCATGTTCACTCAACCCCTCATGTACAAACAGATCCGCAAACAGGAACATGTGCTGAAGAAGTACGCTGACAAGCTCATCTCCGAGGGAGTTGTAACACTGCAAGAGTTTGAGGTTTGTGTCTCACTCTATGGAAATCTCATTACTGTGTCATTATGTAAAGTGAAAATGTCCACCTGCTGTTGTTCCTCCCACAGGTCATCCTAATTGACCTTTTTAACTCATCTAAAGCATCTTTCCCACAGCTGTTGTTTTCCTGGCCTATTAGGGAGTGATGGGTTTCCTGTGCTGTTTGTGTATTGTTTCCTGACAATTGATGGAGGCTACGTTCAGATGCTCAGCCAATGTCTATTCACTCTGGCGATGACACGTTTCATACTTCACCCGCTGACCCGGGCTCTCGCTCCCTGGGCTCAGAGCTAGCCACCCCTCCCCTCCCAACCACCCTCAGATTTGTGTCGCCGTAGAAACCACAGTCGTCGGACCAAACCATCCCTCCAGTGCGGATAGCTGACACCTTGTCTCGCCCGGCGACAGCTCGTTTTATTTACAACTGCATCCCTGTCACTCTTCACTCGCTGACATAGCTCAGGGGATTTCACTTAGAGAATAAATTGTGACTGGAATCTTGCCGTTTTCTCTACGCCGTAGCACATAGGTGCCATGAATCATTAATTAATAATTTGTCACAAATGTGTCATGTGTCTGGCTTTTTTGATAAATATAGTGGATGGCGGGCTAGCGCTTTACTGTGAATTGTTTTCAGGAGGAGGTTGCTAAATATGACAAGATCTGTGAGGAGGCATACACCAGCTCTAAAGATGAGAAGATCCTGCACATCCGCCACTGGCTTGACTCTCCGTGGCCAGGTACATATTGGGACTTTATAGAGGTGTGTTTCAGAGAAAATATAAGATCTCCTAATCTTATAAGATCATTTTTGACTAGATCTTCCTCTTCTGTCTCTTTTATCAAGCCACCTTTAATGTTATATAGTAGTTTTTATAAAGAGAGATTTCAGAGCAGCTTCACAGGTTTGAACATGAATAAAACAGAACTGATGCAAACTTCAAAAATTAGAAAAAGTTAATATTCTTCTGTAAAGTACAGTAGCTGTAGTGAGACAATAGTGTAATTATTCAGCACCAGTCAGTTCAGTTCAATAATTCTTAATTCGATATTTACAAAGTTTAATTTAGCATTAAGCAGCTCTACTAAACACAGTAAGGTTGTTGTTAAGTCAATTCAGTGTTGATTCAATTTAGTTCAGTAACAGTGTAGTTTGATTGATATTTATATACCTTAACATACTGACCATTAATTACCTTCTTGCGTATACAATTACTATACCAATTACTTTATTAACATAGCAGTTTATTAACTTCATAATAGTTTTTGTTGCAATTATTGCAGTTATGAACCAATTTGAGAAAATAGTTGAGTCATTATTCAGCTTGTTTTTTTTTTTTATTGGACAAAAGGGCAAGGAAAAGGGCATAAGGATTTGTAAAAATCTCTTTTTATCATAAACCTAACCATAACACATTTTACATGCACTTACTATTATGAAAACAATAAATTATGCATAATTACATTCAAGTAACCCTATGCCAAACCCTAATCCTAACCCTAACCATATAGTAAGTAGATGTTGTTAATGCTATTCAATACTTGTATAATGTATAATTAGAAATATTTAAAAATAACAAACAAAATGCATATTTTTTATAAAATGCCATATGGTATTTTAAGATTTATTTATGACATTCCCAGGTCTAGAGATCGCACTACCTCGCATATCCATGTTTTCAAGACTGTCTTATTTGAAATAATTTTAAGTCTTTAGGCTCTATTTAAAAGTTTTCTAAGGCCCACTGGTTGAGCACCAATCATTTAGTAATATGTTCTCTGTTTTGTGTTTGTGAAGACTTCTTCAAACCTGATGGAGAGCCAAAAAGCATGAGCTGCCCTTCCACTGGACTAGACGAAGAGGTGCTCAGGCACATTGGCAAGGTAGCCAGTTCAGTCCCTCTGAAGGATTTTGCAATTCACAGTGGTGAGTTTCATGTATTTTATCATTCAGTTCAGGTATTTGTTTGTGGCAGTGTTGAAGCCACATTTTTCATCCCAAATTGTATAAATATGATTTCCTAAACTTGGGGTGTTGAAGATGAGTGGATAGAAATCTAGGCTGGAAACTGGAAGGTTGTAGGATCCAAAAACTGGAAAAGCCTAATCCCTGAACTATCACCAACTCAAAATAAAAGTGTCATAAAACTAGTCTATACAACTTTTTGATTATATTTTTCTATTTTGAAATCTTCAGATGCCCATGACAGCTTTTTTAAATTATTTTAATTTTTTTTTATGAAATAAAAAATAAATGAAAATTTGTTCTATAAAATTTTGGCATAAAATTGATTACTTCTGCCTTTTTGGAAAAGAGCGAAAGTGCATGGACGACAGAAAGTCATTTAAGGTTTTAAAAGACATGAGAGAGAGTAAATGTTGACTGAATTTTCACTTTTGCATGAGCTATCACTTTAATT
Source organism: Enteromius unitaeniatus (assembly GCA_032359435.1). Classification (NCBI taxonomy): domain Eukaryota; kingdom Metazoa; phylum Chordata; class Actinopteri; order Cypriniformes; family Cyprinidae; genus Enteromius; species Enteromius unitaeniatus. The sequence continues at coordinate 13,302,956 of JAUMHI010000054.1, forward strand.
ACTGCTGTGAAGTCCCAGAGGCTGTTGCCAGCAGTCAGTTCATCAGCTAGATTATATCTTATGTACTGTTAAGCTTCAACCACTAGGGACAAAACACTGGAAACTGACATCAAAGCATTGCAGGATGATGGTGGTAATGGTGTGGAACATCAAGAAACCCTGACAGATGATCCTCAGACTTCTGATATAGCAATGTCTCATTGCTCCACACGGGTCATAATTTTCTTTCACTGAGCAGCGGACACAGGGGAGCTATAGTGGATTGATGGAGTTGCACTATGGGACCATTGCACTTAAAGAGCCGACTCCAATCTGGCTGCATTAAATTCTGCTAAATCACCCTAACCACCATAGACCTCCAGATTTACTCTGTTTATTGCCTGCCTCTGAGCACAACTACCTCAAAGCATCAAATCAGCCCACCGGCAAATGTATTTATCTGATGCAGAGCTTTATTCCGATGAGATATTGTGTATGTAAAACACAGGCTACCTTGATAGGTTTGATTCTCATGAACATGAGCTGTAGAAGGCATACTATAAACACATACCTTATTGCATAGGCACATACTTTGATTTCAAAATTGACAATAATAAATAAACCAAGCGTAGCTTTGCTTGGATACATTCTAAAATGAATAAATTTTAGCCAATTAAAGGTTGTTGGTCATTTGCCAGTAAAAAATAAAATAACTAAAAATTGATTTTATTGGCATTGGCATATTCTTCATGTGAAGAAAACTCTTATGCTTATGTGTTTTCCTGTTGGAAAGACAAAAATCCCATGGACTTCCAATGAAAACTGCTTCTATCTTATCTATCAAACAGGGCTTTGTCAAGCTAGTAAAATAGCATCACACAACAACAAAAAAATTGTGATTTTCTATGTTCTGTGTCTGTGTTATTATAGGCTTGTCTCGTATCCTTCGAGGCAGAGCAGATATGGTTGCGAAGCGCACGGTGGACTGGGCCCTGGCAGAGTACGTGGCCTTCGGCTCTTTACTGAAGGATGGTATTCACGTGAGACTCAGTGGACAAGATGTGGAAAGAGGAACATTTAGGTGAGACAATCAATCCATTTCATGGAAACTATCATAGCTGCTCCCTTTTTGCTTTTTATGATGTACGAACTAAGCAAAAAGTGGAAGTTCAGCACATGCAGTCATCGAAAAACCATCAGTTATCGTCATATATTTTCTAAACAGTGTGATTTCACGCATTGGGCCACTTTCCATTCTTAACTGACTAGACTCCTGTTTCTAAAAATAACCAAGTAGATATTTTCTACTTTATAGCTCCATTAAAACTAAAATGTCAACACATTGACATGACGTCAGCTTGTCACACACGCACAGAGTCCTCTGAGAGATATCCACATGGTGCCGTCACGGTATTGCTTCTGAAGGAAACCCATTTTATGTCCCCCCCACAGCAGTACAGACACATACTCCCACGTCTGTTTGTTACTGTCACGAGCAAGGTATTTCAGCACTCAGGTTTGTTTGAAATAGTACACACTCTGAGACATCAGAGCAGCTGAATTTATCACTCTACAAATGGCATTATTTACGGACTCGCTTTACAGTTTTTGACTCAGTTTTTTCCTTTCAATAGGCTGCACTGGACAGTTTTATGCTTTGCTTAGAACATGATGAAGGTAAAACGCAAGTGAAAAGACGTCAGCAAAGTAGCTTCTGTGTGATATGAGCCTTTTTATCAAAGTAGATTGTCTGCCGGTGCGTATATGCGGTGCTATCTTTTCTTCTCTGGGAGTTAACATATTGGTGTTCTCCAGTCTGCTGGTTCTGCTTGTTACTCAGGGAGTTAATGGCTATGAGTAATTGATTCAGTCTACTGTGTTTGGGAATGCTCTGAGTACTGTGCTCTGGTCCCTTGATTGATGAATCTAACACACAGCTGATGCACTGTGGAAACTGTTTACTCCCCAGATTCTCTGTGTTTCCAGAGCTAACCCACAGAGACAGGACACTTTAGCTTAAAGAGCCACTTTTGATTTACATTTGTGATTAAATGAGCGTGGCAGACAGACCCCAATTAGCCCGAACACATTCCTTGTGGTTTCTTTCTCCATATCACAAGGAGCCTGTATTTATCTAATGTGAATTACCCAGCTTAATACTGTATTTAAATGTTATGTAATGTCTGTGTACTCATTGCAAGTCGGGATAGCCAGTGCAGGACATCATTATTGTGATATTTAAAGGAGTTTAAAGATTGTCTAATCACACTGGGGCTGATGGCTGGTTTGAACATCGCATCAGAGTAAGCCAGCGAAATGCATCACATCTCCTGTCTGAAATCCACAACCGCCCATGATCTCCACAGATAGGACATAAAGAGTTAGAGTGCCTCTGACATAACAGCTTAAGAGAAGATTCTGTAAAAAGTCCTTAAGGTGTAAATTTATTTTATGTTTACACACACACACACACACACACACACACTCATTCAAATGTTTGAGGTACATATATATATATATATTTTTTTTTTTTTAAGAAGAATTGCATTATTTGTCGAATTGGTGTTTACAACACATTACTTATTACTTTATTATGTTGTGTTAATTGTGTGTTTTATGTCTTTGCAGTCACCGTCACCATGTCTTGCATGATCAGGAAGTTGATAAGCGCTTCTGCGTTCCAATGAACCACCTGTGGCCAAACCAGGCTCTCTACACAGTATGCAACAGCTCCCTGTCTGAATACGGGGTTTTGGGTAAGAACCACCTGTGCTCGGTTGGTATCTGTCTATCAATCAGTATGCACAAATAAATAAATATGAATATATATTTTCCAAGGTAGTCCCTATTTTTATATCTGTAAAATTACCTCTGAATGCTCTGAATATTCTGCAGGTTTTGTAAAATCGATAATAAGAAGCATTATTTTTAGATCCAAGTATTTTAACAAATGTTCATGTTCCTTAGGGTTTGATCTGGGTTTTGCCATGGCTAGTCCTAATGCCCTGGTTTGCTGGGAGGCTCAGTTTGGCGACTTCCAAAACACGGCCCAGTGCATCATAGACCAGTTCATCACTGCAGGCCAGGCCAAGTGGGTCCGCCACAATGGCATCGTTTTAATGTTGCCCCATGGGATGGAGGGAATGGTGAGTCTGCTGATGGCATGTCTTATTACATATTACATATACCCCACTAGACAAAAGTTTGGACTAATTATGATTGTTTTAATGTCATTCTCTTATAATTTGATACAAGATTGCATTTATTTGATCAAAAATGTATTTCATTAAAAAAAATAATGTTTCCTAATTGCATATATTTTAAAATGTTATTTGTTCCTGTAATATATCTGTCATTCTAATGTGCCGATTTGGTGCTCCTCAGTTATTAATTGTTCTTGTTTATCAAAAATAGTTCTTATTATAAATGTTAACATTTTTTTTTTATAATATTTAATATTTTTTTATAATATTAAAAATCTTAATATTTTTCAGGAAACAACAAAACAGTAATAAATTCTTTTTAGGATTATTTGATGAATATGGAGTTTATTTATATGAAATAGAATATTTTTTACATTACAAATGTTTCTGTAATTTTGATAATAATCAATAAAAGAAAATGCTTTTCCTTTTTCTTTTGTTTTTAAATCATACTGAACCCATGGTTTCCACAACAATGTTAAAATGTTGTTTTTTACTGTATTTTTAATCAAGTAAAAGCAGCCCTGATAAGCATAAAAGAGTTAATAAACTCTTGAATGGTAATGTTTGTTTCCTCCACAGATTTGCATATCTTATTACAGTACATGAGTATCTGTTTCAGTAGCATATGTCATTGAAAACACACAAGACAGCAGAATAAACATCAATGTATTTTTGAACTCCTTAGTTATTTCTGCCTTAGCCCTATTAGACCATATAAAAGCAAATGCTATTTTTAGAGTCAGTTATGTAGATCATAACAGGCTTATTGACCACTGAATCTAATATCCTGCAGAGATAAACGCAGGATAAAATCTTTTTCAGTGCTTTCCTTGACTCAAAGGCAGAAAAACTGTGCTAAGATCAATAATGATGACTCAAGTTTGGTCTAAGCCAGTAAATGAGGCTATAATTCTTTAGCTTAGTGTGGCGTTTGGTAGACGTAGACTCATTAGCGCTGGTGTGTTTGCACTAATGAGCAGGGCCCGGAGCACTCATCAGCACGGCCCGAGCGCTTCCTGCAGATGACCAAGGATGACCCTGATCGCTATCCGGTAACTGATTACCAATTTGTTTGATTCTTAATATAGTTCTTGTTAATGCTGTTTTCCTTTTTAGTCTAGCAGTATGTCACTTACTGCATTGGGGTGACAATAACGGTACTAATTACAAGCCTTATCAGTATTTATAAGACGTGATAATTAAACAGGTTATTGACAAAAAACCGTCTGAAGTTAAATCAATTCATCAGTTTTGTCTTAATAAAATGGAATTTTTTGGTGAAAATGTAAAACCAAACCTTATATCTTATATAAAGTATATGAACTGATGGATATTTGAAAAGATTAAACATCCATTTGTTCAACAAAGTTTTAACTTTGACACAATATGGGAATTTATTCATTTATTGACATGACATTTTTAATGAGCTGTGCTTTATTTACTTCATTTAAGGAATTCACTGGAGACTTTGAGGTCCAGCAGCTCTATGACTGTAATTGGATCGTGGTCAATTGCTCAACACCTGCCAACTACTTCCATGTGCTTAGAAGGCAAATCTTATTACCATTCAGAAAGCCAGTAAGATCATTTTCCCCCCTTTTTATGGAGTTTGGGAAAGTTTGGGATCTGTAAGATTTTCTGTGCTTTTTCTCATGCTCATTTAGGCTGTATCTATTTGATTAAAGATAAAGAAAAGAAAATGTAATTTTGAGAAATATTGCAATTTAAAATAACAGTTTCAAGTATACTTTAAAATATAAATGATGGCTGTGAAGCAAAACTGTCTTTTCAGCATTATTAGTCTTCAGTGTGACATGATCCTTCAGAAATCATTCTAATGAGCACTGTGTAAAATGGATAAAAAGTTAAATTAACAATTAATATTGTTAGTTAAGATTTCTATTTTAAAATAATTCTGTTATTTTTAAACATTTTATTCATCAAAGAATCCAAGAAAAGTTGCAAAAAATGTTAAGTAAAAACTGTTTCTATAAATAATCAGTATATTAAAATGATTTGTGAAGTATCATGTGACACTGAAGACTGGAATAATGGCCGATAAAAAATTCAGCGTTGCATCACAGTAATAAATTATATTTTTAAGTATATTAAAATAGAAAACCAACATTAAAAATTGCAACGATCTTTCAGAATTGTACTGTTTTTGTGTATGTTTGGCAGTTGAGTGAAAATGTACACCGAAAGATGTAGTGCTTTGTGCTACATTTGAATTTAGTATGTCACAGCTGTGAAGGTACAGTAGTCTGATTGAGTTTATTACCTTATACTTTAACTTAGAATTTACATGAAAGTTTGATGTTTGTCCCAACATCCTTTTGCTTCTGTGCCACTGGAATTGTTAGAAGTGATTCCCTGTGGTGGAGAAATGCAAAGGTTTGTGGAGCATGAGAAAATCTCTTCCTGAGCAAATTAAACTGTGAGCGTCTGGGGATGATTTTGTTTGTTTTGTATGAAAGTGCTCTTAATTTACTGTTTTGCTTGATTTCACAGTTGTCTTTTCATTACTATTTTTTTGTATTCCCTTAGATCGAAGTTTCAAAATGTAAAGTGCCTAAATACAACTAAATCAAAAACAGATTAACTGACCACATTTTCTTCTTCTTATTCAGCTGATCATTTTCACACCAAAGTCTTTACTGAGGCTGCCTGAGGCACGCTCCAGTTTCGATGAAATGATCACAGGTATAAAAAGTCTGGTTAACTCTAAATTCTGTCCAGCTTTTGGAGATAGAATTTGGCCATATCTAATTAATCTGTGTTGCAGGGTCAAAATTTCTAAGGATAATTCCAGATGATGGTCCTGCATCCAAACACCCAGAAAAAGTCAAAAGGGTCATCTTCTGCACTGGAAAAGTGTACTATGAGCTGGCAAAAGAGAGAAAACAGCTGAAGTTGGAGGAGAATGTTGCAATTGTCAGATTGGAGCAGGTTGCCAATTATAGTTTCCTGTGGGGTAAAGTGTAAGGACTTTGCAAAAATGACCATTTTCACGATCAAATTCTTCCCTCTTAGATATCACCCTTCCCTTTTGACCTCATCAAGGCTGAGGTTGAGAAGTACATCAATGCTGAACTCATATGGTGTCAAGAGGAACACAAGAATATGGGCTACTATGTTTACATAAGGCCACGTTTCCTCACAGTGCGTCCCAAGAACCCAATATGGTCAGTCTCATTTTAAAGGAATAGTTCACCCAAAAGTGAAATCCAAGATGTGTTTTATTCTTCATTGGAACAGATTTGGATTTCAAAACAAGTCAAGTAACAAGTAATATTGCTTTCTTCATTTGTCTCATACGAATAAAAAATAAGCACAGATCAGGCAAAAACTGTCCAAAACAGTTCTTAACAAGTATGATGCTGGATGATGATGTGAGAGGACAACAGGGGATCGACTTTTTTATTGGATGATGCATATTGAATTATTTGATTATTTTGGCTGGAAACGGCAGATTTCCACTTCCCTGGAATTACTTTCAGATTATTGTGGTGTTTTTAACAGCAACTTAAATTCTCATTTTGACGACACACATTCACAGTAATGTCAATTTTCCAAATCTGTTCCATTGAAGAAACAAATGTATCTACATCTTGGATGTCCTGAGGGTGAGTACATTTTTAGCAAATGTAATTTTTTTTGAGAATTATTCCTTCAGGCTAAATATTTGATGTAGCTTAATCAAACTTATATACATTCATTTTAGGTATGTGGGCCGGGACCCTGCTGCAGCCCCTGCCACAGGAAACAAATTCACTCATATGGCTGAGCTGAAGAGGTTCTTGGACATTGCATTTAACCTAGAGTCTTTCAAGGGAAGGAATTTTTGATGCTATTGTGTTAGATGTGGAACGCACAATTTATTAAATAAGGTCACTTTCATGTTGCCAAGCTAAAATTGAGCACAAAACAGCAAACATAAATTTGTTTAGCTCATTTATCCATATATTTGCACCAGAAATCCCTTATCTGTCTTAAGTAATCAGATTTTCTTTTTTTTCTTTTATTTGTCTTCCATTACTGTCACACTTGGCTTCATCCCGAGACATCAAACAGATGGCATGTAGACAAGTAACAATATTCTCTATGGCAGTGGCGATATTCTCTGTAGCTTCCACAAAATATGCTTCCTTTTTTGACTTTAGGGTACTTGTGGGAATCACGACATTTATAACGTCAACATGTCGGTGACAACTTTCAAATGCTATACACACTGGAAAAGAAATAAAAGGAAGCTACAAAACAATTACTTTAACCACTAATCTGATAAGCACAAGTATCTGATGCAGTGTCTTTCCGTGCAAACTGCATTTGTAGTGGATTTTAGCAACACTAAACCGTGTACATGGCCATCTATAATGATCATTCTGTGGCTGCTTATACATAGTTAAATCTTTAATTGTCCCTCAAACTGGACTAAACAGCTATAACTAGCAAACTATAATCCAGATAACTGGATTTTTTTACTTGAATCTGTGCTGTACAGTAGGTTAATCATGTAATTGGCCCTTGCTATAGTGAATTTAATGTTTAAAAAGCGTAACAAATATTAGATTTGGTTGTAGTATGTCATAAACACTAGGCATTGCTCATCGGGAAAATGATCATAAATAAAATTCACTGTGATAGATTGTGATAAATGATAGACGTTTCTCAGCAATAATGCAATAAACTGTCACTGACAAACGATGGATGTTTGCTTTGCCATATCATTTTTCATATACCTGTGCACATACCTAAGAAGTCTCTCCACAGACAACGTGCTGCCATCCTGTACATCAAGAAAGCTTTAGTGGACTTACACTATGCATGCCAGAAAACGCTGTCTAGGTAGTATGCGCACTAGATTTTAAGACCTTGGGTTTGTTTAGAATAGTATGCTGTAGCCTACCTTACTAACTGTTTCAATTGCTGCATTATGTAGTAGCATATATGCTAATTTCCTGACTTACTGTATTTGCTGAAATGAGCTATAACAGCACACTTACTTACTGGACTACTGTATCCCACAATGCAGTGCACTTTACCTGACCTTCCATTTCCAGTGTGAGGAATAAACTGGATATAACACAGTAGCCTAGTATCTGTTTTCTTGACTCATTATCATAAAATATTTTACATTTGTACACAAAATTAAAATAAAAAAATGTTTAACATTTTAGTTTCCATGTTAGCATGCATTGTGATTTTAAAAAAATGTTTGTGTGACTATGTAGCGAACTATGTTTGTTTATAATGGAATAATTCCTACTGGCTCACTTATATTTAAATAATAGCGTAGGTCTATTGTTCCACTAAAACATTAGACGTAATACTGCGCGTGGTATTCTGTACGTAGTATTTCATTGCGAACACTGCGTTCAGTACGCGTTCCTCACCGCGTCAGTGGCCTCCTGGCACCGGGGATCAAGTCGTCCATCACCCCCTGTGAGCAAACAGTTTGACAGGCACTTCATAAGAATCACATTATCATCCAGAAAGCAGAGGTATCCAAATGTTGACGCAAATTACCAAACTCAAGGTCAGTAATGTTGCACGTGTAGACGCGCTCTCCATTCACAATGAGCTCTACTATATTCCAGTCTTCTGTTTTTTCGAGGACACAGTGATGACCGTCGTCTTTTAGGACCGCTGTAAGTGAGGATCATTTTCACCAAATTACAATATGTATTGTTACTACAAACGGTTAACTGGGTCAAAATAACTTATCTAATGATTACCTTGTAAACCGTCCAGCCGAAATGTTCTGTGGTCGACAATACCACACGACTCATATGGACCGTACTTGACTATTACTACTGAATTATTAGGCATATTTATAAATCTGTCTATAGACCACCTCAATGCTCGGCTGTCGTCAATAATGCGTTTGTGTATACTTCTGTCCATAGTAACCAGTGACCATAGTAACCTAAAACTGGCAAACAGGTCAGGAAGACAGAAAAAAAAGAGCAGTATTAAAAAGGCTGTATTTTTACAAAAAGTAATGGTGGATCGTAATTGTACTATAAATTACTTATTTAAAATATTTTTGTCTCAACACAAATGTTATAGATTGTGAACAGAAGCACTTGATTTATGATAATGTATACTTGGCCTACTGCAGACAGTGGGTATGAATTAATGTAATATGAAATGTAGAATATCTTTTATGCTGTGCTATGGAAACAAAAAATCATGTGCCATAATACAGATAGTTATACCATAATCAATAATCAACATACACATTGGTTTTGATTAGTACTTTTTTATGGCATCATAAGGATACAGTGATATTGATAAATAGACCATTTATCTTTTGAAAACTCTTTTTGAAAAAATAAATATCCCAGAGTTAAATAACATCACAGTTTAAGCACTTCACCACTAAACATACATTCTGTTACACCCTCATTTTTACATGTATTTTCTGTTTTTGCCCATTCTCAAGTGTTCATGCTTAACATGATGTCATGATAATCAACAAACATGTTCTTTTACTAAAAATTGGGCTTTAATTTTGCTCTCTCTATATAGTATGTGTATTTTCTCTCTTTTTATATATACTCTAGTATGTGTAACATGATTGAGTGCTTTATTAGTCTATTTCAACTAAGCTACAGTACATATTTGATCTAGGTTTAAAGTGCTAAAATTAATTTCTCAAGGCGTCACTGTTTTAGTTATTTGATCTACTTCACAATTACTATCACGACTGGATCAGCATGTAGGATATGCAAATTAGACACATTTAAAAAAAACACAGTGTATACAATATACAAACATATTCTCACTCTGAATCTCAATCTGTGTACATTAGACAGACATCAAGTATTAATTTTGGTTTAGATACACTGTATAGACCTAGTGTGCAACACGTGTCAATATCATTTTCAGACATAATATAAGCACATTTTCACATACACAACAATAATTGTACCTTTTAAAAAAGCTTCTCGATTTGCCAGTGTAATTTGACTATTCTTCTTGTCTCGATAGGTTTCTGCTATTGCATTGGAAAATTCTTGTTACTATTATTGCATTAGAAATCATGACCCCACAGAATGGAAACGCATGGCTCATATTCTTTAAACATTTATGCACACTGGCTTGTTTTTAGGACCTTAGACTGTGCATTTCACAATATGGCCAAGTTAGAATTATTTCTATAGAACACATAAAACACATCACACATTAAAGCTGTAATACCATAGAGTATAAATTATAATGCCTGGTCCTGACATTTTGTTTGTATACTGCAGACTTAAAATAGACTTTGCTATGTATACAGATACTTTTTTTTTTAAATACATTAAATAAACTTTAAATTGCAAAATATGAGACTCACAAAGACAAAGTTAAATAGCAGCTTCTGGTCCAGTTCCACAGGTTTGTCATTCAGAGTACTGTATTTTAACCTGTAAGTCTGACATGACCATAAAAAACTGGTATAGATTGTAAACAGCTATAGGTTATATTATAATTTACATATGCATACTAATCAAATGGATATAGTACAGTTTTTCAAAGGCAGCATAATTGAGAATGTCGTTTTTCAGGATAGGTTCCAGTTTAGTTTTCAGTGACAAGCATCAAGCATCATAATGTTGTTGAAAAAACTGCTGAAACATTCTTTAAATTATCCTCTTTTTTTGTTCCACAGATGAAAGTGAGTCATACTGATTTGGAACATGATGGTAAGTAAAGGGTGAACTATTCTTTTAATGCTGCCTTTGACCGTTTCAACTATTAATTTACTTTTAGACAGACTGAAAAGCTGGGTACGATTTTTAAAGACAGACCTCAGCTAGTTCAGGTCATATTAAGTAGGCATAATTTACTATATATCTGCTGAGTCTCATCTACTCCTGTTTAAGTGGTATATGCTCTTGTAGGCCAAATAAAGCAAAATAACTGATTAGATCTACTTTTGTCAAGCGACTACAGCTCCATAGAATATATATATATATATATCACTGCTGTTCTGGCATTGTTTTTGAGACTCTTATTTTCTCCCAAAATGTAAATTTTTGTACAGTCGCAGTGATTTCTGCTTCTTCCATACAATTCAAATGATGTAGCTTCTTGCTATGACTTGCTTCCATTCTTCATTACCTTGGTAGTTCTTTCCAACCGTTCTGTAGAGTCAGTTGGTTTAGCATTGCATTTCATGCATAGATCTTGCATTTCTTTTAGGCACCCCTCAAGAGTCTTCACAAACAAATCTGAGCTGGTCTCTGCACTGTCATGAAAGCTTGACACGCAGAAGATGATGTGGTCCGTCTGAGGATTGTAGCAGGCTCCGTAGCCATTAGGGACAACAGGACCATAGCAGCAGAACATCTCTTCAGTGGTAGGAACCTATGCAAGACAGGTGTTTTTGAGCAAACAGTTATGTGATTAAGTTCTAACATGTTTTCTACATTACAATAAAGATGTACTGTATGCACACTATGAATCACAAATCCATTTAGGTATATCGCTCATAATTTAGGGTTTAAAGTGAACCTGGCTTGTAGAGAGAATGAAGTGAATGCTGGTGGCGTAGGTTATGTCAGAAAACAACTCTGGCTTTTCTAGTTTCAGCTCCTTGGCAATCTCTCGCAGTCCCAGCAGGTGATTGTCTATTGCCATCCCAGTGATTGCCTGTTTCCAAAGAGTGGACAAGCAATATTTTATTGTAGAGTGGACAGTATGACAATCACAGTTTGATAATCACAGTCAAACATGATTGTAAGTGGCAGACTGTGTAATTGTAGTTCAAAATCAGTTGTCCGTTTCACTTACTAGAATTGTGTAATTGGTTTGGGCTTTAATGGCAGTCCAAAGCAACTCCATTTTCTCAGCATCCTAAATGAAAAAGACAGAGGTTATTACTAAGCTACCCCTGTTTTGATAATACACACAACGTTGACTACAGATGAGCTGACAGTGCAACATGCAGGACGGTTTGAATAGAATATAATGAAAACAGGCTAAACTACATACAGGGATTTTGGAGGTATTTGCCATAGCTTTCACAAATTCTAAGGCCTCAGGTGTGGAGGAGCGAATGTTGTCAACTCGTCCTTCTTGAAAGCGACGTATTGATGCACTTTCGTAGGTGGGCACTAGACGTCCATGACATCTAAGTGCAAAAGAAAAAAGAGTGTCAAATGTAAGTTTTCACTCTGTGGTACTAATAAATCTTCAATTAAAGAGAAGACTGACCTGTAAAATGTAAGCTGGAGGGCAACTTGAATGTAGGCATCAGGGCTCATTTTCTGTTTCTTAATGAACTCTTTGCCATAACCAGTGAATTTGTTAACATTCATGTCCAGATTTTTCACAAGTCTGTGGGAATTAACAGTTAATACACTGTAAAGTTTGGGGTCAGTACATTTGGTAACACTTTATTTTAAGGGTCCAGAATAATGCATTAGTTAAGCATTAATTAATGGTTAATTTGTTCACAAT
>JAUMHI010000054.1:13315693-13400329 GCA_032359435.1 Enteromius unitaeniatus
TTTCACTTTAGAATAGGGGGTCAAATTCCATTTATTAGCACTATATTAATGGTAGTTTAGCCTTAATTATTAGCTTACCCTAATCAATAAACTTGAATATCACTCAATAAGTGTCATAATGTAGATTTAGAACAGGTTGTCAAATAGTCTTTATTACAATATTATAGCCATATATAATTGCAAACCAGCAGTAAATTTGTTGTTAAAAAGTTGTTAATGTGTAAAATGTGGTTACTGTACATACAATTAATTATCACTAATTACTAATACCACACATTACTAATTATTATTTATAATTAATAATTTAATTATTATATAATAATTATATATATAATAATTATTTAATTTGTTTTTTTGTTTATAGTCTTTAAAATTACTAATTATGAATTGTAAATAATGGATAATAGGCCCTTACTATATGTACAGATAATCATTAGTTATACACATGTTCATGCTTAACTGATGCATAATTGTTAATTATAAATTACTAGTTTATTTGTGCTTAACTAATGCGTAATTTGGGCCCTTAAAATGTTAGGTTAATCATTAATTACTAGTGTGTTTTTTGCTCAACTAATGCTTAATTGTGAACAAATTAACCATTAATTAATGCTTAACTAATGCATTATTCTGGCCCCCATTTTGAAGTGTTACCGTACATTTATAAAAATAAAATAAAATTATCTTATGCTCATCAGGGCTGCATATATTTAATCAAAAAACATTAATATTGTGAAATTATTATTACAATTTAAGTTTTATATTCTTATAGATTTTAAAATGTCATTTGTTAATTTGATGACAAAGCTGAATTTTCATCATGTGTCACATAACATCACATGATCCTTTAGATCATTCTAATAAAATTTGCTGCTCAAGAAATGTTTCTTATAATTATCATTGAAAGAGTTGGGATACATTACAGGATTCGCTGTAATTACAGCATTTGCAATAGAATTATTAGTTATTCTAGTCACTTTCTTTTGTTTTTTTCAAAATAAACATCTTATTGACCCCAAACCTTTTAACAGTAGTGCATGCACATTCTTTGTATTTTACACTATTTATTTGTTAAAATGTTATAAATTTATAATAAATAATTAACTTTGACAAACTTTAATACAACCCTGTTTTATCACCTAATGTTTACAAACCTCTGTAATTTGTCTGCTGAGGCCGTGAGGAACGTTTGGATATCTGGCGAGCATTTCCAGCGCAGTCGTCTGGGGGCAGGAAGCTCACTCATGCTGGCAGCCCTCACAAGCTTAGAAGGGCTTCCTCTCCTGTGAGAGAAACAATCTCATTGCATCTTCACTATAACTTAGTTGCTATTCTCAGGCTGTGGGTATATATCTCAAGTTGTCTCGTTAGAGTTTTCCATTCCGAGTCTCTTTGGCAAATACATAAATGCCACTGTGATGTACTAGTTAGAATAAGCAGGCAGAAAGATATTACAGATTCCTTTAGAAGTAAATGTATTCTTAGAGTTTGCCAGACCAACCGTGCACTCTGGGTAATCAAGAGTTGATTTATTAATTTCTATGAATGAAGTAATAATTTGGCTTACATGTATCTCAGTAGATATTCTGTACACTGCACAAGCACTATTCCTTCAAAAGGTGAGTGTTCGCATACAACACCGCAGCATCCATCTGCACCTATTACAAACTGAGATCATTACAGTAGTTTCATTCTAGAATTTATCTTCCTGGTCATACGATGAATGCAATTTGAATCCATTCTTGTTTGTGTTTTTCTACCTGCATAGGCTTGTCATACCAGCGATTGCCCCCATTTTTGTCCGTCCCCCCTCCATGGAGCATCAGTAAAGCTCGGTTGGTATCAGTCAGTTCAGTGGCAGACGACTCGTCCAAACACACCAGACACAGACAGCGCTCAATCATGTCCAGAGAGTCCCTGTTGGTAGAATCTGGACCCGATTGAGAAGTATTACATTTTATGTGTGTCAATTCTATTAACCTGTGCAGAACTTTACGTGTCATCGGGGGAATTTATAGTTGTAAGAGAGTTGCTTTTCCAGATAAAGTCATGATGTTTTGTTTCTTAATATTTTGATGTCAAATTGCAGGTCTAGTAGAAGATACAGCTTGTATACCTGAGAATAAATGATGTCTGACCTTTGATCAGCACGCTGCGAGCTTCAGCCCACTGTGTTCTGCTGTCTGATGTGAGCAGACCGATCGGAGGCAGACGCTCCTCTTCAATGTCTGCCATCTTTCTGATTCGCTCCAGTTGAGTGTAAAGGTCTTTTTCATTCAATCGACGAAAGTTTATCACAACGTCGAGAACAAAAAACTGCAAACACATACAACGTGGTATGGCAGAAAACACATCAAGTCTTTGTCTTTACGGCTTGCTTATGACTTTTTGAGACTATTTTTAAAATAAATAAAAACATCAGCTGTAGTTCTCTACTAAGTAAAGTAATACCTACCTGATTCTTGCAAGCCACTATTATATGTTCAGGTTCGGGCATAACTGTGCTCTTCTGAGCCACTAAAGTGTCCATTTTTGGCCCTGGCAGACGGTAGGAGGTGAAGACTTTGCTGTACTGATCCATACACAGGGGTGTCCCGGCCAGCTGCCCACGAGCATACTCTACAGGGAGGGCACGTCTGCAACGAGCAGCATACATCCATGTTTAAAAAAACCTGTGCAATTAATTATGAATGAAACTTGTTTTGTTAAAAACAAAGGGTTTAACCTACCCATCTATAAGGGATTTATACTCTAATACACCAGAAATGAGATGGGCAGCAAATCTGTAGAGAAACAAAAATCATATTAGTACATATATTTTTGTGTGTTTTTGAAGCAAGTATTTTTTGCTTACCAAGCCTGTTTATTTGATCAAAGATATATTAAAATAGTAATATTGTAAATATTACAATCAAAAGCATTTGTAATTTGTAGTTTAATGGTTGTAGTTTAAAAAGTGGTCAGCATATTTAATGCAAAGCTGATTTTTCAGGATCATTACTCGATCATTACATGATCCTTCAAATCATTCCAATATGCTGGTTTGGCTTTTTTTTGGGAAACTATGATACTTTTTTTTCAACATTCAGCATATAGAAAGTACAAAAAAGCAGTACTTTTGTAGCATTCATTTTCATTAAAGAAAGCACATACATAGTAAGCAATACAATTCCATTGTTTAATAAGTTTTTAGAATATTACTTAATCAACAAAGTCTATTAACAGTCATAGACAGTCATTAGTTTCATTTTTTAAAAAGATGTAAGTCTGATACTTAACATTATTTCATTCTTTAATACAACATTTTGAAATCTTTTTTGAGAAATCTACTGTATTCAGTGTTAAGCCAGAAATAGAAATGTCAATCGTAGGATGTATTGTAGGACCAAAATCAACATCAACTTATAATGGCAGGTAGACTTTGTTTACATCTGTACTAATCTGTAGATTAAACTCTCTGTAATGAGAAATCAAGTTTTAATTAATGTGCCCCTTCAGTTATATTACCATATGGAGCTACTCAGATGAAATCATGCATTGTACAAACCTGACAGCTTTGCACAAAACTAATGCATATCCTTAACTTATGTAGACATCTGCACTGACATTTAAACATTCATATCAATGAAGACATGCAGCGGTATCAGTCATTGTCCCTGCTTTCTCCCCAGAGTCCCATACCTGAGGGTGTCACTTTGACTCCTGAAGTTCTGCTTGGGAAAGACCATCACAGGACTGGAGTTGACAGGTAGCGCTAATCTGTTGCTCAAATACATGTCTTCAAGCCAGTAGTCATACACCTTGGACAATGTTCAAAAAAATAAATAACTTTTAAAGCATATTTAACAATGCACATTAAAAGCAAAGTTGCTTACAGAAAAGTCTTAGCAATTAATGCAGTCCTTACCCAATTGGCCTTGTTTTCACTTCTCTCCAGAAGCTTTTTCTGAAGTAATTCTCCCATCCCACCAGGTGCTCCAAATTTTTCTGCAATTGCCTTTGTCTTTTTGAACTGCTCCTCTGGTATTAAGTGACTCATGCACTTTAGATACATGTCCAGTGTTTGCTGTAAGGGTGGCACAGGGAGCTTCGGGAGGCCCTAAATCGAGATCATGAACAGAGCTTTTAGTGGGATTTATTAACTTATATTTCAGTGTCAGGGACAGCTTCTAATTAAGTAGCATTTGTTTCCCTGATCTTATGGTATTTGTTCTTAAATTAATGAGTATCTTATCTAATTAGTCTTGATAGAAACTTTCATGCTCCAAATGATCCCAGACAAGTATTGTTTAAATAACTTTGCCCTATGTTTGACATGGCTGGATAAACAAGATCATCTCTGTTATAATGGCATAAAGCTAGATGTTTTTAATGCAGAACTGGTAACAATGTTGCTTGTTTAGAATATAATGTTTGAAATATAAAATTGTTCATATAAGCCACATCATTCCTATATTTTACATACTAATATGTAATAATATTTTGCTTACACAGGGATCTACTGCGTCTCTTGCTTCTTCCCTTTTCAAAACAGGCATCCTCAAAGTGGAAGAGGTTCAGTTAAGTAAGATGAAAATCCACCAATAATTTTCCCAGTTTCCTTCTGGAATACACAGGTATGAGAGAAAGCTTGCATTGCAGATAGTTTTCAACATAAAATTGCAAAAAAAACAGTTAGTCTAAGACCAAAGCTGTAATTATTCCAAATGAATTATAGGAATGTTATTGAAGACATGAATTTACGTTAAGTAGAAAGTCTACTGCATTTTAGTTGGTCCTTATTTAAGAAGAAGGCTGTTTGAAAAATAAACAATAAGTACAAATGTCAACCAATGAAATACTCACCAAAATATCATGTAGTCTTTGTGGACTCCTCCGATTTCTTTAAGGATGTATCCAGATTCATAGTCCCGTCGTGTTTTTATTAGAGGAAAGTGCCGTTAATGCTGTGCGTTAACTTGTTTCAGGCGGCATACTTGCGTCTCATTCATTGCAAGTCAGGAGCTTCTTAGGATGCTCCTTAGGAAAGATGCTGAAGGAGCGGTACCTTTCCTAGACTCCACCCACTAAACTCCATTCGCTCGATGCCGCATCTGCCAGCCCACTTCATACTTTAAGTCGAGTCCTTGAACGAAATTTATGAGCACCCTTCCAAATCTCGGACAAGAACAAAATGTCCATACACGAACGCGCTTGGTAATTTAATTAAAACGAAAAGCGGAGAGGTTATTTAGACCCTCTTGAGCCATAAGCAATAGTTTTTCTTCTTTTAGATAAATGGCTTCGATTTACGAAATGCCTCGTGTACATTTGATCCCAGAAGCGCCTGTTTTGGTTATTCACTTTATATTTATGCATCTTTTTTTTCTTTTGAGTGGAAATAAAAGTTGTTTGTTTGTTGGCAGAGTTCATTATATATGCTATAGCCTATATTTGCCCCCCACCACAGAGGACCCTGTTGCACAAGAATTTCACCCCCCTAGTGTTTTATGCATATTAATAAATGTATGTAGCAGCCTAAAGATATTTGCAACATTGTGCTGTTTATGCTTGGTACTAATTTTTTATGAATAATTTCGTTTCTTTTTCGTTTTGTTGGCTCTTTGATGCACTAAAACTAAACAAGTTTATAAATAGCAATGATTACACATTGCCTTTTTAACGAAAGTAAATAAAATATCAGTGTTTATAGGCTATATATATGTATCTGTTTAAAGCGACGGATGTTGTATAAGTCACAGAAACATCGCACAACAAGGCGTTTCACATATTTTCTTTTAATTATGTACATTTGATATGCACATATGTACACCATTATATTCCATAATATACAGTAATGCATTCCAGAAATACACCCTAAACATTTAATACTTGAAACAGACACTGAAAAGGCAGGATTCACACCAGTTCCATCATTTTTTTTTTCTTTGAAGGTGTCATGTGACATTTTGCATATTATTTGTAACAGCACAAAATCGGCGGAATAACTTCAACGAAGGCCCATTTAATACGTACACACGCATCTTCATATTTAATATGTTTGCACCATATTTATATCCCTGAATACAATTTAATACAGCGGAATACTATACAGTGAAATATCTTTTTCTTACACTTCTTCTATTGGAGAGAAAAATATTGAGCTCGTTTCAGTAAATATATTAAATCATTGTAAGATTGTATGCCGTTCACCAACAGTTTTCCTCGGGACAATGAGTAACATGGAAATGAGCGAATGAAAAACATTTATATTCAGCAGAGGTTTTAACAGGATTGTAACAGATGAACCAGGAAGGACGACTCCGATTATATGTATTCTGGCTCAGACGTCTCTTCTTCAGAAAATGACTTTGATTGTCCAGCAAATGTCCCGTTCTCGTCGATGGGCACGCAGTTACCGGATGAACTGTAGCCGTGCTTCTTTCTTTGGCGTTCCTCCATTCGGATGGTGTCGTACAGACCTGTGGCTCCCTCCTCCAGTAACATGTTTCTCTCAGAGTGAGATGGTTTCATTAAGCACACGTTGCGCAGGAGCAGCAGAGCTGGTGCGTAAAGTACGTTCGCCAGACCCATGCCCAGATTGAGCTGCACAAAACCGAGGTCGTGCACTATTTTACCGGCCACGATGGGACCCAGCGCGTAGGCAACACAGTAGGAGATGTCTGCGATAGCGTACACACTACCGTACACAGACACGTGACGGACGTCTACGAGAAAAGCGAGCGTGGGTAATAAAGCTGTATCTACCAGTGCAATACCGAAACAAATGCCACACAGGGGGATTATCAGCTGCTCAAAGTTTTTGCAAGCCGGCACAATACACGAGCTGGCGCCAATGATGACCATGCCAAGCGCCCCATAAAACCACTGCAAGTGTGGATACTGCGCTCCCAGCTTGACAGTGAGATAAACACCTAATATGTGAGGGAAAAAGGCCGGGAGCCAGGTGAGCCCAATCTCCCACTGGGATGAATCCATGGTCTCCTCCATCCAGTTGGCGATGGTGGGCTCCAGGAAGGCAAGGGGAATGTTACACGTGGTCAAAGCTCCTGCCACAACTGCTATGTAGGGATCAATCATTAGTTTGTATATTGGGGTGCCAACCGGCATATTCTCTCTAGTCCTACTGGAAAAGGGCTTGAGGACAGTCAGGCATAGTATACCATCTGCCAAACATATACAGGCGAGCACAAAGAACGGCACGCGTTTGCCCGCAAACTCGTACAGGACCCCTCCGAACGGGGGCGCCGCCAGGCTTCCGAACGAGATGAACGCGAGGGCAATGCCCAGCGCGCGGCTTCTCTCTGACTCCTCCGCGAACTTGTCTGCGATCATGGCAATCCCAGAAGTGTCTGCGAACGCCGAGCCGAGCCCTTGCAGACTGCGCGCCACGAACAGAGTCGCGTAGTTCTCGGCGAAGGCAAAAATGCACGTCGAGACGAACATGATACTGAGTCCAATTAAAAGTGGGATGTCATAGCCGACTCGGTCTATGAAAGTTCCGGTCAAAGGATTGACTAAGAGCTGCAAAATGGCTTTTGAGGCGAAAAGCACGCCGATCTGCAAGTCAAAGTTCTCGTTTTGAGTGATGTTTTTTGAAGAATTACCCGTTAAGTGATGCGCCTGCTTTGATTCGCTCTCTAGGCGCGCTAAATAATCGGGCACAATTGGCACGATAACCATATAAAGCATATTGTCTAGAAGAAGTGCCACACATACAATGACTAGAATAATCCTTCTTTGTCGCTCGGGGTCCTGCATCGCAGTTCCTAACTGTTTAGTTCTTTCCCCCATCTCTGATAGTTTAACGGCGGCGGTTTGCGCCAAGCCACCCGATTCCTCCGTAGCCATGATCCACACTTTGGTCGGTTCAAGGAAAAGACTCTAACTCTCTTCTACGCTGTGCTTTTCTCCCACAGAAAGTCTGCGCACATTGGGTTGTCCAGCACTCCCTGAATAGTGAAGCCTCGGCGCGCGGACCAACTTTCCTGCTTTACCTTGTAGTCCTTCGTTGCGCGTGCATTTCCTCTCTCGCGACTGCTGTCAGGCAGTGTTGTTTCATCGTACTCGGGTGAGGACGCCGAGTCAAAAACTCACAGTCAGGTCAAAAATTCGCCTTCTTGGTTTTCCCCCTTCTTCACGCTGTCATTGTAGCAGGACGCACGGAGCGCGAATGCGCATGAATAGATGAATTCACCTGTAGCGCGATGTCATCATTTCTCCTCAGCTGTCTTCTTATTGATGCCACCCAATGCAGATGCGCTTACATGTTGATTCCATTGGAATCGCTCCCCTTTTTTTCCCAAGGATGTGACGCACTGTTTGCTACCCCCTCAAGTGGTTCCCCAACCAGCTGGGTCTTTTATGCTCATTTAACACGTCAAGCCCCTACCCAGTAACGCCAGGCTGTGCTTTGCTTTATAACTTTCAAATATTGAGCGAGCTTCTGTAACTGCTTAGTACCACAAACCTTAAGTCACCGAGCTCGACAGATATGCTGACTGCGAGGAAGATGCCTTCCGGTGCTATTTCAGTTGTTCTGCAAGAACTCTCTTACTCACTGAGAAATTATTGATCGCCGTTTTTGTTTTTTGAAAAAGAAGCCATGCGCTTTCAATTGTTTTAATAAACATACTTTTAAAGTTGGAAGTTAACAAACAGCATGTGTTTCTTTTTTTTCTCAGACAGGTTGCATTAACATGTTTTTAGGTTTCAGTTTGACGGAAAGAGGGAAAGAAAAAGATTAAATAGAAAATGACACACACAATTTGTAATCTACCCCCTACACCTACTAAGTAATTCAACTGAAGCAGAATAATTGCTATGTAATTATATCATGCAAGGTTAAAATCGGTTTCATTTGTTTGATCAAAGGTTGAGTATACAAACTGAAAATGATCATTTCTAATATGCATATTTCTATCTGTATAAGATAAAGGGCATTTCTTAACACAATATCAGCACTTTGATGCATTTCAAATATTGAATAAAAATCATTTATCGAATTTCAGCACCACGGCTGGTTGGACAGCTCCTCATCCATTAAAGCAAAGATTGATCAGCTGTAAAAACTGTGAGGATTTGTCCAGAAGCTTTCAAGGTAGCAGTGACAAGAATAAGCATTGTCATTTTTAAAGATTTGTTGTGCCTTGCAGTTGACTGACAGCCATAATGTATCGTTTGCTCTTGTTAACGTAGTAGGCTATATGATCAGTGATTTTAGTGATGATGTGACGCCATCTGCTGTGCGCTCCCGCCAGACAACTCGGTTGGACGTTATTTGCCTGGTGGAGAACAATCATTTGGGGGTTAGTGACATCTAGTGATTTGTTTGATATACTGCAGCGGATCTTAGTAGAGTATCTTAACAGGTACACCACATACACAATATTATTGCTTGATGGCTTGTGATGCAAACTTGAAGTTATTTTTAACGAATATTCAAATTAAAAAATTAGGTTGTTATGTTTTAAAATGCTTGTAATCAGATTACATTTCCTTTTTTTTGATAACTTGATTACATGTTATTTACACAATAGCATTATATGATTCAGCATTTAGCTATTGATTGTATATTTTCATCTTTTTTCAAATTTTCTCCCTAAAATAGCACATCACTTGCTGTATATACATTCTAAAAGCCTTCCTATTACACACATCAAAGTGTATTCATTCACATTTAATCAAGTGCACAGTGAAATTTCTTTAATCAGAAAAAAGTTAAACAAAAACAAATAATCTAACCTGATATACACAATCATAGCTATATAACTGCCCAACAGCGACGCTTCTTTATGTGTAGGCAAAACATTTTGTTTTGAAAACAATGATACTGTCTCTCACAGGTCACTGATAGGCTATCTATCACCTTTAAAAACTCCAATCACATTTAAAGAAGAAACCAAAAAATTACCCACTGTCTTTGAAGCTGCTACAAAGAAACCACTTTGATGACTTGTAGAAATGTAGTTGAGTGAAAAGTACAATATTTGCGTTTCAATTGTAGTGAAGTTAATACATTTCCAGAAATAATAAAACTCAAATAAAGTATAGATACTCAAAAAGTGTACTTAAGTACAATACTCAAGTAAATGTACTTCTCTGCTGTCCGCCTCAAATCAACATTTTTATAAATGACATTGTGTTAACTCCTACCACAAGATGGCCCTAGCTGAGTGTACATGTTTAGCCAGCTGTGTATAATATATATAGCATTAATAAACATATATCAAATATACAAGTTTAATAAAATATCACACTAAAAGTAATTCTAAACAGTCTGCAAACACTTCTATAGTGTACCAGTTTTTTTAAGCTTTATAAATGTTGGATCTTATTCTATTAAAATAACGTGCAAATTATACTATGATAAAATGCATTAAATTCATCATAAACAAAGAAAGCGAATAGTAAAAATAAACCTTTGCATCACATCATGATGTGCGTTTATTCATGACATGTAGTGCACTACATAATACGCATTCAAATGGTCTGTTTCCCCTGGGAGCTGTTGTTTTCATGTGCTCTTTCTGTCTTCCTCTCGCTCTCTTTTTAATCCCTCACTCTATGGCCTGTCTTTGCAGTCTATTCATTCACTGGAAATAATATGGTTTTAATTCCTTGCGTTGGCTTGGCGTGAAGCACATACGTCATCTCCCCAATCCCTCCTCCTCCTCTTCACTGGATTCGTTCCCTGAGGATCAAAGTTTTTGTGCTGTTCCAGCCTGAACCCCATTTGAATCTGATCTGAAATCATGGGAAACAAGTTCACCATGTAATCTTCTGTTTTAAAACTCACACTTTATTGGCTTTCATAGCTGTGTAATAAGCTGTAGGCTGTCTTTTATTTCAGTGTTTTGACACTTTTAGATATTTGCTCTTATTGTATTCTTATGCTGACAGGATATTCAATATGAATTATAGCTTTAAAAAATAATCAATGAATCTGGAGAAACACATTTTTACAAGCTCATAAAGTCTTTTTTTGAGTCTTGTTCAACATTTGTACTTATCTGGTGGCACGCTCTCAGCGAATTTCATTTGAGGTCGATCTTTTAAGCTGTTTCTATACTGAAACAGAATCTGTTACATACTGACCATTAGTTTGTGTTCGTACTCTGATTACCATATATTTGTTTTACAGTTTACATGCACATACTGTATAATATGAGAATACAGTGTTTGACATCAAACCGTGTGTTCTTGTCAAGTAACAAATCACAGACCCGCTGCACATGTGAAATTGAAATATGCAGGGAAAAAAATTATTAAAAATGTTTAATCCATGTGCCTGAATGAATCATAAACAAAAGGATTAAGCTAACCTTGTTGAGAAAATACAATTTCATTAATGGAGGCTGGCTCAGACAGCAGCCAAGCTAGTCACTTGTAAAATTAACCCAAGCTAAGAAATCGTTACACATCATCAGCTTTCTATTTCTCTTTATAGTAACATGAATGAGCAGTTTCATATTTCATATTTGAAATTCATGTTACTATATTGGGGATCTATTTTATGCGACATAAAGATTTAGAGCAACTGAGACTTCTTTTTCCTTTTTTCATTTAGAAATCTGTGGTGGGTGCCCATTGTGACTTTAAAAATATTTAAAACAAATACATTTTCTCAAGGTTTCTTTTAGTGCTTTAAACTGGTTGGCTGCTTAACGTTTGATAAGATTTATTACACCATGCTGAGAATGAATGGACAGTGTATTTGTTAAGTAAAAGTATTAAAACTGGACTAAACTTAGGCTAAAATAAAATACAAATAATCTGAGATAGTAAAACTAAAATGAAATAAAAATTAAAGCTACACATGAAACACTGAAAGAATTAAATCATAAAAATAATGACACCACTTTTTAAATTCTAAATTAAAATGAAAACTACAAAAGTCATGTAGGCAATATGCATATATCCCTATTCATTTCTCAATATAGTTAATATGACTTTAGTGCTTTAAATGACTGGGAACACAGCGCTCTCTAAAGAGCAATGACACACACATCAGTAATCCAGATTACACTATGTCCATAATCCTTTAAAATACAATTTCTTAAAAAAATAAAAAAAACACACAAAAAATGTGTTTTTTTTTACTGTTTTATGTCTAATTGTTCAAACTTTTATTAAATGTTTACACACAGTAGCACAAACCCAATATATTCAGTGCTAAATGTGCTAAATGGAGCTTGCGTTCTTCATTTTTCCAGTGGGGTTGACTATCACTTTTGTGGAAACGCTGCCAGCATGATCTGCCAGTTCTGTTGTTATGACAGGCTGCTTACATTTGCGTAATGATTGCATAATCTGCTTCAAATGTTGTTTAATCAAATAAAAAAAAAAATGCTTGACTTCTGGAAGCCATTTTGACCTTTTACTCTGCTGTTGAACCGTTGGATATCTGATTGTAAGCTTGTGACTGATTACTCTGGATTGCAAGGCAGCGGATCAGACGCTCTCGATCTTTGTACAATGTGTTACGTGTTATAAACTGATTTACAGTATGATTTAAAAAGTTTGGACAGTGAAATTCCATATTTATGCCAGTTATGCATTGGTTTACTTCTGTTAAACCACTGTAAATACCAGTGGTATGTTTAAAAATTTCTAATGAGTTTTGTGACTTGGCTGTCCTTCACAAATTTGGAATGATGATTTCGATTATTTAAAAAATATTGTTTTATTATCATAAGCATTCTTTCCATGCACCAAAATCTTTTTAGTGTTAGGAAAATAAAAAGTCAAAATTATTGATTTGTAAATTATGCTTGTCGTTTCTTGTCCTTTAGTTTGAGTTGTATTGTGGATTTTTGAATGCAGGATCTTTCAAATATTAGAAATAAGCAGATGTGTGCAAGTAATGTAATATAAATATCAATATCTGCAGAAGCTAAAGCCATCTCTTATGACAGCAGTGATTTGTGACCTCAAAGAAGGGGAAAGTACAATAATGGAGCCATATGAAATACAAATTAATAAAAAGTGTAGTAAGCTGTAAACCCTTGAGTAAGTTTCTTTTAAATCCAGAGACTCAATTAAGACAATGAAGTAGCCACCTATGTTTATTTCG
Organism: Enteromius unitaeniatus; assembly: GCA_032359435.1. NCBI lineage: Eukaryota > Metazoa > Chordata > Actinopteri > Cypriniformes > Cyprinidae > Enteromius > Enteromius unitaeniatus. The sequence goes on from JAUMHI010000054.1 coordinate 13,328,769, forward strand.
CTGTTGTGCATCTTGGCTGAGTTTTTACATATCAGAGGTTGCTGACAAAACATCCGCTACACATTATTCACAGGTTAATGAAAGTGCACTTGCGGAAGTCAAGCTTAAAGTGGACACAAGTGCTTTAAAAGACAAGGCAAAGACATGTGTCAGGGTTGTACATATCTATCATTTGTTCATTAGTATGTCACAAACACTGCGGCTCAGAAAAGTATATCTTTCATATGCATCCTTAAGTTTAGTGGTTATTTCCTCTGTATTCTATTTGTTTACTTCTACCTACTTATTTTACTTCTAGCTATACACTAAAATTCAGCAAGTTGTCTGGTTTTACACTTCATTATGCCAGCATATTATAGCATTTTTATTGTGTATTTATGAAGATGTTAAATAAGTTTTTGTTTAATGTGTAAAAGGAGTGACTGTCTTTGCATGCATTGTAGTCTGTTATAAAATAACATTTTGAAAAAAGCTAGAAATATGTGCATTTGATGCAATTCATAGCAAAATTACTTGTCATTACATGCTACTTTGGACGGTGATATTCAGCCTCTTTATTGAACATTACAGTCTATGTATGTAGTTATGATATTTTTGCACAAAATGAAACTACAAATAATTTCTAATACTTTTAATTAACAGCATGAAACACATTTTTATGTCACCCTACAAAATGTTTTTTTCTTTACAGTGTACAAAATACCAACAAAAAAATTTGGCATCAATTTATTATTTTTCAGATGCCAGAATGATGCATGTTAAAACAGAGACAGAATCTGCAGAGGGAAAACGAGATTACCAGTCTGAACATTTTCAATCGCAGTGAGTCTCGTGCATAATCTTTTCCTTTAGACTAATCTTGTGCAGTGGGGAATGTGTTTTCATGAAAAGCACTGTTGTTTCTGAGATTAGAAAATGTTGCTTGCCTAATTCTGTCTCATAAACTTGATGTAGACCTTTATCTAATAGCAAAAGATTTCCCTATGTGCAAAATGAAGAACACTTTATTTCCTTGGTGTGCCAAAGTGTACATTCTGGTTAACATGAAATAAATTAATGCACCGTAGAGATTGTAAAAAGTATTGTAGTGTTAAAGCTAGTAGTAAATGAGTTTCTTTTTTGTAGCAGCCACATTTTCACTAATTGTAACATTTAAAAATCAGTTTTAATGTACAATGTAATCGCACTTATGCAAAAAAATATCATAAGTTTGACCGAAACCTAAAACTATTGTGTTTCAGAGCTGCATATATGGAAGCAGCTTAACCTTTATTAAATGATGGCCACAAATTCTCTTCTTAAATGTTCTTTGCAATGATACAGATGAAACTGGACCCCATTCTGTAACATTTCCATTAGGAGCAGCTTATGTGCTTTGTCAAAATATCACAAATTGTATTACTTGCTGAAATCTTCTATATTAAATATAAAAGACCAAACTACCATAAACACATATTCCACTCTCATGTCCACAAATACTCCACAAAAATACTGCAAGAATGACGTAAGCAAACAATTCCAATAAAGCAAGTGTCATACCTGTTAGAAACTACCTGGACATTAACGGTTATCACATTGTTAGTTTATTTGGTCTTGTTCTCAATAGCAGAAGACTCAATCTTTTGGCCAGTGAGCAGCTGCCAGATTCCTCCTCTGTAGTTCTCATTTCCAAGGGAGTACACAAAGACGTTGAAAGTAGGAGAAGTCTTAGCCAAAATGGGTGCAATCTGTAAGAATTTGTTCAGAACACATTCATTTTATGCATACAGTACTAAATAAATAGTTAAACAATTTGTTATTCATCAGTTTGTGTATTTACACCACAGTCTCCAAATTTTTTTTTATCAAAAAGCCAGTAAAATTTAAAACAACGAGTTTAAAATGTAACATATTCCTGTGATGGCAAAGCTGAATTCTTCAGTGTTCAGTGTCACATGATCCTTTAGCTATTACGAAACAAACAAACAACCAAAAATGTGTTGTGCTGCTTAATATTTTTGTGAAAATTGTTCTAATACTGATTCTTTAATTTATATATTGAATATAATGAATATGGTCTTAAAAGTGCACACTCTGAGCTTTAATATGTACCTCTCCCTTTTTCAAGGGACCATAAGTAATTAGACAATAAACTCAAAAGTTGTTTCATGGACAGATGTAGGCTATTCCTTCATTATTTCAACATCCATTAAGCAAGTAAAAGGTCTGGAGTTCGTTGTGCCATTTGCATCTGTAAGCTGTTGTTGTAAACCGGTGAGATTGCCATACAAGTGAAACAGACAATTGTTAGGCTTCAAAAACAAATCAAATCCATCAGAGAGACAACAGGAACAATAGGAGTGGTCAAATCAACAGCTTGGTACATTCTGAGAAAAAAAGAATGCACTAGTGAACTCAGCAACATAAAAAGGCATGTGCATCCACAGGACAACAGTGGTGGATAATGGGAGGATCCTCTCCATGGTAAAGTAAAACCCTTTCACAACATTCAGCCAATAGATGAACACTCTCCAGGAGGTACTGTAGTTGTGACACTGTCAAAGTCTACGATCAAGAGAAGACTTCCCAAGAACAAAGACCACAAGGTGTAAACAAAGCCAGAATGGCGGGAAGAAAAAAGTCTTGGAACAGCTCATTATCCAATGCATACAGCATCATCACTGAAACATGGTGGAGCAGACTGACAGCATGAGTGTACAGGGCTTCCAGTGGCACTGGGTCACTGGTGGTAAGTGATCATGTGAAAAAAGACCTCCAACAAAAACAACCTTATACGTCATTAATTTGTACGAATGACTACACCTAATCCCACCCCTAAATCTATCTGTTACAAAAAATCCTGCAAAATCATGGTTTATAGGGTTTTATGAACTCTTGATCACATGGTCCCGCCTTATGACGCACCGCTCTACAAACACTAACCCTGAATCGAGAGCCAGATATAATAGTTCAAAACATGAATATGCAAATGTCCTGGTGCCGATAGGGGCACAATTGTAGTATACACTCTTATTGGTCTTTTTTCACCACTCTTATACAAATGAGCTACACAGGCTTATTGGTTTGGAGGTCAGGTTGGCTTCACTTCCTGAAGACAAAAAGGCGTAAAGATCCACAAACAAACAACAAACTGAAGTCAGCAGCAGTAAAGGCCTGGCAAAGCATCACAAAGGAGGTAACCCAGTCTCTGGTGATGTACGTGAGTTGCACACTAGGCAGTCATTGCCTCCAAAGGATTCTCAACAAAATCGTACAAAATTGTATTTTATTATTATTATTATTTATTTTTCCAATTACATTTGAGTGTAATTATTATTTGTATTGATTGATTCCTAAGCATTTTATTTTTGTTGAACCCCTTTAAAGCTTAAAGTGTGCACTTTAATTCCATCTTGATCGGCGAAAGAAATGGATGCGTTGTGTTAATTCCATTAAAAAAAAGAAAGGTAACAGGGTCCAAAATAATGCATTAGTTGGGCATTAATTAATGATTAATTTGTTCACAATTAATCATTAGTTGGGCAAAAACACACTAGTAATTAATGATTAACCTAACATTTCAAGGGCCCGAATTATGCATTAGTTAGTACTAGTAATTTCTGATTAACTTGTTCACAATTATGCATCCGTTAAGCATGAACACATATAACTAGTGATTACCTGAACATATAATAAGGGCATATTAGCTGTTATTTACAATTAATTAGTCATTTTAAAAACAAACATTAATCAAACTTCCTTTATTAGCACTAAATTAGTGGCACTTTAGCCTTAATTATTACCTTATAGTCTATAAACTTGAATATTACTCAATAGGTGCCATAATTAATATGGATTTAAGTTTCACTTTAGAATAGGGGGTCAAATTCCATTTATTAGCTTAATATGTATTAGTTAATATATAAATATATTAGTTAATTATTAATTAGTAGCTTATTTTTGTTTATATCCTAAATGTATTTAGATTTTTTTTGTTTATAGTCTTTAAAATGACTAATGAATTGTAAATAATGGATAATATGCCCTTACTATATGAACAGAAAACCATTAGTTATACACATGTTCATGCTTAAGTGATACATAATTATTAAATCATAAATTACTAGTTTATTTCTGCTTAAATAATGCATAATTTGGGCCCTTAAAATGTTAGGTTAATCATTAATTACTAGTGTGTTTTTGCTCAACTAATGCTTAATTGTGAACAAATTAACCATTAACTAATGCTTAACTAATGCATTCTGAGCCTCTATTCTGAAGTGTTACCGAAAGAAAAAAGGAAAAACAGGTGGCTTTTTATTAGGTAGTGTATTTTTATATTAGATTTACTGTATCCTTTATGACTTTTTATTTTCTTCTGTGGAACACAAAAGTTGTTTTACTGACACAAAACCAAACTTTTCAGTATCTTTTGTGTTCTACAGAAAACATAAAGTTTGGTAAATGATTCATGTTGCGGTCTTCTGAGTCGGCTATGCTTTAAACATGATTTTCTTACCATTCTAAGTTTAGGAGAGACGAGGGTTGCGTTTTCCACAGCAGCATAGTAAGCCAGGATACCATAGGGGCCCCAGCAAAACAGCATGGACTTCAGAGGAGTGCCACAGTTGAACTGCACAGGAGATTTAGTCTTAGTTGGATTTCTAAGTCACATGCTGCAGATTTAACTTTGATGTAACATATACACCATTAAATATTCTACTGTTCTGATGAGTGAACAAACACAGAGCTCACACTTTTAAAAAAAGAGTTAATCTGAACTAATGCCATAATTAGGCATGAAGGCTCAACAAAAACACAGTAAAAAAATGTACTGTAGATCATTTTAATGAGAAAAACAAAACAAAAACAAACTTAAAGTGATTCTGTGCTTATATTTCAGCTTTATTCCATTTAACATTTAAAGTTAAGTGTGGTTGTCTTAACTGTCTGTAAGGAACTCCTCTTCCTTTTTAATCACTTTCGTATTGGTGTGCATGCAATTTCTTGTGTTACATAATAGTTCTGTTTTAGAGAAGAGTTCAGTAGTTGTTTCAGAGATGCCTTTGTGCTCCCAAGCAAAACTTTTCTTTGACCTACTCAAACCCTGTGAATAACGGTCTTATGCAATGTGAGGAGAAATGTATACTCTGTTGTTTTCATGTACCCTTTGGTTTCACATGTCAAATTCTAATATGGAACAGAGGATACTTTACCTTGGCTTGGCCAGTCTTCTTGAATTTCCTATCAATGGATTGATAGGAAGACAGCACAACAAACATCTGAATGCCCATGTTGAAGATGGACATGGGGATCAGGTAAGACACATAGTTCCTGTGCAAAAGGACAGACATAATTACATTATAGATCTTATTTCACGGTCAACAGGTTTACAAGGAAATGAGAGTCATGTGACCTCACCGTGACCCTAACATTGCTTTTTATGTGGATCACATTTGAATATATGGGTCAAAATGGGACTGAAGGGGACACTGGTGAACAATGGCATGTTACAATGTTATAGTAATCATACAAAATGATGTGATTTATGAATGTAGTATATAACTGTGCATTTTACCTGTCACCCTTGCTGTAGTCCAGTGTGCAGCAGGTCCTCAGGGGCTCATAGTCATACTCTCCCCAGCCAACCAGAGGCATGGCGGCCCAGAAGGCAGTGAAGAGCCAGATGAAGATAACCAGGGTGATGACACTGCTCCACTTCAGCTTTGTCCCTAATAACACAAGGTATTAATCAAATAATACAAGTTATTCTGTTTATACTGAAATGTACTAAATAAATACAACAGCAGTACTGGTATCATAATAGCATTTTTTCAACAGCTAATTATTAGCTATTGGATGCATAAGAACAAAGACAAAAGAAAATGTATTGCTTAAATAAATAATAGGATATAGATATTTTATGAACCATGGGCCATACTAGGAACTGAGCATCTTCAAGAAAGAAAGAAAGAGGCATGCAAGCGTTCTTAATGTTACTAAATCTCTGGAGGCTGAGGCACTATCTCTGATGCCTCTTTTTACTTTTAAAACCTGTATTTTTTTATATTAGTGTAATATTCTGGTATGGGGCTCAAAAATATTTGCTGAATTACGCATTAATTTATACAAAAAACATCTTTGAACAGTTTTGAACCATTGTGTATTATTATTATGCTAGTTTAATGAACATGGCTGTTCACTGAGATTCTGAAAAGAATGGCCTTTGGTGAAGCCTATATACATTGTTAATGCCTTCGGCAGGTGGTCTTGGCAACATGGGTGGGCTGAAGTAGAACAAAGCATGTTGAATATCCTGCTGATGTGGTAAGAAGCATCCCATTCTTTCTTTTACTTTTGCTACTCACTTGTGCAGTACTGGTGGTATCTGTCCCAAGCAATAGCAGCAATAAAATTGATGCTGGCAAGAGCAGTCATAAAGCCCTGGAATCCATGGGTTTGGCATCCGTCTGATCCATAAGGCCAGTATCTGGAGTTTCAAGAAGACAGAGGTATTTAAAAAGATCACAGTTTGCTGGTTGATGTTCAAAGCTTATGTTGTTTTTCTGTATTGATAATTCTAAATTAGTAGTCATATGTTATGTATTTGTCTCAATGACAGATTTTTCTAACTTGTTTCCTCTTTCTTAAATATTGGATCACATCAGTGTTTTGGAACATGGTAGCTGGTTTCTGGCCCAAACGGCTCATTAGCTGTTTTCCAAAACAAACAGCTGATTTGTTTCCAACAGTTGGAAACCAACAACCATGCTGGATTGTCCAACAATGAATTCCTGCTTACAATCATCAATCAATCAATAAATAATACTTTCCCAGCCTGGCCAACCTGGTGTTGCCAAAAAAAAGCAGTCGAAAATGCTCAAAACTTCTCTAAAACCAGCGAACAAACCAGTCTTTCCAGACCATCGAGACCAAAACCTGAAAATCAACTTTTATGGATTGTGATATTTACTTTAGCAGGGATGTAATTAAAAGACACATTTCGTCACAATATCGTGCACTCTCAACCCTATAACTTAACAGTTGCAGTTTAGTCATTAATTAGTAAAATACGCCCCTCTCTAGCAGCATTACATCACAGCTGTATTTACACACTACACCCGTGACGCAGGGGTTCCGTCAACATCATCATCAACACACAAACGTGCGCGTGCTCACCTCAGAAAACTGGAGAAGGCAGCAACAGTGGCGTTCATAGAAATACCCATATCTGCCATGGCCAGACTGAACACGAGAAAATTACTTGGAGTCCGTAATTCTCTTATTTTAAGAAAAGCAACAACGGTGACAGCATTCAGGAAGAACCCGAGGAGACCTTCAGAGGACACAGAAAACGTGCGAACATTCAGACCCCAAAAACAGCGCGGTTATACAACAGTAACATACATTCAGTCACATCTTCACATAGACGGTTACATGACAGCGTTATGTGTTTATTTTTTTCAACCGTTTTGCAATAAAGCGCATCTTATTATGCACATCCACAAAGTAAGACACGTGATCGTCTTTTTTATTTTATTTTATTTTTTTACCTGAACATAACTCTTACCCTCCACGAGTAGACAAGATCCCAGGGAGAACACATCAAACTCGGAGAATCCCTCCGGTAATGGATACGACGTCACCATTTTGAAGGCAATTCTGATACCAAACTGTGCCGTATGACAGTCCGCTCGCGCGCGCGATGTGCCTCAGTGTGTTCGATCGAAGCCGTCTTTTAAAGGAGCATTTCACGTGAAAAAGCATGAACGTAATTATGTAAAGCCCTTTCCCTCTGCCTCAATCCGCGCAAGAATGTCTTAATGAATATAACAACTCCTACCATTGACCCCTAATACGTATTTACACGGGGCGACTGTAAAGCGCTCATTCAGTTACACAACAAGCCTTTGTGTGTCGGACGCTCGAGCGCTCTGATGATAAGACCGAGGTGCATGGGAACCAGTCCAGTCTGTGCCAATTCAGTGCCTCGGGTTCTGTTGTCGAGGTGTCACTCCTGACACTAACGGACATTGTATACCAGACAGTTTGCATAGGGATAATAAGAGAAACAATTACTTTTCTCAATTGTATAAGACTTTGCGGTTTGGAGAAATGGTATAGATCAAAGAAACATCTTCTTACATATAGCATATTCACTAATAGATTAGTCGTTGTTCTGAGAAATAGCTAAAGGGACTTTAACAACATTAAACCTTTATAAAATCACAATAATAAGCTGTTTTTGGTGCTGAAATACAAACATTTTGAATATTTTTGAATAGCCTATCTGAATTGCATTCATTAAAAGGCCCTTTGTTTCCTGATTGCATTATTCATACATGACTGAGAGCAAAATAATAAAGTACAAAGAGTAACACTGATACACTAACCTACATTTATCAGGTAAGCTTTAATCAGATCTTCATTTATCAGTGTTTTATCATACTGGGTCTTACATATACGATGTGTAATTTCCACATATTACTGTAAAGTAAAAGATACGTTTGGTTTTGCTAGTGCAGATTGGATTAGCTGTCTTAAATTCATTATTTAAAACAATACAATTTTTCTTGATTTTTTTTTTTATGCAGAGTAGAGAAATTCTGTTTTATATTTACAACTTTAGAACAGATGACCTGGTTCCAAGGTTCAAACCATGTTGTGTTTACAAACCTACAGTAGCATAAGCAAATAGGCTTCTGGCAAAAATAGCTCTTGTGGTCCAACAGTTACAGGAACACAGTCTCATTAAACAGAAACACACCATACCGGTTTTATACCACGGAAAGTTTGACATGTTGACCTTTCAGAAAGGAAATGTGTGGAAAGTTTTAATTCCTCTGCATTTGACACTTAATCCAGAGACTCAAGAAAGATTTTGAAATATTTATTATCATTTCTGCCCGTTTCCTAATGCTTTTTGCTTACCTTGGCTTGTATCTGTCCACATAATATTACCAACATTTAATAACATTGTATTTATAAACCCTAACAACAGGCTCTAAGGAAGAGCAAGCTGCCGGTCAGCCAAGGCCTAACAGGATTACATGAAGGAAAATATTTTAAAAATCCTATTGGACACGCCACTCAACAATAGCTGTCTGTTAGTTAGTCTGGCATCTTTCATGCTAATTATTACCAGAAATGATTGTAAATGTTTAACAGGTAAATACTGCAATATTATTTACAACATAGAAATAAATATTTATTTTTACAGATGTTGGAACAGTATTTCAACTCTCCCTATATGTTCAGTACAATAACGCCTACAGTATAGGCGATGGTGACTGGTACAGCCAAAACAGAGCAGCTTCCAAAAGTATCATCAGCTTACACAGAAGTGATGCAACACATTTCATAGTCCGGCTGCAAGGTAGAGGATGGTTTGAAAGAGAGCTGGATGAGGGATGGGCATTCAACATTATGGCCAATTCAGAAATCTTTCCTCCCTATAATTAACAGCTGTATCTCTCTGTAGCCTATCAGATTCCAAGATGCGCCCGCATCTAAATGAAAATAACGCGCGTGCTTTCGCTAATCCTGTGTGTCCTTTTTATCTGCTGGACTCGTAGCAGTCAGATCACTATGGGACATCGGAGCAGAGCGACGATGACATGCTGGTTATTTTTCCCATAATTGCAAGTGGATGGTTTTTCATTAAAACTACGTTCGGCGGTGTTTTGTTGACACGAGAAGCGAAATGTCTCTTACTTTCTTTTTGGGTCTCCTACTGGCATCTGGTGGCTTTCCACTTGTTCGGAGCACCTGTCCTTCCCAGTGCAGCTGCTTTTATCATAACCTGAGTGATGGGTCAAGAGCCAGGTGAGTCTGTGCTTTATTATCTCAGCTGTAGCCCATTTAATTCATGCAGTGCATTTTGCACTTGTTCTTTTTTGCGTGTTCTGGCTACATACTGAGTGTAATACAGTTTATGATATATATTTGCACACTATAGGTATTTACTTATTTATTATAATTGTATTAGCACTTAGAGTTTTAAAATATGGAAATTTAAGTTCAAAGTTCTTTAATTTTCATTGCGCAATATGGGTGGAATATTTGAATCAAATAATAACTCGATTTATGTTTTTGTTGTTTTGTTTTTTTACAAGCATTTGAAGCGCCAAAGACCACTGGTTTTAAAGATCCGTTTGCGCTTGCTGTCAAATCTTATTGCTCTTTATTCTTGTTTCTAATGCGTTTTGCAGGAGCGTGATTTGCAACGATCCCGAAATTTCCCTCGTCCCAGCCACTTTCCCAGGCGACACCTCGAAACTTCGGATTGAAAAGACTGCCATCAAGAGGATCCCGAGCGAGGCTTTTAGCTACCTCTCTAACTTAGAATTCCTATGGATGTCATTTAACGTTTTGTCCTCCCTCAACTCGGACAGTTTTCGTGGTTTGTACAGTTTAGAGGAACTAAGGCTCGATGGTAATTCGCTCACTGCGTTTCCGTGGGAATCCCTCATGGACATGCCCAGTCTGAGGCTACTCGATATACACAACAACCAGCTGTCCTCAATACCATCTGAGGCTGCTCTCTACATGAAGAATTTAACCTACCTGGATTTATCTAGCAATAATCTGCTGACAGTGCCATCTGAGGTCCTCAATACTTGGCTGACAGTCAAACCCATGCAGGGAGCAGAAAGTTCAAAAATGATTCTTGGTAAGTTTTTCCTTTGTCTTATTTTCTTGATTTAAAATATCAATGTTATTATATATTTTGTATATCTGTATATTTAATTATTTATATAGATTTATTATCTATATAATTATTATTTTATATATATATATATTATTATATATTATTAAATATATTATTATTATTATTTATATATATTTCTTAAAATGTACTGTTTAATTCAGTGTTTCTTGCTAACTTGCTTGCATTCTTTTAAGTAATGTATTAACAATTTCTGACTAAAACCCATTTAAATTTAAAATACAACACTGTATTATAAATAGATTTTAAAAATAAGTAAAATGCAAAGAATGAAAAAAAATTATCTCTCACAATTAGAACTTTTTACTACAATCATAAAAGTTCACTAAATTTAAGAGTTTTGTTGAAACTTTCCACTGATCATTTGTTTTGCCCCAGGTCTTCATGACAACCCCTGGATGTGTGATTGTCGATTATACGACCTGGTCCAGTTCCAGAAGTCTCCTAGTCTGTCAGTGGCTTTCATTGACACAAGACTCAGGTGCGCCGATCCAGAGAGCCTCTCTGGAGTTCTGTTTAGCGATGCTGAGCTCCGGCGCTGCCAGGGGCCTCGTGTCCACACGGCCGTAGCCCGGGTGAGGAGTGCAGTGGGCAACAATGTCTTGCTGCGATGCGGAACCATAGGAGTTCCCATCCCCGAGCTGGCCTGGAGAAGGGCAGATGGGAAGCCACTGAATGGGACAGGTGAGTCAGCACAGAGGCATGCAGCTAAGCAGCACCTGCCAGAAGTGCTACTGCACAGTGATTACACAGCTGGCACGGACACAACGATGCACTGTGATTACACAAAACTAATTAGTACTTGCATTTTGAACGAATGTACTCAAGCGCTGTTTTTCTCCTTTCAATTTTGCAGCTCAACTGGAGAATTCGAAGGAGGGAATCGTTTGGTCTATTTTAAGCGTGCCTGCAGTGTCCTATCACGACACGGGAAAATACATTTGCAAAGCAACAAATTATGCAGGGAGCGCAGAAGCCGTCATTTCTTTGATCATAAGCGATGCCCCCAAAGCTGACAATCCGACTGTGGATCCAAAAATTAAAGGGAAGTCCAAGAAGCCCAACCCAATAGTAAAAGCAGCCTATCAAGAAAAACACATAGTCACATATGTTTCCCCAACTCCCAAAAATGCACTACCACTTGGTGCCACCGTGAGTTACACAGGCCCATATCCAGGTATGGAAAGCGACAATGCCGCTAACAGTCGGACGAATACCCAAACGGCCAGTCCTGATGGGTTCCTAGAGACAAATCTGAGCAATCTGGCCGCGAACACATCCTCGCTGCAGCAAGACCCCGACAGGGTTGTGCGCTCTGTAAAAGTGATTGGCGACACGGACTACACTGTGTGTCTGAACTGGAGGGCACCCACTGCCAAGAACACGACTGCTTTCAGCGTCCTCTATGCTGTGTTTGGCGAGAGGGATATGCGAAGAATTAACGTCAGTCCCGGCAACAACCGGATCATCATCGAGGGACTGGTTCCAAAAACCAAATACATCGCCTGTGTGTGCGTCAAGGGGCTGATTCCCAAAAAGGAGCAGTGTGTAATCTTCTCAACAGATGCAGCAGCTAGCGCTAATGGAACCCAAAAGCTCATTAATGTAGTAGTAATCACGGTTGCCTGCGTGATAGCCGTGCCTCTGACTGTGATCGTGTGCTGCGGAGCACTTAAGAGGAAAATTAAGAAGTTTCTAGGCAAAAAATCCAAAGACATTCAGGACTCGTATGTTACGTTTGAGACTCTGTCTCCCAGCACCAAGGCCAAAGGCTTGGAAGGGGAATATCTTAACAGACTGAATGCAGAGGAGTCCAACAGACTGCTGTCAGCCCGGTCCAGCCTAGACTCAGAGTCCACGGCTAAGATTGAGGGACAGCCCAACGAATACTTCTGCTGACAATATCCCTCAGCCACAATTCCACCACGCAGCCATCACAGTATCCAGGCCCAGCCGCAGTACCTGAGTGCACATAACCTGTATCAGCAGTACATGACTGGCCATCCATGAAGAATCTCCGGGATACTTTGCATAAGCAACAAAGTGCACAATTGAAGAGTTTTATGTTGTCTTGGTAAAGTTGCACTTTGTTGCTGTGCTTTTGGACTTGGTTCTAAACTAAGCCTTTGGCTGTTGGTGGGGTTGTGGCTGAGCAATCCCAGGAACTTGTAGATATGGACTTTTACCCCTTCAGCTAGAAGGAAATGAATTCAAAGGGAAATGTTCATATGCATTCTTGTTTATTTGTATATGTGGATAGAAATCCATTAATATGTAATAATACTATTATTATGTAAAGAGTTGGGGATTCATTTGCACAGTTTGTTCATATAAACATACTTCTAATTAGACTAGGGTAACACTGTAATGAAACATATCAATTGTTTTCTTAATTGGTGTAGAAAATAGTTTTTACTAAGACATTGGAAGTAAGTTACTTAAATAGCAAGTGACACATTGAATTGAACATAAAATTTACATTTTCTCATAAGCCACACTCCGATAATCTTTATTTGTAAAGTTGATTTTATTTTTACAGTGTATGCACCAGCATTGTCATCATTGTGTATGTGAAATTAGGCTATTTCTGTTTGTTTATCATGTGAAACTTGTGCCACCTGAACCATTCAGAAGTACCCATTTATGCTTCAAAATAAATTTTGTATATATATTTTACAAAAGTTTACATTGCTCTCTTTTTTTAAAGGCAGTAGTAGGTCAGACCTACAATTAAGGTCCAATCAGTCTCTCACGGGGTAAGTCAAGGATTACTGATAATAGGCTTTGCTCAACTCTACCTGCAGTCATGTCGTGAGGAGACACGAAACGGATGTAACATTATAGGAGACTATGGATGCCTCGATTATATTTTGTTTGTTTGTTTTCTTTCTTTTATTAAGTCATATCAGCTCTGAGTGTTTTCCTGGATGCTCCTGTGGGACTGACCGTAATGGGAGGTTAGTTGCAGCTCCTTTTAGTACACACAGTATTAACAGACGTCAGCAGTGGCATTGAGCAAAGATGATTGTTGTGTTGAGAATAGGGTTAGCAGAATGCGAGCGCTATGCTCTGTAAATATGAATATATGTGATTAGAGTAAATATTTTTGCCCCTTATGCTAAAGAATAAATAATAAAAAAAGGGTTCTACAGTGTGTGTGATGTTATATTTCTATATATATTTTATATTTATGTACGCCTACTTATTATTTTAGAATTGCTGTGCCTGATAGTACTGTCTACATGCCAAGCATTTTCTCCAGAGAAAGGAAATACTTCTGCCTGCTGTGATAATTTTTTATGATCTTTTTTTAACAACATCGGAGAGTAGTTTGTCCCACGTTATTATTTAAGAGTTGAATTCTGAAACATTTTGTACTATTTTTTTTAATAAATCCAAAGTTTCGGGTTATCCTTTTCTTCAAAAAAAACCCAAAAACTGAAAGTATGGATTTTTTTTCTAGGTCACTCACTTGTATGGAAGCGCCATTATCCGGCATTCCTGAGGACATACCGGAAAATGTAACTAAAATCCGAATAGAGAAATCACTGCTAAGCGAGCTACCAAAAGCAGCGTTTTCGCACGTGAAGTTATTAAAGCATCTCTGGCTAAACTTCAATGACATCGCCATCATAAATATCAAAAGTCTGGAAGGTTTGGGCCACTTGACGGAGCTTCGGTTGCAGGGAAACAAACTGCGTTCAGTACCATGGACAGCGTTTGAGGAAACCCCCAACCTCAAGATCCTGGACCTGAAGAACAACCGCATCGACGCCCTCCCTGAGCACGCGCTAAAGTTTCTACCAGGCCTGACCTACTTAGATCTGTCCTCTAACCAACTCTCGGTCATTTCTAAAGACGTCTTCCTGAATTGGCCCCTCTATCACACAGAAAACAAGCACGAGCTACCTACAGCGTCTAACGTCGTTCTGGCGCTTCATGAAAACCCGTGGCTCTGTGACTGTCGCCTGGGAGGTTTCATTGAGTTCATCAAATCGCTGAGTCCACCGTTCATTCTAATGAACTCATATTTGAAATGCTCTAGCCCCGAATTCAAGGCAGGGAAATTTTTCCACGAGGTCGATCTGAAGACGTGTGTGAAGCCTGAGGTCAGCTCCCCAGACACCAACATCACCGTGCCGATAGGGGGAATCATCACGCTGACATGCTTTGCCACGGCCAGACCTGAACCTGCTGTTCGGTGGATATATGGTCTTAAGATACTAAGAGGATTTCGTGGTAAGAGATATTCCAGTAAAACATGTTTACATACGTTTAAATTCACTTAAATGGATATCTTTATTTAAAAATTAGGTGCTTAATCCCTCAATTAGTGCACACATATACTATTGCAATTGCAAATGGAGTAAAAACACCACCTTTTGTAAGTTACAAAATTACAGAAATGTTTAAATCTTGTTTTACACAGTTCAGTTATTAAAATATTTAAATATTTTAAACATATATGTTAAAGTTTCTAAAAAGCACTCAAAAGACAATATCAAAAAAGTTTTTAGTAGCATTTTTAATATATATATATAAAACAACAACTGGAGCAATTTCCAATGGTCTATTGTGATACTGTCAGAGATGTATTGAATAATGCATAGCCTATACATATTTTTTATACTGGTATAATTAGGGGTTTGAGCGCGTATTGTAATTGTTAGGATTTTTTTTAATTATTATAATTGTTCTTCTCTAAGACTGATCGTAATGATGAGATTAAACTATTTATTTATTAAATGTAGAGACAGTCTCTGTAATCAAAACAATGACGATCTTTCGAAATTAGGTGCCCCCAACTAAGCAAGCTAGAGGTGACAGTGGCAAGGAACCAAAACCCCATACGTGAGAGACTGGAGAAAAAAAAACCTTGGGAGAAACCAGCCATAGTTGGGGCCAGTTCTCCTCTGGCCGGACACCCAGCACTTAACTTCACTTAAAAATAAGAGAAAGACAGACTAATATTAGCATAGATGCCATCCTTTTACTAACAAGTATGTTAAAAACCTACTTTTGCGAACTAGTCCCTGTTTGTTTTGCTCAATCTTGATCAAACCACTGCAGTAATAATCTATGGAGACTCTCTAGATCAATAGATTTTTGTCATTTGGTTAGCTATAATTGGCTCATTTAGAAAAGGGGAGTGGTCAAGTAAACCAATAAGCCTATAAAACTTAAAAAAACAACAACTTTACTCTAAAGTTTGAAACTTTACGAAAAATGGTTGAAAACATGAGTCACATAACTCAACAATTATGCAAAGTTTCATGGAGATCGGACAATAGGTGGAGCTATAACAGCTAAAAATGCCTCAAAAACACAGTTTTTCAATATAAAATTTCAGAATTTTAGAACATGTTCATATATTTACAGAAACATCTTTATATCATATGATAGATCTCCTCATTCTGAACTACTTTGCCTCTGGGACTAATACTGTCAATCAAATTGTTCATTAAATATTCTCAGTTATGTTAAAAAGCTACTTTTGCAAACTAGTCTCAGGTTTTTGGCCCAATCTGGATCAAACCAATACAGAACCATTTTTTGGACTCTAGATTAATAATTAATCATTAAATATTGAATTGTGTACTTTGTTTAGCTATAACAGAGTCATTTAAAAAGGGGTGTGGCCACATATACTCAAAAGCCTTTAAAACCTAAACAAAAACACAAAACTTTATGAAACGTGGTTAGAACATGTGACAGATGAGTCTTAGCAAGCATGCAAGCTTTCATGTGTAGCACTATAACCATTGAATAAGTCCTCAAAAACAGAATATTTCCAGAGTAAATGACCTTAAATCCCTCAAATATTCACTTATAGACTATATTTTGCTGCTTGCAGCTATATTCTATTATTATTTTTTAATTAATTTGAAATTATTTTTTGGCATCTTAAAAATATGAGTCCTGGAGCACAGCACTAATATATCTCATAGCTTTACAAATAATCTATATAATAATCATCATAAAAAGCAATCATATAAATTGTGTAAATCAATAATATATTTAGCATATTTATTTTATAAAACAATAATGCATATTTATATAGATTTCTTCATAGCAGTAATTATACATTATTGTTGTTATTGTTCAATTGTCTCATTTTGAAAACTGTTTATTGTGTATTCAGAGATTCAGAGCCATGTGGATGAGGACACTATCAAGTCTCAGCTGATCATTCCTTTGCTCCATCCGGCCGATCGAGGGCTCTACACCTGCACTGCCAACAATTTCATCGGCAATTCCTCCATCAGTGTTTTTCTGGATGTGAAGTCTCCAGAAGGCTCTGTGTCTCATTCCTCAGGCTTCCCTGCTGCCATCGCTGAGGAAAATGTTTACATCGATATCCGCATTGCCAAGCAGACAGTGTATGGCATCACGATCGAGTGGCATGCTGTGACAGACAATCCAGCTGAAACCTGGTTCACCATCCATTTTGGCCGATACGACACACTCAAGAAGGAGCAGATATACATCGGGCCAGGTATCAACACATACTCCGTCACAGACCTGCTACCAGCCACTAAATATGAAATCTGTGTTACTCTAAAAAACCAGGCTCCTCAGAAAGGCCAGTGCATTGTATTTGTGACAGGCAGTGATTTCAATGAGATGGAGCAGAGAGAGAAGCTTATTCATATCATCATCATTGTACTTGCCATGGTGCTCGCTGTGCCCGCGGGAATGTACGCATGCACCACCGACACCAAGTTCAACTGCTTCGAGCGGTGCACGGAGATATGGAGAAACAGGAGACATTCGGAACGCTCTCACACTTCTGATGAGAACCAGGGCACGTTTGACAGTCTCCAAGCAGCCAGCGATGAAGGCCTCTGCAAGGAGTCCAGCAAAGAGAGGAAAGCCAGGAGAAGATCTGCAGAGAAGATACAGAAACCAAAGAATGAACGAAGACCGACAGCTGAGCTTTACTGACACCACACGCACTCAAAGACAGATATAGATTCATTAATACCCATGAAAGCCTCCATTTTAATTACATTGTGACATTTATCCAGCTTGAGTGGAGATCCGAGTAAAGTTAATATGCTTATTATGGATGCCACAGTCTTCTGAAGAGAGTCTCAACTGGTCATGAACTCATGGATCAGCTGCTGCTGGTCAGGATTTTCCAGATAAACTAGTAAAATCCATTGAATCTCTAGTGTAATTAAACAGAGACGAACAAATGCAGTTTGACAACTTGTGAAAATTAGAAGTGCACAAAACATAGACAAAACAATTACTGTATATAAAATTTTATTTTTTATCAGTTTATTATATATGTTATATTATATATTTGACTCTAAATGATAATAAGGGTACCTAAACCTAAAATAAATTATTAAATTCATTGGCATGTTTTATATAACAGATTTATTTTAATGTAGCGCTAATGCAAACACAGGCATACAAAAGCAGATTAGAATTTTTTATGCTTGTTCCATATCATGTCAATCCAATAATATTTTTTTGAAATGGACACAGGCATCAACATGCGAGCAGTTTGATATACGCTGCATACAGGCAGTAAAAAAGAAAGTAAAACTGCCTTTAACTTGATGTTTTGGAAAATAAACATTTTGTCTCCTAAAGTATACTTTTTCTTTTTAAAAAAAAATGAGTAATAGGTTCTGTATTTGTCTGTCAGTAAATGTATAAAAGTATATTTCAACTATTTCTGTAGTTGATTCTGAGATATGTATATAAATGTTTAGCACACATACCTAAAGTATGATAGATTGTGGACAGTGCAGGGCTTTACAATTTGAAGGCTTTACAATTTCATTCAAGAGATTTTTGAAGACGCATGAAATAACAGGCCAAAGGGTTAGCGTTGTTAAACTGTGCCATTCTGCACCAATCTATGCTTGTTGACAGTTGCGCTTAGTTTTTTTTCATTGTGGTGCTGCTAAATCAGGATAAAAACATACAGTACGTAACAGATCATGAGTCATCAGACGCGCTACGTCACTAAAGCAGAGCACAGTTCTCTATATATGGTACACTTATATCCACGATTAGAAATCTATAGACGGAACTTTTTGTAAATGGTTCTAAAAGATATGCTTTGGTACTGGAAGAGTGCTGAAAGAAAACAGATCTTTGTTATGTATTTCAGTGTTAAACTTTCGAGTGTCCTAAATTTACATCACTTTACAGGTCTCTGTGACCTTAACCAGAGGGCTCCAAAATCAACTAGTCAGAATGTACATATCTTGGTTTGAATGTTCTGTTTTTCTTTTATCCTAGTCCATCAGTGCACTTTGCAAGTTTGTAATCCTCTCTAAAAAACCCAGTAATCCTACTCGCTTCCTACAGGGTATAATTCCATGTCATTTGTGCTTTTACCCCCAGTGCTGCTTTTACTGAAAACAGACTTTCCTCATCACAGCAGTTTTGTCTCATGTACTTTATAAAGAAGAAAAAATAAAAAAAGTGTCCACATTTTCAAAGATGAACAGCACAAACCCCAAAAACTTAGTGCATGTGCGTCTTTAAATGGATAAACGCATGGTTAGGGATTTAGGAAAGCCAGAGAAAGACGACTCATAATTTGTCTTCTAAATATTAAAGTCGCCAAATCTGAAATTGTTAAGCCCCAAAAGAACAAGCCTGTGCTAAAATAGCTAAATCACAGCTGCACGTGGTAAGTTTCGGAAATATTTGAGTCACATTAAAAAATGTATTTGTAAAAAAACAACAACAAAAAAAGTATCTGAAAACACAATGGGTTTTAAAACAGGTTTTAAATAAAGAGAAAACAAATGTAGGTCACTAACTGCACTTACTGCACCATCAGCCCATATGACAAAATGCAGCATTACTGTAAAATATATTTTTTCCTATTACAGTGAAGAAAATGCAACGAACACAAAGCTTTAAGATGGCATTCAAAGCAGTTTCATATCACAGGACATCCTTAAATTGTGCTATGCTACAAATAATTATAAATGAAGCAACACATTAGAATTAAATATCAGTTTATTTACAAAAGGTTGAATATAAACAGAGATCACTCCAACAATTATTTGACATTTAATACTGAACTGCATGAACACTGAAAAGGTACTTTAAATTGATGAAACGCTGCATTGATAAAGTAACTGGTTTTCTTCAATGAAGGAAAACTATTTACTCAATTATATAATATTGCATCTATTTTTAGGGGTCCATCTGTTAAAAGCATTTAACCAGCACATTAATGTTCAGATTTTGGCATTGTAAGTATTTGTTCATGGTCCAAAAGATATTATCGGGCCCAGAATGCATTTATTTACTGGCCTCAGCATCCCTGTTTTATTTTTGATAAAAAAAAACAAAAAAAAAACATAGTGAGTACATGATTTTAAAGACTGAAAGCTCACACTCCTTGCCAGTAACCAATAGTTAAAAAACGACAACATCAACAAAACATGTCAGAGAAACAAAGTAAACTTTAACCAATTATTTTCCATCCAGGAGAGGGCAGTGCACAGAGTCGTAGTACTAGCAGGGTGTTAGTCTTGGCTAGTAACACTTTCCCTCATTTCCACTAGGTTCAACATGCAGTCCCAGATAAATTCTTCACGCATTAGAAAAGATACTGTACAGTAAGACGCTTCCAGAGCTGGTCCATGCTCAAATCTTGCCTGAATAACATAGAATTGGCAGGGGGACACGTCTTCTCTCCACTGAACGCTGGCATTTGTTTATATACATGTATTTCATCAGTATCGGTTTGCCATGTTTTTCTGTTCCAGTCTAAGTTTGAGTTCAGAAACCAGTGCTGTGTTAACAGGATTGTCTTTACCCTTATGAGATCTTTTCTTTGTCTTGGAGGCCACCGATGCAGAAACTGTAGGTACTGTCCACTCCCGGTTACCGTGTCTATAGTGACTTGGCAACGGCGGGGGGATGTTAGGAGGCGACGGAGGGGCTCGATGAGAACATCCTTTGATGTTATTGTTAAAGTTGATATTGTCTGCTGTCTGCTCCAAGTCCTCATTTCTAAACTTACCTCCACAGCGTTCCTCTCTGAACGGTTGCTGGAAGTCATCTAGTCTCTGGGGTTTACGTTTCCTTCGTATGATGCGACGGGAGGGTAGGATCTTGTTGGACTTGACATTTCTCACGTATATAACAGTAGAGATGAAGACTGTCACAATAACCATGATCATAATGATACCACTGACCAAGCCTAGGAATTGCAAGGGATTTTCCCTACTTTTCAATAAAAAGGACGTCAAAGGTCCCTTGAGTTGAGTCTGTAAAAGAGCACAAAGAGAAATAAAGTCCATAGGACTCAAGGGTGATGTACTACAGGCTTCTCGCTGTTTGGTCAGAGACACATGGCAAATGTGAGGCAAATAAACATCTCAACTCCCAGAGAGGCCAACAGCAGTCAACACAGCATACTTTAAAGAGTCTGTGTGTTAGAAAGCACTGTATGGCATCTTGAAAGATGAGGACAGATTGATAACAACTGATGGGATCAGTTGGATTTGGCAATTTGTAAGATCTGTTAAATATCTGTTAAATGGTTAAACAGAGTCTGGTTGCTTAAACAGTAAGACAAGATCAGAAGGGTTGAATGAGGCACCCAGAATTAAGACCATGCAGCCTCATTTTTATCATCTTAAAAACGTCTACTGTATGATGTAGACTGAACGGACAACGGGCTCTTGTTTGAAGCCACATAAGAGCAAAATAAAAACTATTATTCAAAAAAATGCTTTAACTGTGCTTGTGTACTCTTTTACAGACCTTTTTACTTGCCTTTAAACAACAGTAAAATCATGTAAAGATGGAAAAAAATGAAGAATGCTAAGTATTGGTGTCGGTGTCAAAGTGTCTGCTGGTCAGGGCCTCCTAATAATCTTTCTGATCTTGCCCCTTGGCTGGACCCGGGACTTTTTCACAGATTTCCAGAAAATTATGGTGGATATGAAAGTGGTCAGACAGATGGCGAGGACTACAGTGCTCAAACAAATCCCAAAAACAGTCCAGGGCCGAGTTCTCAGACTCAAGAAGTATGAAATCATTCTGGATTTGATCTGTAAAGGCACACAACAACAAATCTTATACTAGGGTTGATTTGAAGTTTACTTACAATACAACATGATTCAGTTGTGATTTTCTTGTAGGCATTTAAACGATATTTATATTCTGAGGGCTTTTTTGGTTTAAATGTGCAATTACATGACTGTCAGAAGGTCTCGAGTTGTTTATACAATAAATACTTCATATTTTAAATAATTGGGATTTTAATAAAAAAACATCAATAAAGACCCACTTACTGCTTCTGTGATGTCAATCTTTACCACCGTGGTTGTGCTGAAGGATGGTGAACCTCTGTCTTTGGCCTGAACAACCAAAGACCAGGTACAGTCTTTGTGATTGCTGATATTCTGAACTATGTCCATGGACTTGATGTATGGCTTCAGTTTTATTTCTCCTGTGTCTGCATCAATGTCAAATATGTCATCTGGGTCAGACTTCATAATGGAGTACTCAATAACATTATTGGGCTCTTCTGCATCTTCATCAATCGCCTACAAATAATTAAACACAGTCAACTGACAAGTGTTCTATTAGAAGAACAAACCGAACACACAATACAACAAATGAAGCTAACCTCTATTTTGACTGGTGCACCAATCACCATTGTCTTCTCTAGAGAGTTTTCATTGAATGCTGGTGAATGGTCATTGAGGTCCATAATGGTGACAAAGACTTCTGTAAGACTGTATTTTCCGTCAGTGTCTTCAGCTTTCACATAAAAGTTATACTTGGATTTGACCTCGGCATCCAGAGTGGCCCAGGGCTGAGTGTAAATAATTCCAGAGTCGGGCTGAATGAGAAACCTGCATGAAAATATAAGACAGTAAATTAGTTCTATAGGGAAAACCAGGATTACTCAGAGCTTGTTGTTCAGGGAGATGTTAACATGATTTTAATCTTTCAGAACACAATATAAATGAGTCACTGGTACACTCTCCATCTCCATCCGAACTGTTATTTATACTCATTGCAGAAATTGTCTACACACTACTGTTTACAGTTTTTCTCGATTGTTAAAACACTAAACCCTATTGTCTGAACCAAATTCTCAGTTGCCTGAAGCCACTTATTGAATCAGTCACTCTTTTGGCAAAACCATAAGCACTTTTCACCTGTTTAGACACATCTTGTCAACACATTGTGAGAACAGGTAGTTACCTTTTTTGACATTATAGTATGTAAATGTTGACAACAATTACATATGTACAATGACTGTACTATATATTGTACCACAGTAAACATGTTTCAGTACATCACTGTGCCGATGTACTGTAGTATTGTAATGGAGGGTTAGTCTGACTGTTTGTAGGCCTATTCCATTTATGTATTTTCGTAAGTGCATGTTCTCTTTTTGTAGAATTGAAAGACTGCCACGTGGGGGTGGTAAAAAATGTCCTAAATGTCAACATGGTCCATGAGAACACCACCATTAAAGTGCGTGAAATTCAGATGAGGATCATTGAGGACCATGTGCATTTTGAGGGTATCGTCAGCCTCTCTACTGTTGACTCTGTCCTCAAGCCCAACAGACTGCGCATAAAACAGCTGTACAGAGTCAAAGAGCAAAGATTCCAGTATGTACAGTTTGGTATATATCCAGACACATGAATGTTGGTTACTGTAAGTAGTGATTTACTGTAGTTGGCCTACATCACATGTATTTCTACAGAGTATATACAGAGTTCTACAGAGTTTTTGAACTGGAGTTTTCACAGGGGCCTCCAGGTTAGAGAGTGGTTCAATATGAACCAAGGTTTTATCAATCTTCGCCTTCCACCGTACTCCCCTTTCCTGATCCCCATTGAAGAATTCTTCTCCTCATGGCGGTGGAAGGTATATGAACGCCAACCTTACACCAGGGTAAATCTCCTGCAAGCCATGGAACTGGCATGTGGTGACATGGGTGTGGAGAGTGTGTGGGTTTTTTTCCCCCGTTGGCTGGCCAGAGAAAATGTGGCCTGTGATGTAGATCAAGTCCCGTGGCCTGACCCAGTATGTTCTTTGTACTTCATTTGTATATTTTTGTGCTTTATTTCTACGTACAAGTGCTACATAAATGCACAGGATTTCTGTTTTTTTGCAAATTCTTTTTTCTATGTACAAGTGTTAAAAAAGCCCAGGTATTTTGTTTTCCAACATGCATTTAGTCTAAATAAACATTTATTTCTACCGCTTCATTTCCTGACCATTGTGTTTTCCTTTTTTCTATGTAGTGTTTAGTGACTACTCAGTAGAGTATTTAATTTAGATTGACTTGAGGCATGATTTGACAGCATAATTCATTTTTGGGGTGAAAGTTTGGTTTTGCAAGAAGAGTCAGGTTTTGTGAATGTAGCTTGAAAATTGGATTTTGTGTTCACAGTTTAGGGAAAAGGAGAGCAGCTTTACAGGAATGTGTCTTAGCAATCGAGAAAAACTGTAAACGTTCACGGTTGTTAAGATTTTTTTTGTGTTTGAAAGGCTGAATTTATTTAATCAAAAAGTACAGTAAAAACTACTGTTGATAAATGTTATTACATTTCTAAACAGCTATTTCTTATATGGATATATTTTAAAATGCAATCTATTCTTGTGATGTCAAGGCAGAATTTTCAGCATCTACTGAATTACTTCAGTCTTCAGCATCACATGAACCTTCTGAAATCATTGTAACATGCTGATTTGGTGCTTAAGAAACATTTCTTAGAGTTGTAAAAAACAGCATTTATTTTAAAAATTTTGTTAACAATGTAAAACACTTTTAATCAATAGAATGCAACCTTGCTAAATAAAAAAATCAGTGACCCCAATGAGTGAGTGAATAAATGAGTTTAAATAAGTGAATTAAATAGTAAGTGAGTGAGTGAGTGATAAATGCATGTGTGTGTGTGTGTGTGTGTGTGTGTGTGTGTGTGAATGAGTGAGTGTTTAAATGCATGTGTGTGTGAGTGAATAAGTGTGTGTGTGTGTGTGTGAGTGAGTGGGTGAATAAGTGTGTATGTGAGTGAATGAATATATATATATATATATATATATATGAGTGAGTGAGTGTGTGAATGCATGTATGTGTGAGTGAATAAGTGTGTGAGTGAATAAATGGATGAATAAATGAATAATAAAATAATAGTGTATGTCCTACATATACTGCTCTGTTTGACCAGCCCCACACAGCAATGATGGCAAATATTAGCTTGGACAAAAATAGCTTAGACTACATATTTTGCTAAATTAAAGACTGTCTGGTTACAATTTTCATTATTTTCATATTTATTTATTTTTGGTGCCAAAAATATATGCTGCCCCTTTAAATGAGGCTGTTACATGAGCAGGAGAACAGTCTATTTCCTGCCCAAATCCCATTAGTGGATTAACCAAGATGGAGGACCAGTTAACTCTTTGTTTGTGCTGTTGTTCTACTACTGATTCTGTACCGATAAATACAGACATTTGTTAAAATATGCTGTTCATTGTTTATATTATTATATTTTTTATTAATATTATTATTATTATATTTATATTATTTAAATTCTGATGTTGAAAGAAACTAGAATGAATAGAAGGCAGCATGCTGACAATTTAGAGTTGTTGTCAGTTAAATAAAATGAAACACACGCTGATATTAACATACTGTGTGGTCTGTTTGACAAAAGCAAAACAGAAAACATCCCACACTCACCCTGTCTAACCAAAAAGAGATTTCAGACATTATTTAGGAGTGCAAGACATTGAATTCAAACAGCAGGAGAATGATTTAACATGCCTGTTCTGCCAACAAACAACCATTTATACATTCATATGGTTTGTTTTTATGCTCTATAAAATATGAAGAATGAAAAGAATGAAAGAGACTATGAATCTCTCTCTGGATTTAGAAACCTTGAGAGATTTATTAAATTAGGAGCCTAGGACAGCGGGACGACTGAACCCTGTTCCAAGACGGCAATACTATTTCAACTATTTGTGCAGCGACTTTGGAATCTAATAAAAGAAAAGAAAATTAGATCCTCTTGGGTACAGCCAGTCCTTACAGCTAGTCTTACAACAACATGAAAAGTTATTGGAAGTTGAGTTCTGTCTAGCTTTAGTATTTGTAGGCTGCGTGTGATGGATTGGGGTGAGCTTACATCCCTCCTGCTCTCCCACTGTTTTGGCGTTAATGATGTTACATAAGCAACTGTTTTTTTTTCATGTGGCTTATTCCAGTCGACTGGCGTTGCATCAGTAGGATCTCTACAGCACTCTAGCCTTTGAAAGGACCACACACACACTGAAAACAAAAGGAAAATAAACATGAAAGTGGGGCAGGGTACTCACAGGTCCGCCCCTGAGCCATAGATGGAGTATTTGACCACACCCCAAAGACCAGAATCAGGATCTGTGGCCTGCAGAGAGCATAAGGAGCAAACGTCATCCACTGGCATCTGTTCCCACACATAACCGTAATGCCAACATCTACGTAACTGAACAGATGACATTTTGAGCCAAAAGGCAGAACATTAGTAGCGATGTGGGATTTGTTAATCAGACTACATCATTATTTGCCTTGTACTCATGGTTGGATGCATGTTCTTATGTCCAAGGTCAAAATCTGGCAGGTCATTTAACAGATTGTAGTCCGAAAAGAGGCTAACTCTCATGTGTCAGGCACCTTCTTACACATTGTGAAGATTTATCTCAATAGGGTTCGATCTCTCCATCCACCGATGAAAGGTGGAGTGCCAGATGTTTAGACGCTGATATGACAGAGATTAGTTTAGCGTCATACCTGCATAGTGGTTAGATGTGGAGAATCATTTTGAGAGGTTTTTTCCTCTCAAAGTCTGCATTTATTTGATCAAAAATACAATAGAAATGTATTCTTCTACAATATCATTTATTCTTTATTCTTCTGTACTTCTTATTATCATAGTTAAAAACAGATGTGCTGCTGGTGGAAACCATTTTTCTACCTATCATGCTAAAAAGACTTTCTATGATATATCTATTCTATATTATATATATTTATATATAACCATTTTGTTCGGTTTTCACACCAAAAAAAAGGGATGTGATGTTACTGCCACCTGAAAGCTATAAATGATATGACCACATCATGATATTTTTTGTCTATTAAAGTCTATTAAACCCAAATCTGGGGTTTTAGTGTTACACAACTGAATGAAAATGATAGCCATCTGGCAGCTTACTACGTAATAGACTGTTTAGCAAGCATTCCCATACTGAGAATGATTTTGGATTCTGATCCAACCCCTCAAATGTTATATTTAGATTGATAATGCGTATAATGCGTCTTTTTTCCGTAACAGAGAACAGTCTGGAGAGGATGACAAACATGTTGATCTTTTTGTGCTTATAATGTCTAGAGTGTTATGTACTCACTGTCACAGACACAACATTGGATCCTCCGGGTGAATTTTCTGGAATCCGAGCGATGTAGAAATCAGAGGTGAATTTAGGAGCGTTATCATTGGTGTCCAGCAGATGAATGATTATGTCTGCTGTGGCACTGAATCTCTCAGGGGTGTCGATCTCTACAGCGAGGAGCTGGAAACAATAAACATAATATATTTCTGCAACTGGTAACATATTACTGTTGCGTCATTCTCAGGCCATTTGTGTCTTTTTTGTATTTTCGGTTATCTTCATTTAATGCTAATTTTCATGTTCATTTTACTTTCATGTTTTATCAAAAAAAACATAAGTTGTAGATTTCTAAGACCCTACGCAATTCTGCATTTTATGGCACTTTGAAGTCATAAAATCTACTGTTTCTTTGTAACATGCGTCTGTACTACACAGCATATACAGCACATTTGTCTGTACATTATTTGTCGATATACTCAGTATTCTACTCAAAATTCTATTTACCTTAAATGTCAGGAATTGTGATTTCTCAAAATCCATTGCAGCAGAATCCTCTACCAGGACGGTGACTTGGGCTTCATTCAGGACGGTCTGAGGGACCACTCGTAACATGCGGCCTGGGCCCACCAGTCTGAGGTGAAATTTTGCATTTGACCCCTGAAAATATATATTATAAACACAAAACTGTCATGCAGGGCTAATATAGAGAACTATAAAGAATACTGAGTTGGCATAAGTCAAAACTACTTATGAATGGCAAACTGTGGATCTGGATAATCAGGATAACATACACCATTTTGGCAGTTGCTCTCACCCATGTGATCTTATTGTGTGTAATGAATTCTGCATCCCAATGTGACTAAATAATGCCGAATAACTATAAATGTTGCATAATATGACAAAAGCTTAAAAGGGATCAACTGCTTGTTTGGGTGCCATCCTGTCATTTATGTAACATAAATGACAATATTTATTATAATTGAACCCTGCTCATGGAAGTAATACAATAAACTAATGGGGCCTTGTTGATTTTTAAATAATGGTGGATTTGCAATACAAAATTACTGCAACTCACTCAATCTTTTATTCAATTCCCTTAAAGCAAGAAACAGATAGCCCGATTGTCTATCTAGTGTTTATAAAGCTGCATGTGCTAATTTTAGCTATGACAGGCCTGAAAGCTAGTGGTAAAAAAAATTGCTACTCACCTGGTCGGAGTCATTGACTGTAATTTTCAAGCCTCTCAGGAACTCTCCCTCTGGAGGATGTTCATACATAGTTAACTCAAACACGTTCTGTGGTCCATTTTCCCCAAAGAATGTGGGTGGATGGTTGTTCAGATCCACTACCCGAATGGTCACTGTAGTGACTGCAAAGTCCAAGCGTTTTCCTTCTGGACTCACCTCTAAAGCCTGAAAAAGGAAGACATTGCTGATTATTTACGACTAATACTTTATTCAATTAATACTGACTGACAGTTTCAAAAAGCCATGTTATATTAATTGGCTTGACATACTCTTGTAATGAGGACACACATATATTATTTAGCTACAGTAAATAGCATGGACAGAGATAGATTTTAGTAATTGGCTTATTCCTGAAACTGGCTTACGCTCTGTCTCAAGTCAGAGATCAGGGGGACAGCAATGTCTAGTAACCAGATAAAAACAAAGCTGAAGATTTTACCTTGACTTTAACATTAAATATTTCTCTTCTCAGTTCTGCAGGGTACACCTTTAGAGTGATACATCCACTGGTTTTATTGATGGCAAAAACCCCATCTGCTCCTGAATAAATCGATTGAGAATATTGACAAATTAACTGAAACATTGGAATGAAATTCCTTTCCAGCCAACAAAAGATGTACAAAACAAATGTATTTTCATATAAACTAATAATACACACCAGATTCTATTGAATATATGATCGGATTTGGATTATCCATGTCTCCATCTTTGGCAAAAACTGTAAATATTTCAGATCCCTGTAGACAAAATTACATCTTAGACAAGGAGCATTCAAGTTTGCATGGTTTAAGTCATTAAATTAATGCTGTTCAAACATTGATAATAATAAGACATGTTTTTTAAGCACCAAATCAGCATAATAAAATGATTTCTGAAGAACGGAGTAATGGCTACTTTAAATTTGTCTTTGTATAACAAGATTAAACTACATTTGAAAATATATTAAAACAGATATTTTAATTTACAATATTCCTGTTTCACTGTATTTATAAATTATACATTCATGTTAATCAGTAAATCATTCTAAAGTGTGTAATGATGGATACTCACAGGCGAGGAGACCTCATAGACATAACCAAAGTAAGGAGTCCCAACAAACACAGGGGGCGTGTCTTGAGTGTCAATCACATTTATTGTCAAAGTGGCAGATGATGACATCACTTGTTGTTTGCCCTTGTAAATGCCACCTCCATCCTGAAAACAGACATTAGTATAATTTCCTATTTAATTAAGAGGCAAGATATAATAACGGCCTCAGCATTAAAACAAAGATCAGTTGGAAATGTGCGCTGGAAATGAAAAACTAGCTAAATAGGGCGAACAAAATGACGCTGTCTTACCTTTGCCACCACAGTGATGAAATGTGTCCGGGATTTCTCATAATCGAGGGTTTCACCTGGTTTTATCCGCAGCACGCCACTGTGGTGGTCAACGGCAAATTTTGTGCTTGGTTCACTGCTCTGGATTTAAGAACAAAGAGAGATTCTAATGAAACTCTGCGTAAGGGAGGGAAAAGACAAAGACATTCTCTGCTTTCATGAACTTCAGTTCTGATTTTATCTCTCAACTGGATACCAGATGTTACCTGGAGGAAGTAAGTAACTGATCCCCCTGAGCCGGTGTCTCTGTCCACTGCCTGCACTTTGTAGATGCTACTTCCAGATGTAGTGTTCTACGCACACAAAACAGATCATATTCAAATCTAAATTTGTTGATGGCCAGGTAGTTTCAAAAACATATTTCATGGAACTTGTAATAAAGTATAATTGAAAAGAGAAGCATAATTCCTCACCTCTGGCACATCTACAATGGAAGGCATGTTCTGAAACTGTGGTCTCTCATCATTGGCATCCATGACAAAAACTGAAACCTTTTCAGCTACCTGACATCACACAAGAGCATTTGAAAAATCTATTCAAAACTCAAGACATATGCCGGATTATTCAACAATGCTTACTTTATTAAGGCCATCTGAGATACTGACAAAAACTTCAATCTCATCCTGTGCCTGTAAAAATAAAAAGATGTAACATCACTTTAGTATTCGCAGCACAATTAACACATTACACGTTTTGCAATTTACCTCTCTGTCCAGTTCCTCTATTAGAGTTACTGTTCCAGATTTGGGATGAACACGAAAATATTCTTTGGATCCGGGTTCAAAGGTCATTCCATACTTTACTGGCTGGCCTTCTGGGTCGGTTCCATTAAGAACGTATATCTGTGTTCCTGTAATTTACATTTGTAAGTAGCTATTTATGTGCTTTTATAATTCACACCAGTCAAATTGACATCTGCAGCAGTGGTTCTCAATTAGGGGCCTGGGGACCCACAGGGGGGCCTCAATAAGATGTAAAATAATCTTAGGATAGTCAGTAGACCACTGAAAATATGACAATCAACAACCAAAGTTAAAGGGCAAAATCACCACCCTCCATCAAGCTTAGGACACATGGTCTTTGGAAAACGGCAGTCGCCATCTTGTCAATACTGTTTACGCCTAGCCAGAGTGACATCAACAGGTAATATTAATATAAAATTTTCACTGTACCTTTTGGTGTATCCTCTGAGAGATTTAACAGTGCCATATTACCGCTGTTACTGTTAGGCCCATTATCATAGAAATAGGGTGCGTAATCAGTCTGTGCTGTAAGATATCGCAATAAAATACCACAATTAACAGTGTAACATAACCAGATATTTAAGGACATCATGTGCCTACAACAACTGTACATATCACAATATTTGTAATTTTTCTGTCACAAGGTTGAACACACATGGCATAATGTAATAATACTAATGACTGTCTATCTACTCGTCTAGGATTACAGGTGTCTTACGTCATAAATGCTTCAATATCCCCTGGTTTATCAAAGTATTTCACTACATAAATTCATTTATGAAATGAATTTGTATCTAAATTTAGATTTAGAGTTAGTTTTCTTTCAGGGAAGTCTCAGTCTGCTCACCTCCTACTGTCAATCAGAAATAAAGGTGATGCAAATGAGACAGAAACACCAAAGAAGTAGATTTCAAGATTAAATACATTAGTCAACAGTGTAACACAATCAAGTAAAGGAATGTTTAATCCCCTGAGCCACATCCGTATTCAAAGACACTGATGAATACATACCAAAGCAGAAATGTGCTAGCAGAAGAACTGATGAAAACTGCATTTCCATATCATTCTTCATCCTAATAAAGCAAAGCAGTTACAGACAGCGCACTAGAGAAAAGAGCTACGGCAGTGTCCTTCTGAGAGTGTTTATTTCAGATTGAGGAGAGCTAAGGCAGGTGCTAAGAGCCTAATCCAATGACACGCCTTAACCCTTGAGCACATTTTTAGAAGCCCATCTTTCAAGCACAGCAGCTAATGGCCACTAGATGGGTTCATGAGTAACATACCTGACCTGATATTGCCTGCGATCCCACATTGCTGGGGATCTGTCACAAAGGAATCAATTAATAACATTTCTTAAGCAATTAATACTTAAGAAATGTTATGAAAATAGTCATCCAGTAAAACATTTTTTTGTGAATGAATGAACACACAAGTAAGCGTTCATCAGACATTTTACATGCCTTTTAGAAATCCGGTTTATATTATAGAGCACGTTCAAGTCACATTTAAAACTAAGTTATTTAGTCTCATCAGCATAAGCAAATATCTCTATCTCACTCATTCACGATCTTTATCTTTAGAGCTTTTTAACATTAAAATTATGCTCAGAGTTGAAGTTTAATGCTTAAGAAAATCTTTTAAAGGCAGGTACTATAGTTTCTCCAGTTCAAAAACGAATGTGGATTATTTAATAGAAATCATTTAAATGAAGAAAAAAATATTCATATATTCATATCATAGCATTCAAAACTATCATTTAAAAAATTCTATAAAATAAGTGTATTACTGACTTCAAAAAACGATCACCGTTTCAAATTCCGGAATTAAAACGAATGTATTACTTTTTGCTCAGATGAGCAGCTGTGCAGATCAGAAAAGAAAACACCTGCCAATTTACCTTCATCTGCATTTGTGAGTGTGGCTTTGCTTTCACGTTTAATTTGTTTGGAGCAGGCAGATGGCAGGCAAGCAGATTAACCTACAATAATCCTTCATCATCGTGTAGTGCTCAGGGCCAGTCTACAGGGACATACAAACTCTGCGTGTACACCACAGAAAACACCGGACCCTGGCAGATCTGGACATATTGATCACCTTAAATGACTGAGACAATGTTGCCTTAAAGATTACCAGATTTGTTGCAAAGCTCTACATTTTTTTGTACAATTAAATAAGAAAGAATTATGATCATTTTGATAAAAAATCTACAAACATGAAAATGTTTGCATTTCTGTTTGGTTTTACAATCAGAGAAAAAGAGAGAAAGAAAAGTAGGTCAAAAATTCAGTTTATTGTAAGATTAACCCTGGAAATGTCTTGTATATTGTGATCGTGTGCGTCATTCATACATCAGCAGTGTGGATTATATGAACAAATAGAAACACTGAATGACAGACAGATTTGCCATTTATGCAAAATTTTATCATCTTCTTAAATCTGTTTCTGGCGTGACTATAAAAGGTCTTAGATATCGCTTTTATTGTGATTATCCTGGCATGGGCTAAAATGGGACATGAAAACAAGCCTCAAATGATCCTCACATAGTGCTTTTATAATTGAAAATCACTATAACAGGGTTTGTTATTTTCAATTACAAAAGCACTATTTTATACAAAATAAACAACAAATTCTCATTTCAACATCATGCAAATAACTCAATATTTATAACATTTCAGAATCCAAGTGCATATGTGGTTAAATTGGGACCATCAGCTATTAAGAAAATTAACTAGTTAAGTTAATAATTAATTGAACTATTGAAATCCCAGTTTCAATAATAATATGAAACTATTAAATATATAAAGATCTGAAATCTTCAATCCACATGTTTAAATGTACTTCTTGGATTACAAATAAGCTTTGGATTGGATGCAATGTCTGGGTCATCAACATATTAGGGTCATTTTATTCTTGCAAACTTCAGTTCATCTGAAAATATATGTATTCCAGCTCAGAGTTTAAGCTTTTTCATGGTTTTCCAACCCAATCATTTTCTCTCATGTTTCTCCTGTTGCCAAAATATTACTGGAGATGCCTAAACAAACGTGGTTCTGTGTTTAGGCTATAAATAAAATTAGAGACAAATAGCTATAACCTCAGTTTAAATACGTTAAGAACAGTACCTTAAACATGGCTTTTGGCAGTAGGGCTATTTTAATAACACCCAACTTGGCAGTAGTATAGTCTTCACGCCTCAACTGCTGTATAACTTGGTTATTCGACAACAAAAGCAATGGGAATTTGAATTTCATGCAATTATTTTATATCACTGTGAAAAAAATGACAGATCACTAACTTACCCGTTATAGTCAGTAACACTGTACATCACCGCCCCCACGTGGTTACAACATGTTAATGCAGAACGTTTCGAGGCTCTCCTTTCAAGTCTGTTTATTTGATCCAATAAACAGTAACATGCCTATATCAATCTGCACATCAGATGTTACTACATTAAATTTAATTACTGATTTCCAGCACTTTTTCATCTGAATAAACAAATAGGTCTAAACAGAAATACGCTTCGTTATACGGTTTTACAAAGATTCAATAGTAATTCGTGGTTTACGTGGTAACTTATAAATAAGTCATGATTTCTTAAGTGTTTTTAAAAGAACACTAAGGTGCGTCGTAATTCCAATAATCAAGTGTTACCCCATTATTAATTCAGAGAGAGTAATCTAACGCAGTGTTTTATCCTAGATTTCAGACCCCTCGGTTTCCCACTGCAAAAGGGGATGAAGGAATCCACGTAGGAGTGTCCCAGGGCCCTCCTCAAACAGAAAAGCCCTTGTGAACACTCACACTGGGGGGGTTCTTACTTGACCACGTGACGGGTATCCAAGGATAGCCCAAACTTGGAGACCGCCGAGAAATGGACACGTTTCCAGCACGCTGCACCGGAGAAAAGCGTAAATGGAGATAAGTTAATAAGGGGCTTTCTACCGTGAGAATCTGGAAATGACTTTAGGACCCCCTCAACTTATGAGTTACAGCCAAAATGTCTGTAAAGTTGAACATTTCTTAACAATGACTGATCTTCTTTTGTTCGTGGAAATATAAGGGTAGCCTATGAAGTCCGTATTATATTAACTTAGTAGTGCATCTAGCTTTTTCACTCTTTGGAGTCTTCACATAAGCGCAGGGACAATGTGTACCAGACGCGATCATTCAGGATGCTCCAGATGAACTACCGGAGACCCGTTCAGTCTGTAAGGTAAGATTTCATTCAGTATAGCTAGTTTGCACAAATTACAATAGGAAACTTTCAGCTTACTCTTTTTCTTTTTCTTTTATTCATCTCTCATTGTAAATCATTTCAGTATTCAGTATTGTGTGTCACTTTATTTACCTCACACTGGACTATCTATCTATCCATCCATCAATCTTCTGACAAGAAAGCATTAAGCCTTGAGATAAAACGCTTTAAATAAAATCCTCACAGCTTCATATAAATCTTTGATGTGGATCAAATTTGAACTAATCCAAAGACTAACAAATATAAACTGATTATAGTAAAAGTACATAATTTTTTTTTTTTTTTAAATGTGTCTATATTTCTTGAAAACAAAAAACATTGTTTCTTTCACTTACTTTTATGATTTTTATCCAAAACTTCTTAATCTTCAGTGAAATTTAAAGTGCTTTAACAAAGAAATGCATTTCTTGCTGCAGATAATGACTTGACCACCAATTGAAGGCAGCAATTAGTTTTTTTTTTTTTGTTTTTTTTTACTGCAACTGTCATGTCACCATGCTTTTAGCAATGAGCCATTAGATTAATGTCATCAAACTCACTCTCCTTTTGGTCACACTGAATAGTTTAAAACAGCAAGTGAAAGTCATGGTGTGGCCTTACTCTGTGTGTGCGTGCATGAGAGAGAAGCCATTTGGTGCCACGTCTCTTTAAGGTTTACATTTTGTGATATGCCCATGACAAATACACCCCCTGTTCCTGTTCCCCTCCTCCACCGCTGCTGCAGCTGCAACTCGTGGGCCCAGGCAGCACAAGCGAGCCTGTCACTGGTGATAGTGGATTTATCTCATATAGAAGAACTCCAGCTAAACACTGCCTATCTCCCAGAAGGCACCATCACGCACTGCTGAACCGCAAAGCGCTCCGTAATGAAACAAGACAAAAACACAAGGATGAAACATGCTCCCTGGCCCCAGACTGCACACACCTCTCTGATACCCATGCTAACTCACTTCCTGTGTCATGTTTTCTGACAGAAAATGCCACCACCAGATTATATCCGTGTAATACTCCTGGATAAAAAGTGGTGCTATCCCAAAGGTTTAAAATGATTGACCGTATGTCACAGACCAGTCCGAAAGCATCAGATGCTCTGTAGTTTATTTTAACAAGCTACTGATGTGTTATCTTCCATCTCTGGGGAACAAATCAAATCAAAGTATTGAATGAAACAATGAAAATAAACCCAAACACTGCAACAGTAGGATTATTTAAGCATTTCCATAACACATCTATAATGCTGTAAGATAAGCCATTAATGTAATTTGTATGGGAATGATGAACAGAGTGATGTCCGTTTCTGCTTGAGCAGATCATCAGATTTGTCAAATGCTTCAGTGGTTTTTGAATATGTAAAGATCTCAGCTCAACCGGCGTGCCTGACAGTTTGACGGCTATGGCATAATAAGCCCACATAATTGGTTTATATTTACTTAGACTGCACACTATCATTCCTTGACGGCTCGAAAATTGTGTCATATCCTAAATGCTACTCTTTGTGCAGACAAATTGCATGGCATTTACCTATGACAGTTTTCCCACTGGTACACGTCTTATTTTACGGCTACAATATTGTACTGGCTCTGCTTACGTTTTTAGCACAGTTTAGGAATGTGTGACATTTATAAAAGCCACTGTCTGGCAGAGGTCTGGTAAGTTTATTTGTACAGATGCGGTCTCGATATGGTCCAGATTAACCCCTGTCAACCGGCGTTGTTTGCCTTGCTGTGAAGGTAACACAGTGCGTTATTGCTAGTAAACGACAGTTCCGAATAGAGCTACGTCAGGTTATGGCAGCTCGCTCACTTAAAGCCATTCATTGGGGTTATCTGGGGTCAAACATGCCTAAAGCTATTGGTTTTATTGCAACACAACAGCCCAATTTATTTGTAATGTAATGGGATTGTTTCTTTACCATTTCCCTTAGGATTCTTTACATAAGAAGTTGTTATACTCAATAAAGAGTCTTTTAATCATACTGTAATACTCTTCTTAGGGACAATGTATTTGAACCTCTGTATTTAAATCTGAAACTATTCTCTATAACTTTTATAAGAAAAAAAAAAACCCAAATAAAATCATTATAACCTCATAATAAAGGTTTATTTAAAGAGGTAAACCTAAACTTGCTTTACCACACATGGCTACAGTGAACAAATGGCTTGTGGAATTCTGAGGTCATGAACCCTTGGTGAAAGCGCAGACCAATTTTTCAGTGTCTGCTTTCCCATGATGGATGGAAACTTTGTATATTAAATAAATGCTGCAACAACAGATGATTTAAAACTAGGACACTGACCCAAATATTTGTTATAAACTGAATACCTAACTCTCAGAAAATGAAAACAGTTCCGTGTCAAAGAAATAAAATTCCACCCGCGCCATATGGCTTCCAAGATTTAATAAAAACACAACAGACTTGCTGCAAAAGGAAATGTCATTTCCTGTTACTGTGGATTATAACCATGTGGCTTCTAACATTATTGTAAGAGTTTATTTTTGTGAAGCTTAAAAAATCACTACATTCTCATTCTAAACACAATTTTATCCCTTAAAACGTTTTAAATAAAGATGATTTAATAACAATTAATGATTAATATAGACGACCATTTAACATTTGGGGTCAGTAAGCTTTTTTTTTTTTTTAAAGAAAATAATTTTTTTACAGCAAGAATGCATTAAACTGAAAAAAAAAACCAATAAATGTAATTATGTTACCAAAAAACATGTCAAAACAAGTCCTTCTTGTGTACTTAATATTCATTGATGAGTACTGAAATATGTATCAGTTTGTATAAAATAATTAAGCAGTTTAAAATGGAATCATCGTATTAGAATGATTTCTGAAGGATCATGTGATACTGAAGCTTCACCATCAGGAATAAGTTACATTTAAAATATCAAAATAGAATACATTTATTTAAAATTCTAATAACATTTCACAATATTACGGTCTCTGACTTTGAATATACTGTATATCTGACTGCAAATGTTTTAACAGCACTGTAAATACTAAAGAAACACTACTTTCTATGATTCATTGTGAATTACGGTAAGCAGTTACCAAAGAGAGTCAGACTGTTCTGTGGACCTCATCATCTCTCATCATTGCACATTAGTGAAATTACTGGACAGGTGATGACAGTGCAGGCTGCTTGTTTGGGAACAAAGCTGAAATTGTCTGTGTCTGCTTATACTCCCCTGTGCCAAACAGTATAAATCTGTCACCGCTTAGAATCAATATAGGGCTGGTGTGTTACTGAGTTT
Source organism: Enteromius unitaeniatus (assembly GCA_032359435.1). Classification (NCBI taxonomy): domain Eukaryota; kingdom Metazoa; phylum Chordata; class Actinopteri; order Cypriniformes; family Cyprinidae; genus Enteromius; species Enteromius unitaeniatus. The sequence goes on from JAUMHI010000054.1 coordinate 13,366,760, forward strand.
TATGTCTGTGTGGAAATGATGCCAAAACTCCTGTCTTGATTTTGTTCATTGCAGATGAATTGTAACCCAGGTTCTGACATGAGATGAACCCCAAACAGTTGGCAGCAGCGACGAATTAGCAGTCTGTGGAGGCATTTCCTAAATCAAAGTTAATTTGAGAATGAGGAACAAGTACGCGGTCATCATTATCTGCATTGTGGCACTTGTCATCATTGAAAAAGAAAACAACATCATTTCAAGGTGAGAATTTCTGGATACGCCCTCCTAAATACAAATATTTATTGAAATGGATTTTATAATTGACATAATTTTAAAATGTACAGGGTCTCAAACAAGCTGACACTTAGACGGACCCCACAGACGGAGCCTCCAGTGCCCTACAATGACTCCAATGCACTGGTAGTAATGGACGACAATAGTTCCTATCCAGAGAACGTGTATGCTATGAACGCCATTCAAGCAGGTCGAAAGCATATCCTCTTGATGGCTACCACCCGTACAGGATCTTCCTTCGTGGGGGAGTTCTTCAACCAACAGGGTAGCAACATGTTTTACCTTTTTGAGCCGCTGTGGCACGTGGAGAGGATGCTATCCATTGGCTCGAGTGGCACAAATGCCAGCACTTCTGTTTGGGTGTACAGAGATGTCCTGCAGCATCTCTTCATGTGTAATTTCTCCATGTTGGAGCGCTTCATCAGGCCTCCTCCACGAGACCACGTCACCCCTTCCCTGTTCCGCAGAGAGTCCAGCAAGGCCCTGTGTGAGGAGCAAGTCTGCTCTCCGGTTGTAAAAGATGTTTTTGAGAGGTACCGCTGCAAGACGAGACGATGCGGGCCGCTCAATCTGACCTTGGCTTCCGAGGCCTGCTTAGGAAAACAGCACAGGGTGATTAAAACAGTTAGGGTCCGACAATTAGACACACTTCGTTCTTTAGTAGAGGACCCTCGGTTGGATATCAAACTCATTCAGCTGGTTAGAGACCCTCGAGCCATCCTGGCATCAAGGATGGTGGCCTTTGCAAGTAAGTACCAGAACTGGAAAAGCTGGGCGGTGAATGGAGACGTTCCTATAGAGGATGAAGAGGTCAAACGTCTCGAAGGAAACTGTAACAATATCCGCATCTCTGCTGAGTTGGGCTTGAGTCAGCCGGAGTGGCTGAAAAACCGTTTTATGTTAGTACGCTATGAGGATATCGCCAGGTACCCCATGCATAAAGCAGCAGAAATGTACAATTTCACAGGGATTCCGATGACCACACAAGCACGGGATTGGATCCTCAAAAACACGCACGCATCAACCGAGGCCAGCGGTGTGTATTCCACCCAAAAAAACTCTTCAGAACAGGTGGAGAAATGGAGGCTTAGTATACCCTTCAAACTGGCCCAAGTTGTACAGAAAGTTTGTGGACCGACCATGAAACTTTTTGGGTATAGGTTTGTAGACAGTGAACAGACACTTTTGAACAGATCTTTTAGTTTGCTAGAAGAAAAACAATTTATTTAGGCATAGATTACATTTTTTTTATGCATACATTGTTACAGGAAACGTGAAATGTGACAAGGTTTTGTTTTTATATGAGGACTAAAGAATATGCTTAGCAGAGACACACTGGCACAATGTAGCACACTGGGATGTTGCTTATACTGGGGTACTTGTGGAATGCATTACCTGAATTATTTGAACATAAAGACTAACTGAAATTATGAATGAATGATTGTAGATGCCGTCATATGAAAAACAAAGTTTGATGAGGATGAAATCATCTGTTCTCATAAGATGAGACATGATCTGCCTGTGAATGTGTATAACAGTGTTTCTTGTTTCTGAAAAAAAGCTAAAAGATGATTATTACACAAAAAGGGGAGTGAAACAAGTGGGAGTCTTATTTATGTGTTGTGCTGCTGCTAAAGTTATGTTTGATGAACAGAGTCACTGAAATTGACATTAAATCCCAAAAATTGGCATTTGAGAGTTTGTCATCTCTCATTATTGTATTTTTTTAATGCATCTGGATATTTCCAGATATTAACTGAGAACAAACTTGCACTGTGTGATGAGGCAGTCTGTATAAAAGGCAGCTTTTGACAGCCAGCTGTGTTCCAAGAGTACACTTGTAGCATTATTCTGTAAAAAAACGAAGCACAGAACAGACCTTTGTACATGTTTGGTTTTTAATATTTTAAACCTTTTTTAAACGCAGAAATAGAAAATGCGAATAATAAAACACCAACGTTGACCATGCAGGCATAGTAAATGAGAGAAAAAGCAGCTCCAGTTTGTTTAGGACCCTTCAGTATTCTTTGTCTAGATTAATTCCAAAGCTATTTCGAGTACTATTTTTAGAATGACTATGTGAAAAATTGTTAGGAAACACATGAAGTCTTATATTACAGCATGGCATGAATATGAAATCTATGCAGACATTTTGGAAACAGTGATGTCTTCTCTTTTACAGTTTTACAATCTTATCTCAACCAGTGAGGTTCTCTCTGCACAAATAAAATGACTAATCTTATCATAACTAAATATCCACATCACCCTCAAACTATTTCCTGACATTTTCTTGCCATGGAGACCTAGTGTTTGCCAAACATTGTCATACCAAGTAGATACAGTAGACTTTTCATGCTTTATGTTTCATTTCCACTGCAAGCAAGCAGCACATACATTGTTCTTCACAGAAGGAGTTGCATCTCAGAACAATAAGCCGCAAAAACAGAAATTCATGTTTCTCTTTAATTGTACTGCTGCTATCTGTTTGCAACAATAAATAATTTAAGATCCGCTACTGCATTCACTGGCACTATAAGATAAATGTGCTTTCAAGAGTCTAACATCTGTTAAACAAAGAGCGAGAGAGAGAGAGAGAGAGAGAGAGAGAGAGAGGAGTTGTCTGTCTACACACTGGTATTTCACAAAATATGGGTTTATTATGATCCACCAGTGTTGCAATGTCCCTTGGAATCAGAATCCCTGATTTAACGAGTCTACAGGGAAATTTTGCATTGACAAAAAGTGCAGCTGCCGCTCTGCTTCAGTGTACTCGCTGTGATTGTTGCATAGCCTTCCTGAAAGCTGATTTGTACAAGAACAAACTGAAAAATCAGTTCTCTGAGTGTACGATTTTGTAAGTTAGACAGGCAGGATTTCTGTAGCTAATTCACGTTGAGGACACATGCTTCACATGCATGTTTCATTGACACAGGACTTTCCTCCCCACAAACCAATATCAAACACATCTCTGATGTTCGCATATGCCATAAAAGGCCTATGAAAACAAATGTCACAGTATTTTCTTTCCTAAGTATGTTTTCTTTAACTCGTTCTTGACTGATTTGGGACTACTATGAGAGCGTTGTGTGATTCGGGCAACAGGAAATCAGCCTCGATGTGTATATGCTCCACTCTCTCAGGATGTACCACACCTTCTAAGTGGAGCTCTGTTCACACTAGGGCTCAGACGGCCGTTGAACAGGCCTTTCATACTGTCTTTCCAAAGTTTCCAGTCTCTAAAGCACACAGCGCTGCCTGTTTACGGCTCGGAAGCCTGCTGGCCTGCTAGAGCCTGAGCTGACTAATCATATGCAACACACAGGGATTATTCCACTGACTCCAATTGACTCATTGATGCCTCGCAAATAACGCAAGGGAAAAAATAACGTCTGAAACTGGATAAAAAGCTATTTGTGAGAGGGGAGGGGGAATGTATTTATGGAAAAAAATCTCTCTTGGGATATTTTTGAGTTGTTGTGTAGTCATGCAGTGCTGATGTTTATCTTTAGTGTCTGGTTGAAGTCTGCACTGGAAAAATGGGGGAAATACGTGGCTTGACCAGAGAGAGGGAGAGGGCATGAGAGAGAGTTCTGACTTGTCTGCTTATGCCAATAATTACTATCAACAAACAATAAATACAGGGCCCGGAAAACCCTCCAAATGATGAAGTTTCTATTTTCATGATCTCAGTACTTACATTACTTAACATTACTGTTAATTACAGTGTATTGTGGTGTAGTGAATAGGGCAGTTGTGCCCCAATATTTGAAATGCATTACAAAATATCTGCCCATACTAGGTATAGAACACAGATAATACAATAATTATATATATAAAATGTAAATACTGCTTACACTTTACTATAAGAAAAACCGAAAGTCACAGTCCAACCAAATTCTGTTTTTAAAGCTCTGTGACAGCAGAGGGCAGTGTGCACTAGACAATACAGCATCTCTGAAACAGACAGGACAGCTTCTTAAATTAACCTCTCACTCCTTTAAACACCAGCATCAAAAGAATCATTACTACAAACTTTAAAAGTGAAGCTTTGACACAGACACTCCTTTAAGAGTTTGTGGCATCGTTAATCTCAAATCAAACTAAACAGAATTGTCTTTTGTCACAAACAAGATTCAGTTGCATAGAATAATGAATATGACAAACACATCGTTTGTATTTTCAATACAGTAGGTCTGGAAAAAAAGTGTGTGTGCGAAAGCGTGACCGCCTGCCGACTTTCAGTAGAGCGGATGTGAAGAAACCGCTCATCAAAGGGTGTAAGGCCCAGCACTAATCCGCAGTTAATGGCAGACAGGGGTGCCCAGCCCTATCGCTCTTTTCCTAATGGGCACACCACACTAATACCCAGCATCCCCTGCAGAAAGCACGTAAAAATAGATGGCCGCGTATGTCTGTGTATACTATACTGTATGTATGCAGTTAAACCAAAATTTATTTAGACACCTTCAACATTTTTCCCATTACGCCAATTCATTTGTGATACTATATTGATTAATGAATTAAGCTGAATATCTGTCAGATGTCAGCTGTTAAATTTAGATAATACCAATTTAGAGCAACCAATTACCAAGCGATGCTATATTGTGTTCAGTCTGTGCTGGTAGCATTAGCAATACTGAGAAAAACACTTAAGAAAATCATGATCGGGTCAAAGCGTCTCAATAATTTTTTTCCCCAAATTTTACTGGTAGTCTACTGTATGAAGATTTTTTGGGCATAATGTGTCACTGTTTACTTTATTTTGCTATCCTCACTTGGATAGCACACCAAAATAAATAAATAAATATAATAAAAAAAAAATCAAAATTATATCTTTTGATTTTGACTGTACAGTATACTATTTATATAATATATAGATATATTTTAAGCATCCAATTACTCCAATACAATTACAATACAATTACTTTTGCTACTTACAGTAATGTGGAGTCTTTGTTATTGTTATAATTTGATTTAATTGCGAAAGTAAATTAAATAGCGACATTTGTATTTTCTGGTAATGAGGAAAAACCGTACAATCAGTTACATTTGTAAACGCTCATTTCAAACACTCACAAACATCTAGTCATTTGTTTGAGAGGTTGAAAAGAAGTCACAGTAATGATCAAAGAAACCTCAAGACTGCAGACCATAAAAGACCTAACAAGCATTTCTGTGGTCTGTGGTTGCCTTTTAAAACTAATAAAATGGGGTCAAGCTTCGGTACCACTGTCATAATGGAAAAAAAAAAACATCCAGACAATGTCCTCTTCCATAACCGTCACTCGTCTTTTCTTGAAAGAGTTGTTCCTTTCTTATTATTTGGCATATTATCTCTAAACATTGTAGCTTTCTGTGAGCACTTTCATGTCTGGTCTTTAATGAGTGATTTAATGCCAAAGGAAACAGCTCCTATCAGCGAGTGTTGTGGAAGGGAACGTTCAGTGCACAGAGACGTTTTGTGTGGGCTCCAGCCAGACCAGGTTTTTTTTTTTTTTTTATAAACTCTTTCTTTTGCATTCGAGGTCACTGATACATAAATTATTTGCACTGCTGCTTTAAAATGTTTACAAGTTTGGCAGAAGTCAGTCTCTTTGAATGTGCGGCAGTGACCCTGTCCTTCTCATTATTACTGCAAACAATCAAAATACACAGATACAAATCAGCTCACATTTCCATCCCAAAATGAGCTGGCAGTGCAAACACAGATGGTTCATGTCCTCTTCTCAGATAATATGTTTTTTGATTATTTTCTTTGCGGCATCTCTTTAAAAGGCCAGTTCTGATAAAGGTAGCTTGGGGTGAGCGGTTGGAGATCCTGTTTTTTGGAGACCAATTACAAGCTAAAAGTGAGCGGTTTGGTCATGTGTGTGCTGATAGGAGGAACTGGCCGTCTACACGACAAACATCAGCGCTTCCCCAAGCAGCCCTGGCCCACCTCTAAACCCTCCCACTGAAAGACATACGCAGGGAAGACACTTATGAATATTTCAAAGAGATTAGAAACCAAGCGCTGAGAGGTCAAGCATGTCCTCAAATCAGACCAGCCCACAATCTGAGGGCGGTGAACTATGGATGTCGGTCACGGGGAGATTTATTTGTATTTTAAGAAGATTTGAGCTAACATTTAGATGTAAACAATTAACTAAAACTTACACACTCAAAATTTTTGAAATGGCAAGATTTGAAATGGTTTTTTTTTTTAAAGAATTCTCTTCTGCTCACCAAGCCCGAATATATTTCATCCAAAATAAAGCAGTAATAATGTAAAATATTTTTTATTTAAAATAATATCTTTCTATTTTAATATATTTTAAAATGTAATTAATTTTTGTGATCAAAGCTACATTTTCAACATCATTACTTCTGTCTTAGGTGTCATACAATCCTTCTAATATGGCGATTTGCTGTTTAAGAAAAATGTATTATTATTATTATTATATCATCCATATTTTAAAAAGTAGAGTATTTTTTAAGGATTCTTGAAAAATCCAAAGATCAGCATTTATCTGAAATAATAAAAAGCTTTTGTAACATTATACACTATACAATTCAAAAGCTTAGCACAGTAGGTCAGTGTATATGTGTGTGTGTGTGTGTTTAAATCACTTCTTAGTTTGTTTTTATTATTATTAAATTAAGCAAAAGTGATGCCAGAGACATTTATAATTTTATTTTAAAAATTGTATTTCGGATAAATGCCGTTTAACGTTTTAAGCATTAAACCTAAAAAAAATCAACTGTTTTCAACATAATAATATATTTTTTTTATTTGCAGAAAATCAAAATATTAGAATGATTTCTGAAAGATCATGTGACTGAAGTATTGATGCTAAACACTTTTTGAAATCACAAGAATAAATTACATTTTAAAATATACTCAAATATAAAATGTTATTAAATATATATATAAAAATTTTGAAATTGTACTGTTTTTGTTGTACTTTGGATCAAAAAGTTTTGTGCAGGTTTGTTGAGCAGAAGACTTTAAAAACATGTTCCATACATTTGACTGATAGTGTACATGTACGTAACCTTTAAAAACTGAATTTGATAGATCTGAGAGCTGTTCTCTCCTTCCATAAGACCATATCTTCAAAACAACATCAGTTCAACCAAAACTTCATTGTGTGAAGTTCCTGAGATTGATATTGTCTTCATTACATAGTAATCTTTATTGAGCTGTCGTTTGGTGAATACTGGATGGACTGACACCTGTGTCTATGGCTGTGTTCTTTTAATTAAGCAAACTGGGAGAAGTAAAGGAGATGCTTGGCAGCTTGTCAGGAAAATGGCATGTCAGGTCTATTATGGTCCCTCACAGGAGTGGCGTGCTGTCCATCATCTACCTGTTCTGGCTGTGGACCTTTCCCTTTGGATTCCACTGTAATGTGAGATGTTGGACATCTGCGTCTGGCTGAATGAGGAAGAGCTTTACACAGTTCTCTGATAATATAAAGCCCCTATCATTTACACCAGCTTTCTTCTGCCATTGTGCTGCAAAACCTGCGGCTCGGAAATCTAAAAGGGGACTTGTAACCACTAAACAACTTAATAATTACATTATTAAAATAATCTATAAATAAAATAACATTTCAGAATTTAGAATTTAGTTTGTGTGCGTGTGTGTGTGTGTGAGTGTGAGTGTGTTAATTACTTGCTTCTATTTCCCAATCCACTTTATTGTTAAACATTAATATTTTTGTTTTCATGGCTTGTTAATGTTTTTTTTATATTGTCTGCTTTCATTTTGATAATATTACAACTTTTAATAATTTTTTTGTGTTTTTTATTATGTTCTGCTTGTTAAATATACATTCTATAGGTCATATCAATATAGTTTTTATAAATTTTTACTTCAGATTTACTGTAATTTTAGTTATTTTAGTTCACGTAAATGAAATAATGTATATGCAAATTAAGTAAACCAAACAACAATGAGGAAACAAAATTAAAACAGTCATATTTTTTTATTAATTTAGAGTTTACTTTACTTAAAGGTAACAACATTTTGTATGATTTTAGTTTTAGTGTCCATCTCTTTACCTACATTGCCAAAGGATTAATGTTTATGAACTTTATGAGTTTTGCTCATACTTTTGTAAACTTTGAAAACTTTAAGAAAAAAAAATTTAAAAACAAACTAATAATGAGAATTTATAATAACAATTAATCTCAGGGAAATTCTAGACATTCTTACATAACTTAAAAAGGAAAAACAGGGACAGATGTACATTGGTTTACCGCAAGAGCATCACTTTTCCCTTTTTTAAAGCGTTCCAGAAAACTTCTAAAGGTTTGTGGCATGCTGTGAGGTCAACATTTTGCACACATAAATAATGGAGAGTTTATTCGTCACTGACACACTATCCAAAGGCGCCTCGTAAACGCAGACCCATCAGTCACTCTCCTGGGAGAACCTTCTCAAATGACCTGAACTATGATTAGTAATTTCTGGATTATTTGTTCTACTCTTGCAATATTCATGTTCTCCGTAACAGATATCATGACATTTTTTCCTCAGTGTGAGAGGGAATCCCACGCCAGCCTCAGAAAGAGGACATCTATTAGCCCACTAAAATAAACATTGCATTTTTAATTGTTTTAGCATTGCCTAATGCATCATTCAGCGCAATCTGGAGTAGTATGCCGAGTTCTTTCCCTCACAATTTAGATGACATGGAGAACATCCTTCTTGTACTCGTCTATAATGCATGCAAAACAACTTATCGCAGAAAATATGATGTGGGGTTCCCACACTTAAGGAAATTAAATATGTGCATATAACAGTGTTATTACAGTAAACTAAAACCATTTACGACTATTTACTTGTACACTAAAAAAAAAGATATATATATATATATATATATATTTTTTTTTTAAGGTAAGTGGTTGCAAACAATTAATTTAATTTAAATTTAGCTCAATTTAACGTACTAAACAACCAAACAACTAAAACTGATCAAATAAAATGAATAAAATTATTTTATTTGTTATAATATATATATATATATATATATATACACACAAACACACACACATTAATTCAAACTACAATAATATCTCTCTGATACTATTATAACACTGGCAAAGAGATAAGCTATAGTTCTCCTTTCTAACAATTACTATTTATTTATTTAAACTGTAATATTCAATAAAAGCTTTATTATTTATGATTAAATAATAATTGGCTTATTCTAACAAATACTCTTGGGACACTTTTCTTTCCTTTCTTGTCACTGATAATAACACGTTACCGTTGTTGTCCCTAAATCAAAATGAAATCCCACCCTAATTGGTGTGTACATTGACATGCAGATGATTAGCGCTCCTAAGGGATTGATAATGGGAAAATCAGAAGTTTAGTTCTGGTTTCCACCAATCACTGGGAATGTCAGTGCGCAAGTTGTAAAGTTTCCTGACATGTAAGAAAGCACACTTCACCAAGTCCATTTCCAAATGTCGCAGGCTTTGATATCCAGCTCAGTGAAACTTGTGACTGTTTTAATTAAGGAAGAAATACAATGAAATGACAGAGCTAGAAGAGGAAATCTCATTCAACAAATGCTTTCGTTTCTTACCCTCTTTCACAGTGCGACAGTTTCAAAAGCACTTGCCAAGTTAAACGATTTCCTCTTTGCAACATGAAGCAAGAATACAGTAAGATGTACAGAAAATGACCACCTGAAGAAACAGGCAGCCTCTCTTTGACCTTGAAGACCCGCTTTGCTGAGGATTCAAAACAACACACATACACATTTGTATTCATTCTGATAGCATCTCATGCTAAAACCTCCATCTATTCCCATCAGTGAGACAGTGGAGCCAGGACAGGGGCTAGACCAGGACTGAGGGAGAGGATCCCAGCACTTCCTCTGTTTATACTGCCTCGGGTTATATACAGCACTCGCAGGAATGACTGTAAGCCTGGAACTGTGTTTTTACTCCTACAGACAATAAGTCAGATGCTCACATATATCCCCTCAATTTTTCACATGGGTTCCGCTCTACAGGATCAACTTTCTACACAGTCAGCAACAGATATTTTTTTTTATGGTAATCAATCAAAATCCAATGACAGCAGGCCTGGGCAACTAGCCATTTTTAGCTTCTGATGATGCCGCTACAATGATAGCGGCAGATTTTGCTTCGTAACAATGGCCTTTTTAGACTTTGAAGCTAAAAAGTTACAGTTTAAGATTTTTATAAGAAATGTTTTTGTATTTCATTACGGTATTTATTATATATTATAAATAGGATTTTATTAATATGCATGTTTAATGCAAGTCTAATCTCAAAAGAGACCTGGTTTGGTTTAGTTGTCAGTAACTTGTGTTCACAAGCATGATATTTTTTTATAAAAGTTGCAATATGTGTTTACATTTATACAAAGGTTTGATATTTTGTATGGTCCAGTAGTTTCCTTTTTTTTTTTTGTTCCATTAATATCTTTTCATATTTTCGTTTCATAATTATTATTTTAGTATTAAGTTTGTTGGAAAGCCTTTTCTAGCTTGTTTTTTAGCCTTACTCCATATAGCGTGACAACATGGCCTGATACAGGGTCAAAAGGTCATAGTGTGATCAGTGAACTATATCCCTGTTTTCTTGAGCAAAAGCAGTGGAAATGTTATATAACTTCTTGCAGTCTTAAAAACGCATTTGTATACAGAAATGGACCTCCGTAAAGTAAAAAGCAGCCCCTGTTTCCTCTACTACTTATTTGATTTCAACACTGCTTTAACTAATATTATAACATTCCCCTTGAATATATATGAAAATAAATATCGTATCACAAGCTCGCTTTCAAAAGCAGGATCTTGTTTCTCCCGCCACAAACACTGCTGAACTTTGAGTGTATATGTCCACTTTTTCCCAGAAAGATTGATGGCAGCCACTTACTCGCAGTGAATAGTCTCCAGTCAAACTTTCATTCTTAATTCCAGTGTCAACCGTGCATCTCTAGCTCCCGACCCGCAACTTTAGCCCTGAGGAGACACCTGACCAGATTCCAGCCACCCCAAATATAAACATTGTAATCTCTCAGTCTCTGACACAGCAAATAAACACGGCACACAAGAAAAGCTCAGCAACTTAATATCCTACTTCCTTCCTTTGTGTAGACTTGACAGCTTTTAGGGGGCTCAGGGAAAAGAGAGAAAAAGAAGACATATTTTACAGGTAACAAGACTAAAGTGACCGCCTCGTCGACGTTGAAGCAAGGTTAAGTGCAGTGAGGAAATGTGTGTTAAAGCCAAAAATATATCTGAAATACTCTGGATGAGTTGATTTTTTTTTTTTTGACATTGATTTAAAAATACTGGTTAATGTAATGCATACAAAACCATATTTAAAAATGAATATAATGCATATAAATACATTTATATATTCAAATAAACTACATAAAAGGTGTACATTTAGCTTTTTAATTATAAGTTTAACATAAAATGTATCTTATCCTGAAAAGTCCTGTATGTGCCATATAGTTTTGTTGCTGTAGTACATTTTCACCACCTGATGGCAGTATTTCCTGTAACACCAGCGATTTTTCTTCTTTTTTTAAAATGCTGGCCCAAATTCGTGCTTGAATTTGTGTATATACACTTAATCATTTTTTGGTAGACAGTAAATATGTAAAAAATAAAATAAATAAATAAATAATAATAAAAAATAAATGAACAAATAATAGATATAAAATATATAGCTTACTCTCTCCTGACTCTTGACAAAAACAAAACTTCAAAGACTAGTCTTGTTAATAACTGACATGAAAAGTGTACAGCACAGCATGTTTCTCCATTTTATCTTGCTCTCTTAAAATCATATGAAAGTCAATTTAGCACTGTAGATACTTGTTTAAAGATACTTGGTTTGTGTGAAGTAATTCTGAAGCTACTTCCGAAACAGACATTTATATGCAAACATGCTTATGGATAGATAAACACACTAACTCTCACTGTATGATTTTTTTAAGCTTAAGTTAATTAGCAAAATTAAACATATTGTCCTAGTTAAAAAGACAGAGAACTACATATATAACCATATTGACATAACCCACCATACAGCCTTAAGGGGCAGCAAAAGACTGTTTTGTTAATTTTTGTTTAACAGGAAGATACCGGCTGGTAACCAACATTTCCTGCAGATCACACTAAGCCAGCTGAAGTGCCAAAGGCTGAAGTTCAATACGTTTTTAGTAAGATTACTGAAATCAGCCCTGTTGCTGTGTAGCCTATGTCCATTTTTGTTATTTTAAGAAAAGTTATCTTGCATGAAAAAATAAAATAAAATGGGTTTTTTTTGGTTTGTTTGTTTTAAATGCATCGCAGAGCACAGTTTATTGATTTTTTGTGTCTCAAATTGGACTGCCAAAACAATTACAAGAATATATATATATATATATATATATATATATATATATTACAATTAAATCATTAAAAGACACATTTGCACTTCATATTTAAAATATGCATTTACAATCATATTGATTTAGTTTGTTAGTGATATCCTTTCCACTTCATTATCTTACAAAAATGTGTGTAAATGCTATAAATTATTGATCTAGACTAAAAGAAAAAGCAAGAGCCAAGCTCACCTTTAAAAGCAATTAAAGCAATACAACCCTTAAAATAAAAAAAAATAAAAAAACGTAATGTATACACTTATTACGCATTTTAAATTTTCAGAGTGTCTTGTTGGTTCTTTGCTTTAGTCGCATTAAACTACAGAACTGGAAAATGACTGTAGATTAGGATATAAAACAACTCAGCCCAGACAAACTAAATCTGCTGCGAACAAGACAGAAAAGATACTGATTTTTTTAAATAGACACACACACACAATAATTTTATATATCTACAGAAGAGATTTTAGCTTTTGATCAGCAAACGCAATTAAGCAAAGGGTTTTTGAAGTGGAGTGGTGTGCGGGCTGAACAAAACAAAAGAAGCCCTCGGTTCAAGGCTATCGCATGAATTGTTTTTCATATAAAAAATGCAATGAGTCAAAAGTTTTGTGATAAGTGACAAAGCAGGCGGTGCCTTGAATTCCACCGTGGGATGCAACACAATTTAATAAAGAAAGAAGGTCTTGAGAGGAAAAGTGTGACGTGAAGGTTAGCTGGAGGTCTCGCGCTAGATGAAAGTGGGAACTCTCTCTCCCACTGCTGTCAGCACTTTTTAATGTGAACTTTGCGATTGATTGGCGGGCCCTGCCAGGTTCCTCTCCGAACTTTCCTCGCCATCCCGTCTCCTACAGTCACCCTCAACACTTCAATACAGTGACTTTACACTTTATTGACCGAATGACTCTTTACTAACTTTCTCTCTTCTATATTCCATAAGAATTGCTGCATTATCATAATTATTACATAAGTACCTTAAAAAAAAAAAAAAACACTACATATTTACAACACTGCAATAATGGAAGTGTAGATTCTAAATTTTAAATTGTGTGCTGCAAACATTAGAACTTAAAGTTAAAATAATATTATTAGAATGATATACTAATATGGAATCATGTAGAAATTCCTATAAGATTTACATCAAATTTATATTTATATATAGAAATTCCTACTTTAAATCCCTATTAATACTTACAAAATATATCTGCCACCAAAAGCACATTATTCATTAATGGTATGTCTAAAATGGCCACCCTTATCTTCTACATATTACACGAGTCAAGTTGAGAGCTTTGTCTCTACGGTGAAACAGAAAAAACCCTCATGCTCATTTCACATAAAGGTCAGAAATTCAATCACACAACCCCAAAGCATTTCAATAGTAAAGTATGTATGGGTACGGCTAGACTTTTTAATGATTTTGTGGGTCAAACTAAATCATTTTTCAACAAGCTGTTTGCGGTTATCTATTAACCCAGAAACCCAGGGGAGAGTCAAAGGAATCCAAGATACAGGAGTTAAATCATGAGTCTAATGCGCTAATTTTAAGTGTTTTCTATATATAAAAAAGACAGTACCTTGTACATTACGTACAAGAGATAACAGTTTAAGATCCATTCTGATTTATTAACGTGATTCAGACATATTTCCAACACAGTCTCATAATTCAAACCCTCTCTGTACAGCCTCCAAAGCAATTCTCCACGTAAAGTAAATTATTTCATAGTTAATGTAGTGAATTGCATCTAGATTGCTTCTTTAAAAGTGTAAATAAAAATCATATCTCAAAAACATTCTGCCAGAAGTGTAGTCTACAATATATATATTTTGTTCGGGGCGTCCCTTCTTTTAAAAGCGTTCCAAAACATAAAAATAAAAGTCAGTCACTGTTTCTCCTGCGTAATAAATTCAGTCAAAAATTTTAAAACTTGCCCGTAACACTCTGTGAACAGAGGTGATTATCAGCGGTTAAAAAATAAAAAAAAGAGGGCAAAGGCTTAACTTGACTTGAAACACACAGTATACGGCCTTAACGCATTGTCAAAGATTTCATTAGTCAGTCTCAGCATGATGGTGGCGCTATACATCAGAGAATGACAGAGCGAGAGACTTTGCTTTGACTTTTTGCACTTAGGGCCACAAACAAAGCCGTTTTTCAAAGCCAGAGTGAAAAGTGTAATTCATTTGAACCACCTGAGAAACCAAAAAATACACCGACAGCAACTAAAACTAAACTTTTTCTCAGAATAATGTTACCGTGGTTCAAGTATTCTACAGTACGTTGTATCACCGTAGGCTTACCCTATTCTGAAGACAGCCAGCCTCCTACCTGCCTGTGTGAATGCAGGGACAATCGCTTTGGTATGTGGAGCAGAGGTGGGTCCAGACATGCACACATGAACACAAGTACACACATTCAAACATACAAACATCACCCACACAGATACGCGCACGCGCCACGATCCAGCGGACAGGAGAAGTAAGCAAGCTGGTAGAACTCCTGGGGCTTGTGAATCCAAGCTGAACTTTGGAGCAGCCTCTTAACAGATGGCATGAGTGGGTAAACTCACTGGCTGGTCCCGCACAAGCACCCTGCTTTACAGGGACTGCCGCTTTCTAATCAGATTAAATCTGTTCATTGTTGGGGTCAGTATCTGCTTGAAATCAAACTCCCCGATGCACTGCCATACTGTACTGTGTTTCAGTATATTACAGGGAATGAATGAAAAGGATTTAACCCCACGGCTACTGTTAGACTCGCTGCTAGAGTCTAAACTGATTTCGAAACGGATACATATGGTCTGTGCGGTTAAAACAGTGCTTAAATAACAGCGGTTACTTTTAGGGTTATAACCCAACTGGTCTGAAGGGCCTAGGTGGGATGTAACCCGTTAAAACCTCTACATGTCTATCACGGTGCGTCGGAAAGCATTACAATTGTCAAAACATTAACCTCAAATCCTTTTAGCATATGAAACAAAGAGGTTTTGAAATGATTCAATCAAGAAAAGAGACTTTGGAAAATAACTAACATCCATTAGATTTGTGTGAGTAGTGTCTTAAGAGAGGGAAAAACTGTCTTCATTTATAGATCTGCCTAATGCTGTAGGTATTGGAAATGCTTAACATTCTTTATTTGCGCTAGGTAAATACCTACTGTTGGAGAAATTTGTCAATGTATACGCCTGGGTGCACAGAATAGATGATTAGGAGATGAATGAGAGGGAAATATTGCCAAAAAGAAGAAGAAATACAGCATTGAAAAAATTCAGCTTTTCAATGAATATCTTCCTTTATATTCTTTTTTTCCCCCTGATGTTATACTGTACATCTATAAAAGATGAGTAAATTATTAACACATTCTTTCTGCAGCATTTTAAGTTTAAGAAATGTGGAGGAAATGGTGAAACATTAAATAAATAACATATAAAATAGAATTGCACCACACATGAGCCTAAAATGTAATGTTTTTTATTTTGGAATTGGATAAATTGCCCAATTCTTAAAGTGCAAGAAAAAGTGGGAAACAGATGTAACTGTACCATGTGCTGATGCTCTATGTTTGACCTTAAGGATTAGACAGGAAGTAATAGAAGCCATCTTTTATGCTGTGATGTGTCAGACTCTCTTTAAGAGGGGATTGGTGGGTCAACAATACAGTTCAATTACTACTGCACCAACACACAAAAGAGCTTACTTCCTGTCCAAATAGACTGTGGTACAAAATTCCAGCACACTTTACATTTTCAATAATGACCAAATACGTACGGGGGGAAAACATTCAGCGCAATCTAAGGCTAAAATTAGGATGCTTTGGGTTGCATAGTAAACACTATGATTAACATATTCCTAATTATTTTCCCACTTCATCATTACTCGTCGACAATTAACATTTGCCATGACTTGAGGCTGAATTAATCTAAACTTTGATACCCTCATGAAATAGACACTCTGTTTTATATTTTGCATAGTGTTCAGGGCACATATCAAATATACAAAACTACTTTTTAATGTTCTAAGGCTATAATTACTGACTTCAATTATAAACCATTGGAAGCAATTTGATTTGATAACTGATTGTTTGTTGAACATGATGGAAAAATAGGGAAAAAAGGGAAAAGGAACTAAAAACTAATTAAAACAATTATGAATGTACAAAGGGGTTGAATTATGGGTGTGATTTGATGCACGGGTGATGGTAGCTTACAGGATAGCTCAGGATAGAACTAGCACAACCCATTTCTATTTTACCATTTCTAAGAACAAGAACTTTAAACCCAGTCCTGGTGACCTAAATCATGTGGCCAAGATCAGTAACTTCCCAACACCGCATGACTTTGGACTAATTGTCCTTCTCACAGTTCCCTGAACATGTCACATGATACAAACACAGGATTTTACTAAAAGAAACCCCCCACCCACCCGAAAAAACCTGGGTCAAAACAAACACTTGTACCAAACAAGAACAGGCTACCCTAAAAGCTTTATAATTTAAAGTTAGTTTTAAAAAATTGCAATTTCCTTCTGGCGGTGAATATAACAAAAATGGCCCACATTACAAACAATCATCAATTAATCAGAGTTTGTAAAGGAGGGCAGCGATGAGAGAAAAGAAAAGGCATTCTTACACATCGCCGTGATGTTGGCCTCAGTGGAAAGCACTGGGCAAACAGCAGAAACTAGCTGCTTGTGAAGGGTAATGGGACATTGAATGCCAGAGGACAAAGGCGGAAGTGGCTGCAGAGAGAAAGATGAAGTAATCTCGGAAGCAACTAGACACACTCCACTTGAATTTTTGCCTCAAACAAGATTAAAGTGAAGTTATTCTACACAAGTATGGCAAGGATATCAATCTTCTGCTCAGAGACAAACTAAGAACAACCGAGCAAAATGTGAAAAATTTCATTTTTGGCAGTTTCTCATGTTGAAAAATACCCTATACGTTCAATAATGAAGTGAGTATCATTTAAATTCACAAGATATCTCTAGTATAAATTTACTTGAAACGAAATATACACTCAAAAACAAGTTTAAACATAACAACGATTGTTTTGTTTTTTTAAAAAAATTACCATTTTAGTTTTTCTACTTTATTGTGTGTTTAATTGAGTACATTTTTCCCTTTTCTTTGTAATTGTTTATAAAGGAAGGCAGCAACAAGAGAAAAGGTATTTCTAGACATTGCATGTGATGTTGGCCTCACTTAGCTTAAATATAGTAGTTTTTTTTAATGAGTGGTTAGGTATAATATCATTTTATAGCACGTTGTGATATATAATTGACCAAACATTGGCCAAACTTTTTGTATTTTTGAAAAGGTCCACACTATTCGCAGGTGAAAGTTTGCTTTCACTTTTTCACTAAATGCCCCTCCGTAATTTAGGAACAGTGTGAAAGTGAATGTGAATTGCAGTGCCCTGTCAAAAGGCATCTGCCCAAGCCATTTAAAAATTCAACACCGTTAAATCCATTAAATGAGGATAACATAGAGTTTTTGTTTCAGACCTGTTGCATAAAGAATCCCCTCCCTGCTGCCTAAAGCCCTACTGAGAAAGACAGCCTTTTAATGAGGGGGGGATAATCCAGCAAAACACCCCCACTAATGAGCCATCATCATGCAAAAATGCCAGCTTGATACACATTAATTGGATTCCCACTTTTTTTAACCAATTAATTGATCTGCATTGTCATGTGGCTTGGCTGCAGTGGGTTCCTAAGAGAGAGAGCCTCTGTTTAGTCTCAATGACTCCAATGGCTATAGGGCCTGTGAATAGAAGTGGGTTTTAGAGAGATCAGCTCTCTCATTAAAGGCTTATGACATTTGTTTGAGCCAATCCCTTTGTTGAGAAAACAGTTTGTGCTGCTCAGTTAAAGCCTCAGCTGTGGCTGGGATTGTGATGGTCAGTTTTAGCAGCAGCAGGGTCTGCATGGCTGCTCTCAGATCTGTTCACCTGCGGGGGATGTCTAGCAGTGAGGCCGGAATAATCCTGTGCACTTGTTGATCAGTTGGCTTTTTATAAATGTTTACTTAAAAGGAAGAAGTCAAAGAAATGAAACAATCGAAGTGTAAATGTGTCTACTTGTTGTAAGTGCAAAAGACACAGAACAGTAAAATGTTAAGAGGTACCGATCGTGAAAGGAAACTTGAACAGGTTTTTTGATTCGGACCATAAAGGCAATAGTGTCCTCCTTCACAGGCTCTGGGTTATAACCTCTGAAAATGACTTACATACAGTGAATGGAATGCAAAGTGTTTTAGTCAATGATCTCCTCAGGGAAACAATATCCGTCAGACTGCTCCTACTCACCAGTGTAAATGAAACGCCTGTGGATTAAACAGTAACCATGAGTAAATGAGTACAAAGAGCCCATCATATTTTGAATTTAATATTACTTCCCCAAGGAAATGCTTGGAGCCACAATGAAAACATTCTCAACTTGTTTTCGGGGGGAAAAAATAGATGCAAAACTCTGATGAGACTCAGATCCCACTTAAACTGAACTACCATGACAGTTAAAACAAACAAACAAACAAACAAATTCTAAATCGGAATTCAAATAGGAATGCAGCATTCTGGGAGGGCTGTTACAACTTCCAACAAAGCAAAAAAAAAAAAAACACACACCGCCATTCAGTTCACCGGCATGGATGAAGCATCTCCATTAACTGAGGTTGATGACGGCTAATTCTGAGCGTACTGATTTAAGAGGTATTGACCTGAGGTCTCGGGGTCAGGAGGTTTTGTCATATTGATCCAGCCCTGATCTGCATGTAAGAGGCTGATCTACGGCTTGGCCACAGTGGCATACTTATAAAGCAAATGCAGCCGGGGGTCGAGGGCAATTATCTTTATCAACAGCTTAACACAGCCCAAGCCTATAATGTTAAAAAATTGGATGTCCTCAGAGAACTGCTCGAAAACCAACTGCAAGCATCCTAATTCAGTTCATTGATTAAAACCTTAAATAAACAACAGAAAAAAAGAGAGAGAAAAAAAAAAAAACATTCCATGAAAAACATCAATGCAAGCACATTAGACAACAGCGGCCTTGGGAAAATATACAAGGTATCTACTCTAATCTATCACTGTGAGAGTGCTGGTAATAGCAGACATTAGTAGAAGATCATTACCCTCCATTGTGCATTCACTTAACTATACTAGACAGAGGTTACAGTGTAAGGTGGGCAAATGGAATGGCAGATGTTGTTTACTGGACCGAAGGAATGAGAAGAAATGGAGGAAAGACGTCAGTGCTGAAAGATTCAAGGCAGCAGCCATTCTAAGTTTACCTTCAAGAATTCAAAATGATACTTTGGAATTATTGGAGTAAAAAAAAAGTTTTGATTTTAAAATATTTGAAAACACACAGTCACTAACTCACACTATCGTTCTATCTTTCTATCTGTCTGTCGACTATAGCTGAAAGATTCTGCATATATATAAATTAGAATTAGAATTTCGTATCATTTTAAAATGCTGAATAAATAACAATTTAGTTATGTCCTATCTGCTAAATAATTCTGTATTGAGAATACATTTTCTCTTTATTTGTGAGCTTTAGCGGATTGTGAAATATGCAAGTGGTACAGATAAGGTATTTTATTCCAAAGCCTGTATGCAATGCGTTTAAACTGATTTAAACAGAAACCTCATAAAACCCACTGTCCTATGCCACTAAAAGGTCACTTCACCATGCCTGTACAAACGAGTTTCTCTGAGTCATTACATTTGCTTTAACTGTGGGTCAGAGGCGAAAAGGTCAAACCTTGAGATGCTTAATAGTTTAATTATGACCAACGACTGCACTGCGTTTAATTACTAGACCTATCAGTGAGGACATTAATAAAACTCAAAATGTTACTATGCTTAATCATTGAAGATTCAATTATTTACATGTGAGTGTCCATTATGTCAAATGAAAAAAAAAAGCACTGGCGTTGAATGTCACCTACAAGTAATCAAGCAGAACTTCATTAATATGTATAATGAATTGAGCATGTATTCTTGTCATCTTTTTGCTACCTTTACTTTTCTGCTCTGACAGACACGTTTGGCTTGTTTGGGGTCATGAATTAATCTACATGTCTTTATGCCTGTCACAAACTAATAAACACACAACTAACTGACTTTTACAGCTTCCTAGCGTATTAATATGGCAATCACTGCTTTTACATTCTATCCATAACTTATAACGGTTTTTATTGGAACACCACAACAGATTTAATTACAAAAAAATATATATGTCATTTTTTTAAATTAAGATTTATTTTATTATACTAATACTAAACACAGAAGGTGGATTTTCTCATCTCTCTTAGAAGGACAAAAGTTCTCCTAAAAATGCTGTCATCACCCTCAAGTCTAATTACTTTCAATTAATCTAAGTCTAATTAATAAGTAATTTAAAAAAAATATCAGTGGAATTCAATGGTCACCAAACTTTGATTCTTAAACGATCTTAAATTGTGTTGTGCAGAGAAAAAAAGTTATACATGTTTGAAACAAGACAAGGGTGCATAAGTGATTTTTTTTTTTTTTAAGTGGACTAAAAACAGAAGGGTGTTCTCATAATCCCAAGACAGAATCCTGAGGTAAAACCTCTAAATGACACATATACATAAAATCTTACAACAAAGGGCAAGAGGAGGAATGTGTCTGTGAGTTACAGTGTATCACAAAAAAGGCAGGAAGCAGAGATTAGGAGCATGAATGAGTCTATTCTAGAAGAATTTAGTTCATTTTGGACTTGGAGGATTTAACAGCCATTTAAATTGAAAAAAAAACTAATAGAAAATTCTACACAAATCTAAGTATAAAACACTTATTGTAATTAATTGGATTTTACCAAATAATGAGGGAGGTAGCCCAGCGCAGCATTATAAATCCGATTGACTTTCAATAAAAAAAAAAGAAAAAAAGGCTGAGAAAAGCTGAAGATTGACGCAAAGGTTCTTTGTTCTTCATTTAATCTTGTTGTAGTTTATTCTAGACAAGTGAGTTTTTGTTCCCTATACAGGCACAGATTTTAGATTTAATTCTAAACATTCTATCCTAAATTTCAAGCTATATTTTCATAAAAGACATTCCATCGTTTCACCCTCAAAATGTACTTTAAAGGCTTAAAACAGCATTGTTTTCAACAAATAACTGGACTTTGAACTTCAACAATAACGAAGCCTTCCAAACATTCCTCAGTTGCAGGCCCACCATAATACAGTAAGGGTCAAAGGTGATGTCCTGTCTATTATGGCTCTCCACACGGTTAAAAAAGCACAGGAACTCACTAGTAACAGAACAAAATGAAGCCATATATCTCGCTAACAAGATGTAGCCATTCACAACTAGAGCTCTGGTGGGCCACACAGTTATTCACATTCAAGGTTACACACAAGTTCAGTGTTCATATTTAACACATACACACTCCTCGGATACCGCCACTTCGCACTGACCCCTTCAAAACTCTTAGTCTTTGTTGCCGGTGGTTAATGAACAGATTAGTGGCGAGGGGCAGATAGGAGGAGGAGAGGTCAAGACTAAACCCTTTAACAGGAGGGATAATCAGTAACAGGTGGGTCCACACTTCTCCAGCAACCCCTCTCAAACACCCCCCGACCCGACTCGCCTCTGCATCAACGGCACTGTCACTCTTCACGTCGTGCCTTGTCTAAAAGAGTCAAGGGGAGCTTGAGGAGTTAACATTTTTTAAGCACTAAATTGGATACTTGTTGGCAATGTGCCTTCCCTTTGTGCGTATTGTCCGGGTCCATATTTACAAAACGGCGCGGCTGGATCTTCTGAAGCAGATTGCGCTGAATGGGGCTCCCCTAGAAGACTGGAGGAGACACTCGAGAACAGGCACACAATGAGAGCCAGGGTGCCAAAGGAACGGGAGGTGGGGCGGGGGTGGCAGAGGGTCCGGCATTTGCGCCCGTTTTCATTCATTTCTTTAATATTCCACCGCAGGTTCTGCTTCAGAGAGACGCCCATTGTGCAGCGCTGAATGGGAGACTTTAGGAGTGTCTCTGCCTCCATTAATTAGGGCTCACTGACGCTTCCGCTCCCTGAGAGTCCGCCTCATTATGATTTCCTCACATTCTTTAACACAACTTAACCCCATTCCTCAGCTCTCACATCAAAGAACAGAAGAGGACCCACAGTCGCTCACTGCTTTGGCTGCAGTTGCATACTGTGCATGTTTTAGCCCTGGCGACTGGATTATTTGGAGAGAAGATGGGAATACAGTAGCTTATGAGACATTTTACAATGTCAAAGTACTCTACTTAAAGTGGGCATGTATTCAATCAATTATTAAAAGCCGTTCTCACTGTACTTTTATTTTGACTTTAGTTCTTCAGTTCAGCTGATGGGCAAGTACACGATCAACTAAGAAACAGAGGCGAGATATAAATGTAGAGAACTTATTGCAAAAGAAACCCTGATATGAATTAGTTAAACAAAAGTATTTCACTAAATGTAAGAACACAAATTATTTTACAAAATAACAAATGTTTTATGTATGTACGATTGTTTACTAAAAACTAAAATGGAAAAGCATTTTTTTATGTAAGTGTACTGTTTCATTTATTATATTATTATATTTATTATATATAGAATTATATATATTATATTAAATGTTTATTCTTATACTTGATTTTGATTGGTCAATCAGGGTATCGCCTTTTTTCAGTTCTGATACACTGATGGCATCAAAAGACACTTATAAGTGCCTTAGCTCTGCAATATATTCTTTGTTGATTTTTTCTACCATATATGTCAATATTATGTTTTGTTTTTTAATTTTAAGGGATACATTCCTCAATATTCAATATCAGGGATACATTTCTGAAAAGTTGCCACAAATTGTCTCTATGATTTAATTCACCTTACATGGTGTACAAAATTATTTTTTAATATTGAACAATGTGTTTAAATAAATATTGTGCAATTGAGGCACCTACTGCACGAGTGACTTGATGCATCAGGATTTTTGATCAGGAGAAAAAAAAAAAATAATAAATTCCTAGAATATAGTTTTACGTACGTTTAGTTAAACAATTAATACAGCGTAATATACAGTGTGAAATCATTTATTTTATATAATACAATGAATTACCATTGTAGTTTCTGTAAAATGGTGCAGAATGTAAAACACCACTCTTCGCAAGGATGAACAAAAAGAATCAATGAATGCATTCACATGATTAATTCTGATTATGTGCTGATTGGTCTCAAATATATGACACAGCTGAAATGACCCAGATATCTGGAATCTCAGTTTTTTCATCTTAAAACACACACACACACAAACACACTTTCCGATGGACACTCAGATCTGACTGCAAAGAATAATGACAATTCATGACCCCAGGATCACACAATGACAGTCCATCTGTATGGTTATTAATGTGACAGTGCAAGTGTCACTTCCCATGGATAGCCCAGTGATACCAGGTTAATTCTGTTTACAAAGGGCTAAATGTTACATTATTTTCAGAGGAGAAAAATCAATACCTGCCCTTTCTTTTGTTATAACGTCTTTTTGAAAATCGATAAGGCTCACTACAAAGACATTTTTGAGATGCTAGTGGGATACAGGTCATTGAAAATTGAATATATATGTAGAGTGATAAATTTCATCACAGCGAGGTGATGGCATGAACACATAATCAGCTGAAGTCATTGCGCAGACTAAGCGTGGAAAAAGACTTAACCGTAACATGACAGGATGGGTTTTGGAAAGCATTTTTAGAGTGGAAAGTTTTCAAGTGGAAAGCTACTGTATGCGGTTTCACTTTTTTTTTTTTTTTTTTAAGCTATGTTTAATGTCTTAACACTTGACAACAAGTCCCAAATGAGATTTGAGTGAGGGCAGCAGTTTGCAAACAAAGCACTTAATGCCATTCGTGCACTACAACAAAGGAAAAAAATGACATAGCTGTGCTTTCCGGCCATTTTCTTCACTAAAAAACACATCGAGCGTCGAAGCGTTGACCTTAAAGGCAGCTTTTCCTTTGCCAGGGCGCACATAAACATGCAAACATGACCCGGGGTGTATTTCGGCACTCTACCCCAGGCTTCCATTTGCAGTGGAATTCACTTTGCCTCATTAGTTGCACACTTTCTTAGTTTTTAACAATGCCTTTGCTTGAGTCCTCCCAGCAGAAATCTTCTCTCCCATTCTCTGTCGATATTTTGCAGACCCGGGAGCAGTTTGGGAGAGCGAAGGTTTTTCCTCTCCCCCTTCTACCCCTCTCCTAACTGGTTTAAGACTTGTAATTATCTCTTGCTGGGGGAGGCTGTAAATTGGATTAAAGTGGTGAGTCTCAGCTGAGTGAATTACCTCCATCTCCCCACTTGGTGGGCCAGGCCTGATAAACGTGCAGGGGGAACGGATTTGGATTCAGCCTTCGCATTCATGGCTTCCTCGTGGAAAGAAATGAAATTTTCCGACAGAAGGGGCCGGTGTGCCAGTGGTATCTGTTCGCGTCGTGTTTCATCTGCTTCTGCTCTTCCAGAAATGCAATTACCTGCGTTATCAGCAGCTAAATGGTCACAGCTTGGCACAGAAGTCTGTCTACCTGCTCAAGCCACCTGACTGTACTATTTTACATGGCACTTCTACTGACAGTGGGTATACACAGTTAAACTTTTTAGCTTGACGATGAAAACAAGAAAGAGACCACTGTTATGGTCCCTGCTAATAGTATAAATATAAACATGAACAAAACAATGTCACGCATATGAAAATAGTTCCCACTTATTTTAAAAAATGCACAGATCAACGACGAAAAAATAAAATCACAAATGAAAAAAAATAGAGTAGGCTGACAATGAAAAAAAAAAGAAGGAATATTTAATATTACAATTTAAAATAAGTATTTCTATTCAAATGGCAAAGCAGAAGCAACCATTACTAGTCTTCAGAATCCTTAAGAAATCATTTTAATACTGTATGCTGGTTTGGTGCTTAAGAAAGCTTTTTTATTTTTCTTATTAGTGGAAAATGGTTGCGCTGCATAATGAAGTGTGGAATGTGTGGTTTTTTTTCAGGAGTCTTTGATGAACAAAGTTTAAAGAACAGCATTAATCTGAAATAGAAATCTTTTTGTGACATTATAAATGTCTTTTCTGATCAATTTGTAATGTTCCTGCTGAATAAAAGTCATTTCTTAATTTCTTTCCCATGGAAAAGAAAAGAAAAATGAAATCTTACTGACCCCAAACCTTCAGATTAAAAATGACTTTTTCCTAAATATGCTATTAAACAGCCATTTGTTTTTCTTTCATTATTAAAAGGCTGTAATTGCAAAGTCTGGCTCAAAATTTTGAAAATGCAAATACGTTTTTTTGTTTTTAAAAGAGAGAGAGAGAACCAGTTATCAAAGTCGCTTGTAAGTTATTTACTTTAAAAGTGACTTCCACGAGGAAAATGAGTTGCTGTTTAGAATCTGAATTTAAAATCCAAGATTATTGTGAGGTCAATAGCGGCTTTTCATTTTCCTTAACCCTACAAAAGAAAGGATTTTTTATTCTCATTCCTTTCGCTTATTACAGAGTTACCAGCCGGTTTTGATTTAACAAGTTGCTGGAATCTAGTAAGTGAAATTCTCATGACAAAGTTTGTTAATTCCCATCAGGGAGAGAATGAATAATGCTGATAGAGGGCAAGCTCATTTTTAAAGAAAGAATAGGTGATTTGGTTGGAGTAGTGGGACCTGGGAGTGAGTGATAGGTCACTCTCTGTGATTGTAAAATTGTAATCCTGGTGTGAAATGCCTTTAAGTCTTTAAGGACAGCATGGACTCTGGAGCGTGAAATAGTAAATCTATGTTTCTGAGTGCTGTGAGCCACCTCCAGTATTGCTGCGAGAGTCACTCACAGTCTTTGCCAGCTGCTCCATTTACATCGACCTGCCTATTCACATGCCCAAATGCTATGACAAGGAATGTATAAGAAATTGGCTGAATTATTTAATACCTGTAAATTAACGCTTTGGTCTTTTTTACATACACAGCTTGTGTAAGAAGAATTTAAAAACAATATAGCGCAAGGCTGGAGTTGAAATGGTATTACATTCGCTGACAAATCACCTTTTATTACACAGGGTCTGTGCCAGCAGAGGGAGCAACATATTAATATCCACCATATTAGGCATTTCTATCAAACAACAAGAAACTTTTGTGCCTAGAGTATCAGGTCTATATCTAAAACGATATGAATCAAGTCACTTTCATTTATGTCAGTGAGTTTTGACTGTAAAACTAGAAACACTATCTCTTTTAAAAATACAGACGCAACAGTCCTAAAAAAGTTCTACATAAATTATTTCACATTGCACAGGCACATCTACATTACGTAAATAATAAAACAAAGCCTCAACTGAATGCTGGGAAAAGAAAAAGGGGGAGAGGGAGATAAAGAAGATTTCGAACAACTGCAACTTTCAGTGTTTTTTTGCAAAGCCGATTACTCTTATTTGATGTTTCATGCTACATTGAAGGATAAGTACTGCTCTAGGGTAGAGACACTAGCAAGCAATTCATTTCAAGAGTCTCATACCCACACACAGGCCAATAGAAAGGGCTTTCTGCAGAAATATTTGCCTCTTTGACACACACAGTGGCAAGCGACTGAAAAATCTAAGAGATTATGAGTGTTTTTTCCCCCTCTCACTTAAAATGTCAATGTTTTTCAAAGAGAAGGATCAGTGACTCGTATGTTTTTCAAAGGGCATATATGCATCATAATACCCAGAAAGCTGATATATCCTCTACCATAAACTATTCAGAATGTTTTCTTTTAATAAAACTGCTTGTCTGTTTATCAGGGAAAAGAGATATGCTCCTTGTTGTTAAAGCTGCATGATTAGCTACTACCAAGCTCATAAGATCAATTAATCTTTGTACAAGTTTGCAAAATTTAAGGCAGGATAGGTATGAATTTTTTTTAAGCTAAAGAGATATATGACGATGGGGAATTATTCTCGTTTGAAGTTGACCAGTTTGATGGCCGACTTTCTTTCCCCTCTCAGTTCTTGAAATATATGTTGGGGAGTGTTAATTGTGGGAGATTCTTTGCCACAGTGGGAGCTTTGCTCTGTCACTCAACATGTTTGTATAAGATACAGGCTGTTTGGAAACCTCCTTTGTGCTAATTCATTTATTATTACACCAGTGAAATATGGCCAAAGAAAAATGTGAGGGCTGCTCTGAACATCATGCCCGTTTTTTCTAAGTTTAAATTAGTGTAATGAGTAACATAAATCAGACTCTTTCTGTAAAAACCTAGATCAAATTTTAAATTAAAAACACAACAATCATTCTTAATATTACAAAAATAGTATTGCAGTAAATTGGTAATTATGCTGGGGGGTTCAAAATTGCTCTAGAATATAAGTTATCAAAAGAGTTATATCTCAGTATATTAGGTTTAAATGTTTAAATGCATGAAACTTGTTTTCTCTAACAATGTTGATATATGTTAGTTTCAAACACCCAGTTCCAAAAATAAAATATTTTTCATGTATATTATCAAGTATAATATTTGGTAATACTTAATTTCAGGGACTAATTCTCACTATTGACTAGTAGCATACTGTTTGTTAGAACTTATAAAGCACATTCATATTATGCATAACCTTTTTCTACATCCCTTAATTCTAAACTTTCTTTACTATTAAAACTACTAATAAGCAGTTATTAGGAGTTTATTGAGACAAAAGTAATATTAGTTCTCATAGTAATGAAAACCTTAAAATGAAGAGTGATCTATCATTTTGACCGTAATAGTGACTTTTTAATTTTAAAATATACTTAACTTTTGTTAAGTGCAAATTAGTATATATATATATAGATGCAAGGTTTTAAAAGAAACATACACATACAGTACTTCCAATAATTTCACAATCGTGAGTGAAAAGCTGTTTATTAAGTGAGCATAAATACTTCAACAGTGCAATATTATAATTTGGTATTTTTGTACATTGCACATTTTTGCTGTTTCTTAACTATTTTCTAGTTTAACATTGCTAAATAATCTTAAATAGGCTCTTTAATGGTACAGTAGGTTCCAGTGTGACAAGCTACCCCTTATAGTGTGAAAACATGCCCCCCATTTATGTAATCAGAACTTTAATGTATATGTCAATGCAAGATAAATAAATAATAATAAGTGACAAAAATATGTGTGTCAGACAATATATATTTCACAGAAATTCTACACAACATGCTAACCTCATTCATACACACATACATAAGAATAACAGACAGCTCTGCCTTGCGCTAAAAGTCTGTTGCGGGATTGTGCACGACCAGCAAATGAGTGCGTGTTTTCCCGCTGCTTAGAAGACAGTGGTGGTAAAGCTCTTTCATCTTTAATTTCCTGCTGTGTCATCTATAGGGACAGATCAAACAGGGGACAAAGTGTCCCTCCATGCTCTTCTATTACACATAATCACCCCCCTCCCTCTGCTCTTATCTCCTCACTTCCTCTCCCTTTAGCCCCCTCCTGAGGACTTTCCTGCAAGGTGGAGGGAAAAATTTGATAAAAGATAATTACATCCCCCTCCTGCAAACATTTAGGGAGATCTGTCAATAGCTAGCAGTTGGGGTTTATTGCTAGCGCAAGAAAGGCAATTTGCCCCCAGACACCACAGGAATCTGGAATTCTGAGACACTAGAAATACAGGATTTGGATCCATGTGCTGACTGTAGGAGTGGAACAAGAGGAGAGATGAGGAGAGCATGCTGGGTAGGAAAGAGCATGTTGTTCATCACTAACTGGGATAATGAAAGACATAATGAAGCAGAGGGTATCCAAAATGTCTCCTCGCTCTCTCACTTTCCCGCTGAAGCCCTCGATCCCACTCTGTCACATGGCAGTCCTCCCTCTCTGCTTGTTTTTGATCTTGAAATGCTCGTAAAGGTAATGACAACAAATTAAGGATGAAGGTGAGTGATCACAATGTGGCCAGCCCTCCCCAGCTGGCCCTTTCACATGTCTGATATGAGATGTCTCTGTGATTGACTCTAAAAATGCCTGATGCACTGGGTCACTCCGGGTGGAAAATCTTACAGACACCGATCAGAGGATTGTGAATGAAAGCAGTTAGCATTTTTTACTATGAAACTATTTTTATAAACTTTCATTTTCATCTTGCAAGCAAAAATGCTTTCATATTTTAATCAGATAAACTGTTCAACTTTTTTGTTTTATGTAACCTCTGAGCCTAATCAGCAGGCTCAAACAGAATCAGTGAGTTCAGAATTTCACCTGAAGTTCTGCAGATTTCTGACATTTAGAAATGGAAGGTCAGTCATTATGTTATATGCAGCATCTTTTGCATGTTCATTTATTGAACTTTTCAGTTAAAAAGAGTATATAATGTATAAATTGTATTATTACATTTAAATATACACATCTCAGAAATAAAGGTACAAAAGCACTGGGGCAGTGCATTTCAAAAGGTACAGTTTTGTACCTATTAGGTTCAAATATGTACACTTTAAATACTAATATGTACTAGAATACCTTTAAAGTGCCAAAGTGGACCCTTTAGGTACAAACCTATGTAATGCACCTTTTGAAAAGGTACCACCCCAGTGACAGCTTTTGCACCTTTATTTCTAAGAATTGTCCAGAATTCCAAAGGTTTAACGAGAATAAACATGCATCCAAAAATAATTCTGCACTAGGGTTACTATAGTTAACTAAAAAAATAATAATAATAAAATAAAAATACAAAAATTAAAACCATAAAAAAGTGACTTGAAATAAAATATAAACCGAAATAAAATTAAATATAAAACCTTTCAAATTTTAATTTAGGTTAACTTGTGTTTAACTTAATGTACTAAACTACAACTATAACTATAACTGAAAAAAAAACAATTATATAGAAGAAAAAGATAAAAAAAAAAAAATACTAAAAGTACCAAAACAAACTTCAACTGTCACGAGTGGTCCGCGGCCACATTTTTGATTTCACAGAAATTAAGTTAAGACTGTTAAGAATATGACTAGAACTGCATAAACAGGTAAGGCTATTCAATAAGGCTATTAAATAGCAGTCCCAAACTGGCTTTTATTCATACAGCCACCAAAACACATACAGTACAAAATGACACAAAGTGAATATATTTTTTTTGTATTTACGGGAAACAACTGTTACCATGAACTGCTAATGAAACGGAAACTGATGCTGAACAGAACAACTATTATACCTTCATGCAAATCCTTCCCAGTTGACACACAGTACTTGTTCTTTTTTCACGCGTTGCATGCTCTTATTGTTTCTGCGCTTTAGTGAAGTCATATACAGCTGGACGACGCATTGTGCTATTGAAGAGTTCGTGCTACATGCGCGATATAACATTTGGCAGGATAGGATAGTTTGTTTGGTGACAGACGTATTATTTAAGTTAGGAAATAACGTTCCCTGTCTGTCCCTCACTACGAGTTATGTCGTGACGACCGGCTGGAGACTTGCTCAGAGCCCGGATTCGCTCTGATTGAAAGAAAACAGCAATAAAAATTGGCCAGTGGAATTTGTATCCTGTGCCACTCCCCGTCGTACGGGTATAAATAGGCGACAGGTGCAACCACTAATCAGATTTGTGCTTCAGAGCGGAGGCTGCATTATTGCTGCTTTGGTGTAATTTCTTCAATGGAAGAATGAGAGCAGAGACTGTGCATGTGGGGAGACAACGTGATCAGTGGCGTCCGTGTGCATTCGGTGATTCTCCTGGGCACTTCACACAAGCAGTTTCTGATCACGGTCGGCTTGCGTCTTTTTAAAGATGCCGTACCAGCCGCGTCGTCTTGGGTGCGGTCATTACCTGACTTTGAATGA
The DNA here is from genome assembly GCA_032359435.1 of Enteromius unitaeniatus. Lineage (NCBI taxonomy): Eukaryota > Metazoa > Chordata > Actinopteri > Cypriniformes > Cyprinidae > Enteromius > Enteromius unitaeniatus. The sequence continues at coordinate 13,398,288 of JAUMHI010000054.1, forward strand.
TGGCTACAAGCGTTGTATTAATTGTGTGTACATCCAGCATGCTGAAAATGCGCTTGTGGAGGGTGTATGTGCCCATTGCGAGTTAATGCCTATGGCAGTCCTTCGATCATGCTCGTCTCTCCTCCGTGGGTCTGTAGGCGAGCTGTCAGCTGCCCCCTGCGTCGATTTCTCTGCCCCAGAAAGGGAATCCGGAGCTGGCGCCGCCGTAGAGCTTCTCCATCAGGTACCCCCTCGCGGACCTCTCAGCCTTTCCACAATGACTAGCCCATGCAGCTCCCTAGTGATTTGTCTGGGCCGCCTCACGGTGGTCCTCACATTTCATTCGGGGGACCGTGAAAGGATCAGATGTCGAACACAGCATCGGGGGATGAGTTCTCATCTGATGAGGATGAAGGCTCGGAGGGGCTGCCACCCTCGGGCGCTGCGGCTAACGCCAAGTCCGACTCAGAGCTGATTGCCATGCTTTCTCAGGCAGCCACGAGCATTGGGCTGGAGGTGTGCAAACCTCCTAGTCCTGAGCCCTTGTGGCTGGATGATTGGTTTCTGGGGATGACTCGTGGCTCATGCCCCAGTGCCTTTCCTTCATGGAGAAAATGAAGGCCGCGAAGGGTGCCCTTGCCCAGCTACGGGAAGTGGATGAGTGGCTCATCATGGCCTCTTCACAAAAACAGTTATGCAATCACAGAGATCTAGTGCTTCAGCACCTGACCCAGCTGGGCATTTGGGTCAACTGGGAAAAGAGCAAGCTCTCCGTGTGCAGAGGATGTCTTTTCTCGGTGTGGAGTTAGACTCATTGAGTATGACATCTCACAGAGGAGCATGCAGAGTCAGTGCTGAACTGCCTGAGTTCATGACAGATGCCTCCAGTACAGGCTAGGACGCTAAATGAAATGGACAGTTTTAGCATATCAATCCCACGAGTCTTTACACTGCCAATTGTATTACTCCCTGACCGAGGGGCCCCTTGGAATAGGCGCACTGGCACACAGCTGGCCGCAAGGCCTACACAAGTATGCCTTTCACCAGTGAGCCTTCTCGCACAGATAATGTGCAAGGTCAGGGACAAGGACGAACAGGTCCTGCTGGTCGCGCCATTCTGGCCCACCCAAACCTGGTTTTCGGAACTCATGCTCCTTGGACCTCCTTTCTCAGGGGTATGACGCCCTATGGCACCTGCGTCCAGATCTGTGGAAACTCCACGCGGCACACTTGAGTGCTTTACCACCGGCGGTGGTGGACACTATTGCTCAGGCCAGGGCCCTCTCTACGAGGTGAGCCTATGCACTGAAGTGGAACAGGTTTCCACCACAACCTTCCGGGATCAGGTGGTGAACCTTCAAGCACTGCCATCGGAGGAGGCAGATCCAGCCTTGGCGTTGCTGTGTCCTGTGAGAGCCCTGCGCTTATACATGGACCGCACCTGAAGCTTCAGAAGCTCTGAGCAACTCTTTGTCTGTTACCGATGTCTGCAGAAAGGGAAGGCTGTCTCCAAGCAGAGGTTGGAGCCAGGAGTGTTGCCTTCTCCCATGCGCCTCTCTGGCAGACATCTGTAGAGCTGCGGGCTGGGCGATACTATAGTCTTTGCACCGAGCTGTTGTCTTCCTGTCTGTTGCAGAATGCGAGTGCCTTTTCTCCAAGTCGAGTTTCCTGTCCACAAACCCTGGTTAAGCACCCTCAAGCACCCTCGGCACTCAGACTTGGCAGAGCTGTCTGATGCCAGGCCCAGTACTGGTGTAAGCTTTGCCCGAGTCCAGTCAGCCCCTCCACCGGGCTAGATGTCCACATGGTGGATTCCCTGTGGGCGATCCCATGTGTGTCTTCTTCCACTGTAAGGTTTCCGTGTGGGGATGAACTCGTGTCTACTCTTTGCATACTACTCTGCCTGTCTCTGCTGTCAGTTGCTCCTCCCCTTTCCATGGGTGGGACCTGCCTCAGAGACCCTGTTCATATGTTGTACTGCCCCAAGCATGGGTCAGTCCATATCAGTGTTTCCACCTCCCTATGGGTAGGATGTGGTTAGCGCCCTTTAGCGCCCTTCTCCA
>JAUMHI010000054.1:13402268-13443179 GCA_032359435.1 Enteromius unitaeniatus
ACCATCTGGATGATCCAGAGGAGTTATGGGAGAAAGTCCTGTGGTCAGATGAGACCAAAGTAGAACTTTTTGGTCTTTACTCCATTCGCCGTGTTTGGAGAAGAAGAATGATGAGTATCATCCTAATAATACCATACCTACAGTGAAGCCTGGGGCTGGAAGCATCGGATTCTGGGGGTGTTTTTCTGCACAGGGGACAGGAAGACTGCACTGTATTAAGGAGAGGATGAACGGTATATGTTCTCACTGTATATGTCATTAATATGTTGTCATTATAAACAAACCGCTTTTCCCGTGCCAATTGAAAACCATCCTCTCCTCATCCTGTCTTTCTTTTTGGTACCCTTTCTTTTTGGCTTTTCCTGTTTTTCTAGGGTCAGTTCTCTTCTGTGAGGATGTCAGAAGGGTTTCCCTTTGTGTGTGTGTGTGTGTGTGTGTGTGTGGAGAGAGAAATCCGGTGCTGCTGTGTAGTGCAGTGTAATTCTCTGAGGGGGTGGAGGACCTGTGGTCTTAACAATGCTGCAGTGAGTGTGAGTCTCCAGATGGTCACTCACTGTCCTCTCCGGCACCCTTGCTGAGCGCACAGTAGGAGATGTCGGATATCTAGTTTTACTGTGCTTCCCTGTTTCTGTTTTTCCTTTTGTTTATTGACCAGTCAGTCCGTTAAGTTAATTTCTGCCTAATTTCTAGTCCCTTTGCATATTTTTACTGTTCACTGTTTGCCTGTAACATAAAAGTAGATAGATCCTGCCCTACTCTTCACATCTGTCAGTCTCCCCGGATCTTCAGAGCAGGAGGAGAGAAAAGACTTGTTCATTTACACTAAGAAAGAGGGATAAAGTGGGAGGAGATAGATGGAGAGAGGAGGGGAGGGAGAGTGCCTTTCAAAGGAGAATGAAAGACAGAGTAAGTGTGTGAGTGACATTTATTCTTCTTGTTTGCTTTGAACACATCCTCAGGACAGCTGTTAGGGGTTTGTAAAGGACAGATGGGCCAAAAGTGATGGTAATTTACATTCATAAGGCCTTTATAATGCACACAGATGTGCCTTTGTTAGTCTTTGTAATGATGTTCATAAACGCAATGTTTATAATAATGTCTCAGATCACATGGTTTTGAGTTTGCTGTGTCCGTTTGTAAGTTTTTCCTTTTTGAAGTCATTATTTATGTAGTTAACATGAACAGAGATGTGTGTGTATCCAAACAGTTATTTATATATATATATATATATATATATATATATAATTTAAAAATAACTGTTTGGATAATTATTAAAATGAAACATGTTTACTACAAATAAATCTCACCTCTGTAAAAAACACGGAGGTGTTAGTCTCGTTGGTATGACACTAGCATATATAAATATATGAAGAGTTAATTTGCAATTTTACAATTATATTACAAGAACAATTTTGAAAAAATTCAATCAAAATGTTTTTGTTTTTTTTGCACATTCAGTTAATCAAACTGCATCTGGGTTATTTTGATCAGGTTAAAAATAACTAAAACATACAGCTAATTAATATAATAAAATACAATAAAAACAGAGTTCGCAAATAAGCTCTTTATATATACATACTACCTTTCAAAAGTTTTTTTTGTCATTAAGAACCCTTTTTTTATTCTTTTAATTTTGGACACATTAATTAAAATGACATTAAATTATATTAAGTATAAGTATTAAGTTCCTGTTCATCAATTGCTAAGAGAACTGTATTATGGCAAATAGATTCCACAAAAATGTTAAGCTGTTCAATATTAATAATAATAAGAAATGTTTCTTAAATGGAACTGTGCATATGAATATAAAATTGTATTTCCATTAAAACACTGCAGCATAATTTAACTTCTCCATAAAAATCATTATATTTAATACATCCCCAGCCATAGTCTCAACTTCAAACTAAAGTATAATTTTACAAACTTTTTTTTTAAAAGCTGTGAAACTGCTATCATAGCAACATTGTGCTAGTTGTAGTGAAGTTTTCAACATGACATATTTATGATTTGTTTCCATTCCCTTATTTTTTTTTCCTGCGATTTGATTTCTTTATCATGTTAATTCTCGTCTCTAATTTATTGCTTTTTTCTCTTAATGCAAATGCACTGTGAAGCACTGACAGTGATGTGATGTCATCCGACAGGGACGCTGCTATCAGTGTGAAATATGACATCATAAACATGTGACTGACTGACAGATGTGTGGAGAGGGAAAAAAACTAATGACTGCAGGAGGCCCGACGCATGTGATAGACACGTTCACTCTTCCGTTAACATGCACTGACAGAAAAATCTGTGTGCGGACCCCCATGATGCTGTTTTCCTGTCTAGAGTTAACACCTGAAGAGCAACTGAACATGTGGGAATGGGAGATCTCATGAATAAAGTCTGTTCAAATCTTTTTCTCTCTGCTCTTACATTTCCATTTTTTTCTGCTCTAACATTCCCCCCCCCCTTTTTTTGCTCTCTGGATGTACAGTAGAGTGTGAAAAAGCACATGCATATATTTACTGTCTTCCGTTCTCTTTTTCCAGCCTCTGGGCGATATAGACAGTTGTAGCAGGTGTGTGAGTGGGCGAGGGGTTTCCCTGGGGAAGTCACAGGGGTAAGAAGAGGTCAGTTTTTAATGGGCCTGTCTGCCCTCTTTGCCTCCAGAAGAAACCCCCCTTTCCTTTCTCATTCAATATCTCTGCATCTCCATTGTGCGTCTTTTCCTTTCCCTGGGCTTCAGCGCTTGTTCTTCTGACCTGTCAGTCAGTTTGAGTGACATTATCAGATGATTATGTTTGGTGAGCTTCTGCTTGTGCTGAAGAGTGGGAATTGTCCAGGGAGAGAAAGAAAGGAGGTGTCCGTCTGGTGATATCTTGAAATATCAGTACGTCCTTAGTCAGGCACCGTGCTTGACACTAAACAGGTGTTGGTGTCAGTGAAACCTCTGGAGATGAGGCGGGCCTTTGAACTCTTTTCTGAACGCACACGGAAACGCTAATGTCTAGGTGGACAACATCATTCAGAAATGTAGCCTCAGGATGGAGACGTTTTTAGAATTGAAGAACAGGGGAATAGATGAAGAGGGAGAATGATTAGTGTTAGGCGGAGTCTGTCATTTGTTGTTTCTCTTCTCTGTAATTTTGTTAAACTTGGCTGCTTTTTCTGCTTCTCAGGGGGGTTTTGCCTCCATGATTTTCAGGTGGAGGTTAAAAGGACAGTTCACTCAGAAATGAAAATTGTTATTGTTTACTTATACGTTTACTTTTTCTTCTGTGCAACATAAAGTTACACATTTTGGAGAATATATTCAGACTTTTTTGAACAGTTTCTAAATAAAAGCTTGGAAATAGCACCATAAAAGCAACCAATGCAACTATATGTAAAGTTGTACAACATTTTTTTTCCCAAAGAATAGACTGAAATTAGTCATAATCATTTAAAACTTTAACCCTGCTTTCTGCCCTTGTGATGTCCAGTGTGTGAATAAATTGTTCTTTTATATCAGATCTTTTTAATCTGAAGTCAATTCATCTGGTTCACAAAAACAATGATTCATGCAAAAATTGGACTGATCCAGTTCTAGAATTAATGTTGTAATAAAATTTAAATAGACAATTATCTGTTTTTATTGAATGCTGCAGTGTTTATTAAACAAATTAAGTGCGTAATTAATTTGAAGCTTTTATAAACTTGGCACATGACCCAATCTATCGACCCTGTCCATCAACCCAATCACTTCTGATTGACAAAATAAAGTTTCACTCTGCGTTTTTCTTTTTTGAAATGCCATTCTACTCAGAAATGCATTACAATAATTATTAATATTATCATGTTGCTTGAAGAATTGAAATATATAGTGGATGAGACTACATTTATGGTTCTTTTGCATCCTTTCTGAAGTTGAAATCTTTTAGTGCCCATTGTAATTGCAAGCAAAAGACACTAAGGGAGAACCAGTACTGTGTTTAATATCATGAGGGGGAGTAAATGATGACAGAATTTTCATTTTTGGATGGGCTATATATTACGTGGCAGTGCTCATTACCAAGTCGATACTGAACAAAAAGTAACACTACCATTTTTCTACAGGTATATTTAGCAGTATAAGTCCCTAAGTGCTCTCTGACTGACAAGCAGCTGCTGTCAAACACTCATGCATATGCATATGTCTTCAGGTAGTGCAGCTGTGCATGTGAACACTTTGAAAGCTATTTTTAGTCAAAACGCCTTTCCTGGCAAGCTACACACGGTTAGGTCCTAAGTAAATGAAAACAGATGGGACAAAAAAAAAAACAACAACATTTGAGCATGAACACAAAGTTAGGCCTAATAGGAAAGAACGAGACTGCAATGCTGGTTTTATTAGTTAAGTTCTTTATTCATCTACTCTTTTCTTGAATCCAGCTGCACCTGGTAGTCTCTCTGGTGTGGTTTTACTTCGCCTGTTGTAACTAATCTCTGCTATTCATGCTCTCACCACATCACACACATGTGACTCATGGCACAGTGTGTTTTGATGTGTGGTATTGGAGGACTCTCTGTGTGTGTTGGTTTAAATGTGTTTTGTCTGCGTGTTCAGATGTGAATGGTGAGAGGAGGTCAAGTTTCTTGACTCATGGGATCTGCTGGCATTGAGGGCCCCCCATTTTGGAAGCGAGAAAAATAGAATTTCCCTTTCTTTCTGTGCTTTTTTTCCCCTTAAACCCATCCCCAATACAACACACATGAGAGAGAGAGAGAGAGAGGTATGCTCTATAAAGCAAACTTCTGAAGCGTTGCCAGCAGTCTCCAGGCAGGAAAAAAAAAAAAGAGTAAAGTTGGGGGAAGGGAGGAACTGGACCTGGAAAAGAGGAAAAAGACGGAAGGCAGAGGGAGAATAACCCTGTAAGTTGCTACTGTAGAGCCACTGTTATAATGATCCCAGCAGCCCCAGTGGACTATCCAGTAAGATTTGCTGCAGGGCAGAAACCACAGAGAAACACACATGTGTTCACGTTTATTTTGCCACGTGGTTTTGCTGAGGGACATTTTATGTGAATGTTTTAAGGTTGGACTTCAGTAGGATTTTCTGTATATATTCACTAATTGAACAACTGGCTTAGAGAACTGTTTTCTGAATGGCAGCAAAAATATAAATGCTAAAGCTTTTGTTATGCATAGTCAGAATGTGTTTCTCCTTAGAAAAATGAGACATTGAATATGAAGGAAACACAAAGCGAGTCTTTTTATTTTTATTTTTCCAAATCAGTCTAACACTGGGTAACACTTTACAATAAGGTGCATTAGTTAACATGAACTAAGAATGAACAATACTTCTACAGCATTTATTAATCTTAGTTAATGCTAATTTCAGCATTTGCTAATGCAATATTAAAATCACAAGTTGTGTTTGTTAACTTTATTGATGTTAGTTCACAGTGTATTAACTAAACAATGAATGCTTGTATTTGTATTACCTAACATTAACAAATAAATAAATACTGTTATAAGTGTACTGATCATTGATTGTTCATGTTCGTTAATACATTAACTAATGTTAACAAATGACACCTCATTGTAAAGCGTTACCTATATACATTATATGATAATTAAACAGGGATGTGTCTGTGCACAAATTTATTCACACTTGTAATGTCCGTATGTCTATAAATAAAATCTTAAATATCTAGCAGCAGTCTTTGTTTTTCTCCATCAGATGTGGAAGCAGAAACCGGTGAGCTAGACCTCAGTAGTATCGATGAGGATGAGATCGATCGGGTGAGTTCTGACCTCACTATGGTAACGACATGGTAATTTGCTTTGACAGAGGTGCTTAACCAATTCATTGTTCTTGGCGATCAACTGATTTCAGTTATCTGGATTTCGCCGCCGCTTTAAAGGGTTCATATGGTGGTACATGCACTTTTTCAAGCTGTTTGGACTGAAATGTGTGTTGGGAGTGTGTTTACACAACCACCCTACAATAATAAAGATCCACCAGTAGTTTTCTTTTAATTTAATAAGAATAAGTTGCCCCTTCTGAAATCAAGCCATTCTCAAATGCATGTTGGCGTGGCGTCACACCGACAGAGGCCACTCCCACGATAGTTGATTGACAGCAGCGTATCACACAGACTGAACTGGTGTCTTACCTCAGACCCGCCCTGAGTGAGCCGTAATCAGACCCAGATGCAGAGACAAGCAAGACTCCTAAACAATTGAGGTGTTTTGTTGTTGAATGTATTAATGAACATAGCAGTAGTGATTTACCCCCGACATCTGAGTGACTGATGATGCAGAGGATTAACTTTACATTTGGTTCTGAAGGGAAACATGCCCTTGATCAACCGAAATGCATTTAAGTTCATGTGAATCATTCATGATCCTGCCTCACCTACAGAAGCAGTGAGTATAATGTCTTTTAATGAATCTTTGCAAATCACCTTTCCTAATAATGTGCTAATTAGCAAGTTTTACTATGAATACGGCTAAAAAAAGATCCTCTGAGAGTCCCTCGGAAAAGAGGGGCGGGGTTAGTGGAGCTTGTGAAGATTTAAAGAGGAAGTACACAGAACTCTAGATTTCTAAAAGAGTGATGTCTTTTTGACAGGGTAAAATGAGCGTTTTTTACACTATCTTTGAGAAATTTTAAAATTAACTGTATTACAAACTTTCCATTAAGACCATAAAGAATCATATAAGCTAGTGGAAAATTGGATTTGTATGACTCCTTTAAAGGTCACAAATTGTCAAATTTGAAATTTACTGGCTTTTTTACATGATATGTGAGGTCTAGGGGCTATGTTAGTACTATATACATTTTAAAATGGCTGCACACTGCACACAGTCTGCATAAAGTAGCTGTGATATTTTAGGAACCGCTGTAAAGTAAAAAGTTCAATCTCCTCAGTCCAATCTCCTCAGTCACCGGCCACCATCCAATACATACTGAGCAACAACAATACGGAAACATGTCGGAAAGGTTATCTTTAACAGTGAATCATATCTAACGTGTCTGTCTAGTCATGATGAATATGTATATATTTCAGTTTCAGCAGGCAACTATTTTTACAGCTACGTCGTAACTTAATCACAACAAATGCATATAGAGTTACACATAATTATATATAAATCGTTAGTTGGTTGTTTTACACACAGACAATAAACAACATAGTCGTGAGATGCAATAAGACTTTAGACCAGCCCATAACAAGACAATACTTTATTGAACCTTTTCTGATAAGAAGTGTGCAAACTTAAGCATTTATGACGATCGTTTCTGTCCAGTCTGCTCGTTTTACCACAGCTATCCTCTTTTTTTGTCTGGCAGTGACATTGGGTATGCAATCATATTTTTAATTAAAGGCTGTATTATGATGCTTATGTAGCCAAATCTGCTTTGATTTGAGCTACCTTCGTGTTCCCTCTTTTTTTTTTTTTTACATTTTGGAGCATCTCCGCGTTCCCTTTATTTTGCGTAAAGTTTGCGCTGTGACATAATTGTGACGTTGATACATTTGATCGGCCTGCTTGTGCGTCACTCAGAAAAAACAGGACAATCACAAAATGAGTATAAATATATAAATATAATAAATATTGCCACAGCATTCATTTAAAATGAAAATAATTTCTTTAAACAAATGTTCTTAAGTGTGGCGAACTGAATTCAAATTTCAATTCGTCAAATGAAAGGGAGTTAATTCTTCATTTCTAAAGTTTGTCCAACACTGCTGTATATATAAACATTAACAACAAATTAACTGATCACTGCACATCAAACACTGACTTTACAGCATATGGGTTAACAGATGACTGCAAAGAAATAGTACATTTTTTTCGTGTATAATCAATGTTTTTCTGAAAAAGTGATGATTGTTGACTCTTGCTGTGTGAGACCAGAGTTGGCATGTTTTAATGGGGAAATTAGGTCACACTTGGGTCATATGGGAAGGAGATCTGGCCTCTCTCGCTGCCTCTCTCTCTCAGTTATTTTCTGCACAGAAGCCTATGACTTCAAAGTGGGCACTTTATAAGCCTAATAAAGTTTTATATGTATTTACAGACCAAAACCTGTTTCTATGAATCACCATAATACCAACGCACAAATCACCCAAAATAATCATCACGCTTCTCTGAGCCACAGGACATGTAGGACATTGTCCCTGTGAGGTTCATTTATCATGCAAACGTTTTGTTGCTCACATCTAAAAGAGGCCTGACATCAATTATAGAGCGCTCCACAACATTGACTTTAAGAGCTCATATCACTGCTCCTGACCGTATCTCATATCTCAAATCGCTGCCATGATATTTAATGAATAATACTTGGAGTAGGCCAACGGTTAGGCCTATTTTATTAACATCATTATTTGTAAACCTGAATTTCTTCCCAGTTTCTGATCTTGTTTTACTGTGCTGATTGTGTTTCAGCCCCTGCAGACAAAATGCCCATTCCCTTAATTCAACCCACAAATAAAACCACAATCACAAACACACACAAGGTTATAATACACATCAGAAAGTTTGGATAATTTACAGTGTTTGTTTAAACCTCTACGTCTACATTTTGTAAAGGAGTCTTGCATTAAAATGGCAAATACTTGTGTTCACTGTTCTTGATGAACCAAAGACATGCATAATTTATAATCATTTACATAAATCAATTAAATAACAATACATATCATATAAATCCTGAACCTGACACTTTAATGTATTGTTTTTGCTACAATTTATTGCACAGAAAACCTACTTTCAATGTACTTACATACATACATATATATTTACACACTAAGAATCAGACATTTGATGTCAGTTAAAAATAATATAACAAAAATGCAAAAAATGAATTACTGTAAATGCTTATTGTAAATGCAATGTTTATTTAAATATCAACATAATAATAATAAATATTTCTTAAGCAATTAGCATATTGCAATGATGTCTGAACAATCACGTGACATTGATTCTGGAGTAATGACCATCACAGTAATAAATAGTTTATTAAAATATATAAAAAAAGAAAAGCAGTAATTATATTAAATATATTTCACAATATTACTGTTATTATTCAAATCAATGCAGCTTTGGTGCTTTTAAAAATAAAAACCTCATACTGACCCCAAACTTTTGAACAGTAGTGATAAAGCATAAACATAATCCATAAATGAATCAGCTCTTATTATTTGTATATAAATATTAGCATTAACATTCTTCCCCCTCTATTTGCGCCAATGCAACACAATCCTACTGGAGACGGACGATGTTGATATTATGATAACTAGGCTGTTAATTATATGACCTCACCGAGTCATGAATCAGGGAGGGGTTTTTCAGACCGGGCCCTCCATTTTTCTGTTATCATAGTCTTAGATTGCGCTGAAATAGGAGAGGATCTTATCGAGAATATATTACCAAACTGGGACACAACCTCCCGGGTCAAAGGAGATATGTTTGTAGCCCAGGAGTGCATGTGTGTGCGCGCATGTGCATGTGTTTTGATTTGGGTCTGCTGGTCAGTTTAATGCATCTGGATGTAATCTTGCCCTCTGCTATACGTTTACTCTTCACAGGTTAAAGTGAAACCTGTGTTTCACCTCATAAAATGTTATGGCGTTTCAAACAACTCGCCTCGTAAAACGCTACAGGGTCTCCCAAGGACACCTTTCTGCCTGCCGCTCGTTTTTCAACCTCTCCCGCCCGAGATCTATGCCCATCTCGCCTTTCGCAGATCAAGACCTAGGAATCAGAGAAGAAGGAAAGGGGCAAAAAAAGAACGGCTATCAATCAGGGGTTTGCAAATCAGGAAATAGGTAGGTCGGTTCTTTGGGAGAGAAATGCAAACCACATGTGGCAGCAGCAGCAGGAGCAGGAGCATTGCAACAGGATTAATGCCGGTGGTGAAAATGAGATCAGGTCACTCAAAGCTTCTGGTTCAACAAGACCGTTCGGTGAGAACGTCCTCACCCCAAACCCACACAAACAAATCAAGATTAAAACAACCTCACGGCATTCTCACACCGTGACTAACTAACACGAAGATCAGTCATCATCTGCACAGGCACACTTGAACACACGCACTTAATGTTTTGAGTGACCTCCTGATCCTGTTGTCCCTCTTCATAGTATTTATTAGGTGCTTGTGCTTGGATGTATGTGTAGAGTTGATAAAAGCATCTGGACTCATATTGGGGTTAAGACCCACGGGAGTGAAGTGGGTGTTTTCAGCTGGACCGTTCTGAATTGTTCTTTTAGTGTCTGCGCTGCAATGTTGTACCTCCCCACCCAAGCACGCTTGGGCCAGCCAAACTACTGTCTTGTGAAATGTGTAGCATATTTTGTGAGCTTACGTAAACCATAGGAGAGATACTTTTTGGAAATAACATGCAATTTACTGCAGGTGAAGAAATTATTTAAGAAAAGACCAAGAATGTAAGCATTCCAGATTTTATCTGCCAAGCTCCAGGGAATGCGGTCATTTGGAAAGCAAGTTCAGCTTCCAATTCACACACTATTCTGATGAACTGACAAACACGACACCGGGAGCTTAGCGTGACGAAATTAATCACCAAGCTGCTACGAGCATCTCTAACAGTTCTGCACGGGGCTTGAGAGCAGTGGCAGAATTCAGCGCTTTCTCTTCACAACCCAATAGAAACAATAGTCATGTTTGTTTTACATGCATCTGTGTTTGTTTAGCAAGTTTGCATTGTACGTGTGGAAAGAGTGACAATTAGCTAGGGGCATTTTCTTGGCTGGTTTTCTGATATGGACAACGGAGAACTTCTCTCACTCACTCTGTCTCTCTCTCTTCCTCACAAAAAAAGCATTCTAGAGTCGCAACAATTGGGATAGAAGCACTCTGCAGTCTTGTTTACAGATGGTATTAAAATCCATCTCTGGTGATCAGATCGCTTGTGGTCAACCAATACACATTGCTGCTTACAACATGTGTTTAAACGTGTCTCCTGTGAGCACTTGTTAGGGGAAGGTCAAGATTTTGTAACTACGTCCATTACTCATTACAGCAGTCTGTTGATACAGCACATAAAACTAAAAATTCATTTTTAGTTTGCTTGATTATGAAGGAAGTCTCACCATGGGTGGATAAGTTTATTCAGAAATACATTCAGAATAATTTTTCATTGAATTGTAAATTATTATTTATTCCTGCAATGGCAAGAATTGGTGCTCAAGATGATCATGATCAATGCTGAAAACAGCTGCTTAAAATTGGAAATGTCAGGATTCTTCAATTGATAGAAGGTTTACAATATTTGTAACATGTTTCCTGTCATTGTGATATACTGATTGCATCATTGCTGAATTCTAATATTTATTTCTTTAAAAAAAAGTATCTTTGTATATGAAAAACATACCACCTACAGTCTGTATTGTTAAAAGTTTACACTTGCACACACACAAAGCCAAGATGTTAAAATTTCCTACTCCCTGGGCAACTGTTAACACCAAGTGCAGCAATTCAATTACCGCTTTTAAATATGAATGGTTGCTCTAATGCAATTTACCCAAAATAACCAACAAGCTCTGCCAGAGAGAGTCATCTCTCATTCTAATTAGCTTAAGTTCATTGAAAATGATTGATACTGCTGATTTTTACCACTTATCAGGAGCAAACTGAGAAACTATGGCTGAAAGTAACCACATTTTGGTTTCAAGAATACTTTAAAATTGAACGTTATGTTAGTGAATATTGTATATATTCAAAAGCCTGCATTGTGGCCCAGCTGACTGAGATTCAAGTCCTCTGTCAGACTGATTCTGCTTGTTCTCAGAGCATCTGGCTAAAATTAAATGCCATGAGATAATGTTATGAACGTTTCCCCCTGCATTTATTTATTTACTCATTTGATGTCTGTCATTACAATTTAGATAATCAAATTTGTTTTTCAAGTCCCTTAGGGTTTGAAAACCAAGAATAAAACCCATAAAATCTGGCACTCTCAAAGCCTTGAAAGAAACTTGCCAAAGAGAAAGAAGCTGAACTTGTCTGGGTCCGCATGAACAATACCTATGTAATTGTGTTTAGAACTTTCCAATGAAAACACCTACATGTGCTTCATTCTTCCTTCTTTTCATAACCAGAGTGCACTGCATTTCCCAGCATTCCTCAGAGGGGTGTTCATCCTGAACCACAGCCCAGTTGCATTATTGGGTGAAAACAACCCTCTGGAGAAATTTAAGCGACTGATTGCAAAATCACGCCCTTTACATTTGATCTTAGAGCAATATATACACATATGGTTTGATTTAAGAGGCTAGGGTGGTCCGGCAGATATATTTTTATTCTAATTTACTGTAAGGAATTGTAAATTAAAGTATTGCTGGGTGTCTATTCACTCCAGGTGGCTGTGGGGGCTTTGGAATAGCTCAGAATAAAAATAATAAGGTTATATAATCATATAAGCTTTCAACGCCTGCAATTTGCACAACTGTACTGGAAGATTTAAATAATGACGTTTAATATTTTTATACAACGGTTTCTAATGCCCATTGCAATAAAGTTTAGCCTGATTACATTTCAATTTGAACCACCTGTGAATCACAAATTGACTTTTGGATGCTGTCAAGAGCTGCCACAAAAGCTGTTATTTGTATCAGCTTTGCAATTTCCAACCAGTTGTTGAGTCCGTACTGGCATGAAACAAAAGCACAGAAGAAGGTTTCTGGTGGTCTGACTTCAAAAGTGCTGACGTAATAAACACTTCATTGCATAAGACTACAGATGGCGGGCGACTCTGTGAAATCACCTGTTATTTGGAAGCCCGCTTGCACTTTACGCACTTAACTACAAGGGCTGTTTTCCAAGAGGGTTTGGCATTAACTTATACATGAACATGCTGATGTGTCAAATAATGATTCTTTAACAGGGATCGTTCACTCCATAATTAATCATTTACTCAATGTCTGTTTTTTTGTATGTACACAATGAAAGCCAAAGGGCTTCAGAGTTTTTCTGGCCCCCATGACTTTCATTGTATTGACTAAAGAAGTACCTCACGGTATATCTTTTAATTTTGTGTTGCTGTCAGTTTAAGTCATATTCACAATACACATTGTTTCAAAGCAGCTTTAAAGAAAATTATATTGTGAGAAAAAGACTGTTGCATCTATATTGTTTTTAACAAGTTTCATGAAAATCAAACACCCGAAAGAAATGTGTAGTCACCAAGTCATTATGTTTGATTATAATTTGAATCTGTTGTTAATCCACTTTACTGTAACAATTCCCAGTCATTGCTAGCTGCTGGCTTTGCACAATTGTCTCTCAATATACAAACTCATCCTTTGCATGTCACTGTTGAGCTTAAAATATTCCTGCACCAGTCATATTACAGCTGTCAATCAAATTCTGTTCTGCATTGTAATGAAAATCTGATATGGAACACATCAATTGTCTTGTCTACGCCAACAACGAATCCTATATTAGATTATTTGCTTGAATACATGTTTGTTGTGTAACAGAGTTTAAGATGATGTCATTTTGTTCTGTGATTGGCAGTTAGAGGAATTCTGATATGGAACCCATTAAAACGCTGGCGTCTTTTGTGCTCCGCGGACTCCCGTATGTTTCAGCGTTTCATTTCGCTCTTTTTTCCCCCCTCCTACTCATTTTTAGCCTTTGTAGTGGTTGTGTTTCTCAAGGACAGGAACATAACTCTTGGAAAAATATATTTTGGCAGCTAAGGAGCAGTGAGGACCGAAAAAAAAGAGCAGAATGTGACGCACTGCAGTTGCGATGGGATTTTCGCCAAATGCATTGTTGCAACCGCTTTTAGTCTTCAAGCTTACATTCGCTTCTTATGAACACAGTCTTGTCTTTTATATGTCATCAAAAGCAGGTCATATGATGAGCGTTTCATCATCTGCGAACGCTCATACAGGACATTATGTAATTGTGAAAGGCTTAAGAAAACATGAGCTTGCGCTTCCCTGGCAGTTACAGTAACCAGTATCATCATAGACCACAGGATATTAAATTAGGATAATTAAGTGTCAGGAGTTGTAATAATTTTGTTATGGGTTATAAAGTGACAACTAGAGGATATACAGATACAAACACTGCACATGTGGCCTTCAGACCAGACAAAACCCTTCCGCAGATCCTACAGAGAAAACCTCAAACGGCCTTAATCCTGGAATCTGCTATATCAAACCACTCATGCGTTTAACGTACCGGGAGCGGGAAATATCTGTCAGTACGATCAACAGGAGTTTGACTGATGGCTCTGCTTCTTTCCTTCCAAACTCATAGAGTAACAACTGACGGCTGTCCGTTGCTACGGAGCCCTCTTAGATCTGCTGCATGTTCCCAATGCAACGTTTTGGGATTTAACACAAAAGCATCGGCCCTTGAATAAAAGAGAGATTTATATCCTTGCGCCTCGCTGTGTGGATTGAGTAGCACACGCTTTCTTCTCACCATTTCCCTTTACCAAACAGTAATAGTTTTTCCTCCATGCTGATGTGTTCGATGGGGACAACAGGAGACCAGAAGGACGAGTTCAAAGATGCAAAAATGCTTGATCTGGACAAAACATTACAGCAGTCCAGCCTTCATTGATGGATGAGCTAGGAGAGCATTATTCGTAAGCACAGACGCTGTACGTAGGTCTGCAGGAAGATAAAAAGTCACGCTCGGATGCCAGCATGCTGGAGCGACCAATCAAAACAAACACACGCGCGTCCAAACATAATTACTAACCATGATTTGTTCATGTTCAGGATGTTTAGCGATATCTAAATCTGAATTTCTGTGGGTCATTTTAATGATGAAGTGTCTTTAAGATGCTAATTCGATAGACACATGTAGCTGCATGGAAATCTGAGGCGGATTTAAGCGTTTGCAAACGTAAAGCCGGTTATAGTGGGCCTGCGGGTAAGTGTGTTTGCGTAGGGGTCTCACAAGGTTCTTAAAAGCAAAGTGGCATGTTTATGTACAAGTTTCATGCATATTTACATATGCTCAGATGCACATCGAGTTTGGAGCGGTCCTGCTGTGCTGTGGTCTGTCAGACCTGTGATTTACATTAAAGTCAATCACTCACTCTGAAGGGCTTCTGCCTGTAGCTCCCTGCTGATGTTCAACAGTGGCAGTATTACATTCTTTATGATGGAGGCCCCCTCTTTCTCTGTCTTCTGTCTCTCTCTCACTGCTCTCATTGAGCCAGCCTCCTCCTCTTCTTCTCTTTTTGCAATGCTGTGAGATGGAGGGATGGAAACGATTATAGAAGAGAGAAGAAAAAAGACAGGCAGATGGGGATTCCAGCGATCTCTTTGGAATAGATAAATAGATTTTGAAATCATTCACAAATGATGTGCAAAATGTGCTCACCATCTGCTCCTACCAGCGCTGAGAAAACCCTGCTCTCCCCGTCACACACTTTTTTCCCCTCCTGCCTCTCTTTCATTATCGCTTTTTCTCCTTCCCCACTTCGAATTTGTCATTTTATAGTCATCGCGGCTGCATCACAGGTGTCATTTCCAGTGACTGTTCCAGGAGGTCGAAAAAGGGCTGGATTTGTGAATAGAACTTAAAAACAAACTTTAATGCAAGAAAAGAGAAAAAAAAGAGAGAGAGAAACCTCAATGTATGACATAAATCCCACTGCATGAAATGAGCATCCTGATTGTGTGGGTGTCCCACAAACCGCATTTCCCAGGGAGCACTGAGGGAAGCAAATGGAACACCTGATGATTTCTGGAATGCTGTGAAATGGGATGTATGTAGCATAGAAAGACCAGTGGGCAAAGTTACACAGTGTAAATTCAATCTTTCTTCTTCTCCATCAATTCACTGAAATGTGTGAAAGAAACAGGGTGGCCAGATTAATCTAAATCATTAATAAGTAAATGCACACATAATGTGAAATTTCAATTGGCAGCTTGTGTCATACCACTCAAAGATTTGAGTGCCGAAAGGTTTTTATGTTTTTGAAGGAATCACTTACAGAATGCAGCTACATTTATTCGAGTAAAGCATAATATTGCAAAATATTATTATGATTTAAATATATCTTTTTTGATTACCATTTTTTCTTAGCGTGCCGGTGACCATGGAAGGCTGATTCAACAAATGACTATGGAACACATGAGTAACTGCAAGGCCTATTTAATTACCCAGGAACCAAAAGAAAAAAAGGCAAAACAAACTTACACAAAAAATGTGCACCATAATTACAGTAAAAAGGTCTGATTTGATTCAACACCTCTCTTTTCCTACTCACTCAGACCCAGAATAATGTATATGAGCCTTACCATTACCAGCTCTGACTAGGCAGAATATTCTTAATATGCTTAGCCATTTAATGAGCTTTTCCTGGTCTGCTTCACTCCCATAGATGGTCTGACATCGCAAAAGGAAAAGGAAGCTGGCATCATCCCACCAAAAAAAAAAAAAAAAAAACCAGAGAGGAAAGGAAGAAGAAAAGAAAAACAAAAGTAGTCAGGATCTGATTAGTAACACTTACATGGCTAAATGAATCCCAGTAACATATCTGCCTCAACCACACATGCTTTCCATAACCTGCAGAAACGTGCTGGGAAAGAAATGGAGGGGAAGATAAAAATAAGTTGTTATCTTTTACTAAAAATAACAGTCTCCGAATCATATGTACACAGAACAGTTAACTCAACCTAATTTCTTATTTTGAATGGTTGCTGCATGTTTATTAACTCATCCACATTTATAAATCTTAATTGCACTTTCCAGTTTTTCTAAAGAAAAAAAGAAAAAAAAGAAAAGAAAGATACAATTGCTCTTTAGCACAAAACATATTTTCTTACAGATTTTACTTAAAGGTGTGACATCATATACATATAAAAGGAGATGTAATTGCTTAAACCATGTACTAATGCACAACCACAAGCTAGGAAGGGCCTTTTCCTACACCAATATCACCTTGAAATAAAAACAGGACACATCTGCCACATCTCCACATGTCTGAGTGGAAACAAGATGGAAACAAGACATTTTACCCACACACATACACATGCAGAACTCTGGTACTTGTGTGATTGACATTTTTAACCCTAACAATAACAGATGACTGTAACTTGAAAAATGGCAATTAGAAGAAAATGTAGAACAGATGAGGAGGAAAAGAAAGAGAGAGAGAGTGAAATACACACATCCAGTGAGAGAAAAAGAGAATTCCTCCTTTGAATACAGACGCCTAGATGACTGTGAAGGACACAGAGATTATCCTGTGCTATTGTTCCAGAAAATAACTCAATCATGCTGTAGAAGCCTGGCCATACACAGCCAAATACGGAGAAGAGCTGTCACCAGCATGTGTATGAGCCCTGCATTAGTTTATTTTATTTTTTTTTACCAAGGAAACCCCTATTAAAAATGTGTGTGGTCATATACGTGCTTCAGAGAAATGACAAGCGAGGCCGCATAAAGTAAATAAACCTATATCAAAGAGTTAAAATCACCAGTGTCGGTTTTGCCACCTGATCCATCTAGAATCAACTTCAGAGATGAGAGATATGCTCTGAACACGTCCAAATAACATCCACTGTTTATGACCACACAGTACATTGTTTACTCTTTTGAGTAGCACACCCTCTCACACCTGTGGCCTTCAGTGCTTACAGCATCAGCGACTCCGGGATATAGTAATGCATATCAGATGTGCCATGGACACTCACTGGCGAACGCTTCTGAAAGCTGTCTGGTGCACCTTGTTGCTGCTTGAAACTCGAAAAGAAACACGTCCTGTTATTTCCTTCCTTAAAATAAAACATTTGCTGCTACTTTTGGATCTACGGTGAAGTCAACGCACCGAAAATACTTTTCCAGTGAGATCCATCCAAACCCTGTTGACATACCGGATGAAACTGTGGATGAAATAATGGGCACAGAGTGTTGTGTGTGAATGTTTTCGGAGGGAATGTTTGGAATGAGTGTGTGTACAGAATGTACAACAAACAGTTTTTGTATGTTTGTGTAGCCTACAGCAAACTGTGAACAGAATTTTGTGCGCCTGAGTATGTGTGTGTGCACTTTTTAAACACTGTAATGCTGATTGGTGTTGAAAGTAGCCCAGCGGAATCAGTTCAGAAAAATGCTTCCATTTGGAGTCTTAGTCTGTAACACAAACCTTCCTCTCTATTCCTCCATCTCTCCATCCTTTCGTCCTGTTTTCCTTAATATGTAAATCTAATCCCTCTACAGCTGCTGCCTGGACATTTAAAATGAGGGGAAAGTACTTTTCTTTACTGTTGATCAAAGTATCAGGCTAACTGCATCTGACCCCCAGGTAGGCAGAATGGATTTTTCACCACTTTCTTTCTTGGCAAAATACCAGTCACCTTGTCAAGGGACTATGTTTCGCTCTCTGCTCTTATTTTAAAAAGCCATTGCTACTGGCACAATGAAAGCGCAAAGTTTCCATCTTTATTTCATTGAGGTAAAATTAGATGAAAGTCATCTTTTTCCTGCCCCTGAAAAAGGAGAGGTACGGCCTGCAATTTATGACTTCATTATGTTGGTGTTGCAGCACTTTGAGGAGAAAAGGATTATAATAGTATTCTATTAAATCGAACTGATCGGAATAATGATGAAATGCATGCTTCCTCACCACACGCATTCACTGTGAAGTGGAATCTGGATCCTTTTTCCCATGAAAAGTGCAAGAGAAAAGCTGTTTCTCATAAAGAGAGACTTCACACAAGAAAAACATACGGGAATTGTCATCAGCACTACCAAGCTAGACTCTGCAGGGTCGACCTGCTCTGGGTGGCAAGTGTCACCAAATGCCAATCAAAGGGACTTTCCCTGCGATCTGCGGTCACCAGCTTCAATGGTGTTTACAATAGTGTTTTGAAGAGAAATGAATGAGGTATATAATTCATTCATTCAAGTTTCCTCACAGTCTGTTTCATATTTCTAAGTCTTCTACAACCATTGGGCAAAGAAAAGACTACTTTAGCATTCAGTACCAGACAATGAAAATCATATCGCTAACAAGTTGTAGTTAAATTTTTCATTATCTCTAACTCAAAAAGTTTTGCCCTGGTTTTACAGACAGGGTTAAGACTTAACCAGGATTAGGCCATATACTTCAATTAATACATTTACATTTTTATAGACGTGCCTTAGGAAAAAACATTACCAGTGTGTATCTTGAGCCAAAACAAATTATAATATTTTAGAATAAATTCTGAAGGATCATATGGTACTGAAGACTGCAATCATAGCTGCTCAAAACTTAGCTTTGGCATCAGAGAAATAAATAACATTTTACAGTTATTTGACAATATTAATGTTATTACTATATTTTGGACAAATAAATGCATTGGTGAGCATGAGAAACTTTTTAAAAACAATTTACAATTTTCTTCAGGAAAAACACATAATGAAAATTTAGCTCATTATCACTTGAGTTCAATTATTATTAAAGAGAAGTTTGATGTTTTTTGAGTGCTGCAACTAAAGATGCGTAAATACTTTCAATGAAAAACATAAAAAAATAAATAAATGAGTTAATTAATAATAATAATAATAAATAATTTAAGCAATATTTGTCAATTTCCTATTAATCACTGAATCAACAATAAAATAATGATTAAATAATGGAGAGGAGCATTGAAATGGGGAATGCATCCTACTATCTTAGTTAAAAAAAACTATATTATTTGCATTCTCATTTCATAATTGACTGTACGTAAATTAGGACATAATTGTCCCGTGTGTACAGTTATTTGAAATGTTCAATTCTGAGTACATGAAAACAGAAAGTGAACCATGTAGCACCTGTGTGTTTCTGTTTCAGTTTCAGTTAGATTTTGAGGTCAGTGGTGCTGCTAATCATAAAGATGAGCTGATTCTTCTCCAAAACACAGTGTGTGAGTAATCCTTTCCGAAATTAGAAATTATCAGCTCTCAAATCCACCCATAAGAAAGCATGGTTAATACTGTCCCATATGAATTACAGCTACTATACATAAAGCTATAGGCTTCTCTGTGAACAGAAGGAAAATGACATAAAAAAGGGGGATTTGGTAAAAAAAAAAAAAAAAGCACAGAGAACAGAAAGACAGTAAAAAAGGGCTAGAGAAGGAAAAAGAAAAAAAAATAACAAAGCCAAAGAGGAGAAACTTGGCACCTCAGCCACACACTGTCATGTAGGCAGGCTGACATCATCATTGTAAAATTGGGAGGCCGGTTTCGTCTTTCCTGCAGATGTGGAGGCCTGATCACATTCCGTGGGCCTGTGCCACTTTTCATCAACATCCCCCCCTTTACCCCTCCCTCGCAAACTCTCTCTCCTGAGAAGAGACACCATCAGAGGGTTGTGGGTATGTCTGTGTGTGTTTGGGGGATAAGTTGTTGAAAGAAGTATGTATGGGCACATCACTGAGAAACAAAGAATACAAAAATGGGTGCGTTTTGTGTGTTTGAAAAAGTGAAAGAGAAACCTGAGGTTATTACTGAATGTGATGGATCTTCCCCAAGGTCTTCCAGCGTGTTGGTGTCCCTCAGGGTTCCAGTTCGTGTCCTCTGCACTTTCTCGCGTATAGGGCCTTTAGTATCTCCTGGTGTCCACTACAGAGCTTGTATTCCCCAGGCCTGGCCCCCGAGCTGCCCCCTGGGCCTCCACCTGGGCCTGATTGGATCCTGCTGCTGCAGAAAGCCTTGATTTACGAGAGCAGAGCGCAAAGCCTCAGACACGCAGCTGTGTGTCGGCAGGAAAGGGAAGTTGTGCATCACACGGTGTGTGTTTTACGGGGGAGAGTCACGCCCTGGCGAACTAGACAGCACAGAATCTGACTCCATGATTGACAGGCGTCAAGGTGGTGTCTGACACGATCTGAGGTATGACAAATCAGTTTTTTATTGTAAACAGAATAAAAAAAAATAAACAGATAGTATCATTAAGAATTAGTATACATAAAGTACATAAAAGTAACGATAGTTTTATGAACTCTGATACACTCTCAGAAATAAAGGTACAAAAGCTGTGACTGGGCAGTACCTTTTCAATAAAAGGGTCCAATTTAAAGGGTCCATTTCGGTATCTTAAAGGTAAAGGTACCTTAAATAGGTACAAAAGTGTACCTTTTGAAAAGGTACCAACCCAGTAACCGCTTTTGTTACTTTATTTCTGAGTGCATAAAAACAACCTCCAAAGTCCAAAAAGAGCACTTAAAAAATTTTAATCTACAAAAATATCTATTTAGCATACATTATTTAATATAAAGTAACTCAATTTTCAACAAAAATTTGCTTACTTAACAGTCAGTTGTCAGAAACAGTCGCTTGTTTTATTTATGAATGGATCAAATGTTATTGAATTAATCGGTTACTCATTCACAAAGAGTGTAACCTATTTCATTCATGAATGAATAAACAGTTTTTGAAAAAAATCCTAGTGTAGGGAAATAAAATTTTAATGAAGTTTAAACTCTTAAAAAGTGCATTACGTTATTTTGTGAATCTGGCTTTGATTTTAATTGCACCAGCTCATTGTATCTCACATGCAAAGGATCTCAAAGGCACAGCAGCACAAAACAGCTTGCTTAATTCTAAACGTATGAGAAAGGGTGGAAAAAAATGCTCATGAAAAAATAAATTATGACTTTTGTAGCGCAGATGCACAAAAACACTTTAGAAATATTATTAATAGACCTCAGAGGGGAAAAAAAACAATAAAACAAATGTTCCATATGACCGATAAATAATCAAATAAACTGAAACAAAAAACCAAACCGTTTGGATATTTATTATGATCTGAAACTATTTTTGTTTTACAGTTAAGCCAAATTATAAATCATTATGCTCCTTACATATAAGACCATAATGCAACTCCATTCCTTGAATTAAATAACGTATAATCACACTCACAACTGTTTCGTTTATAAAGTCCTGTAAACTTTTTTGACAAATACAGCCACAGGCAGTGTTTTGCGGAGACATACAGGTTTCATCTGATACACTGAGCTGTACAGCATATGCTACTTCGGACCAGAAGCGAATAAGGCGCACGTCCAGCAGAACCAATCCATTTGGTCAGGCTTTTTCAAATCCATTTCCTACATGCATATCCCGCAATTTCAACACATTGTCCACGTGCAACGTTTCAGACAAGGCCTTCTTCAGCACAGCTAAACCTGCACGGATCATCAGCCCCATACTTCACCGTGAGTTATGAGCCACGCTCACCTTAACGTATTTCAAATATTCCACATGGATCTCAGCACTACGCTATGGCAAACTTAAAATTCATTCAGTTTGGTGGGGTGTTTTTGAGTCTCCATTGAGAGCTTCAGAAGCTCTGACTGATTCAGAGAATTAGCACGAACATGTCACTGCCAGTAAAAGTGCGTTCACGTCAAGACCAGGTTATGCGTTAAACAGATGCATGTGGGCAGTTTTTCCTCTTTCCTGCAATAAAATCAATTAGCCATACGTAATAAATCTAAAGATTGACACACGATGCAGAAATAAACTTTCCATGTACAGGGACTCCTAAAGTCAAAAATCCTGCCTGTGCTCGAGACACATGTTTCAGTACTTCTCTGAGTGTCAGATAAAGTGTTTGTCTTGAATACTCCTCGGATGACTTACGAGCTCAGCAGTTTCCTTTCCTCCATCAGATCTGCTGGCAAAGTTTGCCCTGTGTTGCTAATCTGAAGCCAGTTTGTCACTTATAACTGCTCAGATTAAGATTTGGTAGGGGAAGTCTGATCCACGCCAGCACGCAGGAACAATGGGCCTTCAAAATTTCCTCCCTTGGTCTCTCTTCCACAGTATTTATGATGCTCAAATGTGAAGTAATTGGATAGGTGGAAGAAATATGATGTGCTCTGTCGATAAAAAAGAACGACGCAATGAGAGCTTTTGGAAAATGTCAGGCTTCTATCGTTTAGCCCGGTACGATAATGTGTTTCATCACCCACATTCTGATCCACACACATCCTTCATGCGGTAAACCGAAGAACACCCCCATGAGCCCCCAAAGATTAAGTCAGAGTAAGTCTTAAGTGGAGATGAGTCTAGTGGACATGAACCGTTCTCCAGAGTCAAATTCAAGAATATCATACTGCAATAAGTTCTGGCTCCACGCTTATTTGACTAATTCATAAAACTGCTGGATTCTCAGTAGAGCAGTGTCGGGTTGTGAAGAAGGGCCTGCGTCTTGGGGTTTTCAGTTAAAATTTGGCGTTTGCATGCTGCCTAACTGCAGGACAGGCCCATCAGCGAGAGAGAAGCAGCAGAATCCACTGCACTCTTCCCGTGGGAGACGAGAAACAAGTTCAAGATTGCGTCGTGAGCAGCACTCGCCTCTCTTCACGAATCACTGCTGTTGTCGTTCAGGTCGTTTCTCAGGAAGCGCTATCCAGATGGGAGCTGGAAAATCACCTCTGTTATTATACTCTGCGTCTCTCCATGTTGTTCTCGGTATAAATACCGCTGTGAAAGACTAACACAAATCTTAATAGGAAACTTACCTGTCTGAGAGTTTCGATCCACATATGCAATAAAGAAGTCCTACTTAGTGCTGTCTGCGGTCCTGAAACCTAATATGTATCAATGGCCATTGGCCTCTTTTTGGCCTTAGAGAACGCTTTTATAAACATTTTTATTTTACAAAGCCTATATGTCCTCTACTAAACAATTGTTCAAAACTTGTTTGGTAAGTTTGGTAACCATTGACACCTGTAGAATTTTTCCATATGTCAATGGTAACTATTTGGTTACTAACATTCTTTAAAATTCCTTCTTTTTTGTTCAACAGAACAAATACATTTTCTCAACCTGAGTAAATGACAGAATTTTCATGTTTGTGAAAACTATCCCTTTAATAGGCTATAACTTGAAATAGTAGGAGAGAAAAGCGTGTATTTTGCACAGCCTATTATTAAGCAAGTTCAGTTGCAAATTGCAAACACTAATTATTCTACCCAACACTTAACCCGATACACATGACACCCAATTTAGTTATAATGCACAAACATTTTGTATCTATTATTTAGGAAAAACCAGACTCATGCATAATCTTTTCAGACAACTCCTCTTTTTTAGTTCATTCTAAGAAAAGAGTTAAGATATCTCAGAGGAAAAATAAAACGTATGTAATTTCTATCAGCTTCCACAGCAAACACTCATTATAGAATAAAGCGCCACATGCTCCACCCACGAATAGCACGCCTTTGCTTTCCACACTGAGATGGAGACTAAAGCAGCAGACAGCTGGTGCAGCGGGGCCAGCCACATTCTCCAGCAGATCATTTTCACACGCATGCTTCAGCCTTTACGTTAACTGAGCCCAGCATATCAGAGCCTTGCCAAGAGGGGCCTACCACCTGCAGCGGCCAAGCAAGCGCAGGCACGGAGCACTCCGTAAGATGCTAATCAACACAAAACAAATGCAAACGTTTTCCATGGAACGTCCGTAGGGATTCTGCGCTGACACCAGCTGGTGATGTAATCGCTATCTGTCCTTTCTCGTTCATCACATTTAGAAATGTACATTAACTTTTGGGTTTTGTGTAGAACTTTTTTTTCTGTAATAAAGTCATTAAATATTACAGTGCTAAATATCAAGAGTATTTCTAAGGAGGACTATTTATATATTATTTAGATATATTCACTTTTTTCCTGTCAATTATTTTATGATTTGTTTATTAATTCTTTGGTTTATTAATCAAAAAAGTTTTATTCAAAGATCTTGCCATTTCCAAAAAAAAAAAAAAAAAAATAAATAAATAAACAAAACAACAATTAAAAGAAACAAAGACAAAAATAACCTATTTCTAAGAGCAACAAAAAAATCAAGACAAGCATGTTTAGTTACATGTTTAGCATGAAATTTAAGCTTTTTAAATTAACTTCAGATGGTCATACCATCATTTAAATAATAAATACTTCATAACAAAAAAAATCCTCAGCCTGACAGGTCTAATAAATTTCTTACATAACATCAGAACACTGGAGTGTTTACTTGGATTCAGGAAAAACAAAAAAATAAAAACACAGCCTGACAGCTCTTTCTTTCCATCTGAACTCTCTTGTGCTTCCTGGGATCTTCGTTCTTATTCATTACCATGCGGCTGCCTGCAGCTGTCCATTCAAACAACGTGTAGCCTTGCTAATTTTCCAACAGGGTGTGAGATTGATTGTGAACAGAAGAATGTCCGGTGAACGAAGCATGCTGTCTGTGAGAGCGCTGAGCACGCCTTTGGGTGATGAAGCTTCTGTTTTGGCTGGAAACGTTGTGTGTTTGTCTCTCCCTAAAGCTCATGGCCTGAAGCCACAGCAAGGCACCCTACATAGCACAGTTTGCAGTGTCTAATGAATGCATTTATCTCATTTGCGGGACAGAACGGCAAATCATTTACACTAGCAAATTCCTCTGACCACAGCTGGGCCTGAGTCTTAACGCAAAACCCCCAATGGTTCGCTCATCCATATTCTCTCATATTCTTACTCAGGGTGTCAAATAGCAGTTAAGCTGCTTCTAGTTTTGAGACTAGACCTACTTTAAGGGTCACAGAGTGGTATTTTCAGGCTGGAAAAGTTTTCAAACATTTCTCTCTTTGAAACAGGGAAGATCAAGAAGGCTATTAGAACACTTTAAAGTTCAAAAGAGGAGGACTGCATACCTCATGAAAAACAGCGCAGTAGAGGAGAGCCAGCATGTTGCTGAGGGCACTTTCCAGGCCACGTTCTCACGGTCTATACAAAGTATTTGGACACTTTAGAGACACTTAAAAATTTATGATTGAGCATATAATAAAAAGTAAGTATTTCAAGCAAAAGATTTGATAAAAAGAAGTTTGTTAGCTTCCAATTAATCATTCCAAATGAAGACACTTGTGATTTTCAGATGTTAGTGAAACATGTTCGTAGTTATTGTGATGAACTACTCCATTACTGGTTACTCTGGTAGGACACCTGTGTGAACTCAAAAGGAACTGACTTCATACATCCAGTAAAATAGGACCTAGGGAACTGCTGATTAAAAGTAATTGCAAAAATGGCTTAGAAAAAAGAAACTAGTTCTAAGAAAAAGGTTGTTTTTTTTCTAAAATCCCATATGGTTTGATATTTTATTAATTGCATGCAACAAAGTTCATACAATTTTAAGCATGACGTAAGTGGGCCACTGTATGTTCTACATAAACTGTTCAGAGACATGGCTTTACATATACGCATGGTATTCTACTACAGTATAAATTCAGTCTCTGTTTGGAATTATGGAGCGGATCTTCACTCAGAGGAGAAGAGAAGCACAGCGGCGTTTCACATGCTTCCCTAGAATGACATAAATCAACAAGCACTTCGTTATGAAACAATCATAATGAAAACTGGAGAAACGCCTTGAATTTAACCAGTGGATCTTCAGTGGGAGCAACAGACAAATTAAGGCCGCATGGGGAAGAAAGGACACCACCTTGATGCACAATGAAACTCTATATCCGCGAAAATTTAAAGACTGATGTCAGGTAACACGACCACCTGAGGACTTCTATGAAGAGCTCTGCTGAGCGCTAACAAGTGTTCATCAAAAGCCCATGAGCTCGGTTTAGCAGATGGCATGAATCATTACCAGAGCTGCTAATATTTCTTCCTTTGTTTTGGTTTCAACCATTTTATATATGTTAAATATTATTCCTATAATCCTTTTTTTTGTTCAACCAACTAAATTGACATTAAATATGAAAAATAAAATAATATTAATAATTTAAATAAATAAAATTTACACATTTAATCCCATACATTACAGGCAATGTGCCTCAACTAAAATAAATACTAATAATACTACTAATATAAAATCAGTCAAATGCCAGTATCATTCAAAGATAATAAAATTGCACTGACAAAAAATTAGGGAGCACTTTCTGTTAATAAATATGTAATTATTGTTAAATAATATATTAATGAAAAATGTATTAATGAAAATTTACTGATAACTGAAGCCTATTTTGTTATGTACCACTATTCCATGGTTTACCAAAATAATCCAATGAATCAAATCCATGTGCTCCAATACAGTCCACTATTTCAAATAACAGTGTTTTACATTAAGCGTTCCCCACCAAACCGCTACCAGCTCTGGAATCCTGGAGTGTCAGATTATTTTATACACAGCAAACGAGTCCTGAGCAACCACAGATCCTTGGCAATTCCTGTGGTAAATTCACATCAAACAGAATTCCCAGATCATAGAATCACAGAAGCAGACCGCTACTGCCGGAGCCCTGAACATCAAGGACACATGCGCATTTCAACAGGTAATACGACCGGGAGCACAAACTACAGATCAACAAGCAGAAATTATATCTTGTTTTAGCAACAGTGTGCTTGTGGGTTCATGGTGAGATTTAACACTCACGTAATCCAATCATTGCCTTCTCTTACTTTTGTGAACTTACATGACTTTGTCTTCAGCCAACATCACTGAAAGATCCAGTCAATCCCTGAGCTTCAGTGACTGACAAATGAAAAGTAAAGACAGACAAAATCTTGTAAAAACAAATACAACAGGTATACAGAATGGTGGCTTAGTCAGAGACGGCCGTTGGGGAGATTGGATCAAGATCTCCAAGTAGCCAAAAGTTAAATTTGATGAAAACGACCATGGGGATGCTGAGGAGCTCAGCCTCTAAGCACTCACTCCATCTGTCTCATGTTACCACAATTTCTTTAATTGGCCCAATTGAAGCGCAGTCATTGATTGGGGCTATTTGCAGACAGGGCAAACATCTCAACCTGCTCAATTATCTCATTGATTACAATAATGCGGAAAATTGCCCACTGAGAGCTGGACAGTAAGTCAAACACCTGGCCGGAGCCTTTAGATGCAGAAGTGTGGAGATGAAAAGAGCGCAGCTGTCAAACCATGCTGAAGAAATGAAATCCGCACAATTCGTCACTTATTCTCACGGATTGGAAAAGCTCGTTCTCGACTTTGCAGGAAATATCATCTGTTTATCTCACTGTGGCATTTTGTTGAGTTTCCAAAGCGATCAGCGCTTGTGAATTCAAATATTTAACGGAAGAATGTTGCTTCGTTTCCATTACAAACAGCTCTGTTTTGAACAACTACCAGACTGACATTTTTGTACAATTAGAACAGATAGTTTAGTAGAAAAAGTGCGACAGCAAAATGACCCATGTGGTGATATTCCTCGGTTGCTAAGCTCTCAGAGGGTCAATGTTTTATTCTATCAGAGATAAACTGCAAGCAGATCAGATGGAAGAATTCAGGCATTGTTTACATTAGCTGTGCCCTCCTAATCCCCATTACCAGAGAGGAATTCACAAGATGGCTTCCAAGCACAACTCAAAACACATGGATCCGACAAGAGGAGCTCATAAATTAAGAAATGACTTCATTTTGTGCTCTTGATTCTTCTCAGAGCTGCTAAACTTAGAAAAGAGGCTGGGCTGTGGGCATGGTTACTGTCATTTCAATACGTTTTATTCAAAACGAGACATGAGGGATGCATTGTTGTCTGGTCTTGTTCAAAATGAAAGAGAATGGAAGAATGTGACCCTTCATCATCTTATGAAATCTTGTCAAAAGGATCACTTTAACAAAACCATTGTATTTTGTCAGGATTTCCAAAAGAAGCTTAAAAGTATCTCCTAGGATACAGAAACAGTCACAAAATGTCTTCAAGATGTCCATCAATCCACAACAGAACAACATTGGCTCAAGTCGTAGCAAAGAAAAATCACAAATGAGACCTTTAATAGACTGAAAAGAGAGATTTTCTTACATATTTTGTTTTGTTTTCCAGTAAAAATATCTAAAATGAAGATACAACAGTAAATGACGTAAAATATCATGTCTTGTTTTCGGGTAAAAAGGCATCAGAATCAAGTGAGTTTATGATTAAAACAAGACAAAAAATGGCTTTAGGAAAGTAAACGTAATTTAACTGGAAACTTACATTATTTTTCTTATGCAATTGGCATGTTTCCTCTTGTTTGAATTAAAACAAATTATTATTGCCATATTTTTCAGGAAACAAGACGTCTTATTGTGTCTCATCTAAATGTATCTTGATTTAGGAATGCTTTAATATTTGTGCTGGAAACTAACTAAACTTCAAAGGAAACATTTTTTTCAGAATTGTAGGAATTCTTAATTGTAGGAATGCCAAGCTCAAACATTTCTCAACATTTTGCGAGACCATATTACCTGTTCTCTGCATGAATCTCTTTACACCTACCATTTGTCAACAGTTGTCTAATTTTAATGTTTACTTCACCTTAGAAATTTAGGTCAAACACCTGACACAGTTAAAATGAAATTACTAGGAACTCCACTGAGTCTCCTGATAAATGAAAGAAGGATTTTCCTCATTCAGCTAAATGGTTTTAGTAGTGACTATACGGGCCATGTGCAAATACAACACTGCGAAATGCGATTGGTCAAAGAACGCATTACACACCAATCAGAAGGGAGGGAGCAGGGAGCATCCACATGTGTTAAAGATTTTAAAGACGCTGGCTCTGTGTATGTTTACAAAAGAGTAGGTCCTCATTAATGGCTCATTAGTCATATGCACAGTAGTTTGGAAATAGTTTGGTTTGAATGTCCTCCATTTATCTGTGTCAGTGCTTTTTACTCTGAGAGGGCTCCTGAGCACATATGCATGTCATGTGTTGTATGTTACTTCAGTGTGTACATTAACTTGCATCTTCGTGTCTGGTAAAGACTTTAAAGACTCTGGCACATGTCATGTTTTTGCAGGTCATTCATCTGATCATTTGTTATGTGAAGAGGTTGATGTGGAGTTTGAACCAGTTGGTCTTTCCATTCGCACAGCAAGAGAAGAAAAGTCAGTGTAAATATTTAAAATGTCTTTAAATCTAGTTCTGTTTCAGCAATGCGATCTTTGAACAGGACCGAATTTGGACCCCATTGACTTTCATTGTAACATACTTCAAAATATCTTCTTTTGTGTTTTGGAGAAGAATGAAAGTCATTTATTTATTGGGTAAATTTCCTTTTAAAGTTTTTAATCCACCACGAGTTTCTCGCATTGCACTGTAGCTTAAATGTCCTAACAGTTATTTGTGCATAATATATGGCTATGCAACACCCCTATGAATTACACACACAATTTGTTACATTACTTTACTTCCCAAGATGCGTTCACTCTTTACCACAGCTTGTGTGTATTCCTAATCGCTGTAATGTGCATGTCGCTGTGTTTAGAAACACCTGCACGGGTGATCTCTGCCTGCTGAGTTCTCAATGCACAATATGAGTGCTCTGAATCTCCCTTTGGATTGTCCTGTGCAAAGCAAATCTCCAGAGACCACACACACACACTTATACATAGACTAACAGACAGTTCTACTGCTCAGACAGGAAAAGCATACACAGTTTTACGATATTTGTAATGTCAGTGTGACCCCAAGCTTCAGCTGCTACTGCCTGGGAACAAGCAGAGTGAGCCAGAGTTCACCACAGGTCAGAACAACTGCGCCGACACTCCTTAACACGCAATAACAAACCAAGACAAAGCACCAATTAGCTGTGGTAACAAAATGAGAGAGAAATGAGAATCGAGTTGCATGTTGCACATATTTCATTTGGATTGTTATAATAATGATCTAATTTTTAATGTTTATCTATAATAATAAAGTGTGTATACATAAATAATGTATGTTATTTTATAAATGATTTATTTATGTAAATACATACATTTAAAAAGTTAAATAAGCTTTTTTAATGATTTGGGGGAAAATGTTTTCTGTTTTAATATTTTTTTAATTTTGATTTATTTATGTGATGGCATAGCAGTGTCACATGATCATTAAAAAATCTTTCTAATGTGCGGACTGGATGTTCAAGATATATTTTGAACACAGATGTACTTTTTTATGGAAACTGTGATTCACATCTTTCAGGATTCTTTGCTAAGGGTTTTTTTTTTAACAATATAAATGTCTTAATTGACACTCCTTATCAATTCAATTAATTTTTATACTAATATTATAGTTCATACAGTAACTGAAAAAAAAAATTGATTTAAAGTTCTTCATAAATTTAGATTAAAACCTTTTACTGAAACATGACAGAATCAAATAAAGTTTGTTTTAAATATCTCATTCAATACCTTTTTTATGAAATCCAAGAGTTTTCCTACCCTCTATAGACACCAATTTAACTACCATGTTCAAAATAAAGCCAAAATATTCCATGTCACATTAGTGGTTCAACCATCATTTAATGAAGCTACGAGAATACTTTATGTATACAAGGAAAACAAAAATAATGACAAGCATTTACAAGAGTACCAAGCATTGTGGTATGGAATGGTATGGCTGGCATGGGAAAAAAAAGTAGAAATTTTTGAATAAAGTCTTTATCTTTGTTTCTTTGAACACAAGTTGTATTCTTGTAACTTCTTAACATTACAGTTCACCCACAGATGTCACATGGACTATTTTAATATTTAATGTCTGTACTACTTTTCTGGGCTTTGAACATCTGCCTTGCTGTCTATGGAGAATCAGAAAGCTCTCCAACTTCATAAAAAATATCTACATTTGTGTTCCAAAAATGAACAAAGGTTTTAGAGTTTAGAAACAACACAGTCTCACTCCAACTCATCACATTTTGATGTTTGGTCAATAACCTTTGGTGTTGCTTTTTGAAGCTCAAGGTCACTTTTCAACGTGAAGAGTCCACAATTGTTTTCAAGTGTGTGGCTCAATGTAATGGTTTACATGCATATTCTATAATTTTTTGGAGCACCAAACCACACCCCCTCCCCTAAACCTACCCATCTCTGAACAATATAAAACACACACAGGCAAATGCAGTCACAGGTATTTATTGCAAAAACTAATCATAGACAAGCAGTATACATTACAAACAAGTCATGTCACATTTCAAGTCTTCTGAAGCCACACGAAGTCGAAGAAGAGAGTAAAATACAAGGTTTTAATCACTACAAATAATCTCCGTTAAAAGCGCTTATGTCTCATTCAGAAAACATACTCCCGTCCAGGGACGGATTATGGGTCGAGCGGGCCCATGGGCAAAGTGTAATCCATCCCTGCTCCGTCCCGTTGCACGACGCAGTCGGTCATGAGATAGACAAGAGCCAATACTATTTCACAACAGCATGATGCAATCAATCACAAGACACACAAGAACCAATGGCATTTCACAACCAATGTTGAAGTAAGGATTCTTGTAGCGACATTTTTTTAAATTGCAGTATAAGAAAGACGGAGACAGTGACCACATCTATTCCTCTCACAAATCAAGAGCTTTGCCTAAAATGACTTTATATTAATATTGAATATTAATATTGTTCAAATAAGGAGGACCAAAAATGACCAAAAAGGGGTACCTTGAGCTTCAAAAAGTGAAGCAAAAGGGTCTTGACCAAGCATCAAAATGTGAAATTGAAGTGTTGTCAGAACAAGACGAGCGGAATGATTATTAACCAACCTCATAAAAATAAGTACCTTGGTGAACGTTTTGTGTAATACTGTTTTTATGTACCTTACTGGACATTTTACCACAGTTTCAAAAGGAATTGTCAGCTGAGCTAAAACAGAGGTTTAATACACAAACCATTGCACAATTTGAATTACGTTGACATACTGTAGGTATTGCTTCTTTTATTATGTTGCTTCAGTTACATTTTGTGACGGTTCAGAATTGAAATATCCAGGTACTGTCATTAAAAGTTAATACTCTATCATGTTGAAACTATGCCCTACAACAAATCCAACCCTAAACCTACCCGATAGTGTTAACAAATGCAAAACTGTAATACCATAAGGCATTTGTTGATGCATTTGTGAATCAACTTCCTTTTACACAGATTTGTTAAACTGTAATTACACGGGATTCAAACAGGAGCTTTCCAACGCCTAAGGGCAACGCCATATCACTTTCATATACTGCATGTATTTTTCTCCAGGCCAGACATTGGTGATGACAGATTTTGCATACTTCATGTAAGCCCAAGTCTAAGTATGTGATTCTAAGGCAAAGGGTTTCATGAAGCTGTGTATATTAGAATAATGGTTCTGAACTGGTGGGTGGCAACCTGAAAGTGGGTCGCAGACCCTGACAACAAGAAAAAAAACATTGTTAAATGCAAGTCATAAAATGCAACCAACCATATAATAAGGAAATGGTACGATAAGTAGGCAAAATAAATAGACTTCTCAACTTTTAAGAGGGAGAAGAAAACTTTCCACATCTTTTGTTGTTGACATCAAAGGCTGAGCATCCAATCAAACCCTACGGTATTTTGGTGGAAATTCATTCAGCCAGTTAAGTAAGACAGATGCTAAAATGGAAAGCTTGTATAATGTGTCTTGATGCTCAGAAACTGTGAACACAGTTTCAAACTATGAAACAAGAATAAACATGACAACAGTTCAACTAGCAGCCAAAAGCACGGGGACGTCCAGATACCAAAATATTAAGAATTCAATGTACATCTTGTTAATAATTTTGTAGACTCCTGTGCCAACAAAGTCATATCAATAAATGCTTGATTTTAAGATTTTAGAATACAACTGGAACTAGAATACAGTATACTGTGTACAAATACAAATGTTCTCCTGCACATCACAGTTCAGTGTTGTTTCTTCCTCCCTCTGTCTTTCTCTTCCTTGCTTTCACTCTGTCTCTTTCCTTCCAAATCTCTAGCTCATCTTCTGTTTGCGTGTGTAGGCATGGCTGTTCTTTCCTCTATGTCGGTTAGGTGCATGCTGTTCTCTCTCTGAAGCGAAACAATGGGAGAGGATTTACACAAGCTCGTCTTGCTATTAATTAGTGAGCTCATTTTTTTTGGAGAAGGGAGGAATAACAGGCCTTCCACTCCAGCCTAGATTTACTGCACTAGCTTGCTATGGCTCTCTGAAATCTGAATGGCTTTCAGCTTTCAGGGCCTGCTGTAACACAGAAGGAATTAAGACAAAAATGTGATCTGTTAGTCTTGGCAAAATCAACTGTTCCTAAATCAAAGATTGTGTCTATTTTTCATTTAGACCAGGTGTAAACGTCCAAGACATGAAGATTCAACCCTACACTCAAGGATGGGCCAATATTAATTGCTGCGCTAGATAACTCACAAGGTAGATAAATTACAACCGCAAGTGCAAAATTAGGAAGTGCTGTTCTCCTTGGAAAACAGCCATGAGAAGTGTCATCTGCATTTCCAGATAAATTTAAACAAAGGTTTTGGATGTTCCTCAAATCCTGTCAATCTCCTACAGCTTTGTGGTAATGGCTGGCAGACTGTAACTGATTTTTGCATGGATACTCTCCATATAAATAAATATGTGGGCATGAAATACTAAGTATATATAATATTATAATTATATAATACTCATTTATACCTTTATATTGTCTTAATCACCTAAGAAGAGAATCCACTAAAAACAACCGGCATAGAAACAAAATTAAAAATGCAACAGTATTACATTTACATTTATTCATTTAGCAGACGCTTTTATCCAAAGCGACTTACAGGTGAGCAGTTGGGGGAACAGTGCCTTGCTCAAGGGAATCACCTCAGTCGTGGCATGGAAGGTGTTACCGGACCTGGGACTCGAACCCGGGGCACCTTTGGGTTTCTTCAGCCCTTTGGGTTCCGAGTCCGAGTCCCTACCCATTAGGCCACGACTGCCCCCAGTATTACATTCATATTAATACTGAATTGTCACAGTAAATGATAACTTGGATGCAAGAAGGCAAGGTAACACTTTACTTGAAGGGGTGTGCATAAGACTGACATGACAGCTTCATAATCATGACATGACATTCGTCATGAATATGAAGGAGGTCTTATGCATGTGTCATTCACTCAGTTATGTCATTTTTAATGCAAAGATGACATTGTTTGAGATGCATTTGTTATGACAAGTGGAAATTACTTAGACAACATTAAATAAATTAAACAAATAAATAAACTAATAATAAAAAAAAATTCTGTCATAATTTGACAGAATATAAACACTTAATGACATTTTATTGACAAATTCAATTTGTATCACTGTACTTGAGGTCAAGAAAAATATTCATGATGCTGTCATAAAACAATTTGACATAATATTAACACTTAACGAAATTTTAATGACACATTCAATTTGTACCACTGAATAAAAGTGGTCAAGATCCAAGGGGGCCTGGTTCGATCCAGATCCAACTCCTCCCACCTTATATATACCTAAACCTACCAATCTCCACCCTTTAGATGTGGATCCAACCCCGCCCCCTGGATCTTGTGGGCTGCGGTGAGCCCTACTTGCATGACACTGTCAGGTTATGTTGTCTTGCAATGTCAAGTTGTCATGTCAAAGGCATCTCAAACAATTTCATCTTTGCATTAAAAATGACATAACTGAGTGAATGACACTTAATGATATATAACATTATAATAAACATGCATAAAACCTCCTTCATATTCATGATGTATGTTATGCACACCCCTTCAAGTAAAGTGTTACTGAAGGGACTAGTTGAGTTTAAGCTTTCTTTCAAGAGACTGGAAATCTAAGGTGCGAAATGTGTAATATGAACGCAGATGGACAGATGACAGTGAACTTAATGAATACTCATTACTGAATGCCATAACTGATCAATTTAGAAGTCTATTAACTAGTTTTTCTGCCATTCCTTTCCACTTTCTTCATAGCTGTTTTAATTAATTTTCAATTAAAAAAGTCAGATATTTAAACAATTCAGTACAGATTGCAAATATCCATTATACTTACCTTAACTGTACCAACGGACAGTATTGAAATCAATTTCTGAAACTCAGAATTAGAGTGCAAAAACAATCCAGAAAAAAATCCATTTGTTTTATAAATTTAGATTTGACAGCCAGTGCTAAGATTTGTGGGATGGTACCCATACTTCATACTCAGATGGAGGGTTCGCAATGTTCTTTCCTCTAATTTATCAATGTTATCGCTCTGTTCTTTTCAGTAGATAACAGTCCACATAACGGTGCTTAATGCATCTTGCCTCACTCTCTGTGGCATTTTGGATGTCTTTTATGGACTTGTGGACACATGTATTATAATATTTATGTTTTATTTACATGAACATGTGAATACTCAGGAGACACATTGGAAGGAAGTTCTTAGTTCTTTCTGTGTAATGAGAGGGGAGCAGATGTTTCTTTTGTGACGGTGCACCAAGAAAAAGAGGCATACTGATGGTACGTAAAAGGAAGATGCCACACAATATAAACAAACAGATACACAAAGAGCAGGAGAAAAAAAGTCACTGAGAGAAAGAGAGAGACTCAGGGAGGAGGGCTGTTTTTGGATACATTTGTTTTATGTGTGGATGCGACACAGCATTGGAATGCATTGGACCAGAATACAGTTCTCCAGGGTTCGGCCGTAACACAGGAATGTTTCGGAGCATAGCTGCACTCATCCGTCAGCGCTGCAAGCCCACCCGACTCCCCCCGTCTACATTAGCTGCTACTTATTGCACTGGCATTAGCAGAGAACTGGAGAACACAGCTAATAAATTACTTTGCTTTCAATTATTTTCCCTCCCATATTTCATCCCAAGGCATGTAAAGTAAACAGTGCGAGAGCGAGAGGGGGAGAGAAAGAGGTTTTCTTAAATCGACCCCAGTAGCTGAGAGCCTCAGTGCAGTTGAGCTTGTAAGAGTTTATATGGCGGTGCTGCATACTGTCACTTTTATGAGTGTCTGTAGTCCATGAATTCTGCTCTAATGTAAACCCATAAACTCCCAGCACTCATGGTGGAGAGAACAGAACAAAAAACACACACATTCGCTTCAGGAAATATGCGCTTATTGAGTTTCATAAAACTCAAAAACTTTTGTTTGTGCTTTTAAGTTTTACATCTGAGGAGAAAAACAATGAAAACTGAATTAAGAAAGCAGGCAAAGCCAGAGCACTTTTATATCCTCTGCTTCCTCTGATATTTAATTGTGGACGAGGAAACGTGGGGAACGTAATCTGATCTCAGGTCAGGGCTTTTGGGCAGCAGCCTCCCGTTACAGTGGACGTTCCCACCGTAAAGCTGCTCGAACCTCTGCTCAATTGCACAATAATCATCCCTCAAATATTCACTAATCTTTCAGATTAACCACAAAGCAATTCTTCTCTCTTTCTTTTCCACATCCCTCTTTCTAGTCAGACCAGAAGGAATGCCTGAAGTCTTCTATAGCTTAATAAATTCACTCCTCACACATTTGGACATGAAACTCAAAACCCGTAGCGCGGCCTTCGGGATAGGATACCCTGTGCGATTCAACAGCTCTACAATTATAACGGAGGGAAGAGAAAATAAAGAGCTCTGTGTGGAAGAATATCCATGAACAGTAAAATTCCCGGCTGTTTAAGTATATAAAACCCTTTAGTGATTATGAAAGCAGACAGACTGATGGCATTAGAAAACTGAAGAGGAATTTACATATATAATCCAGTGATATTAATAAACAGTGGCTGAATACAATGAAATGTATAATCATTTATTATTACGCCACACTACTAAAAAAACACACTACTGTTTTAAATTAATTCAAATAGTAAAGACTTTCATAATTTTACAGAAGATATCCATTTTAAATTTATGTGTTTTTTTTAATATTCAAATAAAATAAAGTTTTCATAAAAAAATCAAACATCACTGTTTTCAACATTTATAGTTATAGTTAATAAAAAATATTTCTGGAGCACATTTCTGAAGTAATGACAATATCATATATATTTTTTATATATTTAAAAAAAATAAAATAAATTGTAATCATATATCACAATATTACTACATTCATGTTTTTTTTAATCTAAATACTAAACAAACATTTAAATATGCGTTTAAAATAAAGACATCTTTGGCCGAAATGTATTTGAACACTTTATGCCACATTTAAAAAAGTATAAATATAACTGCATTATAAGTAAAATTGCAGTCCAAATAATGGGAGTTGCAGAAATATAGTACAAGCACACCTTTGCATAAAATATTCTAAAAAAAATAAATGAAAATTGTAATTAATAACCACTATGGCCATACAATGGCCTACGGACCAGCTGATTAAAAGCAACTGCAAAAATAGCCTAGCTCTGAGAAAAGCTCTATCATCATTCAGACACAACTAGGTTTGTTATTTTTGTATCTAATGCAAAGACATCCAGGCATTTTTAAGTTTGATTAAGTGTCCAAGTACTTTGAGAGGCCTTTATATATGTATACACTACACTGGTATTTTGGACATCACGCTGTAGACTTTATTACTATCAGGTGGTGCTTTTGTAGAAACAACTAGAACCAAAGAAAATCAATAACGTAAGGGTCCAATGGTGTAATAAATTGAAATGAAGGATCACAGCTACCTCTGATGGTGCTTTACACATACTGGCAAAAAGTTCCCCCACACCCCACTGCCTCGCTCTCTAATTTTAAACATACTCTACTCCTGTGTCATTACTCAGTGTTTCTCAATCTGGAGTTAAATGCCACTTCCCTCAGATAACTGATACCGATCTCCTGCACATGGGACCTGTTTACACTGGCGCAGCTGATGGATCCTGCGCAGCCAATGCACCTGCACACACATGCATACACACACAAATACATACACATCCTCTGAAAGCCCTCTCATGTACACCATTAAAGGTTTCATATTGTGTGTGTGTGTGTGTGTGTGTGTGTGTGTTCACTCCCTGACATCAATCTGGCTACTGGCTGAGTCTGTACAGATGGGACTGATTACTACACACACTCTCCACAGGTAGAACACACTCTACATCAAACACCAGCAGAACGTACACACATGCATACATATGTACCGGGCGCACTACATCACACAAAACGACACACATATTATATGCTCTTCATCAAACGTTAAAGCATGCCAGCACACTTGCACATATACGCAGATATTTTCATTGTGTTCTCTTCTTTTAAAGAAGGAAAATGTCAGGTTTTCTTTTAGGGAGTGAATAAGAACAAGTCCTCCAGTAAGTACTTATTTAAAAATAGACATATTTTTTATTTTTAACAATTTACAAATAGGTTAAATATGTTAAGATTTTGACATGACATAACAATGAACAGCACTCAATCGGCACTTAGCAATTAATATTATCTTGGTTAATGGTTAAATTCTACATGCACTTTATGCATGTTTTAGGATTAAATATGAATTAACCCTATACATATTTGTTGCATGAATTTCTGAGGCTTCTAAATGATCAACATGATCAATCTTGGTCTAAAAATTTTTGGTAAAAAATACAGTTTATAGTAAATTCAAATTTATGGTGAATTTATGGTAAAACAAAATATGTATATCCAGTGCACATATTTGTTAACACTTTATTCCTTTTTGAAAATTCTGCTGACAATAAGAAATGCTGCACCCACATGGTATATACATATAATTCTCAGAGTATCAGTACTGTATGATTAATATATTAATAACTCTTTGTTGTCATGGCAACAGACATTCTACTGAAAATACATAACTTTGCATCCCTAACCCTACCAGTCTATTAACATTCTATAGAAAGTCATCAAAATAAAGTGAAACCACATCATTACTCTTGGAAATCTTTATTTCTGTTTTAGTAAATGAAAGAATAAATAATATTACCAATGATTAGCAATATTTCCTGAACTGAAGGAACGATGTTTTTATTCAGTTTGGGCCTCTGATTAAAATTGTGCTGTTTTTTTTTTTCTCTGAGTGTGAGCGCCATATTCTCGCATACTACACAAGCCATGAAACTGACTTAGCAAATATGATACAAACCATAAAAAACATTTGCAAATATGCACACCTATGCGTCTGTTTGTATACTAAAGTGTCAGTAGCCGATTGATCATTCAGGGCAATGTTTTACTGTTTTCTAATGCATAACAAAACCATACCAAGCTCCCCGTTTCTCATCTGGTAACTGGATGCATGAGAGCATCCAAACAGCATGATTTACAAGCACTGTTATTGCCAGCAGTATAATCATTTATTATTCTCTGCATGCATGCCAAGATACTCTCACATATGCAGACAGACAGACACACACACACATGCACATACCACCAGGCCTTTGATGACTGAGTCTTATTCTTTTTTGGGGGGTGTTGTAGGGTAGTGGTTTAAGATCTAGGTTGGTAACTGGTTCCAGGTTCAAATCTGGTAAGAACTATCCCTGAACTAGCTATTTTTTAGTCTTTCCCAGTAATGCTGTAAGACTTTGGAAGTAGTACTGTATATGTATAAATAATATACATATATAATATGATCAGTAAATAAATAATCTAACAGCATTATAATAAAATATAATCATTAAAGAAAATCAAAGAATAAATTTTAATAAATGGTTTGCAACAGTGATTTATTCCAGATTGGACTTTCATCTCTAAAATATTCACCCTAGACAAAGCTTCTAGAAGTACTTAGATATACCCACATCCAAATACACTAATATTTTAATTAATTAGTTAAATAATTATCATTAGTGAGATTATAAATAGATTTAACACAACAAGTCCAGAGGAGAAACTTTAAGCTGTCACGTTCAACAGAACTAAAGAAAACAGAGTGAACTAAGTATTGAAAAGGGAAATGGGAGAACGTTGTGTGAGAACTCAGCGCTCCTATCATTTACTCAGGGTTTGTCTTATTATTTTCTAAGCGCCTATTAAAACATTTAACACACCTGATAGTTGCTGCCTGAGGTCAGCTGAAGTAACTGTGTAAATCATGAGCTCAAGTCTGTCTTAGAAAATATAAATGTATATTTGTATGTATATATGTATATAAATGTAGACCTTATTTAGAATAAACTATTTGCACATACTATTATGCATAATGCTTGTCCTTCCAAACCAATCTCTATACCTCTGTAAGTCAGAGTCGGACACGTTGGGATCCATGTGCAGGCTC
This sequence comes from Enteromius unitaeniatus, assembly GCA_032359435.1. NCBI lineage: Eukaryota > Metazoa > Chordata > Actinopteri > Cypriniformes > Cyprinidae > Enteromius > Enteromius unitaeniatus. The sequence goes on from JAUMHI010000054.1 coordinate 13,443,147, forward strand.
TTTATTGTAACGCCACACACAACAAACAAACAC
>JAUMHI010000054.1:13443279-13505726 GCA_032359435.1 Enteromius unitaeniatus
TTTAGCTTGCGGCAGGGTAGGCGCAGTCGGAGATCCCGGGTGGACAACCACACCCACTGACCAACTTCATAGGCGGGACCAGGCCGACGGAGTCGATTGGCCTGACGGGTAAAGCGTTGTATGGCCCTCTCCAGTTGAGCATGGGCGGCGTCCCAGACCTGTTCGCTGCGCTGTAGCCATAAGTTCACGGAGGGGAGTTCAGTCGGCTCCCCTAACCAGGGGAATAAAGGAGGTTGGTACCCCAAAATGCACTGGAACGGCGTCAGTCCCGTGGCTGCCTTGCGTAAGGAGTTCTGTGCATATTCGGCCCACACAATGTATTGGCTCCACTCCTCCTGACGGGCGTGGCAGTACGTGCGGAGGAAGCGTATCAGTTCTTGATTAAGTAGCTCCGCTTGACCATTGGCCTCCGGGTGGTATCCTGAAGTGAGGCTCACGTTGATGCCCAGCTGAGTACAGAACGCCCTCCAGACCCGTGAAGTGAATTGTGGGCCCCGGTCTGACACAATGTCCTCAGGCAGACCGTAGGTTCGAAAGACCTGCTCCAAAAGGACTTGGGCCGTGTCCCAGGCGGTGGGGAGTTTAGTCAGGGGTATAAGTCGGCAGGCCTTGGAGAATCGATCCACTACGGTGAGTACGGTAGTGTAGTGGTTGGAAGAGGGCAGATCCGTGACGAAGTCCACGGCTATATGTGACCAGGGCCTCTGAGGGATCGGCAGGGGGCAGAGTAGACCAGCGGGCCGCTGGCGAGAAGACTTGACTACTTGGCACGTGGAACACTGACGGACGAACTCCTCTACGTCACGCCTCAGGGTGTGCCACCAGAACCGGTTGGCCACCAGTTCCTCCGTTGCTAGAATGCCCGGATGGCCCGCGTTAGGGCTGTCATGAACGAGGTGAAGGATTCTCTTTCGAAGAGTCTCTGGGACGAATGTGCGATCAGGAGGGCAATCTGCCGGTACTGGTTCAGTTCCCTGGGCTGTACTAATTTCCCCCATGATGTCCCACTGGACAGGACCGATGATGAGGGATGGTGGTAGGATGGTTTCGGGTTCCCTTGCGGTTGGAGTGGAGTCAAACTGCCTTGAGAGGGCGTCAGCCTTAATGTTCTTGGAGCCGGGTCTGTATGTAAGCTGGAACCGGAACCGAGAGAAGAACAAGGACCACCTGGCCTGCCTGGCGTTGAGTCGCTTGGCGCTCCTTAAGTACTCCAAGTTACGGTGATCGGTAAATACCCAAAACGGCTCCTGAGCCCCCTCCAGCCAATGTCGCCACTCCTCCAGTGCGGCCTTGAGTGCCAATAGCTCTCTGTCCCCCACATCATAATTCCGCTCGGCCTGATTTAGTTTTCTGGAATAAAAGGCGCAGGGGTATAGCTTGGGTGGTGAACCGTGACGTTGTGACAGAACCGCCCCAATGCCAGTGTTGGAGGCGTCTACTTCCACGGTGAACTCTTTGGCCGGGTCAGGGTGCCTCAGGATGGGCGCGGTGGTGAAGCATCTCTTTAGGTCTTGGAAGGCGGCTATACTCTCCTTGGTCCAAGGCAGGCGCCGGGTGTCTTTAGAGGTCATGGCCGTCAAAGGGGCAGCTACCTTGCTGAAGTCGCGAATAAACCTCCGATAGAAGTTGGCGAACCCCAGAAAGCGTTGCAGTTCTTTGAGAGTTCCTGGTTGGGGCCATTCTGTTACGGCGGTGACTTTTCCCTCGTCCATGGCCACACCCTCCGGGCTTATGATGTACCCCAAGAACGAGATCCTTGACTGATAAAACTCACATTTAGATAATTTCACATAGAGCTGGTGTTGTATGAGTCTCTCCAACACCCTTCTGACATGTTGGTTGTGGCTGGTTAGGTCGGGGGAGTAGACCAGAATATCATCAATGTACAGGATGACGAATTGATTCAACATGTCACGGAATACCTCATTGATAAGTGACTGGAACACGGCGGGACTGTTGGCGAGACCGAACGGCATAACCAAATATTCATAGTGCCCGTTGGTGGTTGAGAAGGCCGTCTTCCACTCGTCCCCCTCCCTGATCCGGACGAGATTGTAGGCGCACCGGAGGTCCAACTTGGTGAAGACCCGGGCCGCCCGTAGCTGTTCCAGGGCGGCCGGGACCAGAGGCAGGGGGTAACGGAACTTTACTGTAATGTCATTCAGGGCCCGGTAGTCAATGCAAGGGGGCGAAGGTCATGGTAGGCCGGAGGTAGATCCGCCAGGTCGACCTCCTCTGACTCGGATGGAGAGGTGATGTGGCGCCGCTGAGTGGGTGACCGGAGGCAGTGCAGGTGACAGAACTCAGACCAACGGACAATTTAAAGGGTCTGCCAGCAGATGGTGGGGTTGTGTCTTTTCAGCCATGGTATGCCCAGAATTAGCGGGTGATCCGGTGAGGCGATGAGGTGGAAAGTGATGTTTTCATGATGCAGTGCGCTGGTGCAGAGTGTGAGAACGGTGGTCTGGGTTGTGATGTGGCCCGAGCCTATGGGCCGGCGATCGAGGGCTGCCACCGTCACCGCGGGAACACAGGGGAGAAGAGGAACGTGATGATTAGACGCAAACTCCAGATCGATGAAGTTGCCGGCCGCGCCCGAGTCTATTAGGGCCCGGACCGGAACAACAATGTCACTGTATCTTAATTCCACCTCAATCTTGAAAGCAGATTCAGCAGAAACGGCACTCACCCGGTAAGTCTTGGGCTGTGGGGGTCTGGTTGGGCAAGTGGCACGGAGGTGGCCCGACAAGCCGCAGTACAGACACAGGTGGTTCGCCAGGCGTCGCTCTCGCTCCTCACTCGTGAGCTGTGTCGATCCGATCTGCATGGGCTCGGCCGGCGGCAGAGCGAGACGGCTGGGGGACGGGAGCGTCAGAGTGCGGCGAGGTCGGCGAGAGCGGAGGATGTGGTCGGTCCGAATGGCCAGCTCCATGTATTCGGTCAGAGTCTTGTCCTGGTCCCGACTGGCTAATTCGGCCTGTAAATCCTCCCGAAGGCCGCGGCGGTAGACGGTCAGCAGCGGATCCGCATCCCATCCAGTCTGAGCTGCCAGAGTCCGAAAGGCCATGGTGTAGTCCGCCGCGGAAGAGGTGCCTTGTTTGAGCGCCATGATCTCATCTTTGGCGTTGCGACCGTCGACGGAGTGGTCGAAGACCTCCCGGAACTCCCGGAGGAAACACTGGTATGGGGGAAAGCGACCGCCGCGCCCCTTCCAAACGGCGGTGGCCCAATCCAAAGCCTTGCCGGTCAACAACGAGCAGAGGAATGATGCAAGGACGGATGCCTGGCGTCCCAATTCAGTCATCACTTGGAAAAGAGCCGCTGGATCCGTAGGTGGCAAAGTTTTCTGTAAGTCAGAGTCGGACACGTTGGGATCCATGTGCAGGCTCTTTATTGTAACTCCACACACAACAAACAAACACACACAGTCCAAGGGGTAATCCAGAAATCAGAGTAATAGTCCAGGCAAGGGGTCGAGGCAGGCAGCGATAAAACAAAGTCCAGAGAAACAGTCCAAAGTTCAAAACCAGAAAAACAAACAACGGGAAAATACGCTCGGAGATGACAGCCTAGGCAAATCAAAACTTCGCGTCTGACTGGTGTCAGAGCGCCGCTTAAATACACAGAGGCACAGCTTGTGACAACCTCCCACACTGAAGTATTGCATATATAGTGTAGTTTATAATATTATAGCAAAGTGACTTTTAAGATGCAGTGAGAAGTTCAAGGCTGTTTAACAGATTTAAATGAAAGGTCCTTTTAGGACATATTCCTTAACATAATGTTTCTGATTTGCAGATAAATTAAATCCTATTTGCTTTGAATCCCCACATTTCTAATGAGGTCTCCTGATATCTTGCAATTTCCAATTTAAGACAACCTCCAGAGAAGCATTTTCGTCATTTCACAAGGGCCTTGGTACAACCAATGCAAACACCAATTTAATAAAAACATAATTTAAAACGATGGCTCTCAGGTTACTTTGAAACCCTGCCAACGTGACAAAGTAAAAGAGGAAGGGAAAGAGAAAACGGGTGAGAGAGATGTTTGTAATGTCTCAATAAAACCTATGTTCAGAGTTTAAAAGTCCCTTGTGCTTGTAGGTCATTTTGCTAAATAAAAGCAAAGAGGAAGAGAGAGTTTTCAATAGTACATAGGAGAATTCTCACATTTCGTGAGCTCACAGACATGCTACTCTGAGCAGCGGAACTTAAACAAATCTGTGACAAATCTATTCATTAAGCTTCGAACATGTATTTCACATGTCTGTTAATCCCACCAGCCTACAACACAACACCTGAAAGAACAAGTGAGGGGTCAGTCGTCAAACCAACCGCAACAAATTTATTCAGCCCTTGGTCTTTAAAACCGTGTCCTAACCAGGTGCAGCGTGATAAAGAGACAAAAGCTACATGTCTTCGAAAAGACCTGTAGACCTTTCTCAAAGTACCTTTGTTTATGTTCCACAGGAGATCATACTGGTTTGGAATTACATGAGAAGGAGAAAATTAATTTTATAGAATTTAGATTTTTAGGTGAATTATCTCTTAAATGTGTTTGATCCAACATCAGTCTTTCATGTTGCAATTCACCCAGATGTTCTTACGATTAATTGTGGACAACAGGCAACCTGTTAATGGTTTTCTGTGTGCCATGGAGAAGTTATAGCCTTTCAGGTTTGTTATAAAAACACTTTGGACAGCTATTGCTGGTCACATGCACGGCAGGGATTTTAGAGCCAATCACACTGTCATAATATCAGAACGCAAATAATAAGAAGTGGAGAAACAAATCTGCTGAAATGCAGCAGCCAAACCTCATAGCTAAATCAAATGTGCTGAGAGAGTACTGGGTCTCATCAGATCTCGCTCAAGTGTTTACAGTGCTACGAGGCACCAAACGCCAATATGACCCTGACAGCTTCAAACCAGACCTCACATCTCTAGAGGGTCAAAGGCCAAATACTGTAAAATCATTTTTTACACAGCTTAAAACATGTCGCAGTCAAACGGGTCAGGTTTGAAGTGTTTCGCTTCTGGCTAAAGATGCAAATGCTAGCGTTTTGAAGTTGTGACATCTGGAAAACATCAAGTCCTCAAGCTGCTCCTAAAAGGTAGGACTAATTTTAATTATACAAATTTGTGAACCTTTGCTCTAATGTTCGTGTTATTGTTGCCCGCTTTGTTTAACTTTCACCGCCGCTTATATTGCCTCGCCTTCAATGCAGTGAACCCACCAAGTGGCGGAGCGTCCGTCGGCAGATCTTAAATCATCAGCAGATTAAAGAGCGAGCCGATCGGTACCTATAAACCCTGACTCTGGCAAAACACACTGGATTGTGGGACTCTGGGGTGAGAGCAGTGGATTTGCTGTGTTTTCCCAAGCACAGCTGAAAGGCTCATCAACAGCTCCCTGACGGTCTAAAGTAAAGCATGTACACACATACACACACAATCCTGGTGTTCTAAAGTGAAAGGTCCCACCAGATCTACCCACCCATTCCCAGATTCAAACCTACGCTATATATTGAGACACATTCTTTCGGTTCCAAAATAGACCAATAAGAAACCAGAATTCTCTTGAGGCTCTGTGGGTGGGCAGAACAGAAGTTTATATGCGCATATACGCAGAAGCATACTTATTTTTCTGTATTTCTGAGTGTGTGGAAGAAGGGTTAATGGTTTTCATAATTTTAACTCTGCCTGGGGTTAGAAACAGTACAGATTAATGGAGAGACCGCTTTGGAGTCTGGGTCATAGCTACGACCTTGAAAATAATTTGCAAACTCGTGTTTTTATCATAATTATGTAACATTTCAGTTGCAAAACACTTCCTCCCGAATGTAAGCCACACATTTCGATCATTATGATTGAGGATGATATGTGTAGATGAATGTAGGCCAAAAGCATTTACTCTCGAAATGAGACGTTTTGCGAAAGGTTTATGAACTAAATTTGCATAAATCGGAGACTGGGAGTGTTTCGTTGAAAGCATCAGCTGTTTAATTTATCAATGTGCTGGTTCCTCCCCTTGGTTTTTCTAAGATCTGATAACACTGTTGTTTTACGACTTTATTGAAATGTTTTGCATTCAGCCATACTCGTTCTCTGGCGTAGAACATTCCCTCAGCTCACACGGAGCTTGACCCGTGCTGACACTTCTGCTCAGCCGTGATAAAAACATTTATCACTGGCCATACAGGGGTCAGAAGAGTGACTGAGGGGTGTTACACATCTATCCTTCAAGCTTGCTCTCGTTATCCCTCCCTCTCTCGCACTCTTTCAGGCTGGACATGAGGGAAAAGAGACCTCAGCCGAAGAGAATTTGTTTTCATGAAGTCCTGCGGATATTTTTTTAAAAGGTCAAATGCTCCAACTGATGTTTTTCCCGTTCTTTACATGGTCAGCACAGATAGAAAATGAAACATAAAGCAAGAGAGAGAGAGAGAGGGATGCTGATATACTAAAGCGAAAATGAAGAACAGACTTGTCGATTACGACTCTGCTTGCTATTAAAACAACTCTTACAAATTTACAAAGTTCAGTTTAGTCATCATGACAAATATCTAAAGATAAAAATTACACAGGGCCTCTAGATTTTTTTTTTTTAAATAACTTGTTTATCTAATATAAATTAAGAGGATCACACTCCGAATGACCTTCAGTTGTTTTTGGTCTCTGGCATGAATCTGACAGATTAAATAATGTCACTAAAACTATAAAACACTATACAAATACACATTAAAAATCAGTTTACTGGTCATGTATTTGTGCCAGCAGCTCTGCCGAAGTGTAATTCTGGACTGAGTCACTTAGATTAAGTAATTATGGGTTATAATTGTCATCAAAGACACAATGAGGCTTTACATTCACCAGTACTGTAAATATGAGTCTGTACATGGTGCTACTTTAAATGTTTTGTAAATGCTGGCACAAAGAAACATACAGATTCCATAAACTGTGAGGTTGTAGGACCAAAATAACTACATTTTCCTCAGGAATTTATGTCCGCTCAAACAAGTCCTTCTGTGGAAAGAAGGCTAAAGATATTATGTAACATAATCGAATTAAAACACTCCGTGACTTTGTTCATGCTTAATCGATGTTCTAATGTTGGCTTTAACTCAGGGGTATGAAATCTAATACGACGGGATAAGAGCATAGGGCTCATAAAATCAACCACAGGGTGTATGTTTGTAATTATTTAGTGGAGACTTAGTAAATGCAGATACCGTTGAAACGGGTCAAACCTAGTGCCTTCTGTTCACACCCTCTTTTGGAAATGAGTTGACGTGTCCTTAAAGAGAAATGGACTTTACAAAGCAAAAATGCATTAACAAACATCTGACCCACATTCATCTAGGATTTGAAGACTAAACCTGTGCGTATTCATTACGAACATCATCATCAGCAGCAGCTGTAACACTTCCTATGAAAGCATAATCATTTCTTCCATAAATACCATCCGGCGTGTGTCACCATCAAGAGGCCTTTCAGAAGATGATCCTTCCTAAATCTAAACACGGCCTTTTACCCGTAAAGTATTAGAAGCGCCTCTGAGCTCTTTCAATTATCTCAATCACCTCCAAAGCCATCTGAGCTAAAAACACAGCAGTTTCACGTAACCACGAGAGGTTCAGAGAAGCTACACCTCTGTTCTTCATTAGCCATTAAAAGCCTGTTGTTTTTGTAGAGGGAATAAGTGACCTAAAGGGGCATCGTTATGGCTTTGCGGTTTCAGTTTGAATGTAAAGTCGTGCTGGATTACCTCCCCGAGAAGCACCAAGCCCCATTCCATCCAGCTGACTCACAACCCAGCCCTATACATCTCCCCAGCTCTCTTCTAATATATGATACAGCTGTGATTGCTTTTATTAGAAACTAATTCATATAGATTTCTTCCGAATTTTTCCTTTTGACTGTTAAGAACATTTGTGAAAAGGAAAAAAAAATGGAAGTGACTATAAAGGACAAAATAATCTAACCATAATCAAATAAAACATTAATAGAAATTTGAAAACAGGACCACGGAAGTCTTACTTGAAAACACAAATTTTCTTTCTGTACGTATTCACATTTTACCTTAAACTGACCACAATAGGCCTATAATTAGGATTTTAATATTTTGAGCTGTCTTGTCTGATTGCACTGGGAAAAAACTTTTCCCTTTTTTTTCTTATGTGCTTATGTCATGTCCATAACTACTGAAAACCAGATTTGCTACTATATGGGCCTGTCCCAATATTCACACTTAGGGTGTACTCACACTAGGCATGGTTGCCGTGAAACGGGCCTGAGTACGATTGTCCCCACTCCCCCTCTGGCCTGCACTCACATAGGGTTTCAGCATTCGTGCCAGAGCACGCTTACGTCATTATGGTGCGGCGGTTTTAGAATAAACAAGAAGAGTAGCGCTCTCGCTGAACACGATGGAGACCATCGGTCTGTTTTGTGGCTAAACAAACCGCGCCCGGGCACGGTTCAGAGCACTCACATTAACGTTAGTCAAACGAACCACGCTTTGGTGGTCAAACGCACTCGGGCACGGTTCAAACTGCCTAGTGTGAGTACACCCTTAAGATCTTGACTGGCATGCAAGAAAACCATCACATAAAATTTGTGTAAAATTTAAGGTGTTTTTTTTTACAGAGTGTAAATGTTAGCGACTGCTTTTTATCAATTAATTAGAAGCACCACAATTAAACTGTTACTTGTACTACTGCACAGAAACATATTAATAACAAGGTTATTTTAGTATTAAATGTGTAAATAAATGCTTGTAAAGTAGTTCAATGTTGTAAGCATGTCCCATTGGACAATCAAAAGTTCTACAGACATTTGCAGTCCTCCTGACTACTGGCCAGATACAGAAAATATACCACACAAGTGGTCAAGTCAAGACCACAAGTAGTAGGTTGAACTAGCCAGCTAGCTAGCATTTAACATAAACAGCAACCTCTGATAACTTCTGATGAATCACTTGTCAAAACAAAATTAAATCTCGAGCGGCAAAGAGTAAAAAAGAGAAAGTGACTGAGCCTTTGCCAAATCAAAACACAAACCACAGCAGTCAATGTGATACTTATTTGGTCAAATTACATGTTTTTGTGATTTGAAATTCGTCATACTTCTTGTAGCATGACACACCTGCTCTGACGTGGCAATCAAATGCAATCATGTTGCAGAAGGACAGCTGATGCAAAAGAGCTAAAAGGATTTTTTTAATGCTTGTTCATATTATTTGATTAAAAGAAGCAAAAGCAACTGCATTTTTGAACATTTTACATATTTATTATGTTTAATCCTCTTAAATGTATAAGCAACCAACTTAACATTATTTGTTTAACTGAACTTGTTTTAGTCTTCTGTGGACCTAAACCAACTGGAACTGCTTAATTCCTTAACTGAATAAATCTTGTTTTGAGCGTAGACCTGCTCCATAAGTAACATGCAATTTTATTTTCAACCACAGTTAGCGATAGAGAGGACATAGTTCTGTGTTGCAGACTAGGCAGTCTTTTTTCATGCATAAACAAAATCCGTGCAATTGGCATCTAATCTTCTTTCAGTAAACCAGTTATGTAAAAAAATTAATTACAAATGGCTATTTCCAGGTTGTTTTAACTTGAAGTGCAACTCAGGTTTGCCTTAGAAAAATATATTAACGTGTATATATCAGGACTCCAAAAAGCATGATAGACGCAGGCAGGGGCCTGTATTTAGACAGCCGTCAGTAGTTCAGAATTTGAGAGCAGCTCTCTGACTTCACAGACTTTGAAATGTTAAACTTTCAGTGGCTGAAGTGTTTAGATTAGCGAAAGTGATGTAAATAGACGTGATGAAATATGTAAGTGAGCTGTAAACAGTTCTTTTTATCTTCAGTCATGTGCAGAGCGTATTGTGTGTGTGAGGCGCGCTTCAAACGTGCGCAACTCGCGCTCGCACCAAATCTATTCTTTACAGTTTGTTTTCTTTTTCCCTCCAAAAATGTAAATGATGTCTAGCTGCTGTTTTTTATTATATGCAGCCGAGGAGTGGGCGCACGGCTTCCGTGGCAGGGTTTGCTGATTAATTTCCTGAGGTCAGGGCTATTGCGCTGCGCTTAGTGATGCAACATGGACTCACAGACAGGCAGAATTTTCTCATAAAATCAACAGAGAAAATTCAGCCGAAATAAACTGCATGGGCCTTTGCACTCAGAATTTTACATATCTCCGTGCAGATGATCGGGAAAACTCGCCTAAGGATAGTTTAATAGTTCATGCATTTGAAATCAGATTAAAAGCAGTTAACACTTAAATCCTTGCATGATAGAGGAAATTAGTCCAACAAACATATCACACATGAATACACGTGTTTGAGTTGTTTTTGTTCACAGGCTTTTCAAACAAATCCCAAGCGTGACTCGGAATATTGGAGGTGGCACATTTATTTCCAGCTCTTAGCAAAAGCACCTAAACTACCGAACCAAGCCTGCAGATCGCTTGAAAACAGGTAGTTGTATTAGAACATGTTTGGAAGTAGATTCTGCACGAAGGTAGATCTCCAGGAGTGGGGATGAGATGAGCGCCTCTGCAGTAGCTCGGTTGCTATTGTCTGCGCTCTCGCCACCAGGTGGCGCGTATTGAGCGCTTAACAGATGCACAGCCAACGTCCTTGTCTTGCTCTTGACCCATCGAGACTGCTGTCTTTGTGTGTCTTGCACGAAGGAACCTGCGACCTGCATCTCGGAGGAATTCGTGTGGGGTGACGTCACAACAGATATCCCAAGTCAGCGAATCAGAGTTAGTGAAAATGCAGGCTACAATTTATTTCCTATAAATAGCCTACAGAGGAAACAAATAATAGAAACACAGAAAAGAGATATGCATTTTGTATTATTATTATTTCAATGCATGCAATGGATTCGGAACTTGTTGAAATTAAAGTGCACATTCCACTTTGATCACTTGTCTATTTCTATTTCCACTTTAAATGAAACCAACTTTTCTTTCTGTCTTATATATATACACAACTGTGAGATTACGTGAATTTTTCACCGTCACAGTTTACACTAACCTAGGTGTGTTTGACCTCAAGAGGAAAAGTTTATACCAAGAATTTCCACAGCACTTCAGTTCGTATCAAAGAGAAGAGCTCGAATTCACATTTCCTGTGTAACGCAAATGAAGCTCGTGCTCTTAATCTGTCTTCACTGGGGTCGGGGTGACAAATTGACTAATGGTTTTGGGACGTTTAAAACCGGTCTCTCATTTCTTTCTCGCAGAGAGCCCAAGTTAAAGATGGCAGTTGTATATTTACCTTAATTAATACGAAGTGAAGCTTGATTTGTTGCCGCCCCCATCTCGCACAGAAGCTCATTTAAAATGAGAATGCTTTGACTCTCTGCGTTATGTTGTTTTGATGAGCGCGCTAATTAAATAAGACTAGCCCTTTTTTGTTACCCGAGGACCGGCTTTGGGGTGTAAACTAGCTACTTCTAGTCTATTATTTAAATAATAATAATAATAGGCTAATATTATTGGGATAAATAATTACAACGAAATAATACAGACAGCCTAATGTTCACCAAACATTTAAAATCCTCTATTTTAATTATTTAATTTATGTCCATTTCTCGAAAGACCTGCAAAGTTTATTGACAACGTAAAAATGTGGAAGGTTGCAGAAGTGTTGATTCCTCTGACATGAAGGCAGGGATAAGTGCTGCGTCGAGCGCTGCTGTACCAGTGGACGAAACTTCACTTCAGTGTGTTGGGGGTTTGGCTCTATGACGTCGCGGGTTGGGTTACAATAAAGAGGCGGTTTGACTTTGGGACCACAAGACAGAGCTAGAGTAAGAAAGAGAGAGAGAGAGAGAGAGAGAGAAAGTTTCTACCCCGAGTAACCAAATACTCACAGCGCACAACCGCTGGACCACAGCTGTGCGAACTTCAATGTTTTCCCGTGTCTCTGCTGCGAGAACATGCTGAGGAAGACGAACATTTCTCCGAGAGTTTTGCACTGAATTTTAGAAACGCTGTGGGACGACTAAGTGACCGTAAATCCTCTTATTTCGGATCGTCCCGCTTCACCAAGATCTGGTAAATATTTCCTGGCATTTTGGAATCTTTTTTGACAAGCTTTTACTACTTTTGCAAGATGTATAGTTTGTATATTGGCGGTGATTTCCTGCGGTAGGAGCGACCAACAAATGCGTTGTGTTCAAGTGCACTTGAGAAATTGCTTGTAAAGCAAGACGGGCAAAACTTCTAAAAATGTGTAGTGACTGCATTGCAATTGCGAAGTCATTTGTTGTTCAAAGCGGATAAAAGTTACGGCAAAGTATCATGTGTGAATGATGGTCTTTAATAGAGATTGGTCAGTGATCGACAGGTGGGATGCGCATTCTAGTATTGATCCTAAGTGGTGTGAAAACATCTGAAATATTTGTTTGAGGAATCGAATTATTTTGGTTTTTCCCCAACGTTAATATTACACAAATAAATGAATAAATAAAGTGAAGGATTTGCACGTATATGAGAAATGTAGTCTAGTTTGGAAAACTTTAAAGCCGCTGTGATGTCATCCGATGTTTTTCGTTAAAAACTATAACAAACGTGAATTCGTAGAAATAAATAGTGAACTTTAGATTTTCTTATGCATCTGTAGAAAGTTACTCTTTTTTTTAAACCACGCGTGGCCTTGTGGTCGGTGGTCTTGAGTCGATTTTCGTGGAGGCTGTGCTTTGAATGGACCGCTACAGTTTTACAATGATGCTCGGTGTTGAGAAAATAAGTTAGGCTATTCGTTTGTTTCGGTTTATTTTAAGCGACATTCGTTCAGAGTCTCCGGCGGAAACGGCAAAATAAGCAAAAGATAAAACGAAATATATTTTGTCATTTAAGATACAATTACTAATCTTAATATAAATAGTTCATCTAATACAAAAATGTTAAAGTAACGTGGAATTGCTTATAGGTTATTTTATAGGCTATGTTTTTTTAATATAGTCCTATTTTTAAATATATAGGCCTATTAACAATTGTTTTATTTGTTATTAGTTGTACGCTTTGATTTTGAATTTAAGCTGTTCTAAAAGGCGTTTGAGCATAATCTAAATAATCCAACAAATTAAACTGATTAGTTATTAATAAATAAATGTTACAATCAAGTCAAATAACAATGCAACTGAAGGTTTAAAATGTTGGCCTAATATATTATTGTAAAACAAATCTGTATTGGCTGCCACTCTTGTCCATAATGACTACTGTCAAAACATTTCCATTATTCACGATTTGTTAAATTTATAGAGAGAAAATTAAACGAATGTAGATACTACGACATACATAATTAAACAACACAGCGTTTAAAATTAATATAGGCCTGCTGATAAATAAAAAAATATCAGTATTTTGAGAGTAATCTATACAACTTTAACATTTATAGACTAGGCTGTAATTTGATTTGACTATACATTATACAGCATAAATCTGCCACAATATGCAGAGTCCTTTATTTATTATTTTAAACTATTACACTGTCATTCTTTTCCGTATGCTGTTGTACAAGCAAACACATTTAACATAAAACTGCAAACACAAAAAAACTCTAGGCCTTCTCCACAATACTTAAATATATTTGTATATTTAGTCAACTGTTTGACGGTGCATAATGAATGGTGTGTTTCCCTCTCTCCAGGGTTAAGTGATCACATCCTCTCGGGGGGCTGCGCGGAAAAAAGAAAACATACACTTACTTGATAATCGTTGCACAATTGACCAAAGGCCCGTCGTTAACGCATGAACCTCGAGACCGTGATTAATTCCTGTAATACACGTCGAGATTTCTCTGTGATCTCCATTCGCACATTCACACCTACCGAGAGATAAAACACCGGTGACCTCCGCGCGCTCAACGCGCTACTGATGAAAGCTGAGCAATCACAGTTATTGAGAAGAAAGATTGCTGATAGACATAGGCCGCAAACTGTAGGCACTTGCCATGCATCTGACAATGTATTCCTGGAGTATTTGTACACTGATGAGTGTTTGCAGAATGCTATTGTTATTATTATTTTTTTTTTATATCTTTATATTTTTTACTACATTTTCAGTAGGTCGCGCGGCACGTTAAAGATCTACATCCCTGGGTGGAATGGGCAAACTGTGGTGTGATTTTCGAGACTCTTTCACCACCTTGTCTGGGATAGACGCTTTTAGTCCCGCAACACTGATTGGGCCTGGCGTAGGGGACAAAATCTGTGAGATTTACCCAGACACAGTGCGCAAATCCGACTAATTAGCCCACGATGTCCCGGGAAAAAAAAAAGTCCAAGCACTTGTGAAATCCCACAATTTAGAAACGTCTTTTCTCTCCAAAACTTTCAACTGGCGTTAGATTTAACGGTTAAGCAGACAGTTCAGGTAACACATTCCCCTCAGTCACTCGTTTATAAGGTATGTGGACTTCAAAGGGTTAAGGGTACGAGTCTGTTCTCGGGAGCGAGTCCTGATCTCCTCTAATGACCCCCGTAAGTAAAAGTCAATTACTTCTGCGCCATGATCAGAGCGTCCAAATCCCAGGGGGAGCTTTGAGCTTCAGAAAGACTAATTAGGGCTATTTCACTTTTTATTTACCGCGGATCAGACTCTCTTCGCAACTTTAGTATATTTCAAACAAATTAAGCATCATCACATAGACCTTCAGCTGGACATGTTTTTTAGCGACTTGTCTTAATTTTTTTCTTGACCTTTGTTGAACTTTCAAAACATGACACACAGGCTGTGACTATTAAACAAATTTTTGCAACTCTTTGACCTCATCCATCGTCTGGAGTCCCTGTAGTCGACTTTTGTATTCACAGTAATCTAACACACAACACGTTGTTGCATTTCACGTGGTACCTATAAAACTGTGAAAAAAAAAAAAACTTCAGACGATATGAGTAACACTGTAAACACACCAAGCCTGTTTGCATGAGTGTGTGTGTGCTTGTAGTTCCTGATGAGACAAAGAGGAGTTATTGTGCTTTGTGTCTGTTCTCATCCAACCTGATTAAACAGTTGAGGCAGGTATGTCACCTGCTGTCTTTCGTCTTCATGGCCATAGGCATATTTTCGGCATGCAGAAGACGCCTATGCCAAAATGCACATGCACACACACACACTCATCTGGCAGGCTTGGGCTTTGCTTTGTGCTCACGCTGGAGTATGCGCTTTCCGTGTCAGACAATGTTCCTCGCTTGACAAGTGCACTTTATGTCTTGACGTGAGAGTGTGTGTTTTTTTTTTCTTTCTAGGGAAGTCCCGTCTGCCTGTAAGCACTAAAGCAAGATGTTTCTAAGTAACGCATAATATAGAAATCAGAAAATGCAAACATGGTGGATTTTCAAAAGATGTCTGCAGGTGTGTTATTTTTGAGACACTGTTAGCCGCTCTTCATTCATTTTTCTGTTTTTGTCTCCTACAGAAACTTTCTGGAATCAGTCATGGGCAGTAAAACGCTCCCAGCGCCCGTGCCCCTTCATCCTTCTCTGCAGCTGGCGAACTATTCCTTCCTCCAGACCTCTAACGGGCTGCATTTACCTGCCGACCACATGCCCAGCATCTACAGTTTCAGTGCCTTGCACGCTGTCCACCTGCACCAGTGGACTCTGGGCTACCCACCGTTCACTTTGCCACGCTGCACCTTCTCCAAGCTGCCAGGCCTGGTGGATGCCCGCTTCCCTCTTCCCTCAATCCCTCTGTTTCCCCAGCTCGTCCAGCCGACTAAACAGGAGTCCCCCGGGCCTGGGTCTGGAGCATCCAGCAAAAGCAAACCCCGTTTTGACTTTGCCAACCTGGCGGCGGCCGCCACGCAGGATGACGCCCTGAAGGCGGAAGATCTCAGCACTAACAATGGGCACGTGCGCTCGCCCTCATTAGGCTGCCTGCTGGATGTGGCCAAGCTCTCCTCGCCTGAAAGAAAACCAAGCCGAGGACGGCTCCCATCCAAGACAAAAAAGGAGTTTGTGTGCAAGTTCTGTGGCCGCCACTTCACCAAGTCCTACAACCTGTTGATCCATGAACGCACACACACAGATGAGCGGCCGTACACTTGTGACATCTGTCATAAGGCCTTCAGGAGGCAGGACCATCTGAGAGACCACAGGTAAAGACATATCAGTACACTGATCTCAGATCAGATGATTTAGAGCTGATATTGAAATACATTAATGCTCACACCTGCCCATTCATAAATGTATGGAATTACAAACTCCAGCCCACACAATAACGCATAACTACCTGCACATTTGTTTCCAATCATGACCTCATCATGCATTCCTTCATAACAGTCTCTTCCATCATGCAAATCAGTAGCAAATCTCTTCAAAGAACAGCGATCCAGTTAGAAAATATACAGGGTAAATTTTAAATAATAATATGCATATATAAAAAAACAACTATTAATGTACAAATAATTGAATTAATACTTTTTGTGTGTGCATTTAAATCATTGTGTGCACATCAATTAATACATTTATCTTATGCATATTTTTATATAAAAATAATAATAACATCAATAATAAATAAAATTTGAACGTAAAGTTCTGCCTTGCAGAAGAAATCAAGACAAACAAATCAGGTTCATATTTTGTTTTTTCAAACCACACCTGCTCTTGTGATTTATGACATTTGTTATTCCAGGACTTTAAGAATGATTTAAATTAGTTGAGACATGCTGAACAATCTCCTCCAATTCTTCAGTAATGATCTTGGCTCTTTTCCTGACCTACAATTATCACTAGATATACATCATGTTTGTGATTTAATTAACATTTGCAGACCTAAAGATTTGTCATAACAAGACAGCAAACTATTGCGCTATACTTGACGTCACTTCAGTAGTTCACAGTTTTTGGCAGAAAACTGAAGCATAGAATATTTAATCCCAGAAAATAACCTTGGACAATTTTAAAATCTGTGTTGTTTAAGTTGTAAACATGCCTGCATACATTAACAAACCACAACTATTCCCTCTCGTTTGTTCTCTAAAGGTACATCCATTCCAAAGTGAAGCCATTTAAATGCGAAGAGTGTGGAAAGGGTTTCTGTCAGTCCAGAACTCTTGCTGTCCACAAAACATTACACATGCAGGTCAAGGAGCTCAAACCAGCCAAGATAAAGTGAGGGCATCTGTTTCAGTCAATGGGGACGCTATAAAACCAAACCTAGTGACACCAGCCAATAACATAGTCATTCCAAGGCCACAGAGACCCCATCTTAGGGTTGTGGACCTCTGCGTATGGCTTAACGCACCAAAGATGGATTAGGCCTGACCAAAGAGCTTCCTGAAAAGGCATCCTTCCATAATCTCCAGCCACAGTGCCTTAAAAGTTTGACTGATAAAAAGGAATGGAGAACCCGGATAAGAAGTCATGGGACTCAGCAGAAGCTTAAACATGGATTTAAGACAATTCAATAAATCAAATTGATTGATTTATAAGCAAGAAGAGCGCCGACACCAAAGAGATCAGCTACAGTGAGGTCTGTGATTTTAGTCTGCACTGCTCCATTCCCAGTGATCTGTTGTTTTATTTTTGTAAACAGTGATTTTTCCAGTTATTGTTGACATTGTCGTTGATGAAGGCAGACTCTTCGGACCTATGCAGTTACTGTGAGCCCACCAAAAGCTCTCGCATTTAAAACCCGAAGTCAGTCCAGCAGACATTTCCTCTAACCAAAGACACCTTCAATCATGTATTTCCTCCTTTTGTACAGATTCCTTTTTGTATAACTGATATTTGGCACTTTAATCTGATTATTGATTATTTACATATATCACTGGATTCCTTAAACTTATTTTTGAAAATAAATAGTCATTTCTGTATCAAATGCATGTTTGGTGTAATCAATGCAAATCCTAACCATATTCTTCTCAGAATGTTACTAAAGTCAAAAACAAATGTTAAACCTAGAGATACAGGGGTACAACTGGCACAAATAAAGGGGATTTGTCTTCACAGACTAATTTAATATTAAACAATAGGCATGGATAAACAATGTGCTCCACACTTGACTGAATAAATCAATAAATAACGATCTGTGATGTGAAGACATGGATTGACTTCACATTTGCCCTGGAGGGGACATCTGCTGCTGTCCTTATAAGCATCTTGATTCTTTCTCTGAGAATGAAATCACTGTAGCTTTAAAAAGCCATCAGAGGGCACGAAAGTACATGTATTCATAGAGAAATCAGAGCAAACAGACACACCTGCAAACACAATACAGAGGTCGAATGGGGTGTTTAGAGAGATAAAAAAAAGACTTCTCTAGACAGAGAAGGCTTTATCAGCGGTATTAGATCCTTGACTAACCAAACATGGACGGATCTATTTTTAACCCTCCGAATTAGTAGCAAAACGCTTTAAAGAACAAGGTTATGAAAAGGATCATCAGAGCCAGTCATTCTTACAGGCCCAGATGAATTGGACCTTTACAGGAACAGCATTTCTCAACCGGCACTCTGTCCCACGCACAATTTAAAAACACAAGAATCTTTAAAAACTCACCATTCCAAATTCAGACCACAACATTAGATTTATTGCCTCTGCTATGGTGAGCAAAGTGCCAAACACTTTCACAACATCTGTGATACAGTTCTTGTTCTACACCCAGAGCTGGTCTCCTGGGTTTGTTCACAGGAATGGAAGTATGTGTTTGTGAGTGTGTAGAATGTGTGTGGGTTTGTGTATGATGTGAGTTTCCGTGCACAGTCATGATTACTTTTGCCCTGACATCATCGCCCTTGGCTTGCAGAAAGTGGTCAATAGGCAGAGGATTTAGAATTCTTCTCAGAATCATCTTACAGTTATGATGAGAACTACAATGCAATGTCAGGTAGCAATTTTAAAACAAAAAATTATAATAATAATAATAATAATAAGAAGAAGAAGAAGAAGAATTTTGTGAAAACAGCATTGTGTCTGATTTTATTGTTATTATTAAATATACCAATAATAATAGCACTGGTTGTTGTTTTATGAATTGTTTTAGAAAATAATAGTTTTCTTGATTTAATAAAAATTGTTGATTTTTTTTCTTTAAAAAAGGCATTCAGTTACAGCTGTTTGCAGTAGTAGTAGTTGAAGCAGCATTTATTCTGAGTAAAATATAAATTTATTAAAACTCATAAAACATGCATGCATGTAACATGGAACAGAATAACCAAAAACAGCACAATAATAATGGACAATCGACCTGAATCAAACACAGGGTGAACAGAAACGGGTGTGAACTAATCTGAAAACATGGAAAATAACCAGTGGCAGAAAAGTGAAAACAAAAGATACTGAGACAAACATAATAAAAAGAAGACTAGAACAAACCTAGCACAGAACATACATGTCACATTAGCCCCCTTCCAAAAGGTGCTTCCTCGCACCACACACACACAAAATTCAAATGAGGAGGGAGGGTGGGGGCTTAGGAGGTGCATGATGGGGAGCTGCAGAAAGACATGACAGAGGGAACCACAGAGGGGATGACGGAAGGAGAAGCCAGGGTGGAACCAGAGCAGAAGGAGCCAGAGAGGAGAAGAAATAAGTAGAAGCCAGGGTGGAACTTCTATCATAAGAGCAAGGATCCAGACCTCCAGTGGAGTCAAGAAAAGGAGGAGACATGGTGGCAACACCAGGGAGTCAACAGACTAAGAAACAACCAAAGGATGCGATGGCCACAGGCAAAAAGAAGGAGATAGAGAACAGATCTCACAAAAAAACCTGGATCCAGGTCTCGGAGGACAGAGGTGAAGCAATAG
The DNA here is from genome assembly GCA_032359435.1 of Enteromius unitaeniatus. NCBI lineage: Eukaryota > Metazoa > Chordata > Actinopteri > Cypriniformes > Cyprinidae > Enteromius > Enteromius unitaeniatus. Next base: position 13,463,061 of record JAUMHI010000054.1, read on the forward strand.
GATTGACACCCCAGGACAGAGATGTAGACTGGAAGATCTAAGGCTCATCCACCTTGTAAAGTGGAGAACACTGAGACAGAGCTGAGAATCTGGTGGGTACCATCAGAGGCAGAGCTGAGAGACAGGTTGGCTTTGGATGAGGAAGTGGGAGAGGGAGACTGGGTGGGATTTCTGACAGCACAGGTGAATCAATGCTGGGTGGAACCAGCAGAGATGTAGGAGATTCAGGGCTGGGCAGAAACACAGAAGTGAGGTGCCTGTAACTGAAACATGTAGAAAATATTCACTCTTCCTGTCAATTAGCATTTCATCTTCTGCTTCCAGGTTAGGGGATATGGCTCCACAACATCAACTTGTACTCCACCAGCAATCCTACTGGCACAGAGGATTTTGCTTGCACCAGGCACCAGGGCATTTTCTGGTTCTGGCTTCAACTCAGGCTTTCCCATCTATGATAAGCTGGTTTAAAAATGGCAAGGACCAAACACTCCTGTGTGTGTGTCTTTCTAGGGACTGGTTCACCTAGTTCAGAGAAGAATTTTCTTTGCTGCAATATCTATGGAAATTTGCTCTATTATTCTGCTACAGCTGGTTGGAAAAGTAGTAGTTTAAACGGATACCCCATCCCAAAATGAAAATTTTGTCATTAATCATGTTGATACATACCTGTAAAAGTTTCATTTGACCTCGGAACACAATTTAAGATATTTTGGACAAAAACTGGAAGGCTTGCAACTGAACACAAAACAAACCTTAACAGAACCAAACTTGGACAATGACAAACTTAAAAATACAAACAATTAAATTAAATAGAAAAAATACTCAATACATCATTAATTTTATACCAGACTCAGTGTTTTAACAAAGAAAAAATCTGATCGCAAGGCAATGCTTTTTCTTCAGCTGGGCATCATGGGTAAATGTTTCATTATGTGTCAACACATCCTGCCTTGACGTTCAACTTCTCTGTGAGCAGGAAAAAGGGACAGATGGAGACAAAGAGAGCACTCTGTATAAATTAAAACCTGTAATCTAAAATCCAGTGCACTAGAAGAAAGAGAGAAAAAATGAAACTGAAGAGCTAAGCCTGAGGAAAAAATCATTCCTCTAAAGGAAAAGTCAATATGTTTTTCTTTATAATTATATACTTCCCAAGTTGACTGCAATCTCAAAACCACTGTAACAGTAAACCTTCACCTAAAATCCCCCTTTCCCAAAAATATTCTAAGGACGATCATTATTTAATATGAGATGGTTTAACCGCCAACAACATTTCGTGACCTATCAAAACTCGTTCTCAGGTGCTTTTGGCTTCATAAGGTTCGGAAAGTCAAGACTTATCCACAAAACGCATTAAAGATTACAGGAAGATCAGACTGGAGCATAAAATAAGTTTTGACAGAAGTATTTATCATATTCTTTAAACAAACACTCTCTATGATGCTACATACACGGGATGTGTTACAGCATCATCAGTTTGTTACAATCGGTGCAATCATTTTTAGACCAAGTCAACTAAGGGTTAGAGAGAAGAACAGAAGGAGGAGGAGGAGAGAGAGGGAGGTTACAGGATGGAGGTGTGCTTCGTCCTTCATTCTTCTGGCTGCCCGGAACACATCAGTCCATCAGCATCTCTAACTGACCCTCTGCCGAACAAGAGCCAGGAACACACACACACAAGCACATTCAGACTTGCCTCATTGCTTTGACTTCAAAACATTTTACACCCCATGAGTGAGGGATGACGCAACCAAATTAAACAAAAACACCACCACCATTTTCCTGTAAATCTAAACATTGCTCACGCAGTGTTGCAATAGCGAATACATCAACAGGACACACACACTTGCATGAGCATTCTCAGCATACGTTGCTGACTGATGTATGATTTAGTGAGATGTTCAAGTATAGGTCAGTTGGAGGGGCAGACAGTGGCTATACGATGACATATTTACCACTCAGAAGCAGGTGACACACACACACACCACAGTGGGCCACAGTGCACATGCACAGGATGGGGTGAAGTGCAGGCCAGCAGGATGGAGAGAGGACACACTGACAGACAGACGGACACACACAGGCCTCCTGAGTCCATGGCTTCCTCAGACTGGAGGAAGAGGAAGTGAAGCCAGCAAGATGTGGCCGTTAAAAAACACACACAAATGCAAACACACTAACACTGAGAGTGTGTATACCCATATAGAGAAGAACAGACATAGATGTTACCAATTTTTGACTTTTTGCTAATTTATTCTGAAAATATTTGCCTTAAATGTTGAATCTTGACATCTGCCAAAGTCATAATAATAATATTCTTAATAATAAGTTTATATATTTTATAAGTTTATATATTTATTTATAAGTCAATTTAAATCAAGTTGTAAGCACACAGTTCAATGTTACATTCATTTCTGTATAAAATGCAAAAAAAAAACCTCTTAATAAAATGTTTTTATTTAGGTTTCAAATATATTTATATTATATATATATTATATATTATATATATTAATATTAACTTTATCAGTGAAAACACTTTCACCATTATCCACAATTTAATATTAACTTTATAACATTAACTATTAAAACATTTTTTGTTGTTGTGTATACATTCATGTTATTACATCAGTACTGGCAGAAGACTTTGAGGACCTTTGTAATATTGCTAAAAAAATTATTTTTAAAAGAGAGAAAGAGCTATGTAGATTATGCATAATTTGAATTATTCTACAATGAAATTACATCCATATTATACTGTAAATTACATAAAGTGTTTTTAATTGAAACAGATCTGGTTTCTGTAATTTTTGGAGAAAGTAAAAATTAATTGTCCGTGTTATTTCTCAAGCTTTATTTATATTTATTATGTACTACAATCATCCATATTCTTCCCTATACTATATACAATTTACAACACTGTAAAACACATAATCCATAAAATATTTTAAGTTTACAAAATTACAGCATGGGAAAAGTACTACAATAAAATGGCTCACTAATGTAAACATGGTCAAATACAAAAAGGAAGTAAAGATGGTGAAGGATGATCCTGATGAAATGGACTCAGATTCGTCAGTGACCTTATGACCTTTACACAGAAACGGACACAATGCCACTGTCAACTGCACATGAAGCTTTCAGCTCCTCAACAGGAAAGACTGTCTGTGCAAGAGGTGAATTTGGGATAAATCATTGCACAAATATATGAGAGAGAGAAAGCTGGATGCTGTAAAAGAGAGTGTAAGATATATTAGTTAAAAGCAAATGGAATAACACTGGAATAAACCATAAATTGTCAAGCTTATTAGAGATAATCAGTGGTTTTCAAAGGTCTTAATATGTCCACCCCACTTTTCAAAGCATTCCTAAGCCCTCTGAAATGAGCTAAAGAATCAGTGACACACACATTCACACATTATAAAGCTTTAAAGCATAAATATGCCATATATCATAATAACAGTAACACTGTTGATTCAAAAAATCTGACTGTGTGAGTGCCAGCTGCTGTAACGCACCTCAGCTAGGTCAGATATTTCTCCTAAATTTGATGTGACTTTTATTTTATGCAGAGGCGCAAGTGAAAGCTTAGCTCTCATTAGAGCTGACCGGACTGGGAAACATTCAGGCCCTGTAATAACCCAACGATTTCAGAACAAACCTCAACATCTTTGTTTTTGGTTACAGACATAATTTAACTCGGCACAGATTCAGGGTCATGTCTGAGGTAAAAAATTTACACAGCAGTATTTGAATCGGGTGTCATTTTCAGGTCTGAGCTGATTTCATCCGGGAGTGTCTTTGCTGAGGGTGAAGTTTATTGGAGAAGCGATCGTCTAAATTAAGACAAATTACTCTGCTCTGAAATGAGGTTTGTGGCTCTGAGATGCACGCAAACGGCTTGAAGCAAGTAAATGTAGACAGATTCTGAAACTTTTATTAACCGGGGTTACTTCATCTTGTTAAAGAGCGGGCAGGAATGGCAAGTTTAATTGCAGAACAGCCATCCAATAATGATATACACCAAGTGTGCGGCTTCTGTAAGGGTAACCACATGATCATGACCATACTGTAAACCTCTAAAGTGCCTTCACACTACTGCAGTACAGCGAGCAGAATGTTTCACCTGCACAAAGTCAAACGCAACCCTTTAATTACTGAGCTATCAATAGAGAGACTGCAATTACAAATCAGCCGGATTGGTTTCAAATGTGCAGTGTGCATTCGTGTTTGTGTTTGAAAGCAAAATTACCAATAATAAGCAGGAAAATGCTTTTAAGTCCCATGTGAGAGGCACATGGGCAAAGTAAAAAAATCCTGCTGAACTGAAGCAGTGGGTCAATGTAACAACAGTAAAAGTAAACAGAAATTGGACAATAAATCAAAGATAAAAAGCTGCAAATTCCTCAAAGGAGCACTATTTATCAATCAATAAACTCTCATAAAGTGTGTATCAAGTGTTTGTCCAACACCGCACATTACCTCAGACCTGTCTGATCCCAACACAGAAGTGTTCCCATGCCCGAGATCCAGTTTTATTTGATGAAATACAAATTTATTGCAATAAAAGCGGTTTATGATATAATTTCAAGAAACAAGGGAGAATATAATTGAAGTATGATTTGACTGGGTGCGGAGCCTTGAGAAAAGTTAAAGCATGCCAAAGAGAAGAAAAGCAATTACGCCTGGAGCGAAATCCAAGGCATTACTGGTCAAAGACTGCAGGGTAAAATGGCCCTGTTTGCAGTTTGCTTGGTAATTTCAGCTCGTTTAAAGACCATTGCACCGGCCTTTAATTTATCAAGCCTCCATATCAAAGCTGAAGGGCAGATGGACATTTGGACAATGAGAGGCTATTTGGTTCCAGGTTTAAATCTCCTAATGGAGCTCACCCCTATTCAACCAAGAACCTCTCATTTCACAATGCAAAAATATAGACGGAGCGGGTAAATAGTTCGATTGTTTGCGCTATGGCACAAACTACGTTTAAAATTAATCATTGCTGTTTGATTAAATTTATTGTTGATATTATCAAATGCAAAACGTGTGTGCAGTTTGTTTTGATTAGGCATAGATTTCCTTAGTGTCCTGTATGTATAAAGTTTCATATAGTCGGAATCAGTGTGACCCTGTGATTCCAGATTCAGTTTGTTCCTGGTTAAAAGTGCAAGCTGATTTCCATTGTCCCTCAAAGCACATTCTTCTTCTTTGCAAACAAAACAATACACACCACAAACACTTCATAATGCTCACTAAAGAAAGGTTCCTCTGGTACATGTGGCTATTGACAGTACACAATGTACGTCATTAATAAAAAGCCCTAGTTTAAAAGGAAAAGTGTCATTTGCAATAAGCGTTGAGGAATTCCTCATGACCAACGCCTTATATATTAGCTGTTGTATTCTGTGCTATTTACCCAGTTTTGTAAATTAATGGAAGAAAAGACAAATTGCATTTAAACCAGCACACTGAGTCCTCTCATAAAACTGTTCCCCCCACCGGGACAAAAGGGCCGATCATGTCGTACCCTAGTTCAGTCTGATATTTGAAGCACTACCGTGCCAGTTTCACAGACCTTTGGAAGGACCCTTCGCTGTATGTGCAGCCTCAAATAAGTTATTACACCCCCGTACTCTCTGGCTCAACACATTACTGTTTGGCAGCATGAGTTGAAATAAGGCAAACGATTAAATAAATCGCTTAATTGGTCATTAGGGACACACTAACACGAACCCTGGCTCACCGGTGTCACACGACGAAACTCCACCTGTAAATTTGCTCTGCAAACAAGAGAAACATTACTTTTTATTGCCTCTCAAGTGGCTGGATTCATGTTTAAAATAATGATTACTTGTGTATGAAAGGCAAACTGCAAATATCTTCATCTTAAACAAATCTAAAGGAGTAGAATCCAGCAGAGAGGGCCATGAGAACTGAAAACAGGGCTGGATTCTTTGGGGGAAAAAAAAACTAAAAAAGAAAAAACAGAACGGAACAGATAAAGAGATCTTTTCCACAGCAAGGAAGAAGTCCAAAAGAGAAGAAATAGATGTTTATGAACTGAATTGAATTTGTTAGTAATGTCCCTGTCATTGGTTCCCTGTAAACCCATTCAGTAGCTGGCACTGTTCTCATCTATTCCATTATTTATGGAAATGATTTACTATTATTTATGGAAATGTCCTTCATGGCTTACTTTATTTATGCTTTCACAAATATATTTATAAATATTATTATATTACACATTAAAGGGTTATTCCAATATATATAGTCTATCTGTATCAGTGTTTCAATGTGTAATTGAATGGGTTTGGAATGACACAGACGTATGATTGAAATTATTATTGACAAGTTATTATTGATAAGTTTTCATTTTGGTGTGGAGTAACCCTTCTGCATGCATAAAATGTGACAAAAAAGATCAAATGCTGGCTTGTCCATGATCAAGTGTCTCTGAGCTGTAGGAGAAATCAAATGTTTGTCTAACTGATCGAGCAGACAAGCATGTTACAAGTAAATGAGAGGAATAAACAATTTTGCCAGTAACAGTTTGGGTTCAGTAGTAAGGGAGTCATTTCAAGCTGGAAAAAAAGCACATATTCCAACACTCAGGTCTCAGAGAGTATTACAGTTTGTGAGTTTGTCACAGTGGATTCTGTTACATGGTAGAAATGGTGTGTGCTGTCTACCGTACTGCGGTTTGTTAATTAAACCCAAACATAATCTCTCTCACAAAACTAATCAGAGGCCTGGCAAACCACAGACTATATACATAAGGGAGGTGAAGATGATCGATAGTGATTGTGATGGTTACATTCTTACAGATTCATAAAGACAGACACAGTTACATTATCCCTGTAACTGTGGAAAATAGATAAGACTAAATAAAAAGAAACATACATTACGTTTAAACAACTCTTATTCTCAGTAAGTATGCAGCTATTTGATCAAAAATGCTGTAAAACTGGCAGCATTTTAAATAATTACTATTTAAAATAGCAGTTTTCTATTTTGTAAATGACATTCAAAGACATGTTGTGATTTCGTTTTCAGAATTTCTCAATTAATAGAAAGTTCAAAAGAACAGCTTTTATTTAAAACAGAAATATTGTGTAACAACATTATTCATGTCTTCACTGTCACTTTGGAATCATTAAAAACATCCTTGCTGAATAAAAGTACCAATTTCTTAAAACAAAAACAACTTTTGAACGGTAGTGTGTAAATGATGCATATCATGCCAAGAGCTGTATTAAAATCATAAGTGTTAACACAACACATCCTGCTGTATTGTAACACTTGGATTTTTTGCTCCACACCAGCCCTTCCTATAAATAACTGATACCAGTGTGGATAGCATTTAACCGTCCCTGTTGTTTAGGCTTTTTGGGTCTGCCGAATGTTTAGCACATTGCTGAAGAATTCAAACTCCGGCTTGGCTGCCACTGATGGTTCATATTTTGGCCCTCTAATGCAGAGAGGAAGTACATATGGAGCCATAAAAATAAAAGCCAAAATAAATCAGAGCGGTTGCACAATAATGTAGGCGTTCGTGCGTTTTACAAGACAGCAGAGAGGCCAGAGATTTTCTTACTCTGTTTTTTTCTCTTTTTGCATCAACACTTGTTGGCATGTGTTTGCCCTAATATCCAGAGATATTAGACCAAGCTGAGAGTGGCAATCTGTCTGTCATAATAAAATATGAAACACGTCAGTGAAGATTTCATTTTGCTGGAATATGTTTATGACAGAGGCATTAGATTATGAACAAATGTCAGTGGTGTAAATATAACAGTGCTCATCGCTTACTCAATGCTTTTTTATGCATATTCTGTCATCATTTACTCACACTCTACTTGGTCTAAACCTGTTTGAATTTCATTCTTCAGCTGAACACAAAAGAAGGTGCTTAAAAAATTATGGCAGCTATGGACTTGAATGGTATGAAAAACCAATAGCTTGGTAACCAAGATTTTTCAAAATAATTTAAACAGCTCGTGGGTGATAAAAAAAGACAATTTTTATTTTTGGATAAACTATCCCTTTAAGATTAATGATTGCTCGGGTTGTTTCTTTGTCGACCGCAAAACAGGTGGCTCTGAAACTGAGGGTCAGAGAGGGTCATCCTGAAACAGCTCTATTGAAATGTTTCCACTGAATACGGTGAGCTGTTGGAGTCCTGCGGGGTGATCTGAACAGGATTGGGCCTGACATTCTGCAGGTTTAGAAGTTGGCTAGCAGTGGACAGATTACTGCAATACCAACATGTTTGTTTAATTATGTTTAAAAGTACAGGAAGGCGATCTCTGCCAGGAATATGTGCTGTTTTTGAAACTAAAGAAGAAAAAAGAACTACCAACAAATAAATACTTTCCCCTGAAAGCAGCTGATGCTTGGTAATACAAGATCACACAGCATCCCTCATCTGCAGAAGCTGTGTGTGTGTATGTGCAAGTGTACATCTGTGTCTACGTAAAGCAGTGCACTCAAGCTCAAAACCGTAACGAAGATTTCCATCATCACTTTCTGAGCACTGGAGCTGGTGGATATACTTTCAGTAAAGCTGCACCTTTACAAATCAAACATACTGACTCTATAACTACCGTCACAATGGATAGTTAATGATCTGTCGGTTTCTCCTGTAAAATCCTGTACGTACAGAACGGATTGCATTTTCATTTTCAAATTAGAAGCAGACACAGCGAGCAGACACAGCCGCCCCATTGAACCACAGGGGAATGTTTTCCTTTCTCCCATTCACAGCGTGAGAGTTCTCCCTCCTAGAGGGACGTGTTTGCATGTTTTTGTAGGTACAGCTCAAATGTAAATATGACCCCTAATGTTTGAGCGATACCTCTGGCTCCGAGGGTCTGCTTCTGTGTGTGTGTATGATTTAGGGCTTCTCTGTGATTTGCCGTATTAGGGTCAGCGGTAGGGATGCTTCCCCACTGACAGCCCCCCACTCCTCTGCTCCTGTGGAGTTTAAAGAGAGATTCAGGGTAGCAAAGGTGTGAGCAATTACTGTCTGATTATCTTCAACTAAAGCTTGGAATACCTAAAGATCCTTCTAGTAAATAAACACAACTTTTTAACAAAAAACAAAACAAAACAACAATATTCACACACGGGAGACCAGGAAAAGTTGTTACAAAACAACATAAAATTTCAGCATTTCCCAATATATTTTACAATAATAATAATGTTATGTTTTATTTTATATCATAACAACAATGATACGAATACAACTGACAAATTTCTTAACAATACTTATTGTTAGCAAACCAAAATTGGATTATATTATATGTTATGTTCCGTTTCAGTCAGTCACTCCAAGTCACGCAGGATATGACAGACGAATTGGGTTCTCGCTTTGAGAGACCAATTCACTTTGATTTTATTAAAACACGACAACGAACATTGGCATGCGCTGAAAGCATATAGCTGCAGCTGATCACAGCGCGAGTATAAATGAGCAGCTGGTGCAGCGCAAATTCAGCTTTTTGCTTCAGAGCCGAGCGTGCAAAATGTTCAGCTCACTCTCCTACTTCGAGAATCAGTAGTTGGTGTGACGGCGTTGTCAGCAGCGGTCATTCCTATATCGAGTGGGTTGCCACATCAAGTCCACAGTTTTGAACAGAGCACTTCATAGGCTCCCATTGAAGATGTTGATGCAGAAACGCATCTTCGAGTGTGTCCGTCCCCAGGATTAGTTTGCGGCTATTGACCTGAAGGACGTGTACTTTCATGTCTCGATTCTTCCTACCACAGGCCATTCCTGAGGTTCGCGTTCGAAGGTTTGAAAGTACAAAGTTGTACAAAGTACAAACGAAGTTGTGTTTGTTTGTTTGTTTGTTTTTGCACTGTTTAACTGTTTATCACAAGAATTACAACTGTGCATTAATGTGCACTAAAAAGTAAGTAGTGCACTAAGTAAGTATAGGGTCGTTTTTGATTTCATGGCAAGCTTAATAATTTTCAATACCACTGAAAAAAATACTACAGTATCTCAATATTTGTTGTCCAAGCTGTTTTTTTTAAAAGACAATCATTAGTTCCATAGTTAGCAGTTCCATCGGACAGGCGCTGATCTATTTGGTTGATAACTTTTTAAGTTTAATACTTTAAAAGAGAAACAATTTCTATTTTAAAAGCACAGAGATATGGTGACTGCACACTCTGAGTGTGCACAAGCAATATCGTAGTGAGAGGACGGTTTATTTTTGTGTGTTAGGCCTATTTGAGACTTTGCAGGCAGTTTTCTGCCATTAGAGGATTGTATTCTCATGTTACAATAAAGAGCTAGTCACATTTGCACGGGAATGATTAAATGTATGTGGAATACCTGCAATCCCGTATGGACATTTAGACTGTGTAATTGACAGGAGGCGGATGCGAGAAGAGAGCGAGACACAGCACATGTATCTTTATGGACAGCAACATACAATAGTGCTCCTTGGCTTTTTCTTTGTTCAAAATGTATATGATGAGTACGTACATCATGAATTCCGCTTTCAAGCCGCAGATCTGTCTTATTCCGAATCTCTACAGTACACTTTTTAGTGCTTACCGTGCATGAATTGCCACAGACAGAAACATGCTCCGGTTAGAATGTTCTTCATTAGCTTTTCCTAGTTTAGATATCACTGCTTTTATTGGTCAATTTACGATTGGATATCTTTATTGGCTACTGAAATGCACCAAAGGTTTGAATATCAATTAAAAAATGTGGGCGTACTCGGTAATGGACTATGATTTAAAAGTAAGGAAGTAGATTATTTTGCTAAATTTGTACTTAATTACTGTAACGTGAGTAGTTGTAATCACCTCCTCCACTGCAAAACATTGAGAGGTAATGACAAAATATCTGAATACTTTTATAGGACAAGAGCACACACAGATTGTAATGTCATGTGTGCATTGAGAAAGATGATAAATTGTTTCAATTTTTGTTAGACTTACAGTTTCACCTCTTTGCCAAATCTCAGCTCTAAAACAAACCAAAGAACAGGAAGGGAGAGACCCATTAAAAGGAGGAAGATGGGAATAAAAAAAGGTGGAAGGAAGATAAAAACAGTTTACTTTTTGAGGGAGAAAGATTGAGAGTGGGAATGTGTAGAAAAGAGAGTGCAGTAAAAGATCAAAGACCCCAAAAACAGCTAAATGCAGACCGCAGAACAGAATGAGGGAAAGAGAAAAAGAGAGAGGGATAAAGCTAAAGACGACAATATATACAGAGAAAGATTAAACCGAGAGGAAGAGAAATATTATCTATGCAGCAGAACACAAATCAGATTTTAATAACCACATAATTGCTATTATCATTTTTATTGTTATTACAAGTTATTCTTTTTCTCCTCCATGTATATAAGGGTGAACTTTCCTTATTCTCTCTTCAGTGAAGTCTTTCTGGCACTACACTGGCCACCTGGCACACTTCCCAACAAAAGGAACTAGGGATAGAAAGACAAAAAAAAGTGTGGGAAAAGGTCTGGACAGGTCCACCAGAGATAGAAGACAGGATCTGTGTTTCTCCTGAACATACCTTACATGCTAACAGTCCTGCGACACCAAGAAAAGGGACGATTTCAATCACACCAACCATCAGTTTCTGTTTAGCGATTTCAAACTTTGCAATTGATTATCCACCCAGAACTTCCCGAGATCTGAGAAGTCACGGGCAGGCTGCTCCCATCAGAAGCTGCTCTGGCGTTCTTCAGCCCATAAATCTCAGCAGCTTTTATATTTCTCTGTTCATCAGAGCTCTGAAACTGTTCCGTATGTCTCTTTCCCTCTCCGCTGTTAAACGTCATGGGCCTATGCTATTCATGCTGAAACGTCCAGTTTGGGTTGTGTGAATGCAAGACAGCTGGACGGGGTTACACACATAATAGCAAGCAGGGCACTTTGGGTGGAGGACACTTGCCGAGCGGAGATGCCTTCAGTTTGGACATCTCGAAAGAAGAGACAGAGAAAGTCGGAAGGCTCTTTTGCAGATTAAAAGGTATCTAAAAGCATTATTCTCAAACAAAACAGTGCTTTTTGCACATTTCTGTTAGTCTTAGAAATGTCTACATCTGTAAATGTAATACAGAAACTTCTAGACATGTAATGCATGAGGAAAAGAAGAAGAAAAAAAAACCAATGAAAAATCTTTCTTTTAATGTGAAAAAAATCTCACAGCTAATAAAAATGTATTAAAATACAATACATAATCTAATAATATAATCTACAGTAAAATAGAATTCGACTCAGTACACACTTTTTATTTACAGAAAAATATATTTTTGTAGATTATATGTAATGTTAAGAGAAATATCATTGTAAAAATAACTTATCTTATCCTTTATCTTCCCCCTTTAACTTACAAACAAATTATTTCAGTGACTTTTAATTGTGGGACAACATCTTCTACTTTATGTAGTACTTCAGAACCTGATGCTAAACAGCCTATTATAAGATTTCCATGTAAACAATTGCACTAATGAATGCGTGACATCTTGCCCCAAACATTTGTGTAACTGGAAAGCTGAATTAAACTCTTTATGAGGCAAGTTCTCCATGTATATTTATGCTCCGATTATAACTTGAATTGCTGACAGGTTTTAATGAACAGTCACTGCTGTTCTCTTGCTGTATATGAAAACCAGCTTTCCACCGACCTGCAGTCACTGGTCTCTGTTGTTAACAAATCGGCTTTGCTAAAAAAAAAAAAAAAATTACTAATGAAGGTTTGGCTGCAGATTTATTTTTTATTTTTTGATTTACCTCTTCTTGTGGTGCAGGTGATGTTGTTCACAGTAATGAGACCGTATGAACATCTTCTTCCATCAGACACCCGATACAAACAAATGCTGTTTTAAGGAGGAAACATTTGTTTCAGGAGAAAGGCCTCTGGGAGGGCAGCACAGGAAGCTGAGCCTTATTTCTGCTGCTTGAGTGGAGACAGTGATTTGTAAGGTGGGGGCAGAGTTGGGAAAGTATTCTCAGGACGTCCCATAAAGTGCGGTTGTATCAGTCGTTCTAATCTAAGTTCAGATGTTTGGGTGGGTTTGACCTGGGGTCGTCTTCACCCCTCAATAAATAGGGACCTGCGGAGTCAACGTGCTCTGGGAAACAAACTGCATAAGATAAAAGTTTTGACTTAAAGCTCATCCAAACTTCATAAAGATAATAGAAGGCCCATGGAAAATGTGCTCTTTTAGAGTTCAAACTGAATAAAGCTCTCAGCAGTGTTTGGATTAAGCATCAACACTTTCCCTAACATTTCTAAGGAGAAATAAAAAATAAAGTACAAAAAGACAGATAATTTTTCTATTTAAGTGGACTTAACTATTATGTACTTGCATTAAAATAAATCATTTTGTGCAGTGCGTTTATTGTTTACATGGTACTTATATTTTTGAAAAATACTTTACATTACATTGCATTACATTTGTAATTAATACATTAACCCACCCATACCACCAAACCTGTCCCAAACCTAACCCATATCCCAAGTAATTAAAAGCACTAAATATAAAGCGTGATGAAATATTCCCTTTCATTTTTAAATTTACAACATTTTTAGGACAAACAATCGTGATCTTAAAGAGATTTAATCGTTGATTTTAACTCACAGGAAAAATCATAACAAATAAAAATAATAAATAATCAAGTAAACAAAATGTATTTCTTAATGCAAATTATTTAAATACCGACTTATTAAATATAAGTCTTTTTTTTTTTGGCTTATTGTTGATGGTAAAGTTTTATTTAAATCAGTACCACATTTAAATCTACACTTCTGGCTACTGATTAACCATTCAACTTGAATGCTAATACTTTTCCTTTATTCTAATAGCTGCCCAAATGCTACCAGACTAAACTCTTCAGTTATTACCTGGAGAAGGTGCAGGAAAATATTGATGCTGTCTCTTCCAGAAAGGAATAATGGCTTCTCTGTAATCAGCACTGCTTAGTGATAATTGCCCTTCAAGAAATACACAAACAGAGAAGCCCCATTGGCTACTAGCTTTACGGCTGAAGACTTGGCATCAATGTTGCCTGTTTCTGATTCTGTGCTTTGTAATTTTAAAAGGCCGTTCCCCAGGCGAATGGTCGCTCCAGTTATGGACATGCTCGAGATGGTTTTGGATTTCCTCTGGTTTGATCAGAATGTTGGCCGCTTCCCTAATTTTGAGTCATCTCATCGCTCCTCTCCTGCTAGACTATAAATAGCCAGTGTCGAGGTGGACCTGTCCCCACTGCTCCTGATCAGAGGAAATACCACTGGTTTAGTTCAAGGGCTTTAAACAACAGGGAAGTCTCAAAAGGGAAGCGTCTTTTATTCTGCATCACAGATATGCTGCTCTTGTGACAAGTTTTGCCTCAGTTTGGAAGATTATGTCAAAGCATTTTCCAAAACTTTAGATAGTATCACCTGTGCAAAATACAATGAATTAAACATTGACATAAGTATAGTAGCATGATGTGATTGAACTGTTAAAGCACAATGGCAACAGTACCAGGCAGATCAACATACAGTTACTATAACTGAATATAAAAATGTATTAAATAAATAAATAAATTCTAAAATACTAATCTATTTCAAGATGTCTATATGGTCCATTATAAAGCATACATAAAGATTTGTATTAATTAAGGCTAAAATGTTTAGCTCAAACAACAAAGTAGAGTAATTTTTTTCTAACGTGTGAAACAGCAATGACAAGGGTCCTGTAGCTCAGCAGGTGAGCTGATAAGCAAAACCAATGAGATGATGCTCTGATGATGGACTTTGATGTCAACAGAGTTCACAAGTTCCTGCTCTGCTCTGGATTGGTACAATTCAGATAACAAGACACAAAGGTGGGGGTTATTTACTTTATCAAATCTATGGGCTACAATACAAGTTAAAGGATTGAACCAAATGGGCAATTCTCTTCATGAATGAGTCTGACCATTCACACACACTTGGAACTTTGATTTTCATTAACGTTTATTTTATTTTATTTTATATTAACACTAAAATGGTGAAAAATAGCACTATTGTGAAGTTTTATTGCATTAAAATACTTTTTTATTGCATTTTATTTAATTGATGGCTAAGCAGAATTTTCAGCAACCATTACTCCAAACTTCAGTGTCACATGATCCTTAAGAAGCCATGCTAATGATGATGATTTGATGCTCAATAAATATTATCAATGCTGAAAATAGTTGCTTAATATGTTTTTATACTGTTTATTTTAAAATATAATTTGACAAATTGAAAGTATTAATTAGAAATAGAAAGATTTTGTAACACAAATGCCACTACTGTCACTTAAATGTAAGGCTGATTAAAAATAATAATGTCTTTAAAAAAAATCATACAGGCACCAAACTGTCGAATAGTAATTTATACTTAGCACTTAATCAACTTTTTTTTGAATGTCTGCTTAATGTTAATGGCTCTCTGATATCTTAGTATTATATTATATTGAGGTTTTTCTTATTGATATTAAGAGGCATATAAAATCAATCATTTAGTCATTCGACAGCAACAGCAGCGAAAAGTATGTTGTGTTTTTGTCTTAATATCTTTTCACAATTCAGAGAAAGCATGATGGGATACAGACTTAAGATCTCTTTATCAGATCAGTTGCACTCAAAATTTCACGCTTTTGCCAATAATGAAAAACACACTAATGATTAAAACAAAAGGTTTAGAACAAGTTTGTTCACTGCTATTACACTGAACTAAACACTTTCTTTGACCAATGGAATGTAGTTCTTTAATAGCTTCAGGGGTTACCATGCTTCAGTGACCATGAGCATACGCACAGGAAGTTTCTCCACATGTCCACTTCTGATCCACACTTCCTATTTATTGGTTCTGTCAGCTTGTAAGAGTCCATACTTGTGTGAGCGGTATTTACTGTTATTTGAGAAGCATGCCCTCTCTCCCTTCAGCAGTCATTTTCAACTGATAAGGCAGAGGTGAGGGAAGAGTCAGCCAGACTCAAAGAGTTTGGTACAGACCACCCTAATATCCACACATGAATTCTGGAAAACCACATGCCCCTTCAGGGGTCCGTGAGAGATGAGGTGGGTCGACCTAGCCTGGCATGAGCATAAACACACGCAAACACATATACAAACACAATAATCCTGTAACCCGGACTACACATCCATAACTGATCTCCTTACCAAAGGCTTCAATTATTCTATTACAGCACAACAAATTGCTGGAAACAAATTCTAAGCAGTTCAGAGAGTCAAAGTTTAGTATGAAAGCAATTAGTGGATGTAATTTGTGTGTTAATTTGTGTCAGCGTACGCCGTAGCTGCTGGGTAAAGTTAATAGGGGGGTCTGGGGGTGTAAATTAGGGGTAGTTTGTTAAGTGCTGACCTGGGGAGGCGTGAGCTCCCAGGGGATCGTAGTCTGGCTCTGGCCCCCCCGATGGTTCTCAAGAAAGGAGGTGGTGTTTGTTTATACAACTTGCATTACAGGACCGTACCTGAAATGAATGTCCTGCAGTCCACTTACCCCCCTGCTACCTGTGCACTCGTATTAATGCTGCTGTTTCTGCTCGTTCTCCCTCGCTGTTAACACTGTGTCAGATCTTATTAGTTTGCTATAGACATACGTATAAAGAGTGACAAACACAAACTAAAATCATGTCAAACACATAAAGAAAAATAATAAAAATTATTATAATTATATATATATTTCTTATAGTTTCTTATCTGTCTTTTAATTTTTATTGCCCATAATTCTTCTCCTATAATGTCACTAATCAGTTTTTTACAAGAAATGCATCTTCACTATATTTAAATACACTGTATACACAACTGTATATTATTATTATCATCAGTATGCATTACAACTGTTGGTTAATATTATTGTTATTGTTGTGTGTGTGTGCATGTTTATGTGGTTTATGAGGAAACTAATTTGTAAAATGACAGGTAATACAATATGAAGGTGATTTATGACGATATTTTCAGTGTCCCCATAATTCAAAAGGTTAAAAAACATACTAAATGGTGTTTGTTTTTTTTCCAAAATCTAAAATGCACATAGTTTGCTGTAACGGGTAGGTTTAGGTGTAGGGTCAGTGTATGGTGAAACCACTTACAGACTTACAGATAGCTTATGCAGATAGAATGCAGTCCAGTTTACATCACCAGAGAGAAGAAGAAAAGACAGTCTGATTAAAAATTATGAGAAAAAAACAAAACATAAGATATGCACAGATACAAAGTTCACAAATAGGTAAAAAAATATGCATTTTGCAAATTGATTATTTAACGGCAACTTTAAAGGTGAAATGTGATTTCTGAAGCACTAGCAACAGGAAGTGGAACTGCAAAATCAGGTGTGTTCGATAACAAAATACTACTCAGTGATGCTTGTGCTATGTTTGCATGCTTCATCACAGATTAAATGGATTACATGCAATATTATTTCAAATAAACATTTCAGATATTTTCATGTAGAAAAACAAACTACCTGAAATACTTTCTATACTGTATGAACTGCTAAATACAGTGCCTTTAAGAATAATGCTCAACATAAGCTTGTTCTATTTTTATTTTATTTTTTTTTAAAACAACCAACACAGTGATGTATATATTTTATTAGTTTAACCCATTTAAAAAACCATGATAAAATATAACATTAAGATTGCGTTCAATTATGTTTACTGTTATAAAACATGGGGTTTTGTGAAAAGAACTGAAGGTGTCAGAATAAACAAAACATATGCCATCATTTCAATCCCAGCTTGTTCAGTCACTCTGGAAAAACTGCACAGAACGAAATGACTACCCTCAAATCTACAAATGTTTCTTTTAACATTATTTTAGGACACTCTGTTCAATATAATGAAAAAACACAAAAAAGCTCCTATAAGTGCTGAATCTTTTTAATGAATCGATTGATCTGATGAAGTCATACTCAGCACTTTAATGACATCTCTATGATGTCTCATGTGCTTAAGTGACCTTTTAAAGATTAAAAGCTTCAGGCCTCATTCTTTATAATTGCATGCACAAGAACAAATATCACAGTATTAGAAACTTTTGTGACAGTCACACAGTTTTGGAACAACATGAAGGTGAATAAATGATGACAGGATTTTCACTTTTGGGTGAACTATCCCTTTAAATGGATTTTATTTCCCATCAGCAAAAGCGAGAGAAAGGGAAAAGAGAGGAGAGTGGGAGCTGTGTTTTCATTCTTTTCTCTCAGATACATGAGATATCTGCTCACCACAAGAGCCCTTCACACTGTCTTCACTTGGAATCTCTCTCTTTCTTTCTTTTTCTCACTCTCTCCACCATCTCGTTCAAAAGCAAAGAAACCCCATTGACTGTGTGACCTGGAACTAGGTGGGGGTTCATATACTGTACTGTGTGAGTGTGCATTCCTATATATATGTAAATAAATATTCTTGTGTCTGTGTACCCGTGTCTGTAGGTGGATATGAGAGAGGGGTACTGGAACATACAGGCAAGCATCCCCAGAATCCTTCAACTTGGCCAAAGTTAACAGACAGGAGGGATTCGGTATCAAAGCGCTGATATTTCATTCCTCACACACATATACACACACACACACACACACACAGATTCTGGCGGGGTCATAGGGAGGGGGCCTCCCACAGACTATTTGAATACAGAAATGTTTAATTGAGAGCAACGGGGAACACAGGTTACGAGGCCAGGATATACATATAGATATATAAAGAAAAAAATCCCTCTCTTATTCTTCTCTCCTGCACATCAGTTGAAAACCCCTGCTTACATCTCGGCCCATATATATTATTTCCCCTCAATTTCTTTTTCTACCTGCCCTTGACCCTCTTTAGGGCTGTCTGAAATGTGTTTTCTCTCACAGCTTGTTTGGCTTGTGTTTAATAGTGACATAAAGCTGCATCAGAATACAAGATGAAACACTCTTGGGTGTTTTATTAACATGAATAAGTGCGCATCTGCGTGCAGCGTGGAGTGTACAGGGACCTCTTGTGCTCCAAGTTTAATGTTCGCAAAAGTGAGAGTGATAATTTACTGAGTTCTCAAGGTCAGGAAACACAAACAGTGTAATTGAAGACATTCAATGAAATCCATAAAATAAATATAAGACTTTTTCCGCTCAACAAAATATTCAAGTCAGTTTTATTTTTACATAAATGAAAAGTTTATACGCATCTAATTCATTACATTTATATTCTGTAAAATATGCCATATATTAAATGCAATGTATTGAATATATACATAGTGTTGTATATCAATATCCCCTGTGTATAGTTTGTTTATATAGTAAACATTATTTATACACACACACACACACCGATAAATAGTTTATAACATATACAAAACACTTTAGTCTAGTTGCTTATTAGCACGCCTCTCATTTTGCCTGTTTATTAGTAACAACTAACTTACTAACTATTAGCAGCAAATTTAATAAAGCAAAAGTTGTTTTCATCTATCTTACAAAATAGTATATTTATACATTTTAATATTGATGTATTATACAACATAAATACATAGACATACATATATTCTAATTGGTTTGTCGGGATATGATTGTGCATGCGCTTTTTTAACCTTTCCATTTCCCTGTAATTTTGTTAATTTGTCTTGGGGCAGGTGCTGGGGATTTTGGTTCCCCCTCACTGCCAGCCATTATACACATAAATTAATCAGCTTATAAGAGCCTCAGGCCTAACTATTCATCATGAAGGCCTGCTCTTACACTGCACCAGAGCTGATTTAGGTATTGTTAGGTTTCTGTTTAATAGAAAATGACAGTGAAGTAAATCTACATGCTTGAATGCGAATACAATGTTTATGTCCTAAAACCGCATAAGTTGAACCGTAACACCATCAGAAAGAAACATGGTCTGTCAGGGTCACTCTTAATGAGTGCTAAAAAGTCTTACTTCAACTAAAATGAGTTTGCGTACTTCCAGGTTCATATTCTTCTATCATATCACATGTGAGGCCAGGGGTATGAACGTCATTTTATTCCATTTCCATTTGAAATGAGGTTCTGCTTATTGCATGTTTTATTTTTATTTTTTTATTCAAAGCTTGTGAATAAAGGGCCTCTAGCAAAGACTTTAAACTACTTCTCCTGTAAAAGGCTTTTAAATTTAGATGTTTTTTAAGTGCTCCGGCCGGTCTGTTTCTGATTTCAGCCCGACGGAGTTTGAATCACAAAGGGTTGGAGTGGGTAATACAGATGGCACAAGTGCTGATGGCCATTTTCTTCAAGGGGGATCTTTTTTCACTGCTTGTTTTTTTGTCGTTCCTCCCAATTTTTTTATTGTTTTTTTCCCTGCGAGAGAGACACAGTTAGCTACTTCACAAGGTCAAATTACTGATGACATGTTATGTTAATAGAACAAAGAACAAGTCAAATGGGACATAGCAAGAAACGCACATAAACGCACACACACACACACACAAGCAGATTCAGGGGGCTCTGCTCTCCTTTGATCTAAACGTTCCTGGGCCTGGTGCTTAAAGGAGCAAACTGAAACAGAAGACTAAGTTTCTCCATCCTGGTTCATCATATGATTCAGCTTGAGATTGAGAAAAACAGAAGATTTAAACTTCCTCTACTACAGCCCCACAAAACACAGTCACTAAGGGTGTGTCACGAAAAAGCATAAATTCACTTCGACAATCCCAAACATCATTCAAAGACGTGGGTCGGTTATGACAGGTTTCAGTGTAATTACACACATTTTTCTTACAAATGTATAATGGAACAATCTCCGCAATCCCTTACGTGAGATTTAATGTTATTTTCCGAGTAGTATTTTATTTTGCTATTATTACTATTTGCTATATTACGGACTATGAGAGCAGGGTGTGAGTAATCATATGGATTTATTTTGTCATGAACACCCGCAAAATATAAAAATACCCCATGACTTGCCAATGACCCCTGACTACAGTAAACTGATTCTATGCTTGGTTTATTCATTCGGTTTATGTCATACTAGGTGTTTTTTTATGTGGTTTCCTGATTATGTTTAGAATGATTAAACTTTAGTCAAAAAAATCCAGAAAACAACAATCATTTTTATTTATATATTTATATATATATATATAAATATATAGTACCATTCAATAGTTTGGGGTCAGCAGGATATGTTTTACTTTTGAAATGAAACAAAAGGATACTTTTAGTAAGAAAAGTATGATGTGAAAGATCTAAAGTTACAAAATATTTTTTTCAAATAAATGCTGTATTGTTGTGTTATTTGATCAAACAAATTCAGTCTTTGAGGAAACATAAGACCAAAAACATGTACAAAACTGATCAGTTTGAGCCTGAAGACGTGGAATAAGGTCATGTCTCCTTTAAACAACACAAATCCTATTTTAGCCAATCTGCTCCTAAAGGAAGAAGCTCTAAATTAGCAGGCTGAGTGGATGGAGTTCAGCTGTCACCTGTCTGCCGAACATTAAACAGGAAGTCGAACAGAGGCCTACAAGGTGTGCTGGGCTCGTTCTGGTTTTCGTCCTTCAGTAGAAGCAGGAACTTCTGTTTTGAGTGATCGCCCCATTTTCTCACGACAGATTTCAGGATACAGCTCAGGATAAAAGATGTCCAGCAGAAGGGTTTATGTCTTGTTGAGCTCAAACAGTCACAGAGACACATTTTTTCTGTAAATTTGGCATTCTGAAAGCTTGTACAGTGCTATCAATCATATCAATGACTTCCTGTGAAACAAAGCACAACAGACAGAAGTTATCAGAGGATACGGTAACACCTTTTCATCTTCCGCCGAAAAACTCAAGACGCCAGCCGAGTTTAATATAAACTTTAAACATCTTGAAAGCGTATAAGGTAAAGCACACAGTGAATCACACAACACGAGAGCTCTGGATTTTGCTGCGTTTCTGAATTTGTACCTGAATTCTCTGTAATCCATTCTCAAATACCTCAAAACAGTTTGGTGTTATTCTTTCAGCTTAAGACTTGGCAGGTGTGTAACCGGACCCACGTTAACAGTCTGACAGATTATTCCATTTCTCCGCAAAACCATTTTTAAAGGGAGGATGATAGAGGGAGCAAGAGGAGGAGGAGGATGGGAGGATTTGGCAGATGAGTGTACTCTGCAGGTGTTGGGTAATTGGATTAACACAAAGCAGGAGAAAAGGAATTCCTCTCCTCTTTTTTGAAAACTGAGAGCTGCAAAAAGACTTTTTTTTTTAAGCAAATAAAAAGAAAAAGCGCTGTTTGGTTAAAAAAGAATAACTCATATGTTCCAGTTTAGGTGAGTTTTAATGCATATTTGCTTGCACTTAACGTTTGGAAGCACTAAACATCCCCCTTTTTCAGGTCTCCGAATTGCTTAACGCTTCTAAAAGCATCAGACTCTAGAGGCCGCAGAGGAATGCATGATGACAGAATAAAACCTTACTTTCTATCTCCCGTCCCTTCTCCCTCTCCTTTCCTCCGTTTGAAAGTCTTTCAAAAGATACACTAGAGAGTAAATAAAGAAAAAAGCGGTCACAGCGAGGAGTCGCCTCTCTTTCGGAGTGGGAGTTTATCTTAAACTCTAACCACAATAAAACTGGCGGGATGAACAGAACGACAATGAAGACCGCTGACGCTTCACGCCAGTTTGATTGTCCTCCAAAACCAACACCCCTCTGAAACACACACACTTTGGAAAGCTCCCTTCAGTCAAGGTGTCTGAGTGAAATGGCATCTCTGTGAAGCTCTTGACAAAACAACATGCTGACAAGTGTTTTGTCTAGAGCTTCACAGAGGCAGGGTGGCACTGACGTTTCAGTGGAAACCTTTGGCTCTTTGTTGTGGTCACACTGCACTCTGGAAATGTTTTTGTTCAGCTCAGTTCACACAGAGCTGTCATCCCCAAGAACTGAGATGGAAACATACAGCTGTATTATTTAAACGAGAGATAGGAAATCTTGATACAGGTGTCTGAAATGGCAGTCCACCTTTCCAACGCCGCATGAACATAGCGAGTTTGAAAATTTCCCCCTGTAAAGAGTCGTATTTCAATCCAAAATGCATTTGGAAATTTTTACTCGCTGACCTCCCTCATGACAAACCGTAAAAAACCCTGTCAGACATCTAATTACATGAGTCTATATGTGCACCGTGCGGGAAATAACATTTGAAGATATTCCATCCACCTATAAAAACAAAGGGAATGATGAGCTTCCTAATGTTTCATAGGAAAATTAAACGGCCCTGATTCATTGACTCTTGGTCAAACTGTCAAGATACCAGCCCAAGATCTAGAATGATTTAAATATAAAGCAAATGAACAAGAACCAATGAATTAATGGAGGTCTAAGACAAAGGAACAACTTTAGCAACATAAGTAGACTAGGGTTTTGAAACATTTGCATTATTTTATGAATATCTGTGCTTAAACAAATGTGAACATAATTGTAGGTGAAAATTGAGGCTATTCGGTAAACTAAACTGTAAAACCTCTGTTCATCTGCGGAACACAAATTATGATATTTTTCTTAGTTTAGGATATTATGGCTTCTGACAACTCTCTGACCCTCCCACAGACAGCAATGTAATTACCACGATCCAAGTCCTGAAACAAAGCATCCATGTGACATCAGGGGTTCAACTGTAATCTTACGAAGCTACAATAAATTTTTTTAGTGCACAAAGAGAACAAAAATAATGACCATAGTCAACAAATTGGTCTTCGTCGCATCACCTTGGCGCCATTTTGGAGAGTATCCACTGAATGTAAACAGGCGTATGCTATTCTGTGTCAGCTTCAAAAACATTTTTGTTATGCTGGTTGAACGTCTCTTTGCACACCGATAGCAGTCATTAAAGGGTTAGTTCACCCAAAAATGAAAATTCTGCTATTAATTACTAACTTTCATGTCGTTCCAAACCTGTAAGACCTCCGTTCATGTTCAGAACACAATGTAAGTTCCTTTTCAGGAACTCGACCTGCATCACAAGACACTATGGGGAACGCTATGGTGTGGGACTCGACCATGATGCGGGCTCATATGACACCTGCTCGAGTAGTCTCGATCCTCACTGCAGTCGCAAGAGTGAAGGAAGACCGGTTACTCACTGTCAGCAGTGTCAAAGACTGCTGGACCTGATGGCAGCTGCATCCAATATCAATTGGCCTGCTGTACATGAGACCCTTACAGTGGTGGCTCAGGAACAAAGGTGTATCCCTGAGGGGAGATTGAGTGAGAGATTGAGAGAGAGAGTACGCCGGGACGCGGTCAGTCTACTACTTGTAGCGCCGTTCTGGCCGGGCCGAGTATGGTTCTCGGACCTGATGTCCCTTATAGACGGCTCCCTGTGGGAGATTCCGCTCAGGAGGGACCTCCTCTCGCAGGCAGAAGGTGCCATAGTGCACCAGCGCTCGGAGTTGTGGCGACTGAGAGTGTGGTCTCTAAGGGGGCGCAGCTCATAGCCTCAGGTCAACTAAGGTTGTTGAGACTATCCTCCAGTCCAGAGCTCCAGCTACGAGGAAACTGTATGCCCTGAAGTGGAAACTTTTCACTTCCTAGTGTAGAGAACGCCAGCAGGATCCAGTTAACTGCAAGAATTCCAGCACTGTACCGACTGGGCAGAGTAGATTCTCTACTGGGGTCATCCACTCCACCCTGAAGGTTTCATGGCGGCTATTCAGCCTACCACTCCTCTCTCAGTGGACATCCTTGGGTAAGAACCCCTGGTCATACGTTTTCCTCTGCGGTGCGCTGAGGTTGAGGTACACACATTCAGAGCCGTCACGCTGAGGGCGTTCCCCATAGCGTCTTGTGACGCAGTGTCTCAGGAACTAATGTTACAGTCGTAACCTGAGACAATATTTTTGGTGATATCAGAGAGCCGTCTGACCCTCTATAGACAGCAATACACCTAAAATGATCCTCAGATCCTGAAACGTAGTCAATACATTGATAAAACAGTCCATGTGCATCAGTGGCTCAACTTCAGTTTCGCGACGCTAGGAGAATACTTTTTTTGCACAAAGAAAACAAAAATAACAATTTATTTATTTTAGAGAGTATCACAACGCAACCCATACGACCGCTTTAACATAATCTGCCTTGTTTACTCCCGGGGGAAAGCACGCACATGTGTGTAATCTGCAGTTGTTTGCGCCAAGTGGAAAGTGTATGCACGCGTTGTGATACTCTCTAAAATGGCAGAAGAACTAATCCACAGGAGAAGAATGGTAGAGTATATTATATCATTTTTGTTTTCTTCGCACAAAAAAAAGAATTATCCTAGCGTTGCAAAACTTCAGCCACTGATGTCACATGGACATGAAGGGGAGTAATGACAGGATTTACATTTTTGGGTGAACTAACTTGTTAAGTGGTCTTAATGTATTTATATATTCTGTGGAAGCTTTAGAAATGTTTGTCAAATCAAAACGCTCTCTCTCCGTTTTAATTACCTCCCTGTCTACATATGGATTTGCATATTGGCTCACACAGACACGATACATCATCAGCAACCTAATCTTTCTTCCTGGTATTGTAGTACTTCTACTAACTGTACTATATAGTTTTTTCATGGGTGAATGATGTATTGTAGTGATGTTGTCTCTGGTCGTCTTATCTATTTGCGTCCATGTGTTCAGGGGGCGTGGCTTTGGACTGTGATTTGCAGGGAGGGTGGGACGTATGCTTTCAGTGCCATTAGAATTTCCAAAAAGTTTCCAAAGTCTCCTACTGCACTTTTAAACATTCAGATGTCACATTTTCTCACTCATCATCTTTTACTCTTTGTGATTGCTGAATTGTTTCCATATATTACAAACAAGCACATTCAAGATGAACTCATCAAGGCATTAAATATATTTCGGCTTTAGTCAACATGAACTATTCATAGCCTATTTTACTTGTGTAATATAATGCATTTCCAAGTGAAACAGAATGTTCAATGTGAAAACTAAGGGTGGGAATGAATGGGATGGTGTAAAGTAGCTGTTACATATAAGAGTTATGCCAGACCGAATGTAACTTAAAATATTGCCAAAGTGACATCAGCAGAAATAAAAACGGCAAGCTATTTAGAGTAAAGATAAAGGCAAACAGTTTGAATATTGATTATTAAATATCCATTTGAATATTGTGTACTAATGAATTGTTCACAAGACCAGGAACATGCATTCATTTTGATTTCATGTTATATTCATGCTATTCAACTTGCAATAATTGCTACAAATGTGCAAGAATAAGACAAATTTGAACCTTGATTTCCTCATACTGTAGTATTTTCTTCATCAGCTGTAAAAATAGCTCAAGAAACATTCTTTTGCACACCCACACTCCAGCTTCATCTGCCATAGTGTACATGCCTGTGGTCTAATCGCTTAAACGTTTCACTTTTGAAACGTACAACAGTTATCACACTGAAGATTTTCCTTGGATTCAGACCACTGCTAAAAAAAAGGCCTGTTGTATTTTCCAAAACCTCCTTTAATTAATCACGCTTTCAATTCTTAACAGAAGCTCCTAAGACATGAGGGAGCGAAGAGAAATGTTCCGCTTTAACTATGCAAGAGTATATTTGACAAGAATTACTCCAAATATTCAAGGCTATTTTTACAGTGATAACTTTGGTATTCGATATTATTAAATTATCATGGCCCCTCAATGGATATGTTGTATGTATACATGTGGAAACGGACACCCAAATCCCATCACAGATGAAATAAATAAAAAAAGCTACAGTTATAAATGTTTGGAAATTTCATCAGGGTTCGAAGCTGCTGAAGGATTAAAGCGCTGAGAAGTTTAGTCCAAAGAAAAGACAAATAATAATAATCAAAATAAACCACAAGGAAAAAATCTTTAACATTTTCTTCATACCAGATCAAAACAGAACTACATTGATACAAGAGAAAGAGACGACTCAAGGACACACAACCACACACCCAGACACACGTGACAAGAACTGATTTATGACAGAACATGGGTGTGTGAGAGCATGCCTGCACACTTACATACTTTACCCCATGTTTTGATTGACAGCTATATAAAAGTAAAGACACTTTCTCAGACATCATTTACTAAAGACAGACATGCATTACTTCTCCTACAACATCAATGAATGGGAGATATTTAAGACTGACACTAAATATCTGACTGACACATTACTGTCTAAATACAGGAACGGTGCATTGAATCGCATGTACTTCCATGTTATTATTTTGTTGAGCTGCTTGCAATTTCATATTGTTGCTGTTTTCTTATGTTGTGAAGTAACAGAGACACTTTATATACTTTATGAGGCATTATTTTCAACCCTTATTATTTAAGTAAACAAGACAAATGATGCGCAAAAGTCATATGGATGCCAAACTTGAAATTGTCCAGCTCAAAAACAGACTGAATTACAGGTTAATTTGTGTGCTGTCAGGCTAGAAGGTTAACATTTGAGAGTGTGGCACGCATTGGCAGGAATTGACACTGACATTTGGGTTATGAATTGTGCATACTGCTAATTTATCAGCAGTTGGTCCGGACATTGCTGCTCTGTTACTATGGTCTTTGAAATACACATCCAAATAGACGGTAAGGTTTATAAAAGGAGAAGGTAAGGTTTATAAAAATGCAGCGGCTGCATTTCTGTCTAAAAATAGATGGCTTGTAGGTCATTTACACAGTACCTGGTTAACTTGGACAATCACACCATTTCATACGTGAAATTGTTTAACATTTTGGTATTGGCTTATGGTAATGTTAAATTTTTTACATTTAAATTACAATTACAGTAATGCTCAGATATTTCAGTAAGATTTATAATGTTTAATATATATATATATATATATATATATATATATTTCAAATTGCTCAGAATGTGAAAGGAATACTGAAAAACTATTATGGTTTCCACAAAAACAATCATTAAAAAGCATGTTTTTAACACTGATATTAAGGAAATTATCATATTAGTATGATTTCTAAAGCATCACATAAAACTGTAATGGTAACGTAACGGCTGTTGAAAAATCAGCTTTGTCATAACAGGAATAAATTAAAAGTATCTTAAAATAGCAAACAATCATTTAAATTGTAAAAATGTTTCGGATATTTATTTTTACTGTATTTACAATCAAATAAATGCAGCCTTGGTAAGAACCGAAAACATTTTACTGACCTCTTTCTAACCTTTTCAATGTTCATGTACTTTAGTTATCATCTAATGCTAGTATTTTAATTACATTAACAGTAGGTTGGTAACAGTAATGTTATTAGTCTTTACAGAAGCGAACGGAGTGAGAACGTGTCACCCTGACATGTTGTTTGTCATTTTCCTGTGTGAGATCACACAGCTGAAGTGTGACCCCCTTGTGTGTTCAACCACTTAGAGCAACCACGGCAACAGCCGCCCTGGAACCTGTGGGCTTTGATCTGATTGGATAATTAGTTCATGATTGTGAAAACCCTAGAGGTCAGAAAATACTAGGTTTTTTTTTTTGTTTGTTTTTTTTTTTAATAAACAAGCTGATTCTAACTTGTTCAGACAAACTGCATGTTTTTTTTTGTTTCATTAATGTACAAAATGACGTTTCATTTTCATTTATGTCTGATTTTATATGAAAGCTGAATAGCATCATTTAAGTTTACTGTTTATTGCACCACATTAGAGAACCATCTGGACTCAAATAGCTTATAGCAGGACAGAGTTTATTGTTTGAAAAAAAAAACCGCACTACTTTCACTCTCTCTCTCTCTCTCTCTCTCTCTCTGTCTTCTTTAAATAATTTGGACCATAATACGCTCTGACACAAAGTTTGCTTTAAAAACCAAAGAGGCATTTGATGAGCATTGAGTAAAATGAACCTGTTCATTAAAAGAGAAAGAGAGAGAGCGCAGAAACCTGATCTTATAATGCGGGCCAGATTGGCTTACAGTGGCCCCCATATCATATACAAGCTTTCATCTTCCCGTCGCGCTACGCCATAGTTCTCTCTCCACACCGCTGCCTCTGCAGGCAGGTCTGATTAATAAATTGTCCTTGATAAATATTGCATTTCGTTCCATACCCACATCTGGAAGTGATAACAGCGCTTTCTTGAAAACGTACAGCAAACAAAAGTCCTGCAGATCCTATACGTTAGAGCATCAATAGTTTTAAAGAACGGCCATGTTCAAGCATGTTATCGGACAGGCTAAGAATTTGTCTTTCGTAAATTCGAAACAGGCAAGAAAGTGGGAGAGCGAATGCGGCTCACAGAAAACTCAATCATCATTTCAGACAGGTTCGCTCTTCCAGACCTTTGTTCAAACCTCTCATGTGGCAATAGCTTTCTGTGTTTTCATTGCACGGGGGAATATAATTTGCTGCATTCCATCTCGAAAGGTTTCCGCCATGCTGTATACGGTTTCACCATCGTCAGTTCCGTCATTCGGGAAGGATTGCATTGTCCTGCGCGGGACATTCATTAGGGCATCTGTTTTTGGCCCGACGTGCAGCCACTGAACGAACGCTCCCCTCTATTCTCATTAGCCGTTCTCAGACTAATCTAATTAATCTGAATAAAAATACCAGTGCTAATGTCATTAATTGTGACAAATTACTTGGATAACACAGCTTTCCTGGAAACATAAATAAATAAAATACAAAGCTTTCCTCTAGCAAAAATGATTATTGTGTTGAAAGGACAACATGTCAAAAGTGTGCTAAAATGAATACAAAGGCAAAAATAAATAGATTATTAACATGTAAAAAAAAATGTGAAAAGAGAAAGAGAGGAATGTAGTTTGGTGCTGTCTCAGAGCCAGCATTATCAATACTGAAAGTGAGAGGAATGTTTTTACAGAAGGGGATTGTAATAGACTGAATGGGATGACAAAGCACACTACAGAGAGAATGAAAAAGGGAGGGAGGAAGAAGGAAAGAGAGAGAGTAACATGCTGTAAGCAAAAGCAGATTGCATATATTTTATAAAGATCATTGAAAACGTGCACAGTGTGTCTTCGGTCAAACAATATAAAGCTGCGGGACTTATTCACAGCCAACAGTCTTCTGTCATTTATAAACCCATTGTCTTAAAGGCATAGCCACCCAAAATCAAAAATAATTAAATATCACTTCCTGTTGAAATTTTACAGAACTGCACTGATTGCTCATTTCAGCGCAATTACAGCGAATAGGGACTGAGGCTGTCAAAATGTAAAAAAATGATGCAAAAACACCATACATATATCATAAAAGTAATTTATACAACTTGTGCGCAATATTACAAGCCTTCTAAAGTCATACAGTAGACTAGTTTTGTCAGATGAAGAGAAAACATTAGTCTTCCAGTCCAGCATGTTCATGAGACATGTGGAGATGTTTGATTTGTGTCAGATCTTTTCAATGAATCGACCGATTCAGTTCACAAAACTAAATAATTTGATTGAAAATCAGAGAGATATGTCCCTGGAGTTTATGTTTATGTGTCCCGGAATAAAATTTCAGTCACAAAGTTATGACTTGAGAAGACTTGGAATGTAGCGTGCAAGTTGTACAGACTACAATTTAGGATACTTTATTGGTGTTTTAAATCATTTTTGAAGCCTGAAAGTTTGGAATGACATGAAAGTGAATAAACGACGGATGGATTTTCATTTTTGGATGAACTATCCCTTTAAGAAAGCCCTCATTTCCCTCTTTTTATTTTTTGATCATTAACAATTGCACATACTCGTGAAAGATAAAGGCATTGATGTCCTCTGGTCATCTGTGCTTTTGACTCATGTGTTTCCATTGTGTAAGCAGATTGATGGGCCTGCAAACTGTTCTGTGGAGAACACACTGTTTCTCTCATGGTCCATAAAACTGTTTTCTCTATTTCAGGGCAAGAAAAAAAAAAAAGCTTGAAAAATAAAGCCTTCCGTAAAAAAAAAAAAAAAAAAATAAGAATCAGGGTTATTCATCTGTTTAGAGTGAAAAGAGACAGGATGAGGGAGGGCAAATACAATCAGCACTATTAAATAATCATGCATCAGGGTATTTTAGTGATCATTTTAATGAAATGGAATATCTGGAGTTCATAAACTCCAAAACACTTCCACATTCACAAAAAGCTTCATGTAATGTAAGCCGATGAGAGACAGACTGATCTCTCTGAATAAACCTTGAACGCTCTCTCATTTCCTCGAAGAGATGCACTTTAAACAGACAAAGGAAAGAATAGAGTGCCCTGTCTCTCTTTCTCTCTGTAAAAAGTGTTAAGCGGATCTCTTGAGACTGTTGAATGGGAAAGAGAAGTGTTCATCCTCTTCTTCCAGCGCCATTTAATCCCCAGGATCTGAAAACCACAGAAGTGCTCACGACTAACACACCCGCTGAGCTACAGTCTGGACAGATGTGCCACAGGGTGGCTCCCAGACACTCAGAAAGAAACAAAAATGTCTGCTTGGTGTTTGTGGCCACATGAAATTCCAACAGGATTCTGTAATAATTTGCCAGGAATTTGTCATGGTGAAAGATTGTGTCAGACAGAGCAAATGCCTTCAGTCTCTACACATAATTAACAAGCTAAACCTCCACCTTTCAGTGTTCAGAGACTCTTTAATTCCCCCGATAGACATTTAGACCCCATTTACACCTGGAATTAACACTCACTTTGGGTGATCAGATCACAAGCAGTTATTTCTAAATACAGGTGTGATCAGATCACTTAAACCTTCACAAAGGATTGTGCCATTTCAAATATCTCCACAAATCAAAAAGGCTGTCGTACATGTTTATTGTCTACTTTCTAGTGTCTGAATGCATTTGAATCCTGTTTCTGGAGAAGAAATAAACAAACATATGATCACACTATTTCAATTACTTTTAAATTTACTGGACAGACAGACACCTCAGACTTTTTTGACACTTAAAAATGTATATAGGTTGTTGCACTAAACAATATGAAATATCAAATGAAAAACATTTAGAACATATTTTTATATTTAAAAAGCCCATGCGCTGATGCAATTTGAAGAGACACACCATTTATGGAATAAGAGTCTTCAGATATGCAGAAATATTTAGTTTGTTGCTTTCAAATTGCTGTGTATTGATAAATAATTTTGTAGCATGTGTGTTCTTTTAAGTTGGATCATTTTTTTTATTACTTACTGACTTACTGTAATACTTCATGAATGAAACTTGTCCTCTACCAAAGCTCAAATCCCACAACACATGGTGTAAAATAAATAAATAATAATAATAATAACAACAATAAAAAGAATGCTTTCTTGTAATTTCTTTTTTCTTTAAGAGTCATTGCAAAATTGGTTTAAGTTTAGAAAAAACTCAAACATGTTTTGCTTTCAGATGCCTCTTATTCCTAAATTTTAAATGTGACTTAGCTGTCCAAATGCATTTTGAAGCTACTGTATATCCTCTAGTTTTCAGATATGAGAGCATGTTTTAGAACACACGCAGCATGTGTCAACATCTCTCCACTCGTGTGTAACATCTAAACCCTTTTGTCATCTTCGTACATGTGTGGAAGACAGCACGCAGCGCAGACATCAGCCCCACGTCTGTGCATGTGTTTTGAGCACGCCAAGGTGTGCAAGAGTCACAAGTCTCAGTTAAAGCACTCTATCATCTGATTGTCAAGAGCAGCAATTATCACATCCTTCTTTGCAGTCCACATACCGTCTTTTCATTCTGCAGGGACCCTGTTCAAACAGAAGCTTCTAGCTCTGTCAATAAAAAGACCAATATGAACCTTACAACAAACAAGCCTCCTGACGCCTGCCTGTGACCCGGGTTCAAAAGAAGCGAAGACAAGCCTATGCATAAAAAGTCTCTGACACTCTCAAACCTCTGTGATTTTAAAGAAGGTGTGGCAATGCTACCACATTGTGTTTAATTTCATTTATTTAACTTAACACCCACACATAACGGCCTATAGTCTGTCTGTCTGTCTGTCTATCTATCTATCTATTTTCACACACATAATTCTATCTGTCGGTCTGAGCCCACCTTCCTGTGTGGTTCTCTTGTTGAAAGCCATCAGGGCCTCTAACCAGAGAGGACACAATAAAAACTGCAGTCAAGGTCATCCCATATCCTTAGCATTCAACATTCAGTTTTCATCCAGAAGGAAAAAAGAGAGAGGAATTACCAGTGCTGGGGAGTAACAAAGTCTAAAAAATTTTTTGTCCAAGAACAACACTATCAATTAGACCATACACTATATAAGCATGTCCATAAAAATGTTGCATTAAAAATTGCATAATAAGATTATATACGCTATAATTTAAAAGTTTGGGTTAGTATTTTATATATGAATTTCATCCAACAAGTGCAAAAGTGACATAATTAAAAATATATAAGACGTTTTTATTTTTATTATTTTTTTTTTATTATGTTCACTTAATTTAAAGGATCATGTGACTGTACTGTTTTACTAAATCAAGCAAACGCGCTGATTGAGCTTTTCAAAAATATAAAAACATCTTATTCCCCTCATACGTTAGTATGGTAGTGGACTTTTCCCCAAATACAGGAAATTAGAGTTTTACTAATGCAACTCAGTCTAAGTCTGTGTTGTGTCTAAATAGGCACTACTGTCCAAGTAATGTGTCAAGTTTAACAAAATTCCAAGCCACCGCGTCACATTGTCACCCTTCACAATGTGCTGCTGTGACGAGGTGTGTTTCACACTTGTGATCTGTCTCTTCTGTTATCAGGGTAGTCGAAGAACAACTCACACTGACTAACATTCAGCATGTTAACAACAAATGGACAGAGAGGGAGAGAACATGAATGAATGAAAGACACCCACTGAGGGTGGTTTTGAGTCCTACTGAGAGTAAGACAACAAATGGCTCAGATAAAATCAGTAGCTCATGTTCTCTGTGGTCATCACATTTAAACACAAGAAAACTTGTTCTGTATTTCTAGCCAATATGACACTTCCAAGGGCTCTGCTGGCTAACAAATCTGTCAAATTTTAAGTATTTAATACTCAACACTGGAGATTGATGATCTATATGTATTAGTTTCTGATTTCAGAAATATTCTGATTTGCCTAAATTCTTCTGTTTGGCATTTTTTTTATTTTTGCTTTACAAACTACATTATTATTATACCATTTGTAATGATAATATGCATTCAAATTTGGATTTTTATATAAAAATATTATCATCAATTCAAAACAAAACTGAAAACTGATTGATTGCATTGTATCTGAGATAAGAAAAAAAAAAACATTATGGGTGCATGGATGCAGTATTATTAAAAATCAGAGAGAGCGACAGAGCTGCTAGACTACAGCAGGAAGGTGAACGTGAAGCTCAGTGCCACTTTAACATAAATACCTGTGACTTCTGAAGAGGCTCCCTGGTGATTATGCTAAACTGTTACCTCAGCAGGTGAGAGATCACACACATTTAGAGAGGAGAGACAAACCCTGCACTTTCACAGCAACACTCAGAACAGAGGTGGAATACCCAAACTGTTGCACACGCATACACTGCATTGATCAATAAATCAATAAGATAGAAGTTGGCCACTGCATCCATTAGAAAATGTTGTGAAAGTGGACAAAGGGTGAAAGAAATGATGGAGAAAGAGAGAGGGGGAGAAAACACAAAGATCAGAGAGTGTGTTTAACAAGGGGACCCAGCCTGCGCTGATATTTGCTTAAACTTTGCCAAAAGAAAGCGTACAGAGTTCTGAGGTTTCAGGGGTAAGGGTGTGGGTGTGTGTGCGGTTTGGGATGACAGGATAAATGGATTACTGACCATAACAAATAAACCTACGTCATCCCGTTTGGCTTGGCCGGGACGAGCCACTTTCCAGTACGAAACTCCTGAGACAGTAGGACATGTGAGGTCTGTCAGTGACCTTACAAATGGATGCAGGCAAAATCCACGAAAAAACGAAACGACATGCTGGATATTCAATATTCTCTAATAGGATTTAGAGAAGGAGGTAAGTAATAATCTCCCGCTGTTGTTGTGGATGGATGAAAGCATCCAACAAAAACTCTTCTTGCACAAGTTCTGGACTGAGGGTATATGACGGGAGACGTACCAAATAAGATCTAACCATCATCCTAATGCATTTCCTCCCATGTAAATACATGCAACAAAGGGCGTATGTACCCAGGAACTTCATTGTCATGTTTGATTCAAGTGATTCATTTGATTTGAACAGACAAAACTTCACCATTCAGTCACCGTTTGGCTTCGCTGCAGCTGCTAGTTAAAAAAGGCAAGCCTTCGTAATGTATACATAATGATGTTAAAGAGAGCGAGAGCGAGAGACAGAGAGAGATTGCGCTTGTGATTTAGTTAAGCGGTGTTAGAACTATGTATTTAAGATGTAAATATCTCACTCATTCTTTTCTCCAGGTCTGGAGGCCAAACATGACATGTAAGCGCTCTCTCACTCCGGATCTCTGCAAAAATAGATCATGTCACACTCCGGAATGTAAACTCAAACTAGGGAGCAAATTAGTCGGCCACAAATGATTGCTAAAAGTATGAAGTTTTCCACAAAAGCTCCCGGTGGAGTGGTTTGCCGAGGGCATGGAAATCAGACCCGCACATGTTTCGAGTTGAGGAGCAAGGGGGAAGAGGAAGGGGTGTGTTTAAGGAGTGTTAGAGGCTCTTGTCTTCTGTGAGAGGATGGAGGAGAATAAAAGGATGAGTACAACAGAGCTTCTGTTCTTCAGAGCAAGAATATCAAATGGCAAAACTTCTCAAACCCTAACTTTTATCACTCAGATGCTGACAGTCTTGTTATAATAGACAATTAAAACACAGAAGAACAAACTCAGCCTGCTCACAATCAAGGATCAATCAGGAGTGAATCCACTATAGATTTGAAAAAGAAATAAAAATTTATACTCATTCTTTTAGCAATTGAGTGCTAAAGGGAAATAACAGGAAATAAGTTAGCATTTACCACTTTTGGTTTATATATATATATATATATATATATATATGTGTGTATACATACAAACACATAAAATAAATAATATAATAATAAATTAATAAGATTAACTGTGATTAATCATTTGACAGCACTAATATATTAGTGCTGTCACCTTGTTATGGATGCGATTAATTAATATATTTGACATCACTAACAGATAGATGTTATCATACAGCAATACCCAACTTGTTTATTTTTATATACACCATACATATTTATATATTTTTGTTTATTTATACTTTTTTTTCAATTACTTAAAGTGGCGAAGTGGGACTAGAGGTTGTTTACATTATGTCATCATCCCAAAAATGTAAACTCATCTACTCATTAGTCTACTTTCACAGCTGCATTATGTTTTTAATTACATTCTTACAAACAATTCTAACTAAAACCTTAGGGAAAATGTTTTTTTTGAAACAAACACTGAAAGAGTTGTCTGAAGCTGACACTGAAGCCTTGTGACCACAGAGTAGTTAGTTTATAGCCTATAAAATAATACTAAAAAAGCTTTATTTAAGATTATCATGATGAGCAAAAATGTGTAATAACCATAAACCTTTGGTCACAGAGCTTATTTTGTGCAATAATTAAAAGGCCAATGGAAAAATCCTACTGTGTTTTTCAGGAAATCCAAGTAGACCTGAACACCTACTGACATCTTTTTCTTAAATGTGGAACCGGTTCTCTGTATTCTCCTGTATCCTCCACTATACCCAGCAATTAGAACCAGCCTGTAAAATGGGGAAATGCGTCATGCAAATTGGGTTCACCACTAATTGTTTGGGTAGGTTTGCAGAGTTAACCTGATGCTGTGCTAAATGTTCTCTGATTTAATGCAGACAGCGCACACAAATAAACCACTATCAGCGGGCGCAGTAACATTAGCGGATTCCATCCACAACGTGCTGTCAGAAGTGCAATCACGCTTTAGTTTATTCTTGTTCATCTAAGAGCAAACCCCAAGAAATGCACTGATTGAGTAAACATAAACCTCCACCATGTAAGGTACCACATGTGTGAATTTGACACTTCCCACTGCAACTGACATCCAGTATAGTGCCACACTAGATGCAGAATGGTTCCTGTCAGGTTATAGTAACACTGCCTTTAAGGTCAATTATGGGAAATGTTTAGGAAGTCCTCTGAATGCTAACATATGCAGCGTAATGGCTACAGTATGAGGCCCTCACAGACTTCCACTGTACACATGATATACTCAAGCGATCACTGTTTAGAGCAACCCATTTCCTCTCAAACACACATCTATCTGGCTCACAAGGTGTGTTTGCATGTACGGAACAGAGCGCTTCTACTGTTGTGTGGAGATATGTGCTTGTGTTATTGTTTCTAAATGTTAATTCTCTGCAGAACACCACGTACCCCGCCGTGCAGGAGTGCTAGAAATTTGGTCAGTTATGGGTAGATTCAGACTGGCATGTTCCTGGAGCTCTCTCCTCCAGAGACGCAGTGAAACGGCCTGGTCCAAACCCCGCAAGCCAAGAACAAGGTCAGATTTTAGAGCAATTACTACACTAACTTTGCATGGAAATGTGTGTTGCATTACCAGATGAACCCAAATGTAATGAAATTCATGACCATTAGAATTTGAATTTGGTCTCGTTTCCACATACCATACGAGAATACTACTTAAATTAGGAACCTGCAGTAAATATAAGCAAAATAACTATATTAATGAAATGCATAACAAGCATTTTCGAATGAACATTTCCTTTTAGATTCTAATACACAACCCTGGACACTGGACCACAAAACCAGTCTTAAGCCGCTGGGGTGTATTCGTAGAAATACAAATAAAAAAATACATTGAGGGTCAAAATGCTAAATTTTTAATTATAGATTAAATCACAAGCAAAAATCATGTTGCATGAAGATATTTTGTACATTTTATACCATAAATATATTAAAACATAATTTTTGATTATACTAATATGCATCACTAAGAACTTAATTCGGTCGGTCGGACGGACAGCCAATTTTCTCAGTATTTGGATTTTTTTCACCCCTTTAGATTTTATTGTCCTAGCCTAACAAATTATACATCAACGTAAAGCTTATTTATTCAGCTTCTTATATCTGGAAGCAGATCATTTGAACTGCTATATCACATTCTTTCAGATTTGAGTCAAACTGTTCTGAATGATTAACAAATGAACGACTGAATTAGATACATTTCATTTAAAAAATTTAGCAAAGAAAAAAAAAATCATATGCCATACAGATTTGCTCTGTTCATCAATCAAATAAAAAAAAATGTCCACAGTTGTCCAATTAAATAATTAATATTTTCTAGCTGGAAATGTGTTTTATCTAATATGGTAACATTGTTTCTGTTAAGATATTAAGGCTTATTTTTAAAGCTTGAGATCAAATATATATGTATTTATCCATTTATTAATAATTCATTCTTCTCAAGTATGAACATGATAACTAAATGCTAATAAAACGTATGTAAGGTATAGTGTGGATGTCAGCATTAATAATATGTAAAAAAAAATAAAAATAGAAGAAAAAAATGACAAAATTGCTCCAATTAAAGTTAAAGTCCTGGAAAAATGTCACTTTAAAAAACTAAAACCTGGAAGAAGCACTGCTAGGAAAATAGAGATTCGCTCAGCGTTAATATCAGAACCTGAGTCTGGTAATTGAGGGGGGAACGTCAGGCGTCCATTAATCCTGTCAGGTATGATTAATGTGGATGCCTCGCCCCTCGGTTCACCCCTTGTGTGACGGACAGGCCTGATGTGATTGGTCACAGCTCTGGTAGCGAGTGATGGTGATTCGCTGACATTGTGGTGAGGTGTGTGGTTTGGATGGCGATTTGATTACATGTGTAACACAGAGGGGAAAACCACTCAACAACGAAACGCGAACCGCACTGCTACTCTCAGAGAAAGGCAGACAGGAACATGGGAGTTAGAAAGCCACAGCAGGAGATGCCGGGCAGTTCAGCGAGTCGGTGGATGAGTGAGAAGGGATAGATCTGTGAATGACATGAACCAAGTTCTCCTACCAGTCATTCAAAGTGGCCCGGGTTGAACACACCATGGGTGAACCCAGGTTAAAAAAAAAAAAAAAAACCATGATGGCGTAAACACATCTGCATTCAATTGGAAGCTCTTTATCTTTGTGATCCTGACAGATACTCTGCTATTAAAATCATCTTTCATTCTGTATTACATACTGCCGGACAATATGGTGATATACGTTAACAAACTAACCGATCTCGCCATCATCTCTCTGGTAAGCCTGAATGTTTTGATGAAGCTTTTTCTGAGAACCACGATCAGAAACCTGTTATTTTCTATTAGAGTGATTCTGTTAAAGGAGATGGTTCTCCTCGGGGACAGTTTAAATCTTTCTCTCTCTGAAGGGTGGATCGTTCTACTGTAACTCATTTATGCGATTCTGACTGACTTCCTCTTCCTGTTTCACAAATCACGGAAATATGGGGGTCAGATATAAGTCATGCATATCCACTGAGCTGAAAATTATATTATCTTGCAATAGTTGACTTTATATGGCCCTATATGACTTTTAATGTCCAGTTATACTGCTAACTACTCTTTTGAAACCTACTAAAATATTACATACATGTAAATACTACATATTTCACTTGGCTATATTAATGGGCCAAATATGAATAATGCATATTTTTGTTTAAAAAAAAAATAAAAAAAATACAGTGCTAAATGCACTTTTACAAGCAGTTTGAACTGAAATGTGTGTTGGGAGTGTGTTTACACAACCACCCTACAATAATAAAGATCCACCTAGTAGTTTTCTTTTCATTTAATAAAAATAAGTTGCTCCTTCTGAAATCAAGCCATTCTCAAATGCATGTCGGTGTTGCGTTACAGCAACAGAGGCCACTCCCACGATAGTTGATTGACAGCAGTGTATCACACAGACTGAACTGGTGTCTTACCTCAGACCCACCCTGAGTGAGCCGTCATCAGACCGAGATGCAGAGACAAGCAAGACTCCTAAACAATTGAGGTGTTTTGTTGCTGAATGAATTAATGAACATAGTAGTAGTCATTTACCCCCGACATCTGAGTGACTAAAGGATTAATGTTATGTTTGGTTCTGAAGCGAAACGCACCCTTGATCAAACGAAATGCATTTGTTCGCGTGAATCCAGCCTCACCTACAGAAGCAGTGAGTATAATGTCTTTTAATGAATCTTTGCAAATTGCCTTTTCAAATAATTCTAATTGGCAAGTTTTACTATGAATACGGCTAAAAAAGATCCTCTGAGAGCACCTCGGAAAAGAGGGGCGGGGTCAGCGGAGCTCGTGAAGATGTAAAGGGGACGTACACAGAACAGAGTGATTTCAAAAGAGCTGTTTTTGACAGGGTAAAATCTTTGAGAAATTTTAAAACAAACTACATTACAAACTTTCCATTAAGCCACAATTTTTGGCACCCAATTATTGCTACATCATTGTGGTGTGCTACACCACAAGAAGCCACTTCTTCATGCAGAATCTCATCAGATCCTTCAGAATACCAGCTCCATGATGGTGCTTCTCTTTAGTTCACCTCACTCATTTTCTACATAGTTCAGGTCAGAGGACTGGGACAGCCATGGCAAAGGCTTCATCTTGTGCTCAGTGACTAATTCTTGTGTTTATTTTGATGTTTGTGTTTGGATTATTGTCCCAGTGGAAGACCCAACCATGGCCCTTAATAAGATTTCTAACAGAGTCAGTCAGTGTTTTTTTTTTTACCTGTTGGTATTTGATAGAATACATGATGCCATGTGTCTAAACAAGATGTCCAGGACCTCCAGAAGAAATACAGGCCCACAACATCAAAAATACAGCGTTGTATAAGTGGAGTACTTTTTATCCCTGTGTTCACCAAACCCATCTTGAGTGTTTGCTGCTAAAGAGTTAATTTTTTAGTTTCATCTGATCATAGAAGCCAGTCCCATTTGTAGTTCCAGTCCTGTCTGACAACCGAACATGCCGGAGATTGTTTTTGGATGAGTGAGGATAATTTTTCTTAAACCCTCCTAAACAACATGTGCTGATATTGGGACTGTGTGAAAATCATTTTAAAGGTTTTATGACCCTGCGACTTAACTATTTTTGGCAATTCTCCAGCTGTTGTCCTTGAAGAGACTTTAGCCACTCAAACTCTACTCCTCGCCGTGTATTAAAACACATCCTCATCCAGGCAGCTTCACAACATTTCTACCTCTTTTCTTAAAGCTACTTCACTAATTGTTGAAGCTCTATCTTTTGCTGCGCATCATAAATATATTGTGTTTCTTTTCTCATTGTGCTGATGATTAAGGGAATTTGGGCTTTGTTCCCTCCTATATACATTTCTGTGAAACAAGAAAATATGGCCGGATAATTTCATACCATAATCACCATGGTGGTCTCATATATATATATATATATATATATTTTTTTATTACAAATGTGAAATGCTACATGTACATATAATTTCCTGCCTCTATCAACAGTAGTCCAATAGACATTTTTTAGTAGACATTTTGTTTGCTTTCTCAAAATCCCTTTGAGAAGTGAAAAGTCTTTCAGCTGGTGTTAGTGGATGGAAAGTTTGACCTGACAGTAAAGAGACAGCAGATAAGACGACGTCTATCCCTCTGAACTGGGACGCCGAGGACAGATATGAGCTCGGCTCTGTCCTTTGCTCAGCCTGAGACACTCACTATTCTGTTTAGCTTGATTGTTCGCCATGGCAACATAAGACGAGAAAATATTTGATAGCTGAAATCCAGGCCAGACAGAGTCATAATTAATTGCTTATAAAAACATTCACCTGCCAAGTGCTGTAGAACATGAACCTTTAGTATATCCAGCATCATACGCCAGGAATTTTACATAAAATATAGAGACTAAGTTACTTGCTCTTGATAGCACACTAACAAGCTACCCGGCCCAGAATTGTGAGAACTCTCCATTTGGAC
Source organism: Enteromius unitaeniatus (assembly GCA_032359435.1). NCBI lineage: Eukaryota > Metazoa > Chordata > Actinopteri > Cypriniformes > Cyprinidae > Enteromius > Enteromius unitaeniatus. Next base: position 13,504,937 of record JAUMHI010000054.1, read on the forward strand.
CAAAAAGTTCCCAGATTCCTTTATGTTCCCATTGTGTTTGTGAAGGACCAAGCCTAACATTGTTCTATCGTGATCCCATTTTAACACATAATTTAATATCAGTGATGGAGAAAATGAAACTTGCATCATAAGTTAAACCCCTTAGTCTCTCTCTCTCTCTCTCTTTCATACACAAACACACTGTGGCAGCTGCATTACATTTCAAATTTATGAACAGATAAAAGTAGGATAACTGTGGTGCAGCAGGTGAGCTGGCCTGTGTTCATGCATTTGTCTGTGTGTGTGTGTGTGTTCATAAATGTGGTGATGATGCAGAGATCCAGGCCTGTGTTGGTTCATAAAAGCAGTGGGATGTAGACAACAAGCACTCCAGTGGCCTTAAGAGACCTTAAGGCAATGAGATGATGTCACCAGTCATTAGTGTGTGGGTGTAGGTTATGTTTTGTGGTTTCATTACTTTGTAACAAATTAACTTGCACAAATTAGACTATATTCTAAACATTCTCATGCTCATTTTACCTCAGATGCTGGTGGTTGTATTTGAGTATAAGGGAAAGGCTCAGATTGGACTGAAGCAGCTCATCATAACTCAAGAAAACAGAGTTTAAAGCAGAGGCTTTCAAACTTTACAAATAGATAGATATAGATGTCATCGCTCTGAAGCATATATCCAAAAATACATTGCATGGGTCAAAATTATTGATTTTTTTTTAATGCCAAAAATCATTAGGAAATTAAGTAAAGATCACGTTCCATGAAGATTTTTTGTAAAATTCCTACTGTAAACATA
>JAUMHI010000054.1:13505826-13529575 GCA_032359435.1 Enteromius unitaeniatus
ATGCATTGATAAGGTATTCATTTGGACAACTTTAAAGGTGATTTGCTCAGTATTTTGTTTTTTTTTTTTGCACCCTCCGATTCTAGATTTTCAAATAGATGCATCTCGGCCAAATATTGTCCTATCCTAAACCATGCTACCAATACCAATAGAAATCTTATTTATTGAGCTTTCATATTATGTATACATCTCAGTTTTGTAAAATTTTACCTTATGACTGGTTTTGTTGTCCAGGGTCACATATATACACACACACACACTTGAATCTGATTGTCTGACAAACATTCTATCGTGTGCAATTATTTCCAGGGAACTGCACATCGAACATAGTTCCAGGCAGCTCTTTGACTGCATTACTGTTCCATATCACTTGCCAAATGGTTTCTATAATTTCAAAGGTCTTACACCCATATATATATATATATATATATATATATATATGTATATATATCAAAGGCATATGTGCTAATGTTGCTAGCGCTAGCTTACTCTGACGACATTATCCGTAACATCAACTTAAAACAACTTGACTTCTCACAAGAGAGATAACAACGGTGCTGTTAGAGAAGAAAATTAACTTAAAGTTTGACTGTTTTAGCCAAACACTTTTGAGAGATGCATAGACTCAGAGGTTTACACACTCTCTCTCTCTATCTCTCTTTCACTAACACATACACACACACGCACACACTCATAACTAAGTCATTAGATAGTTAATCAGTGTCTTAAGTCCACATATTACCTTTGACATTTTAAAATACATTTGGTAATTTTTTCTCTCTTTTGTACGACCCTCTAGGACCCCCTTGAAACAAAGTGGGGGTCTCTGAGCCCCAGCCTGAAAACACCTGAATCTAGAACCAAACTGCCAATGGATATCAGAGCCAGAGCAGCTGCGTAAGGAAGAAATAGTAGGAGACAGAAAGAAGGAAATAGAGAGCGACAGACAAGGCTGAACGCAGGAATGTATGTGGCATTAAATAATAATAATAAATTCTAAATGCAGCCTCATTCAAAGCAGTGATAATGAAGCACAATGAATCAGATTAAAGATTCAGATACATGCGCCTGTCCTGCCGTTTACTTTTTACGTTCATAAAGAGCAAATAACCCATGATGTCTTTACGAAATTTACGGCTTTAATAACAGATGATGAAGTGTATGAAAAAAAGGGAGTAACAAAAGAAGAGGTATGCTTTACTCTTTCTTTTTTTGCAACATCTTCAATGCACAGTTGCCAAATCACAGACAATGCGGAATTGTGCGTGTTGTGTTTGGAAAACACCTCTCATTCTTTCAAAGCGCTTGGAATTGAGCTCGGCTGCCAGCGAATGGACAATATTGCTTTTGTCTCCCAGTTCTGTCTCTTCCCTCTGCTCAGATCTAGAGTCTGATAACAGATGAAAAGATAGAGCACTGCATCGTTTGGACCGAGACTCGATCCTGCGTCTATCAGGTGAACGTCTAAGCTGCTTTATAGGCAAATGCTGGGTGGCGTCACAAAACATCCACATGCTGTTTGAACTGTGCAGCTGCTTGTCAGGTTTAATTAGAGAAAAGACAGGAAAAGTATGTGGAAGACAAATAACCGAAAATGTCTCCAACATGTGATTAACTGTAATACACTATTTAATTTGCTTGCTTTCTGGTAATAAACTGGTCATTTTAAGGCTATGGGAACAAAGTAGTTTAATATATAACAAACAAAATATGAAGTAAAAATGACAGCAATCAAAACTCCTTAAATTAAAAATGTTTTTGTTTTATAGACGTCACTGTCAGAAAATGTTTTAGTACAGGGCGGATCCATTTTCCTGTTGTTTATATGAATGTCAGTTGTCAAAAATGACAACTTGCAATTAGAAAAATGTGTTTACTGCAAGTTCATTACTACACATTACAGTTTACTGTTCACATGCTTCAGTTTGTACAGTTTCTGTTATTTTAGAGATTGAATATATGCTACACCGTTGCTAAAAATAATAACATTTCCCACAAGAACATACCAGACAGATCTTCTGCATGTTACCGAAAGACATTCAACGTGTTCGGTCGTGCATGTCTCCTGAAAGAAAACACAAAAGAAAGGTGTTTTAAGTCTTGCACAGTTGATGGGCTGGATTGGTGTGTTTGTTTTTGTAAGAGATGACTGCTGGCTTTTAAAGCCCGTCAGCAGGACCCCTGTCAGAAGACCCTCTCTGTCTCTGTTTTTCTCACACACACATACTGTAAATCCCATGACTCATCTAGATGCCAAGTAAAAGTTCAAATTAAGCCAAAAAACTAAGTACAATTTCAACTGTCTGGAAACATGAAAAGTTGCAGTGAAACCAAAAAGCTATTTTGCGGCCAAATGCAGCACCTGTAATTGATAGAAAAAAATTTATTTAAATTTGCTAAAAAATTCAGTTTATTTATTCTGTCTTTCTCCTGGGATATTTCTAAATCAATACTGAATTTATTTGATATTTAGTTCCAGTGAAAATGATTGACAAAGCTTATAATGACTCCAAACCAGAAGTTCCCTGACATTTTTTCACTGACTGTAATATTTCACATATATTTAAACAATGTTAAAACTCTGACAGCATAAGTGTGCAGTCCTGGGGCAATATCACCTAAGCCAACAGGAAGATAACACAACAGCCCATTGTTGCGAGCAGAACAGAAGTTGTACTGTGGTTAAGCTGTTTCAGTTCAAAAGAATTCAATGTCGAAAGAGCTGAGTCCAATTAAGAAACACCAGCAGCTTTCACTGGGTGTTATTCCAGGGCTCAGCCATGTTTCTGTTGGCCTGCCCGCCCAAGGTATGATAGGGAAAAATGTTCCTGCTGTGAATGTGAGATATTTGAACAAACAAGTGTGCACAGGTTAGAGCAGTAGGGCAACTCTTAAGAAGTTAGGTCCACTGGGGGAATTGAATGACAGGGCCGATCTGAATTCACACAGAAGTTTTGCCAGGGATGGGTTCACACCGTCAAACCAGGCTTTGATGACCTTTAACTGATCCTAGATATCCTGCTGATGGAGAAGCGAGGAGCGATCAAAGTCCAAGGCAGAGATAATGAGGAATAACAAAGAGTTTGTTATTAAGAATATTAAGCGTCTTGGATTGGCCTGGCATGAGAGATCTGTCTGCAGTCGGACAGGCTGTGAGCATTATCTCATCACTTAGCAAACAGATCGTAAATGGATAGTTCACCCCAAAACTCTGGTAACATTTACTCACCTATATGTCATTCTAACCTGTTTTGTTTTTCTTTGTATAACATGAAGTGTTATATGAAGTTCTGGCCACTCCTTTTAACGCAATGAAAGCAAATGAGACGGCTAAAAAAAAAATCACATGAAAGTATAATAAATCTGGTCTATATGACTATTTTTGTGTAATAAACAGACTACAGTTTAAGCTGTTATTTATTTACTAGTTGTAAATGTAAATAAATCAGTTTATCCAGTTCATAAATGATCTGAATGATTTGTGACTCAGTGATCTGGTCTCAGTGATTAAAGTAACTGTGTGGATGTTCCTCTCAGATGTCGATTGGTTCTGAGTGTAGATAAATTCTGGTGAGAAGGTATGAAAGCTTATGAGATGGGCAGATTGCTTCACAGCAGGAACAAATGCACTTTTGCAGATATCCACTACCGCAATACAACAGTGAATTCCACTCAGGCCTATTTCTGCAGAGGGCACTAATTAGCACATTACTAGGAAAGGCGATTTGCAAAGATTCATTAAAAGGCATTATACTCACTGCTTCTGTAGGTGATGCTGGATCATTAATGATTCGTGCGAACAAACGAGTGAGATGACGGCTCACTCAGGGCGGGTCTGAGGTAAGACACAAGTTCAGTCTGTGTGATACGCTGCTGTCAATCAACTACTGTGGGAGCAGTCACACCGACATTTGAGAATGGCTTGATTTCAGAAGGGGCAACTTATTCTTCTTTTAATTTAATAAAAATACTTGTGGATCTTTATCATTGTAGGGTGGTTGTGTACACACACTCCCAACACACATTTCAGTCCAAACAGCTTGAAAAAGTGCATGTACCACCGTATGACCCCTTTAAGATTAGTAGAAATTGAGTATTACATAACTTGCTTACCACTGAATCAACTGCGATGAATGGTAGTCCAAAAAGTGAATTAAAACATCAAAATAATCCACAAGCAATCCACATGACTTAAGTAAAGCAGTTGACTTGTTTGTAATAAATTTATTAACTTGTTTTAGCTTCAAACCACTGTTTCCAGCTAACATGATTTTATTGCTTTAATGAAGTAGAAGACATTGAATAATGACAAATGCCACTTCAGAAGACTTACTTCAGAAGAATACCTTATGAAGGTTTTTCATTTTACTTGAAGCTTGACAGTAACAGTCCTAATACACTTTCAACTCGAAAAAAGAACATTACTGATTTACAGTATAAGATGAGGAAATAATAACGGAACTCTCATTTTTGGTAGAACAATTAAGGGTTTACGGAATTTGAAAAAGTAAAATGTTACTGACCCTAGTCTGGATAAGAAACAGTGAGGGTTTGTACAGACTCAAACTTTACTGCTCATAAACAGAATCCAGGTCCTCCTAGACCTCAGCAGTTTAGAGATGAACTCATCTCGGTCTCACAGGGGGAGCAGAGCGCACTGTGCAGGACTTTATTGCTCTGGATAATATTGACTCAACTTTGAGCTCCTCAGCATCAGCCTGTAATAGTGTTTATCCAGGAGAGAGCTGAGGGGAATCCACACTCTCTGAAACACAGATTAAAGGCCAGAGTGGAGCATCAGTCCGCTCTGGTGTCTTATGGAAACATTACATGCATTCAAACATAAGCAGTTTCACCCCAAAATCAACTTAAAAGCAGCAGGCAAACAGCCTTATTACGATTCTCTCCATTCCATTCATTCCAGATGCAACCAATGAAGTCATCACCATTTTCACGCAGAATTAGTAATAAACACAGGTGGTACGGGACGTATTTTTCTATAGATACAGTCATGGCAAAGAGGCTTCATCAATTATCGAGGGAAACCATAACTCCATAACCAGTCATTCATTTGTATGGGAAAATTCTAATATTTTCACCCGTCTAAATAGAGAGCAAATATAAACACTGACATGATTATGACTTTATATAACTTTTTGTAATACTGTAAGATTAAATATTTGTAAAAATGATCATTTACTATTCTCAGTTGCATTGTCAAAAACATAACAGTCCTTAATCGTTTTGGTTTACTGACTGCATACATATGAACCAAGTTAATTTACCTCACCTGATCTAGTAAAGGGTTACTGTACATCCCTGATCCCTGACGACTGTGGGATCCTTCTCTCATGCTCAACACATGCTCCGAGCTGCATTCCTGTAGTGCTGAAAAGGCCATGCAATCCACACATCTCATTCCACAGGCCACTATGTAAACAGGAAGAGATACAGGATCTCTGCCTCAGTGTAGTTGATCTGTAGAGTGGGCACGGGTCCAAAAACAGGAGAGACAGAGAGGGAACAAATGAGGTAAAAAGGACAGAACCGATACTTCTGTGGAAATCTGTGCACATGCTTGCGTGTTGCATGTGGACATTCTGGTTTTTATGTGGTTTTACTGGAGAACACTTGTGGTACATCCGGCCGGTTAGTGTCAGGGTCTCAAATGTTGTGACAGGGGAGTTAAACTAGGAGCCATAGTTGCGTCACACACTTCTTAGCATTATATATGGATGTACCCAGCCAGAAAAGTACATATTTAAAGTTGTACTATGCGTCTTGTGTCTGTCTTTCATGTGTCATGGCTTAAAGGCATAGCTCACCCAAAAATCCTAATTCTGACATTATTTACTCATCCTTATGTTGGTCAAAACATGATGTTATTTTTCTTGAACACAGGGATAAACGCATTACAACTAACATGTTGTTTTGAGCAAATTGTGCAAACTGAAGGAGGAGCTAGAGTAGATAAACACACAAAAACATTGTTTTTAATTGAATAACACAAATTATATAGACCACTTTTATGTTATTTTTATGGTATGTTTGATTTTTGATTCAGTCTCTATGTATATTAACAGTATTTCATACATCGATCAATAAAACTATCTAAATATCAATCTAAAAGTATTACAATTATAGATATAAGGAAGAAAGAAAGAAAGAAAGAAAGAAAAAGTCAGGAACTCTTGTGTATTCCAAGGGGGAAAAAGGTCAGGGTTAAAATTACATAAGGGTGAGTAAAAGAGGAGTAAAAGCACAAAGCAATATATGACACGTGATACTGATTGGTCTCAAGGAAGTATTGATATCATTATAAAGAAAGTGTGAAGGAAGTATGCCATTTCCAGTGCAAATCTGTCTGCTTCCCTATACACTACAAAACAGTCAGAGTCACAATGACCTCAGCTAATAAACAATTACATTTAGTTATAGACATCAATACTATGCTATCTGTTTTGCCTTCCTTTAACCCATGAAAGAAAGCCACAGAAACTAACAGCAGTTGTTGGGTTTCAATGCATCCAGAGAGCCTCGAAAGGGCAGCTGTCTCAAGGGCAGCTGGAGTTGTTTATTCACACTCATAATGAGAAAGTAGATTATCTGAATCTAATTATTCCATCGTTTCATCCATTTTATGATTCAATGAGTCACATTATTTTATTGATTGAGTCTACAGTTGACATTTGAGTGGTGTATTAAAATTTAAAGATTGTGTCGTTTATGCAGTGATTTTATGACGGCCGATGGCAGCAGGGTTTGGGCGGCAATAGCAGAGCCCAGTGAGGAGTTCCCAGCACATGCAGCCCATATGGGAGGGCTGAGGCTCAATTCCCAGCTTTCTAAAGGTCTCAGAGTCATCTAGAGGGCTCTCTATAACTTGTTTTTTGGTTGTGAGGTGAAAAGAGGCATGTCAGGGGTTTAGCGAACATGTAGAGTTTATCTGATACCTGTCACTTGGGGCTAAAGTTGCTCCAGCAACAGTATATATTTTATAACAAATGGACAGAAGAGCGAATGTTTTATCCAGGCGGCTGTGATCTGTGTAATTCCACTCCAGAACCTACGCTCTCAGGAGCCTAAATCTGCCTGTCCTAAGACACCAACGAGCCTGGTGTCTGCAAACCCATGGGAAACACGGAGGAAATCTTGGATGTTGAGATTTAACTGTTGCCCAAATTTGGCCTCGGTCCAGATTTGATATTAGTCCAGCCTCAGAAACTGTGAAGTGGCCTCGTATCAGGCAGAAAGAAACCAGACGCTGTCATTCTCAAAGCAGCTCAAGGCTTCTGGCAACTGCAGCGGATTCTGCTTTAGCCTCGATGTCCGACCCTGTCGGCTCTGTGCTGGCCTGATATACAAGTGACCATAGTCTGGGTCTCCACTTTGTCTAGCTAAGAGACATTTTCAATTGTGTTTCAAAGCAGAAAAGCAAATTTCAGGCTTACTGACAATTTTAAAACACAATACTTGGACAAATCAACCACCACCTACATGTTCTTTACTGCTAGGCTAACGTGAAATATTTCCTACCACAGCAGAGCCAGACAGCTAGAGCCAAGCCTCCTAATCTCCTGTGGACGTGATGTCAAAGATCGCTGCTCGTAAACCGGACTTATTGCAGTTCTTTATAGCAATGAATGTGTCATAGATATTACTTTTGTTTTGTTTGTTCATGGAGATCATTTTTCCATTTTAATTTGTTTCATATTAAAGAAATATTAATAGTCGTTTGTGCCTATGACACAGGTTTGATATGATTTTGACCAATGACAATTGATGGTACTGATGTCCAAGCTGTGACACATGTGCCATGCAGTGCTTGTAGTGTTGGGCAAGCTACTCAAAAATGTAGCTATTCTATAAAATGAGTGAAGTTAAGCTGAAAGCAGTCCTTATAAAGAGAAAGTATCTAGTTACAATACCATTTGTGTGCTTTTTATTCCTTTAAAAACCCTCACACAGAGAAGACGACGACACACACAAACACACACACATATATATATATATATATATGTATATATATATAAAGAGAGAAAGAGAGAGAGAGACAAAACAAGAACGAATGAATGAGTGATTGAGTCATTTACACTGGAACTGCTTTGCTCAATTAAAATGCGTTTAAAAGAACTGATTCAAAAGTGTCATTCATCACTCATATTACTTGTTCTAAAGTGATGACAGAATACAGCACACAGGTCTTTACTTCTGAGATATCAAGAAAACTATAAATAGTTCTAAAACCTAATTTTGTCAAATATAGAGTATAGTATGCATAGTAAAAACCATTACGTCTATGGAATGCTCCCATAAAACATAGAAACTAGTGTGTGTGTGTGACCAATTATTAAGGATTAATATGTAAATAGTTTTTGAAAAGGTGACAAAACCTGGACTACTTGCCTTGTTAGACAATGCAGACACACAGCGCTAGCTTTCATGGCAGCCTATATGGACTGAGATGAACCTCTCTGAAGAAATTAATGTCTATCTACACCTTCAACACTGCTGTGCTGCCAACGGCAGCTATACATATTCAAGATAAAGTGCCCTGATGGTGTCAAGTAATATTCAAGGAATCTCTTGAGTTTAAGAATTATACGCATTCCTAACGTATATGAATGTGGCTCCTGACCCGAGCAATGCAATAAATGGACATAACCGGATTGCTCATGCAAATGAATATTAAAGATGAATTTATTCACTAATCACTTGGTAATGTATCAGCTGAGAGGGAGTGAAGCTGGATTTCATCCTAATGACCAATGTTTCATTTCCCTCGCAGAGCTCTCCTTTCAATGCTGACCCTTTACACACAAGCAAGTCATCAAAGCAGCAAAACAGTGACCGACCGAGGCCAAGAAAAACTCAGAGACGCCCAAATCATTCACTGACATCCTCCCTAAAGTGTAAAATGCTCCTGCAGAGTAATGTCCTCCTCTTAAAACAGTGGGGACATGGTTTGGCTCTTTTGGCGTGAGCAGGTGAAGCGTTTGGGTTTGATGAAGCTGAAACAATACAGCAGCGGAGGTGCTGTAACTCATTTTTGTTAACACAGGCCTCATCACACCATGCGTGAAATTTCACCACAACAAGATTTTAAAATTAAACATCCTAGTGGACCTCTTCACAAACAGTGCTAAAGAAATAAATAAAAGTCACCAACCCATAACAGCTACAACCATCTGATCTCATTTGAATGTGAAGGTATTTGCACAAAACATTTACACACACATTTCTGCACGTCATAGGTTTGAGTAAAAGGAAATGCGTGAACAGGAAAAATATCTACACCTTAAATGAAAGTTACATCAAAAATCACAAATAACAATGTAAAGTAAAAATAAAGTGTGTTAAAAAAGGGACAGCTTATTTAATTAACCAATTAATCAAACAAACAATCTATTAGTCTGATTCAGTATTCAGAATATGCTCTTTTTTATTTTCATCATACTTCTTTGAAGTACATTAAACATTTTGTTAAAAGTTGAAACGTCAGAAACATGGCAAACTGGACACACACACACACACACACAAAAAACCCAGAGGAAATACAACAAAACATGAAAAACAACTGACAGTTTCTTTCAAATGTGATGCATGGGAGGACAAAACCAGATTGCGGTTGTTAGTCGTTTTACGTAAACGCTGTACATTTATCCGAATCGGAATCCCATGATGTGTATCTTGTGTTCAGTATTATTTATTCTGCTAACAGCCTTGTATTGGATTAGCTTTATGTTTTTATTATTGGACACAATAGAGGTACACTTACAGATTTGTGTCCAGAAGTAAATGCTGGTACTGCGATCTCTTTCCCATTTATCAATTATAACTTATATGGTCAGGTCAGGATTTTGTATAATTTCTTTTTTTTTTTGGGATGCGCTTGCCAATTTGCTAATATCTTCCAGCAGTGGGGAAAAACTGGGGGGTGTTTAATATATTGATTTTGGCTTTAATTACTCTTTTTGTTAGGATATATTGTAGATATTGTTCTTTCTCAGTGCCAAAATTCTGGATTAAAACAAAATAGTGCAAGGGAGAAAATGCACAATTCTTTGTACTGGAATTCCTTATGGGTTTTTTTTTTTCATAAAACAATAGGAAAAAAACACTTCAAAGTGACACTTAATTTATTTTTAATAAAGCACATTCATCCTGATTTTTACTGTAAAAATGGTCTTAGTTGCCCTTATTTAGTGTATGGTCTAATTACTAATTTCCTAACTTCAGTTCTGAACCCAAACCTGTATTTTTATCCAAGGCTTGAGACAGTAGCTAGCGACCGTTACTGTCAATCTTCCATAAGGTCAAAGAGTTACTGACAGCACGCCATTATTTCATGCTAAAGTTCAATCATTTTACTGTGCATAATAACATAGCAACTTATTCAGTATTTACAACATAGGTTTTCTCTAGCTGTGCAGCATGGTTACATCTTGATACAGGTATGCTAATGATGTTAAACCAATTTGATGTGTCTGACCCCAGCGTAAAGTCTCTAAGCATTCACATGGTACCAAATAATGAGGAAACTTCCTTCAGTGGTCAACAAAGATATTTTATAGGATAAAGACCGCCATTAAGCTGCAAACATATGGAAAACCACTCAAGGGTTACTTCGCTAACACACTGAATGAAGCTGAGGAGAAGAGAGGGAGGAGTTCAGGGTCAAAACGATGGGAAACGTTCAACGTTCCTGTTCACTAAATGCTAGCTGCTGACTGTACCGAGGAACCACCGCCTTGAAGGGCTAATAGCATTTCCTTACACTGATCGACTGAGTCAGTGAATGGATCGGAGTCTGTGCCTCCATTACATTTTGGCTCTTGAACCAGAGTGTATGTTAAAGCACAATTAGAATGAAAAGTGACTTAATCGGCCTGTACATACTGATTGGGCAGATCCACAATAACAAACGATTTGGCATAAAATAAATAAATAAATAAAAACTATCCGCAGGGCATGTATTTTAACAAATACAAAAATAAAACCTTAAAGATTTCAAACCCAGTTTTAAGTAAAAGGCTTTTTTAGCTGAAGTAAATGAGACTAATATGTTTTCTTTTACAGCAAATCCTTAACCTCGTAAATGACTAATAAGTGATATCTTTCGGTCGGTGATAGTACAGGTACTCAAGCATCAATATAAGTATTTTATTTGTCTTCCCTTACAAAACACTCTTATACTGCACATGACATCAAAAGCCTGTGAGGACATCTCGATTTACATCTCAGGGCCTGAATTCAATAGGGTTTACAGAGGTTTCATTGAGTCATTAGGATGCTATGACAACACTTTCCTTCTTATTTCATGTGTTTAATTTGGTTGGTTCAAGTTCCTTTCCCTCCTCCACTTGTATATGGCTCCCTGGAGAGAAACAAGCAACTCTCAGAGAAAAGAGATGGGAGAAAGGGAGGAACACTGTGATCTCCTGCAGAGATGTTGGATCAAGTCTTTGTGTTATTCTCTTTCCTCAGGTGAATAAGGGTCTGGGAGTTGATGTTCTGTCTTCTCCTGCCTTAAACTCAAGTTAAAGTGCTCCACTCTTGGTCAATCTGTTGTTCAAATCTAGGTTTACCATGACCATGCAGTTTCTATGAATAATGCCCAGCCAAGCTGACCACATCATTAGTGTTACCTGTGGAATAGTGGAATCATTTTTGAATGGAAGTGCCTTTTGTGGTATTATTAGCCAACTCAGACATCTTTCCTCATGCCACTGGGCAACAACTGGGCAAACGGCCCTCAATCTTTTAAAATGACAGCTCATTTTTCCTTTCAATTGTCAGGAGATTTTTTTCCCCCCACTGTCTGTGTTTCTTCTCCTTGTTGGCAGGTTGACGATGCCTAGTTTTACCAAATCCGGGATTTGCATTAGTTTCCGTTTTTGTAATGCTTATATCGTCTCTTAGCAATTATTAATGACAATATTAATGACTTCGAAGGAGAAACTGATCACTTCTCCAGCAGTGGAAGAATCCCAAGAGCAGCGCAGTGACCTCCGAGAACTCTGGGAAACAGTGTTCACTGGTGATGTTCTAGTCATTGCCACAACATTCATTATTCCTTGGGAGGGAATAGCGTACAAGACGGCGGAACACACCGAATGGCAAATTTGCCTCCAGAGAGCTGAAGGTCTGCCAAGCCGTTACCCATAGCTGAGTGTGTGTGCCCTCGGTGCGATCAGTCTCTGTCGATCCAGTCATCCAAGTGATGGATGCGTTGACGCTGACACTAACTGCAGAGAAAAAGGAAACCTTCTGTTCTTCAGTGAGTCATGTCATCACTCTTCTCTGTCTGTTTATTCATGAGACGTTCTCTACAAAAAAGCAGCTTCAGTATTCCAGAGTCGATGAGGGTAGAGCTGGCAGGAGGCATTAGCACGTGGGTGGTGGTAATATTAATAGACACTTCTCTTAGAGTACGGGTCTGTTTGAGTTTTAGTGGCAAAGTAAACCCAACATGCCTTACATATAATGCCACTCTCAAATTTAGCCCGCCGGTCGCCTTTGAAGTGTTTATCTGAGTCTGAAGTAGGAGAGGACTCTCGTCTGGCCTCCGTGACGAGTGTTGGGATTTACGACAGTGTTTAGAAATCATTTCCAGGGAGCGGAGAACATAATGGCCTTAAAGTACCCTGTGTGTTTACCATTCAGCTCTGCTGCTTGGAGGATTCCAGCATCTGATGAAGGATTCAGTTCAGAAAAAATTAACGATATGCTTTACACAACTCGATTTAATTTCCATTTGATTGTATGGAGGACAGCTTGGAATAAAATATTTATCATAGCATCGAACACGATGGGTAAATATGACGTGTGTACCCGTTGTTGATATTAAGGGGATGGTTCACCCAAATGTGAAAGTGTTGTCATTGTTTACTCTCCCTCACATACTTCCAATCACATATAATGTTATTTTTTTCCGAGAAGCACTTAAAAAGTAAATCAACATCAAGCTCTTGTATTGAAAAGAGGGATGCCTTACATCCCATTTGGTGTTTGACTCAAGAAAGATTTAGAAATCATATGGGGCTAGAGAAATGGGGTGAGCAAATGATGACTTTATTTTATTTTTATTTTTTGGATGACACTCATTGCTAGACCATGTTTACAGGGGCTTCAGCCATCCATCTTTCATCTCAGCCCCTCTAAAACTCTACAATTAACTTAGCTGTCAACAGCCTAAAAATCTGTGATTATGTGATCTTTCTTCAGGTTTGCTGAAAACAGCGGCTTCAGCGGGATATCTGAGGATATTTTTACTCTTAATCCTCCCCTTACAACTAATAAAAAAAGAAAAAAAAAACTTGTAAGTGTTTCAGGAATAAAACAAAATTTCAGGAATAAAACACTGTACTTCTTAAAGTGTTACTCCACCACAAAATGAAAATTTTGTTATTAATCAACATGAATACGTCTTCTATGTTTATTAATGCTTTGAATGAATAATACAAACGAAAACAGCTTATCCTTGTGTTGTGGCTGACAGAGAACAAAGTACGCAGTTTGCTTCAAGCACATATTCTCCAAAATTGTGCTACAGTGAGGCTCCGGTGCCAAATTGTTGAATAAAGTCCTTTTTTAAAATTATTTTCCTTGCATACAAAAAGTATTCTCATCGCTTGATAACATTACAGTTCAACCACTGATGGCAGGTGGACTATTCTGACAATGTCTTTCATACTTTTTTGAACCTTGACAGTATATTTTTCTTAGCAGTCAATTGAACAATAACAAGCCACATGGTTTTCATCCAAAATATCTTAAAGGGTTAGTTCACCCAAAAATGAAAATTCTGCTATTAATTACTCACCCTCATGTCGTTGCAAACCCATAAAACCTTTATCTTCAGAACACAAATAAGATATTGTTGATGATATCAGGGAGCCATCCTTCCCTCCATAGACAGTAATACTACTGAAATGATGCAGATCCAGAAACGTGGCAAAAATACCGGTAAAAAAGTCCATGTGACATCAGTGGATCAACTTTTCTTTTGTGATGCTACGATAATAAGTTTTTATGCAAATAAAACAAAAATAATAATTTACTTTTCTCTCGTGACTTTTTGGAGTATATCAACGCACCACATATGCAAGCTTTAACGTATTTGACGTAATCAGCCTTGTTTACATCCGGGTGAAAGCATGTGCATAATCTACAGCTGTTTGCGTGTACGCTTACGCAGTAATGTTCTCTAAAACTGTGGAAGACATAAGCCATAAGAAAAGAACGGTTAAGTATATGATGTTATTTTTGTTTTCTTTGCGCAAAAAAAAAAAAAATTCTCGTATTAGCGCAAGACTAAAGTTGAATCACTGGTGTCACATGGACTTTTTACCTGTGTTTTTACCACGTTTCTGGATCTGGGATTATTTCAGTTGTATTGCTGTCTATGGAAGGACAGATATCATAAAAAATTTCTTAATTTGTGTTCCGAAGATGAAAGAAGGTCTTATGGGTTTGGAATGACAAGAAGGTGAGTAATTAATGACAAAATTTTCATTTTTGGAGGAACTAACCCTTTAAATTGTGTTTCAAAGATTATCAATCATTTACCCTGCTTAAATTCATACATTTGATCACAAACTCTATCCAATCAACAAGCGATAATAAACCTAAAAAAAACAAAAACGTAAAAAATAATATTGTCACATGACTATGAAAAAGACTATGTCACATTTTTATTCTAGGGAGGCATGAACATGAAGGGTCTGAAACAGGTAAGAGAGAGAAAGAGTGAAAAGAGAGAACAGACGAGGATGAGAAAAAGAAAGAAAGGAATAGAATAAAAAACCAGAGGGAGAACACAGGATATATTGATTGGATCATCTGGGGTTCTGACATCAGAGCTGATATAACAATCTGGTCTAGACTGAGCACATCAAAAGACATTTGCACTTTATCAATGCTCCTGAATTCATTTCCTTCTCAGACAGTCCTCACACTTAAAAAATGCTCGTCACACACATATGTCTGGCACAGAATGATATTTTTTGTATGATAATCCATTACAAATTTCTGCAGGAAATAATCACACTCTCACACTGAAGCCCCTTTCTTTTATGAAAATTAAGGAAAACACATGTGGGGTCTCACAGCCCCATGCTGATATTAGACAAAAATCAAGCAGACAGTGCAGTGAAAGAGATCCACTGTCTGTACTGTATCCTTTTACTGACCTGAGAGCAGAAGATAACGCAGCATCATCACCGCACGGCTCTGAGATTCCCAAGCTGGGAAAAGTCAAAACACACTTAAACAATTTGTGTATGCATGTTTATCTTTGCGGGTCATTAATCCAGAAAATGAAGCATAAGAGACACTGGGGGTAATTGCAACAGGGGACGATTTGTAACACTAAATATCTTCAATTACAAATAAGCCAGAGTGATGACACTTATTTAACATATGCTCAATAGAGATATCTATCTGTTTGAGAAAATACTTCACTTGGTAAGGGAAACTAAAGATGGGATTTTCTGATGACACTTTTGTTCTGCAAGATTGTATGACTGAGGTCAAGGCAATTGTAAGAAGTTATCTAATAAAACTGAACTTTTTAAACATTAACAAGCAAATAAACATTATTCCATCAAAATATCTCATTTCGACTCTTACAAAAAAAAAAAAGTGTAATAAATATGGAAATATACTTTAAAAGAACACACTTAAAGCTGAAATTATACATTATAATGCTAGAATATTATTAAAACATACTGATTTGAAGTAAAACTTTTTAAAATAAAACTTTAGCACCTAATTGGCCTTTTTTAAACAATATTAAATCTTCTGCAAGCTAAATTTTTGTTTAAATATGCTTAACATTTCAAGTACAGTGCACTACAAGTGCACATTAAATATAATTAAGCACACTTCCACTTCACAAGGGTATACTTGTTGTAAGACCCATTTAGACTTTTGTTTTGAATGCATTATATGCCAAAAAACAACTCTGCAAATACTGAAATAATTATTACTTAATTGTTTGTTTTTATTTAAACTAAAAGAGATCTCCAAGTGTTACAGTTGACAGAATGGGTGTGACCTCTACATCCCATTATAAACTTTTAGTAACATAGTAATGTTTCTTACACCAAAAGATGGAAGGTAGATGTGCAGTAATTTGTGAGTTATAAAGGAAAATGTTACAATCTCCCCTACTTAATGTTATTTACTTTCATTCTATGTCTCTCCATCTCTCCCTTCTGCTTTGATGTCTTCAGAGATGCAGCGTTCCCATTACGAGTTCTAACAGCAGACAATCTGTGTAAAACGGAAGGTCAGGACAATCCATATTCCTTGTGCTATGAGGTACTAAAATGAGAGCTTTTATCCTGAATCAGCGATATCAGAATATTTTCCCTTCGCTCTGTCCAAAGCTCTTAGATATTTCCTATTTATGAGTTCCATCTGAAAACGCATAAATGTCACAAATGGTTGATTTCACCAATCAGACCTAAAGTAAATAAAGCCCAAAAGTTCAAACTGAACTGAAAACACACTAATAGGAGGTGGCATGGCGTGCCAAAGCACATGGCATAGAGAGAGAGAGGCACTTTCTTCTGATGTGTATGTGTGTGTGTATATGTGTGTGTGTTGGAGCACATGTTCTCTGTGAGTGGTCGGGAGTGTGTTTATGAATGTCTGTTTGTGCCCCAGTGTTTGGATGAGTGTGTTTATTCGTGTTTGTGTGTGTCTGAGTGTTAGTATGAGTGTGTTTATGTGCAGAATGCTTTTATGCTAGTGTGTGTGTGTGTGTGTGTGCGCGTTTTCGCTAGGATCCCAAAGGGACTGTCTTTGATTTCCCTATTAAAGATAAAGCAGGAACAGTTTAATGCCTGAAAGGTGCAGATGGTAAGGATTTTGTCCTGGCCACTCGAATAAACCAGTCAGGTCTGAATTTCCGGACAAGGATCGCTGGGATAGGACGGCGTTCTTCTGGTGCCCTCCCCACGAAGCTCTCGGCCCAATCATGGCTAAATTCAAGCATCGGGGCCCAGCTTGGCAGGAACTAAGGGGCTAATGAAATAAAACAGCCGTCATGGCAGCTGAAATTTGCACATCCGACATTATTCATGGATCAATGTCCAACAGAGACGAGTATTTACCGTGCCTATCCCTTGTTAAAAACGTGCGCTGTACCTTCCAGTTGTGTATTTTGAACAGAACGTACTGTTAGATCAGCCTCAATTCGATAATATGCATCAGAAGCTTGACGACAGGGGCTAAACTGAACTTTCAAGCTGGCGTGTTTTTATATAATTTATATGGGATCTTTGAACTGTGTTGCTACTGTAGACAATGACAAGGCATCCATTCATTAACCAAAGCAGCTAAAACTTCATCCGACACAAAGATGCTTTGATGTGACTGCAGCATACAAACACACACATGCCATGTAACCATGAAACCACGCTAGAGGCCAAAAAACGAAACAAACCCTTTCAGAATGCTCTATCTTCTTGTTATGAAATTCCTTCGCCGTCATGTTTTCTAAAGTAAATCAACCCCGGGCTGGGCGATTGGTTCATCAGTCATGTCACTGTCATGCACTGTTCTTTCCTGGCAGGTTGGTCGCTGTGAACTTGGCTCGGTTGTCTCCCCGACCTCCTGTATGTGGACAAACTCCATCTGCTGAAAAATGTGTTTCAAACAACGGACGGTTGTAAGGAGCAGCGCACGGCCTACAGAATCACAGCTTTTGGAAACAGGACACCCACAACGAAAAACAAACACCCAATGCCTTAGAGGGATATCAGTTGCATCTTTATATCTTCTTTTTCCCCCTTATTCCCTCTCTTTCCACTGACAGGCGTGCAAGTGTTTAGGAGAAGCCACAAGGGCTGAATGTAGCCCTGAAGCTGCCCTCCCGTAGAGAAAGAGAGAGAGAGAGAGAAAGGGTTCTATTCCTCCCACTGTTTGCTTGTGTGTATTCCTGCTCCATTACCTTCTCAGGGGTAAGAGAGGGAGATAATAGAGGCTGAAAAAGAAGGGAAAGAAAGAACAGCCCTGTGAGATTTCGGGCTGATTTCCTGCTCATCCTCCAGGCTGGAGAAATATCAGCCAGATGAAAATCAGCTTTGATCAAACTCTCCCTCGTATACAAAGGATTGAACTCTAAACCTTTGATTACATATGCCACAAAGGAGTTATAAACCTGTTTAGTCCCACCGCTCTTCTGCAGAAATCCTCCCGCTGACCACTTTTATAAACAGATTTCTTAGATCGACATGTACCAAAGTTCTCCTCTCTTATTGGCTGGCCAGTTACAATAGATAGGACTATATTCCATAAGGCACAATGTTACTTATGCATTACAGAATGATTATCTTACCCACATACTACAAAATCAGATCACATCACACACACACAAACAGTGTTGGGAAGGCTACTTTAGAAATGTAATAGGTTATTTAAAATGTAAAAAGTAGTGTAACTATTTAAATTCCTTTAATTTTAGAACACATCCACAATAAAATTTGACTTTAGCACCTTTTTCTTTTCTTTTTTTACTTTGAGATAATAATAAAAAAAATAATTAATTACTAACTGTAATCTGTTACAGTTATTGTGTATGTGTAATTGATTTCTGCCATGACAAAGCAGCCTTCACTCCAGTCTTCAGTGTCACATGAAATCACTCCAATATGCTGATGTCGACCTTAAGGACCATTTCTTATTATTACACAACGAAAACAGCACTGTAATATTTTTAAATATTTTAAAATTAATACTTTCATTTAACAACCATGGACTGAATTGATCAAAATGAACGGTACATTTACTAACGTTACAAAATATTTCTATTTCAAATGAATGCTGTTCTCTTACAAACTGTGCAAAAACGAAAAATGTAAACTGTAGATATTACAATTGAGTTCTATAGTTTTATCCCAGAATGCCACGGTCAGTACACACAAAGATGTAGTTACTATGAGAGTGTGTGTTTGTAAGGCATCGCTCCAGTTCAGCAGCATGTGGGGGGTGCTGTGATCGGTTGCCAAGCACAGCACAGAGAAGGAAGCTCCATAGCGACAGGCCAACCGCGGTGTGTTGCCTCCAGCTGGGCCGTGTCACACTATGTGTATGTATGAGAGTTTGAGTATGAGTGAGTGTGTGTTTGTTCGTGCGTGTCTCTACGTGTGTCTATTTTCTGTGGTGCTCTAGCTGGTTGTGCACTCTGGAGGGGCCCGTGTTACATGGACCACAGACACCAGAGCCTCAGGTCACTGCTGGGACAGTGTCGTGTCTAAGTGTGTGTGTGAGCGATGAGTGATTTTGCAGAGTAGGCTTCTTCTTTTGCTCTGCTGTTACAGTTGACCGGGCCATCGAGCAGTGTGTTGGGATCTATGAGTGTGCTCAAAAATGTGTGTGTGCTTTACTTGTCCATCCTTAAAGGGATAGTTCACACAAAAAAAGATAGTTCTGTTGATATTCACTCACCCTCATCTCATTTCCAACCTGTATGACACACTATTATAGAAGTAGCCCATGCTGAGATTTCTGAAGCCACATTATACCTTTACATGTGAAAATGAAGAAAATCAGTCATTGCTAAAGTCATATATGATGGAACAAAGACTGCCAGAAATGTCATTTTTGACTCAACAGCCCCTTTAAATTTTGACTTGAGATGTTTTAATCATGCAGTAGCAAACTTGGCTTAAATAACAGAAACCGGTCAAAGGTCAAAGTCTATATTGAGAAACTCCATTTCATTAGGTCAACTCATTATGAACCTAGTGGCAACAAATATGTCCTCTTGAGATTTGGCGTGTGTTTGTGGGTAATGCTCCAAGCCAAAAGCATTATCCCTTATCTGAGTGAGACGTTTGGTCAACAGAACCAGAATCTTTCTCTAAACATAAGCGAGAATATCAGCGTTCCCTTTGTTAGTTCAACCACAATATATTACTCTGACTCTGGTATAAAACCCCTGATAAAGCTCACTATCAGTGTGGCCGATGGGAATTCAACCTTGCGTCTCATTTCCATATTAAAGCAAAGGCTAAGTGCTAGGCATGCGACGCGCTGGCAAAACCTAAAGACTGACAGACTGAGATAAGAAGACTACTCAAAAAGTGATATTTATGGTACTGGTTATTTGTTCTATCTATCACTCTAGCCTCTATTCTCCTATAGTGAATACAGATCTGTAAGACAGCAAATTAAGCTGTTTTTATTGGCTACAGTCCACTGAGCATTTTTCAGCAGCAGCCCATGACCTCCATCAGCACAGTTAAATCACTGGCCACCAGGGGGCACTGTTGGTGCTGTCCCTTTAACAGAATGTCACAGTCTTAAATGAGTCTCCCAACATTTATCAGCTCTACATCTCATCTGTCCCGTGTCCCGTTCTGCTTTCTACTTTTTTCAGTGTGAAGTCAGTCTCAGCTTGTATGTTAGTTATAATGTCTACATTTTGACAGTCATTTTAAGCTTAAATGAATGGTTCATATTCATAATTTACTCACTTTTTATGTCATTCCACACCTGTGGGATGTATATGGGACACAAAAGAAGATATTTTATAGATTGCCAACAGTGCTACTGTCCATATGATGACTAATGGCTGTACACACACACACAAATGTGTAAAGAACAGACACAAATTGAAGTCACTTTTAGCTAAAAATCTTGACATTTGCCCTATTGGCATGTTCATGAGAAATAGATCAATTTTGTGACCAAATTGTTCCTTAAGTCAGATCTTTTTTAAACATTCTGTTTATCTGATTTAAAATATGTATCTGAATTATTAATAAATGGTGAAGTCATATTTGTAAAATTTTAGTGATTTTTTTGTTGGAATAAACCTGGAATATTGCATAAACATTTGCGAATAAAGCACAGTTTCCATCCAACAAGTCAAAATGCCAAGAAACACACCAAGTAGATAAATATAAAGATAACAATAACAATATTTGTGTCCACATCAACGAATGATATCATCTCTCTATTTATTATAACCTCAAGTGTGTCTGCCGCTTTAAATTCTTGGTTGTCAATGTTTGTATCGTTCATCACCTGGAAAAAAAACGTTCTAAAAATGATTCCCAACGATATTGTTTCTCTGTCCTTTATTGCAATTTGTGGTGTGGACACTGCTATTTTTGAACATTGAGAATGATTTTTAGAACTATATCGTTATCGTGCTTATCGGGCTAAAGAGAACAAAATCATCATTTGCTGATAAACTGGAACTACATATTTTCCTAGAAAACTAGGAGAAGCCACTGAATAAAATACTTTTCATATATAATATTTTATTTGTGCCTCAGAAAGAGCAGACACGAAACAATAAATGTGGTCATTGCTTTCAGAGGTGGATGCCTGCTGTTTGGGAATGCAGTCATGTAAGACAGTAATTATACAGAAATACTTTGATCGGAACCGCTGGTTAGTCAAGTTATCCCATCTTTTTCAACATGCATGGTGGAATTTATTTGTAAATGGGTTTTAATTCTAGTTTCTGCACATTTTTTCTTATCGGATAAAAAGTTTACTCTACTCAATTGTGCACGTACGTTTTTTACTGTGCATTTCCATACAGCTTTTTTATGCAATATTCCAAAATGCACATAAAAACTGGTGGATGGAAACACAGCTAGTATTTACACTTTAATCTGTTCACTAGTTATTTAATAAATAATTCAATTTCAGTCTGTTCTTCACGCAACCTGTTTGTCAGACTTCAGGAGATTTAGAATACAGAAACTGAGACATACGGATAGTGCAACACAGTCTCACGGCCAATTTCTACGTATTTTACGAGGTGGCTAATTCGTACGAATTTGTATGACCTCACTCGTACGATTTGTCTAAACCCCAGTGACGGGTAGGTGTAGGGATGGGGGCTAGGTGCAGGTCATTACAATTTCACATGAATTGGCAACTTGTAAAATACGTATCATTTAGCAAAAACCTTATAAATTTGTACGAGTGAGTTTGTACGAATTAGACACCTTGTAAAATATGTATGAATTTCCACGAGATCATTCAGGACGGTATCTCAAACAAAACTGTACTTTTGTGTCATTTTTAATGCTTGAAAGCTCTATACTCCAATCGCTGCAACTGCATGGAAAGCACAGACCACTAAATAACTCTGAGGCTGATGCTAAAAAAAAAAAAAAAAAAAAAAAAAGTCTTACAAATTTGGAACAAGTTGAAGATGAGTAGAGAATGAGTAAATAATGACTGAACTATGCTTATTTTTTTAAAGATTCTTTTAATGGAGTTTAGTCAGTGGTTTGTGTGTAACAAGAAACATTAAGAGGATGGAGAAAAAGAGGGAGAGAAAGAGTGTGCATACTTGTAAGGGGTGAAATGGAGTTTTATGGAGTTGGCTGAGGGAAAAGATGCTGGTTGGTGAGGTTTTATGTGGTGTGTTCTGGGTACCAGCGAGGTCAGAGCCCAGCGCTGTTTTCATTCAAACAGCAGCGCCAGCACACACCACAATTGTGCTGATGATGTAATGAGCGGAAGCCGATGCTCTTGCGCGTTTTGGTCTGTTTTTTTACGACATTATTTACATGTGTAAAAAAAAAAAAAAAAAAAAATTGGAAACCATTGGAACTATTCAACCAAAGACTGATGAGTCTTTCACAACAGCGCATGGTCTGGTAATGGTGATGTATTGACATCACACATAATCAAACACCAAGACAATATCCATCAAACAGGGTCAGGCGGTTTGTTGACAGACCTTATCGGCAAGCTAAAGGACAGCCATTCAGCAGCTCGTTGAATGTCGCCCTCTCACCAGAGAGCTAAAACAGAACCGTTCTCTATCCAGAAAAATATAACAAAGCCCTTTTTTTCCTCCAATAGTCAAAAAAATCGTAGATCTTTGAAGATGTAAAAAAACCTGCGCATTTACAGAGCCATAACCAGCGTGGTTTCTCCTACCAAACATACTTCACCCCCCCCCCACACACACACACACTCTGGGCACCACGGCTGCTTTCTCACCCCTGTAAAAACTGGAGAGGTCTTGATTTTTATATTTTTTAATTGCGCAGCAGAATGCTTTGAAAGATGCCGTCGCATGATTAAAATAAAGTCATATTCGCAGTTCTGTGGTTGTGAGTCTGGAAGGTAAAAAGGCATTATGTGGAATGCAGCTTGGCCAGAGAGGCGGTGTTTTCCTGCTGGGACGCTGCAGGGAGAGATTTGGGGCCTCTGGCATTATGGGGGTCCTTTGAGTGAGCGTTTAGTAAACGTTCTGCCATAATTTTGTTATGGTGCCACAGAGGCTAATATTCAGCTTGCTGCAGTCGCTCTTGCCGCTTTAACGCATTCATCAAGAGTGCGTGTGATTTTTTCACATGTGAAATGCGCTCCAAACCCCCACAGAGAAGCAGTTGGACCTTAAAGACCCTCTGATGCACAGCCAGAAGCTGCTAATGCCTCTGTTCACAACAGTGCAATATTTCATATACGACAGAGTTAATGACAAAAGAACTGTTACAGTACACAGAACCAATGCTCTAAAATGCTTGTAAAATTAAAAAGGAGGAACAGGTCAAGGGTCAAGGTTTGGCTATAGTCAAGTTAGATACTAGCAGATGGCATAGACTACTCTGTTTCTTCTACTCTGTCTCTATTTAACAGGCATGAAAAAAATTCAACCATCCATCCATCTCTATATCTACATCTACAGGTCCTTTTCAAAAAATTAGCATATTGTGATAAAGTTCATTATTTTCTGTAATGTACTGATAAACATTAG
>JAUMHI010000054.1:13529848-13554199 GCA_032359435.1 Enteromius unitaeniatus
GTGCCAGAGTCTGGAGGAAGACTGGGGAGAGGGAAATGCCAAAATGCCTGAAGTCCAGTGTCAAGTACCCACAGTCAATGATGGTCTGGGGTGCCATGTCAGCTGCTGGTGTTGGTCCACTGTGTTTTATCAAAGCACTTGAGCGAAGAATAGGCTATAATACACTAAGGGTCAGTTTCCCAAACAGGGTTTAAGACTAGTCCTAGATTAAAATAAATGTTAAGAGCTATCTAAACTGGAAAAAGCTTGCACTGAGATGTCTTAAAATACATTATTGTCATTGTTTGGTCTTAAAATGCTCACAGATAATGCATTTTTGTGATACATGTTTCTAAATATCCTTAAATGTCCTAAATTAGCAAAGGTCTAGTCCTGGCTTAATCTAATCCCTGTCCGGGAAACCGGCCCTTAATGTCCTTATTAAAGGTTGGTTTAGTAGGTTGTGACTAGTATGTGACTAGTTGGCTAGAAAAAAGGCCTACAAGTACTTGGCACAAGGAACCAATTTTTTTTTTTTTTTTTTTTACAATAAAATGCTGACATTATGTGTGACTACAAATCATGTCACATTGCAGTCGTTATGCACGTGTTATGAGGCAACTATTTTTATTATTTTTTTTAAATAATCTTTTTAAAAATCTTACTGACTTCAAAACTTAGTTTTGAAAGAAAGTGTATCCATATACATATATAACATAAATGTTCTGTATCTCCAAACTGATTAGTTGCATGATATTTATTTGATTGGGTAAAAAAAACAGTTGGACTTTGCCCAGGATTGGTGCTTCTGAGCTTGAGTTTCAGGGCAACACCCCTCAACTAAAACCCTCCAGAGAGCTGGCGATCAGGGTGTTTCTCACTCGTAAAAAATGTGAGACAATAAAGTGGTAAAGCTTTCGGCACAGTAAAGCCAAACCAGCGTACAGCCAGAGAAACCAAATCAAGTCCAGTATAAAGAAACAAACTGTCAACTTAATTTGGTGGTTGTTTGACTCCCATTTGAACAAACAGTTCTCGAAAATCTCGAATGTTGTTTGTAACTAAAATGCATAACCAGAAATGTCTATTTGAGCTGTTGCATTTCAAACAGTTATGACATGCCTTAAATTGGTTTATAAGAAAGCAACATAAGCGGTAGACACATTTGTTCTTAGAGCTTCAGCTTCAGTTCCTCTCTTCTCTCGCTCTCTCTTTACATCGGTTGCCTGGGTGATGTCATTTAGCGCATAGCTGAGTGATGGATGTGAGAGATAATGTGTATTAAGTATGTCCAGCTCCTTGGAAAAATGAAAGAGAGAAAAGAAAAGGAAAGAGAAAAAATGGAGAGCGAACGTTTGAACCACAGCCCAACAGGATGAGGAAAGTCCCTGCATAGCGTCAACACCAGCCCTCCTGAAATGGACCATGTCACTGTGGCTGTACAAAACAAAGCGCACACCACAACATGGGAAATGAGCAGAAGAAAAGAGTCAGAATAGGAGAGACTCCATCCCTGACACTGTCGTTTGGCATTTATTAGCCATATCTGTCATGTAAGAGAAACGGAGAACATAAGCTGTCTTTTTATATTTTAGATTTGTGTTGGCAGAGGTCAGAGGTTAAAAGAGCTTTGTCTCCTCTGGTATTTTTTCCTGTTTCCAATCACTTAAACTCCAAGCAGAAACACCATAAAACAGTGCAAAAGTGCTAGTTTTGTGACATTTGACTATATGTGTCAATGATAAAGCACAAGAGCACACGTTAAGAGCCTCTACACATCTGCAGCCCTTAATATTCATCAAAAGCTTTATCAGTGACAGATTGTAAATAAAGAGGCTATATAGACGAACATGTTATTTCAACACCTACACATGTCTATGAGATGGAAATCGGCCTCCATGGCTAGTATTCTGCCATTAGCCAGTTACTACAGTTTCTCAATGCAACGTTTGATGTAAAGGCACTTTAGAGACCCCAATAAAGACCAAAATTTATAGCAACGTCAATTTGGAACATAACAACAAGAGGCCTCGACATAAGCAATGCGATAAGTCTTTAGTAATGGAACAAGAAATGCCCTCCAGTCTGCTATTTTATCATTTCTAAGACGAGTTCAATGACCCTCAGCAATCTTTTGGAAATATAAGTAAATGGTCAACGCATTTTACATGTATTTGGCTTCAGATCAAGCATTTAATTTAAGACAGAGCCTGTGGAACAGGGTTCTGAAACCGAACAACCCAGAACAACTGAACACCTGAGAATCTGAGGATATTTTATTACGATAGGCCCTTATCAGATTGACTTCACTCTGCCTGCAATAATCATCACTGAGACCAAGCATAAACCACCTCCAACAAGGCAAAGACAGAGAGTCATTAAAAGAGAGAGATTTACACACCCACACACCTGTCTTAAAATCCTTGTGGTTTAAAATCTGTCAAGGATTTGGTTTGGAGAAAGCCAAGGGGAGAGCTAGACTGGTTGTCTGCTTCTGATAGTAAAAATTTATTCTTGTGTGTGTATATACTGTATGAAAGAGAGAGTAAGAAATGCTGTTTAAAAAAAAAAAAAAAGGCCTGTACAGCCTACAAATAAGAGATTAATTTGTCTGCAACAGTATAACATCTGCATTTCATATTGAAAAAAAAAAAAAAGAAATTCAGCCAAATTCAGCCACTGACCACTAATGATTCAAATCTGAATCAGCAGCACTGGCAACATAAATGCATCAGGGCATATTTCAAAGGACAGTCTTCCCACAAACCATCAGACTCCTCGCCCAACAACTGACCCAGGGCTAAGCCACACCCACTAACTTACTCTTGCTAATTTGGTCAAACTTTCCTACTAACACTTTCTATGCTTCTGGCAAACATAGAAGGTATTAAATAACAGTGGTCGAACATAAATTAAATTATGTTAACCACACTCTAAAATAGGGTCTCTGAACTCATTTTAACAAAAACAAATTAATATAAAAATATAATATTAAAAATAATAATTTAAGAGATAATTAGCATGTAAAAAAGCAAAACATAAATCACATGTGTATCATTAAAAAACAAAACAAAAAAAAACTATTAATAATAAAAATAATAACAATAATAATAAATTATAATGTATATAATACTAACATTTTTAATTATATGTATTATTTATATAATACTATAAGTATTATATAAATAATAAATCAAAAGTGTAATCCCTATGGTATCTTCAGTCCAACCTAGACATATTGGAAATACATGCCTCTATCAACATTTCTGCAAAAAAAAAAACAAAAAAAAAAAAAACATACCTATATGTATGAATCACAGCAGTTTCCTGTTGAAATGAAAACTAGAGGCAGTAAAACTCTGACCACATTTATTCCTTTTCACACTAAATTATGATTTACAGGTACATTTTTGATGAATAAAGGCTAATTTTCACACAATTAGTTGCAGAATGTTATGTTATGATTTAAAAAAAATGTTAACACCCTGCATGATTTGAAAACTGATACTCTTGAAAGTTGTCGTCGCATACACCGCTTCATATGCATGAGTTTTCTAATTCAGTAGGTTAATTTGGTAGCTCATGTGATACAGTGTTGCACTTGATGAAGAACTCAGTGAATCTACGGTTCAACAAAACAGCTCAAATTTGCATAAGGAAGTAAAAGGGTTAGTTCACCCCAAAATGAAAGTTCTGTCAATAATTACTCAAACCCATAACACCTTCATTCATCTTCGGAACACAACTTAAAATATTTCTGATGAGATCAGAGAGCCATCTGACCCTCCATAGACAGCATTACAACTGAAATGATCCCAGATCCAAAAACGTATTAATTACATCAGTAAAACTTCAACATCAGTTTTGCAACGCTAGAATACTTTTTTTGCAAAAAGAAAACAAAAATAACAATTTACTCAACTGAGGGAAAGCACACACACAAACGTAATTTGCAGTGGTTTACGCCTAGTGGAAAGCTTAGTTAAGCTTAGTTTAAGGTTTGGTGTAGGGGTATTTCCAGCATGACAGAGCATTATTCTTTAGTGACACACTGGATATTTGAGTTCTGAATGGCCGCAAAATGTACCTCAGGCAGCATAATACAAACCCTGCAATACGTACCTGCATCAACGTAATACAGACATGCTATGGTCAACGTGTGTTTTAGCACCATTTTTCACTTTGAAACTGCTGCAAAACTTTCAGTAAAGTACATTGGTACGAGGTGCAGAAATGTATGTAGGCACTATTTCCAACGAGCCTCGGTTGCTTCAGTCACAATCAGGAAATCCCGGAACAACATTTTCTTCTCTTTTTGAATAATTTCAACAAAAGTCCTTGTAAAACTATCCAAACACTTAGGACAAAAGTAGATTTAACCAAAACATCCAACCTATCCAGTCCATCACCTTTACATATAGGCAATTTAATATCTCTGTCGCCTTGCCATACCTAGCTATTCTGACAGCATTTCATAAACAGGAGAGATTTATATGAGCATTTACACTGAGCCTGAGAGCTCTTAGTCACTGTTTTATTTCGCACACTGTGTAAAACGTCCCGTTGCTGCAATTCAGTTCTGTTTGACTTCAGCAAAACTGGCTACTCGGCTTTAAGGAGACGCCCCACATGTTTTTCCCGTGGCCAGTTGGCAGAGCTGTGGTGGTGGGGAGGAGGGGACCTGCTCTTAAATAGTCCCTGATCACAAAGCTGTTTTTTTACTGCAAGGTTGGACGCCGTTCAGTGGTGAAGCAGCAGCCTAGAAATGTACCCGCGATGGTTTTGGAGCCGTCCCAACGCACCTGCAAGCTCCCCCGTGGGCTCCGCTCTCCCTCTCTCTCCAACTCCCGCGTACTCCCTCTCTTTGTTTAAGAACTATGAGGTCATTAACTGGACACGTTTGCATTGTTAAAGAACAGCAATGCATACGCTGATTATAACATCTGCCCGAGAAAAAGAGAAACTGCATCACACATAAGAACTGAACGAGGAAAGGTATAGAACATGGTTTGTTTCAGGAATTAAAAAACGTGGCAACATGGTTCTAACGCCTGCAGTGAGCCTTTTGAGCAGCTGGTAATTGCCATATTTACTTAAATAACAAACAGCTGTCTCATTAACAGAGACATAGTAAATGTGCTCTTTGGCACGTCGTTGTGTACCATGGCAGACTTGCACAATGACCGCATCATTTACATGACATAAAAGTTATCAGTAGCAGACATTTATTTATTGCTGCGATACTAGGAGGTTTCGGAGAAAAAACAGTTACATTTATGAAATATTGCAGCTGACGCTACTAGTAAAAAACATTCCAAACATTCTGAGATTCTAGATGCCGCAGTTTATTTTACAGTTTCTAGATGAGATCAATTCTGCTGTGTTCTCTTAAAGGAACAGTTCACCCAAATGTTCCATGACTTTTATTCTGACATAGACTTTACCGATCCTTTTCAACGCAAACAATAGATATGCTTAAAATAGCCATAAAATATCACAGAAGTGATATTACACTTCAAATCATAAAATAGCTTTCAGAGAAAAAAAAACCCTTAAAATTAGAATTGGATAGTGTTACTCTAACTCTTTTTTTCTAACACTTTGTGTGTGTGTGAGAATAACAATATAAAATGTAAGTTTATTCCTTATATGAAGTTTTTTTTTTTAGATAATTCTGGAAACTTTTATGGCTGTTTTATGATGCTTTTATATCATTTTTGAAGTTTCTGTCCCTGTAGATAATAACCATATGGAACAATGTTCGAAAAATCCAGGAAAGAAACTTCAAAATGTCCCATTTTTGTGTTCCATGGAAGAAACACATACGGTTTGGAACAACAAACCATGACTATTAGTAAAAGGCATACCTATTATATCTTTTTAAAATCCCACTCTACTGCCTGTATTTGTGTCACTAGGAGTCCAACTACACAAGAGAACATGAGAACACATGCAACAAGCCACTTCAGAAGGATTTGTAATAGCAGTACCATTGACTGGTGGTGTTCATTGTTGCTGTGCCACTGACAGGCACTACTTTCCAGGTTGTAATCACCATGAGGTCCTTGAGCTTTAAAAGCCTCATTTTGAACATTTTCGAATGTGCTTTAAATCCTCAAGTGCAGCCTTTAAATAACCAAAACCTCTTCACAGTATAGTCACTTCTGATCACTTCTCCAATGGCTACCCTCACCCCCACATGCATCTCAAACCAGCTCTCCTTCACTGCTCTGCGGAAAAAAAGGCCCCTACACAGCAGTTAATTGGCTTCACATACTCTCTCTGTGGCTTTCGTTCATTCTGAACACAGATTTATGTCACATTTCTACACTGGGTTGTAGGAGATTTCCATGACCGTATGGGAGAATAAGTTAAAACACTGACAAACCACCAGGACAAACACCCACCTTTGAGGTAATTGTTGGTGTTGGATGGCAGAGTCCGTCAGAAATGGTTTACGGGATTATGGAGTAGCCTGCAGAGTAGCTGTGCTAGCTTTGGATGCTCTTGTATTGCTTCAATATATCACATTGTGAGTACATAAAATATAAATCACATTTTAAAAATTGCTTCAACAACAGAATTAATCTACATATTATATACATATATATAGCAACTATATATATAGCAATATAAGCACTTTTGGAACACTACTTGTCAGACTAATTTATATAAATAAATAATAACAAATCAATTGAATAATATTCATGACAAAGGAGTTGATTGAGAAATGGAGAGGAGGATGAGAGCTGTACAAACAGAGCAAGAGATAAAGCAGAGAGTATGGATAAGTGTGGTGAGGGGGAAGTCATCTTTGCTCTGTGGGTTCATTTTGAGTAGGTGACTCACTGAGAGGGAGAGAGAAGTGCTGGGCCGTGTCGAGGGCAAGTGTACAGGGGAGAAGAGATGGAGCAACCTCATCCTGTGGTATTGATTTCCATGGAATCAGGTCTGACCAAAGGAACGTAGTAAGTAGAGGAGAAACCATGGAGATCATGACCTCTAGGGTCAGAAGAGAGGTTAGAGGAGATAGTGGGATGCCATAAAGATTTGTAAACATTTGAGTCAAGAAGAAGTCACATAGTGCATAGTACAGATGGTGGTGTTTGATTTAGAAAGGGACTGGATTTCAAGTTAGAACCCACCACCCAAGTTGTCACTTAAATTAAATTCATAGCTGTAGTAAGATTTTAAAAATTAAGAAAAATCTAGAATAGTCTAGAATTGTATAGAATCAGTACAGTACAATGCGCATTTATCCATGCTAATTATCTCTTTTCTCCAGTCCAGGACTGAACACTGAAGACCAAAACCCCAGGGGAACAGACAAGAAGGAAAAGAGTGGAAAGAGAAATAGAGAAAGATGAGCTTCTGCATCAGGAGAATAGGAATTTTCCCTCTCCTCTGCTTTGGCTGTCCAGAGCCAGGCACTATTATGAGCACCTCCACGAAGGATGTGAGCAGGGAGGGCTGCGGATGCACTTCACATTGTTTCTCCTCCTGGGGAAGATCATGCTTTTCATCTGTTTGACAGCAGGCTTGACCTCATTTTCAGGTCAGTGTAGAAAGGAGAGAGTGAGTGTTTGGAGGTCTCTAGGAGGCCCCAGGAGAGTTTTATCCCCAACTGCTTACTGGACTAAATGCTCTGCAGATGAAGGAAAAGACTTAAAACGACTCATCTCTAGCAGGTCTTAAGCATTTGACAGATCAGCAAAATTTCTGCAGGCCAGATTTGACACCAAACGAATTCCTAAGAGTTTTCTGGGATGGACCTGTCATTATAATGCATGTATACTTGCTAATTGGAGGTTCTAGTGAATTGAGATCTAGGAGACGTACTGTAGGAGAACCTTCAAAGAGATGGCAGAGTCACGGATTTGTATAAATTACTGCAAGAAAATAATAAAAACAGACAGAAAAGAGGCATTGAATTGTTACAGCAAAGAAATGTATAAGGTTACAAAAGATTTCCATTAAATGAAATGTTATTAAATAAATGCTGTTCCTTTGAACTTTTTTAATTCATCAAAGAATCCTGAAAAAAAAAAGCATCACAAATTGCACAAAAATATTTTGTAGCACAGCTGTTTTCAACAC
Source organism: Enteromius unitaeniatus (assembly GCA_032359435.1). Taxonomy (NCBI): domain Eukaryota; kingdom Metazoa; phylum Chordata; class Actinopteri; order Cypriniformes; family Cyprinidae; genus Enteromius; species Enteromius unitaeniatus. The sequence goes on from JAUMHI010000054.1 coordinate 13,537,925, forward strand.
TAATAATATAAAGTGTATCCTGAGCATCAAATAAGCATATTAAATACATTTCTGAATGATTTCTGAAAGTGATGGCTGCTGCAAATGTAGCTTTTCTTTCAAAGGAATATATTACCTTTCCTAAGATATTAAAACAGAAACCAGTTATTTTAAATGGCAATAATGTTTCAGGAGGATATTACTGCTTTTTCTGTATTTTTTGATCAAATTAATGCAGCCTTGATGAGTTTAAGTGTCTTCTTTCTGAAGCAAACTTTAAAACAGTTGTCTGCCTAGCAGGACAAAAGCAAAAGGGATGGATAGGTGGATGAATGGATTAAATCGATCAAACGGCAGTCACGGCAGACCATAAAACTGATACCAAAAATAACTGCATAACGTTATGATATATTTAGTGATGGGTACTCAATTCCCAATCAGTTTACTTTGGAAATCTTCCATGCTGTGGTGTTATTCCCTGTTAAATGCATTAACAGGCAGGTATGGGGTAGTCGGAAAACATACTGTTTACACAGTCCCTAAGGAGAGGAGTTATGCTCTTCCTCTTTCAAAGCCCAGAAATGCTTCATTAATACTGTCAATGGTGTGGGCTACAGCAGAGGAATCAGACACAATACTTTCATTCCCTTATTCCTGGCACCAACCAACCTATGGCCACAGTCCCACGTATACCTTATAGAGCAGCATTTAATGTAGCAGAAAAGAGAAAGAGGAGTGATGAAAAACAGCAGAGATTAATGAGAGCAAAAACTTTGCAGGGATGGGCTCTGAATGGATGCAGTCATAGGTCAGAGTCTTCAGTAATAAGACACTTACATCCTCCCGTCAGCATGAACCAGAGCCAAGATACAGCAGGAGGAAAGAGGATGCATGAGCTTCTGTTTAGATGATAGTTTCCAAGGAGACAACATTAAAAATAATAGGGGAGGATGATGGTCAAAGTAAGAAAAATGACACCCAGGCAGGAAGTCAGAATGAGAAGTTTCATTAAAAGTGAATTTGTTTAATTCCATTAGGATTAGCAAGCTTCTCAAAGACACTAATAAATGATAGGCAGTTTGTGAATCGCCCTGTTGAAAAGGAAAACCACTGTCATCTGGGACCTGTTGAGGTGTTTGGAATGAGTTTGAGGCTTAAGGTTTAATGAGGCTAATGAGCCATTGTGAATGCTAATTTTTTAGATCCAATCAAGAACATTGCTGTCTTATGATTCGCTCATTATCATTTTTTTTCAGTAAGCTTTCATTTAAAATGTTCTACATACAGTACCATTCAATGAAAAAAATTTAAACAATTATATGTTCTGTTCTATTGTTTATACTATATCCATGGCACAAGTAAAAAAAATCTGACGTTAAGCAGAAATCTATGTCCTACTCAAACTGTGTCACAGATGGGTGCTTCTAGCGTTGACAGTTTTGTTGATTATAATGAGAGCGATTTACTTTTGGCACATTGTGCCATGACACATGCATGCTGTGAGAGCCGAGTGTAATTATAGGTTGTTTACATTTGCCAAGCAACAATGCAATCAAGGTTGTGCTTCATTCAGGCCTGAACTGAGAATGCTTTTTAATTGAGGTAGCAAGCAGGATGTTGAAGTGAATTTGAATTTATAGGTATCATTGGATGCCCACAGGTTGATGTGATTCTCTATAACATACTTTGGATAAAATTTCCCAATGCTAGTGTTCACAGTGACCCATTTCAGGCCATTTCCCTTTAAATGTTAATGAGCTCTGTTAACCCCGCCCCTCTCTTCTCCATGGGGTGAAGAGCTGTTCTCTGACACCGTAGCCGCATTTAACCACAGAACTTGCTAACTAGCACATTGTTAGGAAAAGCAATTTGAAAACACACATTTATGTTCAAACATTTTAAAACATTTTGCATCTGATGACCCCTTTAAGAATGTAGAATTAACATATAATGAAAGAGGAAACATTAAGAAAAATTCTGAATAAGTCTGACAACGCATTGCGAATTGCTTGAAATGTTACCAATGGTAACGTCATTTAGGTATACTCAAATCCCAACATACTGTACATCTTTATATTTATAGACAAGAACACTTAATTTCCCACAATGCCATTAGCCGTTAAACTAAAATTCAGTAGATAAAAACTAACTGTGTGGTTAGTTCACTCCCAATTTACACTCATGAAATTAAATTTTAGTTAATGCCTAATTCTATGGAAATAAAACAATTTGCAACTGACAGCTATTCTAAATGAAAACATTTTAAGTAGAGAACAAGTCTCTCTACAGAAATTCACTTCATGTTACTGAAGTCTGCATGTGCTCATCAGAAGAGAAGCTGAGAACATCTAAAACAGTCCAACAGGACAGAGTCCAAAAGGTACAACACTGGAGGCCACGGTAATGAACTCTCTACTCTTAACCCATACAGCAGTTTCCTGCTCCAGACTACGAATAATGCAGGTAAATCAGATTCAGTTCCAACTCTGGTCCCCGAAGCATCATATTCATGCTCTAACTCATAGTGTGCTTTTGAAGCTTTATGACTGCACCACTTGTAATGTACATTACCCTAACACAGGATGACCAGCACTTCCCCTGAGAAGCGGGCTGGAGACTCAGTGCTGAAGCTGCTCGTAATGGACCCTCTGGCTAAATCTCTGGGATTCACTGGAGGAGAACGTGTCAGAGATGCAAGCTGGAACCGCAGAAGGCCACAAGCACAAAAGGGCTGAGGTAAGAGAGATGTCAGGGCGACTCCCCGATGATAAAACACTCGAGAAGCAGAGACTAAAATAAGCCGGTGTGGGCGTAGGGGTGAGGTGAAAAATCGGTGGATGTGAATAATTTGGAGCAATGTTTCAGAATTGGATGTGAAACGCAGCCAAAAGCGCAATTTTTATCCCCAGTGTGAAGCTGAACGATTAAGACTATAAAAGTTTTGCTACAGTCGAGTTGGATTTTGAATAAAACAAAGGCAGGTCATTGTCAGTGGAAAAAGGTCTAACAGTGCAGTTCAGCAGTCTGGTCTCAACATGTCCAAATGCTACAATAAAATGAAAAACATTCATACATGAACCGTTACTTAAAAAAGCTTGCTAAAACATGTCAAGTCAAACATTCACAATATACAAGAATCAGAAACCTGCCTATTTTTAACTGCTTTTAATGTGTCTGTTCCAAACACAGTCTTGTGATTTGCCAAAAGATTGAGAACTGGGAATTTGCTCCAATGGGTAAAAAAAGGAGAAAGGTCCAGCGGTGCAAAAGCTGTCATAATGTTTGTTTCTGAGTGGTTTCATAAGCTCAGTCATCTCAGCATGATGCTTATGTCTGTTTATAGCATTAATTCAGGATACCAGGGTCTCAAAGGACCCCCATATACAAACTACAGGTGAAAATACAAGTTCCAGAACACTTCCCTGGTGCACTGAGCAGCCCAAATGCACTTTTTCCTCACTGATATATGTCAAGAAAGACTAAAGATGACATTTTCCGGATTCCTATTACCATCAATCAATATTATTTTAGTGTCCTATAAGTAAAACATCAGAAAGCAAAACTATGTTACGGCATATCATTAGGTCTTCCAGTGCAGGTTTAATGTCACAAGCAGCTGTCATCGTGTTTTATGACTTTGCTTATATTTGAAAGATCTGTAATTGTATAATGACCCTCAAATGCCCCATAAGGGTGAGAAACCCCAGAGCTGCATGGCCCGCAAGCGCACCACTAAATTTACTCTGGCAGACAACACTTAGATCCTGCTGTAAACACTCTCACCACATCTCTGTGCCTTCATTGGCTGCTTATAGTATCCCAAGGCAAAGCCCAGAAGTTCTCGGCTCTAAGTTTGGCAGTTCTGGTGAAATTCTGTTCATGCCGTTGCAGCTTCACCTGAGAAACATAACAGTGACTCATTCCCATTGGTTTGGCTGCTCATCATCACCAAATTAACCATCCTTCAACTTTCAGAAAGCTAATTTCTTAATAAACACAAACAACACCAGTCAGCTGGACGAGCAATGCGAGATGGCTATTAATAATGCACTAAAAAAGAAAAAAGAAAAATTAATACATTCCCCATATGGTTGCAATCAACCATCAAAATCTGAGGAAGGTCCGTTTTCCATTACTGAAATGCAGCAAGGCCACGGGCGCTGAAGAAAGAGTGGAGAGGAGGTTTGGCTCGGAATGGGACGCCATGGCAGGCTGACATCCTCTCAGTGCTCAATGCTCATTTGGACCTAACCGGTCCCTCTGTGGTAGCTACTACTGTGCGAGTTGAAACTGAAGTCAGGGAACGAGAGAGAAAGAAATAAAGCAAGCAAGAGCAAATGAACTGGTAATGCCTCCACCAGCCTGGCAGATGAAAAGATGTTGGAAGTTTTATGACCTCGCTTTGGTGTTGATTTACAGTAAATGGGCGTCAAGGCTGTGTCAATGCAGATTACAGGCTGGATATGAAGAACATTTCAAAAAGATGAAACGCACCAACTTGCACCTTTGTTTAAACCTAAACAGATTTTTTAAAGGATTTTCTTGTCATGCCAGTACATCTTACAAAAAGGTTAACCATGTAGATTCCTCCATCGGGGAATGACCTCGTTATCAAATAAGATCTCACATCCCACTCAAAAATTACAGCTCTGTCACACTTGTTGTTTTAATTAAGTATGGATTTCTTTCTTCTGCTGACCATTCAGAAGATATTTTTAAGAATGCTTTTTGACTGGGCTATCCCAAACAGAGCAAGAGGCAGACCTTACACATGCTGTGTGAAGGCTGCTGGGAGAAGTGTCATAAAAGTAGCGTAGAGGAATTCACGAGCCAGCGAGAGGGTGACACCATTATAATGAGAAAACCAGAAGTGTGTATCACATGCATTGTGAAGTAGGCTGCAGAAAAGTGGCACTATTACTGAGAGTTCCATCAAAGAGTGAACATGAGAAAGAGAGGGGTTTTTATGAGATGATGTGGTTTAGAGGACTGTTAAAAAAATTTTACCTAAAGATAAAGAAAAAAAAAAAAAAAGTTGTTAGACTGTTGGAATTTGGCTATAATGGGTGAAGGTTTAAAGATTAGTTTACATACGCATAAATAAAAACGGTGTTATTATTTACTCCAAATTGCTCTTTTATATGGAACACAAAGGAAGACATTTTAAATAATTACAATGGATGGAAACTTGATCATTTACTTTAAAAAAAGATGAAAAGGCACCAAAAAAACGATACACCTTACTTGAATTAAAATTCTGAAATTCATCTGTATGCAAAGTAAGCAGCACGCTTGGGAACGGGTAGCTGAGGCCGTTTCAGCTGTTGTCAACTCTGTTAGGGACGTAGATTGGGTGAAAAAGAAATTGTCTGACTTAAAGTTATTATATGTACAATATTGTAGTAATTACACAGAATGTTACAAGTTTCGTTATTTTGTAATGATTAATATCTGGAAAAATAATAATTTAATTAAAAACCTTACCCTTTATGGATATACAAGAAGTTGGCAGTTAAATATTAACTTTTGGTATTTTTTGGGAAAACAAAATAGTCTTAACTTTTTTCTTCAGTTTAATAGTGATAAGAAAATGGCAGTTAATAAATTTCTTCTTAAGAATGTTACATGAATCCGGCCCCTGGTGTTTTAATGGGAGTTTCTCACTGAAGTAATGATTGTTTGGAGTCAGACCTTTTCAATGAATCAGTTAATCTTGTTCACAAAATGATTTGTTCATGAATCATACTGATCTGTTTCTCAACTCACTGACTCAGTGATCAGGTTGCAGATGTTAACAGCTCACTGAAGGAGATTATTAATAATGACTTCTATTGTTCTTATCACAAAGCTATCACATAACTTGGGAAACCGTGCAAGTCATATGGATCACTTTTATGGTGCGTTTTTGTTCTTTTTGAAGCTTGAAAGCCTCTTCGGGTCTAGAGTAATTGCATGGAAGAGTGACTGGTGCAATTCCTCAAAATTTCTCATTTTCTGTTCCATAGAAGAAAGAAGTTCATTCAAGCCTGTAACAACATGAGATTGAGGAAACATAAGTTTGTTTTTTGTAAAACTTATGCTTTCAAGTAAGGTCCACACATCTCTGGCTTCTGTTGTGAAACGCGTTTCATTATTGCTGTAAACTTCAACTATAAGTCCTCAAACAAATCCATGTACAAAATTATTCTTATGAAAAAGACTACAAATCTGCATGTTAGCATATCTGCTCCTCTTTACAGCATTCCCTCTCTCTGATTCGCTTTCTGCTGCTGGTTTCCTCAGTCCTGCTTAGTTTAACTCAGCCTGCATTACCTCGTACACTGAACAGCTCTCACCATGTAGCTGCGTGTCCTGACAGGGTGAAAAATGGTAATACAGAAATTAATGGTTAACATGTGTTCTCCTCTCTTTGCACAGCTCCCAAACCTTCCATATACACATGCTCTGTCCCTTAGCTGGGTCTTGAGCTTTAAGGACCGAGCCAGGAAGGTAAAGCTACACTGTAATCAAATATCACTTTGAGACAAGCAGTTCCACATTAGACTCATCACCGTTAGTAATGGCAGAGATGACGTAATCTGACATGGGACGGCCCTCTAGTCTATCATTCTTCAGGTAGATTTGAAAAACTAAAGAGAAGAGAGGATTCTGTAAGAATACAGTCACATACTGTAACAGTGATAGATTTAACTTTGCCAAACTAAACAGTACTGATAGTAACCGTGGCATGGGAACAATGCCATAACAAATGACTTAGCATACTGTAGATATGGCTAAACTCCTAATAGAACCATAGAACAATGGTTTTGCAAATAATTAATCTTTAAAGCCACAAGAATATGACAGTTTCTTTGATATGATTTTTTTTAAAAATGCAACTAAAGGCCAAATGAAGGATAAATGGCTAGGTGAGACCAGTTGTTCTTCCTAATGATATGAATGTTAACTTCAAAAAATATAACAAAAAACATTGTTATAAACCAACATTTGCCTCTGCTCCTGTGTTGAGAGACCTTATCCAGCGCAACTCTTTGTTTAGGGGGAAAAAAGAAATCCAAGACACAAGTGAACGATTCATGGAAACAGCGAGCTACCAAAGGAGTTTTATGTCTCTTGGTGAGTCAAAATTTGGTGGATTTGCAAAAAAACAATGAATCCAGAAATTTGATAGTTTCTTCCCGTGAGTATGTGGCTCTCTCGGTCACCTTTTACTTCGAATTTACAGCCAACTTCTCAAATGCTCCAGAAAACATTTCCATATGTCACATGACTGTTAAAACAAATAAACCACCTGAACTTTAGCTCTGACATGAACTGTTGCATAGTTTTTCTTTCTTTAAATGTCTTGTTTTAGCTTACGCCCATATGTGAACTTGCTAACATAAATTGTACGTCACTTGAACATTTGATGTATGTATTGATGAGAGAAGCCGGTGAATGTATCACTGACTCACGGCCCTCCTGCAGGTGTGAGTCAGTACGGCCCCGAACCCTCCCAGGAAATTAACCACCACTCATGTGATTACCAGATTATGGCTGATGGACGGATCTAATGGATCATTTTTAAACATTACTTCCTCTACTCCCTGGTTCTCTCTCTTAAAACAACATCACACAGTCTGACAAAACGAGCCAATGCAGTCTCAAACATCCTTAAATCCAATTGTCTTTATTTCTGGAATAAAGGTCTTATTATTTTAAATCCGTCATCAAGAGATGATGTAAACTTGTCATCAGATGAACAAATGGAAATTAAATGGAAAATAGCTGGATTATGCAACTACAACAAAAGGTTGGGATCAGCAAGATTTTTTTTATATATTTTTGAAATAAGTCTCATATTTATTTGACTCAAAATACATTTAAAACTAACATTTTCTATTTTAACAAAATGGAACTATATCTATGATGGCTAAGCAGTCATTACTTCTGTTTTCAGCATCACATGATCTTTCAGAAATTATTTAAATATACATACTGATTTGGGGCTCAAGAGACACCAAAATTGCACTGTTAATATTTTTGTGGGAGAAGAAAGTAGAATATTCAAAACAGCTTTTAATTATTATACTTAAATTTTTAATAAGGTTTAGTATTAGAATGTCTTTGCTGTAATAAGCACAGAAATGCACAACAAACAACTACAGTACATAAGGTAAAATATTACTCCAACAAAAAAAACCTTTAAAACCATTAAAAAAACAAAGCAAAAAATATGCACGGCTATAAAATCTTAGATCCAATTCCAATTCATAAATACGGACCCAAACTACAGAATAATGATTACGTTCAACACATTTTAACTTCAAAGGTACTGTGAACCATTGCCTTGATAGTAAAGTCCTCAAATTAGTTTCACTGATGTGTTTTAACGATGGTAGGTAATTGACTTTTATGAAAAGACCCGGCAATTGTCCTATTAACATAAACCGTTTCCTGTGACGGATAATAGATGACTTTAATCTGTGAGTGATTAAAGGTCCACCACCTCCATCCTTCCACACTGACAAACCCAAACAGCAAATGTGCAGAAACTGGCAAATCCCAGCAGGGAGTGAACTGAAGGAAATATCATAATTCTGTCGTGATTGAGGTAATGGGCTGCTAGTGTCTCGTTTCCCCATTTTGGCACTCTGTAATCGGCTTACAAGCCTGTGCTGGAACCACTTGACTCCCCTCTGTCGGGTGCAGTTGTGGGAATGAGTCGGATTTTGAACGTGGGATGATAGGAGTCAAAATCCAGATATTTGGATACAACATAATAAAAAGACACATGTTTTGGACCAGAGATATAATTGGTTTTGACAAATCCTCATCCAAATCTTTACCCAGCACATTTGCTTAAATAATTCAATAAATGTTTTGTGTATTCCACTGAGCTATTTTTCTGAAATGCTCTACTTTTATTTAATAATAGCTGTCAGTTACACAGGTCTGTATGGTGCTAATCATTTACAAAAAAATATTAATAACATCTGTTTTCTGCCACAATGCCTGCAATCACCAGTCTGACTAATATTTTTAAAGTGGCTGAACATACCTCTCGTCAATTTCCTCTCCACTGGCTTTTAAACTTCAGCTGAGAGACATTGCTATGTTTAACATATCTTCATTTAACTTTAGCTACTCTGAGATTTCTGCGCTGTTTTGCCAGTCCTAATTACAGCTCAATTATGCAGCTGGAGGTTCTGTGAAGAGCAGACATTACACAGGCCACTGACCCAGCTCCTCTGGGCCCTGCATGTGCCCTGATACGGCCGATCCATCACCGGGCCTGCCAAGGGATTCTACAAAGGGTCTGCCATGACCAGGTAGGCTTAGAGCTAGAAAAGTCAAAAGAATTATATCTTTAATATTCATATACATTAGGGACTAACGCCATGTTAGCGAAGATGGGCATCACTGTTGTGGTGCAGGCAGTGTTCTGATTGTGACATCACATCAAGGCGAGCTCATGAATATTAATTAGGGCATGCACATATAATTTAATAAAATGCCCTAGGCTTTAATAAGGCAGATCTGGTTTGTAGTCTTTTCTTTTTTTATTCTTAAATGTGGACAAACCATTATTACATAAGATTTTAAGACTTTCATAGAGTAAAACTGTCCATCCTTCCCTCCATAAAGACACACACATGGTAAAAGAAAAATGCTGACAGAACATTTTTTGTAATTAATTTTTTTAAAAGCTTCAGAGGTTCTGTCAGGTGTTCACAGAACACCACTGACATGGAATAGAACAAATATTATGCCACGGTGATTGCACAAGTATTGCATTTTAGAACGCTTCTACTCTCATTAATTAAAAGGCAAAGCCTGAACTCGGTTAACGATCCTCTGGAGTGCTGTCTATTAATACCGGTGTTTTCTCAACGCAACATCTTGCCATTTTGGCAGTAATTGTAAATTTGCGTCCAGGCAGCTGTGTCCTTTAGTGTGGAGAACATGCATCACTTCTGCTGCTACTCTATGACTAGCTATAATTCTGCTGTAATGAAAGGATATCTAACAGACATAAAGACATTAGCGACTGAGGGATCTATTGTTGGATAACACTCCTTCGTACAAAACCTCAACAAGTGTACCGAATAGTTGCCGTATACTGTAAGTCTACTGACGGATCTACTGTTGTCTGAGTGTTATGTTCACTGTGCAATACGACTGGCAGCAAATTTTGTAAATATTGGCTTCGTGAAAGCTTGTCAAGGACCGTCAATAAAATGAGTCATTTTAGAATGTGATCTTTAAACAAAGTACAGTCGAAATTCTAATTAAGTTTTCATTCTTTGACAATTTATTGACCATTTAGGACAATCCTGGCTCCAAATGGTGCAACACAAATGCAAACTTATCAAGATAATGGTCATTATCATAACTCTGCTTTCTATAGTCTTCCAGTCAGTCATTTTGTACGTCTCATCTGTAATGTAAAGCGTGCGATATATATGCACCACTGTGCAGGGGTCCTATACCGGGGATCCTTTGGAAGGCCTGGTCCCCCTGGGCCACACTGAAACCTATTATAATAAACATGCCAAACCCTGTTCTCGGTTCTCCTGCACCCAGCCAGAGACAACACGACTCCTCATCTTTGCTCCAACAATGGCATTAGACTGTCAGAGACACTTTCAAACTGCCCTGATACACAGCCAACTGCTCCATTTAACAATAATTCAATGTCGGGCCAAGTGCATCCGAGCCAAACAGTCATTCTGAGCTGCCCTTGTTTTTCTGCAGGTTTTTTTTTTTTTTGGGGGGGGGGGGGTTCTAAGTACAGGTACTTCATTCTGACATTATACTGAGGTAAGACCTTTAATGAACAACAATACAACAATTTACATAAAGAAAGCTTAATAGTATCATCTGAGAAGGGGTGGCACATGCAAGGCCGTGTTTCAGCATTGAGCTGTTACGTGATTCCTTTGTCATTCAGGCATGCAGTAAAAGCATCATAAATGGTTAAGCTGTTGAAATGACATCACCAGATTCCCTCTCTCCCAGAGTTCCATTAGATCAATCAAAGGAAAAACGGACCCATGCTCCTTCTACATTGTGATCAAGCAAAGATTTGACTTTGATTGTGTACAGGCCTGTTGTACAAAAAAAAAAAAAAAAAAGTTACATGCTTCATAAAAGTTGTACTAGGATGCCCCTAAAGGGACATGGCAAATATATAAAAAAGGGAAATAATAGGAATAATTACACTTGAATATGAATTATGAATTTTGTGTTTTCTTGCAAAACTTAATGTTCACAAAACATAAGGTAGAAGGAAGAATTACAGTTATGTGGTTTTGCAAATGGATGCAAAGTTGCTCTGAGAATGCAGTTGTTTTTGCAGGGGGATGCTAATAAAGATTCTCTAGGAATAAAACCTAAAAAAAGAGAACTTTTGTAAGTGAACTAAAAAGTTTTGGATGTTTTCTTTTTTCTCACACCACTTCACACTAATGACGATAAAATATTTAGTTTTATATGTAGAGTCCACATCACAACATTCAAGACAACGGCAAAGAGAAACAATACATGTGCAATCACTTTGTAGTGATGAACGACAAAACTAATCTATTCCGCTTTAGGATTTAAAGCAGCAGACAACATAACTGCAGCTTGTGCTTATAATGTTATAAATGTCATTGTGCAATTTTCTGCATATTATTTATTCTGCATTTTATTATTAACATTGCAGTTGTCACTTTTTGTCACAATTACTAACTACTAAAAAAGTTGAATTTGAGATCATTATAAATGCACACACACAAAATGACATGTACAATGTGGCCAAAGAAAAAAATAGACTTCCAATGTATACAGGCCTCCAGTTATGGGGTGCGATACTTGCTGTTGGGTTATTGTAAACATAAAGCAGAGCACCCGGGTTTGCCACACCTACAGGATGACCCTGTCAGCCCGCCCGTCTGAGATGACACAGGCGCGTGCTGATGACATCACCGCTTCACCCTGGTGTCTGTAGGCACAAATCACAGAAAAGCACTTCTCGGCAAACCCCCTGGTCGTGCAGCTGTAAAGGTGTTAGGCAGTTATTCTCCTCCCCCAGCTCTCCTAAACAAATTACCACTCGTAAAAACTGACAGATATGAAACCTGAGATTGAGCAGGAATAGAGCGAGGGGGGAACACCACAAACCACACGTGGGTGTGTGAGGTCTGCTGCGAGCGTCGCGTACATCTTCCTTTTCATTCAGCACCTCCTCGCTTATCTGAAATCCCTCGGTCTTTCGAAATCTGCCCCTCTGCATTTACATACTACGATAACTCTACAGCTTTTAAATCTTTACCTTTGTTGCCCTGGATTTTAGTCTCCTCTAGCCTCTGTAGTAAATTTCAACTATGCTAAGTTGTATTATCCCTTGGCCTGGCATTGAAACAGTAATGTGGCATGTGTGTGTGAGTTGGGGGGGGGGGGGGTTGCTGCATGTGTGAGAAGCTGGGAAAAGGTCTACACACTGGGCTGCGCTTCCAACATGGCATTGACCCAGCTCAGCCACTGCGGCCCACACGGCAAAGTCCTGTGGTCCACTGCAACCCCATTTTGACTCATAACCACCGTTTCTGCTTAAATGACAACTAATTAAAAGTATTTATAAAGCAGACAGTGAGGCAATATTTTCATAGGAGTTACATGGCAACCAGGGATTGGGCCGGGGTTCTGGACAGGTCGGAGGGAGCCTGGTCAGGCCAAGCGTAGCGTTGTGAGGTCATATCTCCAAGTGCTGGCACTCAGGATGGGAATATTGACTGATGAATGTCACTCAGCCAAACTCAGGGTCCTTTCTGACATCATACCGCATTATGAACCTCCAGAGAAGCGTGTAAGGCTCACACAGCTGCGGGTGCCAGTACAGTAGGAACAGCCATAAGCTTGAGGTCAAAGCAGGGCCATGACTAACTCAACATAATGAAATGTTATACACAGCAGTGGCTATTTCTGTCCATTGCTGTTCCATTTAAAATTGTATCACTGGACTATTCTGTGATTTTATTGTTGCAAGGAAACTTGGCAACGCTACAAAATATAAATAGCATTTAATAATCTTGCTTAACTTTAATTTCTATAAATAATAGGCAAATAAATAACAGCAAAATAAATGTATAATACATTACTAGAGTTCAGAAAGATAAAAAAATAAATCAATAATAGTAATTTTATTCAAAAGAAAAGTGGCAGTAAAGACCTTTATAATATTCCTCAAACATATTAAGCAACAACCATTTTCAAAGATCATTAAAAGAAATATATATATATTATATATATATATATATATATATATATACATACATACCAATTAATGTAACATTGATGAGCATACTATATATATATATATATATATATATATTTAATCCTATCCCAAACTTGCAGTGCACAAGTAAAATGTAAAAATGCTAAATTGCACATAAATTTCATATAGTACCATTCACATCGATTGATAAACATTGATGCAAAAACATTTTCTTGTTAGTGCATGATACTTAATACTTTTTTCTTTTCATTGAAAAAACCTTAACAAATCCTTTGGCATTACTACAAATCAAATCAATGAGCAAATCATTTTTTCAAACTTTTTTTTTTTCACAAATTACCCTAATAATGAAACCATACAGATGATTGCAGGACAGCTCTGTTTGAATAAGGTGAAGAGTATATTTGCTTTATCGAAAATTGCAGACACAATACAACCCACTCCCCCAAGATAGCCGCTATTAGTGCATTTGTTTGCTTTGGAAATTTCCAGCCGAGTGCAGCATGACCCCAAGCACATGGCCGATTCTTCACCTACTAATCACTTATGTCTGCTGCTGAAAAGGTAGCAAAACGATTGCCCTTTCTGGCAGCCATCCGACAGCATGTGGAGATATGGAGCCCTTCCCAAATCTGCACACACCGAGGGCAAAAGAAAGACAGAAGGCAAATGATACAGACTGGCTTTTCACCTCAGGTCAGGTTTTCTAGAATTTGATCATTGATTGGTAAAAAAAAAAAAAATATATATATATATATATATATATATATATATATATACACATCTCACGTTACAGATCCACCACATGAGCAGAAAGGGCAAATATCAACCACTGAGGTGAAAAAGCCCTGGATATGTATACAGAATTACTAGCTTCATTTGTTGCCTCAAATGTTGTCTGAAAGCAACTCTTGAACAGTGCTATAGCAACACAAGGAGCATTCCCGCTCTCGCTGCACTCAAGCTATTCTTTTTCTTATCAATTTGAATGAGGCTGTTATTTCTTGTCCACCCCCCTCTGTGATTCAGAGCTGAAGCTGCTGTATAGCCGTTCATCTGTGTCTCTCTTATCTCCCACACTCCTCCTTCTGTAAACAGATCAAGAAAAGCTCAGCCTTTGCTAACACTGATTCACAAAGTCATAGATCTTAGCTGAGGAGTATTTTCTCTCTCTCCATCACACCCTCCCACACACATCAATCTACCTGTCTTTCACAACACATATGTGACTTCATGCATTTGGATGATACAAAAATAACACAGGGGTGTTTTCATATATCAGGGGTTGATTTTAACACAAACAGGTTTCTTTTTTCTGCTTTCGGTATTTATCTTTGCTAGTTGTTAAATCCATTTAAGCATGAGTTTCATTAGTGAGGCACCAACAATTGAAAACATTGAAAACTGAAAACATTGATCTAAATAATCTAATACACCAGGTTTGAAATAATAATTTATCTATTTCATGCATGCATAAGATACAACAGGTAAACATGTCAATACTGTGAATGCACTAAAAATAATTAGCACAAATTTTGTTCAGCAGAGATATCGAGAGGCAGCTCACTGCTGAAACTTTTATATAACTTTTAATATTCAGGGGTGGACATAGGTTTTTTGGTCTGGTTCTCATCATAAGCACATAGAGACAACATAGTTTGGCCTATAAATATTATTTTTAGGAAAAATTCTTACAAGTACAAAACAATATAATTGAATTAATGTAATATAATCAGGGGTGCTCATAAGTAGTGTGCATGCACAATTAAAATAAAAATTATGAGGGGTAAGTACAGACCACTAATTGTGCTTTATTTAATTAGGCTATTAAGAAAATAAAAATAAACAAAATAAAAAATAAAATGTAATAATACTAAACTGTTATATTTTAAAATTAGTAAATAAAAATACAATTATTTATAGTTAACTTAAAAATACAATGTTTATATTTATTTTCTTTCTTTATTTTTTATATGAACTTTCAACCTAACACCAGAATGCTTTTAATTTAGTGGGTCGCCGTTGAACGAAGCATGTCAGTGAATGAAATGTAAGTTTTATGTTTTGCATTAAAGCCAATAGCTTGTAGCTTAAATTTATGCTTTCAGTTAAAATGGAAATCTTATATAGTAATAGAATTAGTCGATTTAATACAGTGTGCATTAACAGTCATCAACCATGTCTGTGCGCAAATGAGTGGTCTGAATTTACTTACCCCTCATAATTTTTATTTTAATCGTGCATGCACACCACTTATGAGCACCCCTGACTATATTACATTAATTCTTCCATATTGAAAAAATTGGCAGTTAAAGTTTTTAAAAAGTTTGTGTATGTGTTGTGCAGACAACAAATTAATGTAGCATTTCAAATCAAACATAATTATCAAGCAATGTTTGTGAATATTATTTAAAAAGCATTTATTTTGAATACACAAAATGTTAGCTATGCAATTAGTCTAACAAGACAGACATTTAATTTAAAATAAAGTTTAAGTCTTGTTTCCATTACAGTAGTTCCCACCAAAAATTGTTACACAAAACGTCATTTGAGGTGTGGTGGAAAATGACACCGTGGTAGAAATGGTTTAATTTAATCAAAATGCACAATATGTACAGTGGGTACGAAAAGTATTCAAGACCCTTCTAACATTTTTCAATTTGTTATATTGCACCCATTTGCTAAAATATTTTTTTCCTTAATGTACACACAGAACCCCATATTGACAGAAATACACAGAATTGTTGACATTTTTGCAGATTTATTAAAAAAGAAAAACTGAAATATCAAATGGTCCTAAGTATTTAGACCCTTTGCCCAGTATTTAGTAGAAGCACCCTTTTTGACCGAATACAGCCAAGAGACTTTTTGGGAAAGATGCAACAAGTTTTTCACACCTGGATTTGGGCATCCTCTGTCATTCCTCCTTGCAGATCCTCTCCAGTTCTGTCAGGTTGCATGGTAAACATTGGTGGACAGCCATTTTTAGGTCTCTCCAGAGATGCTCAATTGGGTTTAAGTCAGGGCTCTGGCTG
>JAUMHI010000054.1:13555137-13574738 GCA_032359435.1 Enteromius unitaeniatus
AAGGGTCTGAATACTTAGGACCATGTGATATTTTAGTTTTTCTTTTTTAATAAATCTGCAAAAATGTCAACAATTCTTTGTTTTTCTGTCAATATGAAGTGCTGTGTGTACATTAATGAGGAAAAAAAAGAACTATTTTAGCAAATGGCTGCAATATAACAGAGAAAAAATTAAGGGGGTCTGAATACTTTCCGTACCCACTGTATATCTACTTTTGGACACTGTCTGCAGACAAATAAACCAGTGCAAGTGTAAAAAATTTGTTTTAAAAGTGTTTATTTTGTAAAAGCCCAAAAGTGCCTATAGTTGGAGAAACACCCATTTACAGACTGAATTCCAACATCTAAAGGTCTTTAATGAAACAAAACTTTCTGGTCTATTGCTTTGCAAATGAATGTTAAGCAATAAATACAATTTCTTCCATATTTATAAACCCTCTAACTATGCTAAATGAATGCCAAACAGTCTGTTGAAAACCCGTTCCCAAGGATGTTATCTAAACACTGGATTAAATAAGTGTGCGTGGTATTCTGCATCTACTCAGAGAAGACTGTCGGTGGCTCTCTACCAGAACATCACTTAATACTGAGTCATTGTGATTATGCTCTGGCCAGAATCCAGTAATATAATCTTTTGCTTTAGCAGTGAGTCACATAATAATCCCTTTCTACAAATTTTTTGGAAACACAAAAGTTTAAATATTACACTTGATCTCAACACATTGTAAAATGTCTCTTTCTGGAAGTTGTACGACATTTAATTTTAAATGTACAAAACATTTCACAGTTGAACAACAGGTCAGCATTTTCTCATCGTACTATACATGCATGTGTATATACACTATGTGCTCCTTGGCTTTTTGCAGAACCTCGCATTCATTCGCCAGTTAGTTTGTCAGAGCAGTGGCATCACACACAGCCAAAGAAAAGAAACTATGACATCATTATGATATCAAACATCACATGATTTCAATTTCACCTAAGGAGCTTCAACACTTTAAGGATAACTGTTAGCATTTGAGAAAAGACATACTAACCACATACACGCTGCAAAGCTTTACAGTGTACATACAGTAGTGTATCCCTAAATGATCAATCTGTGTGTGTATACAGTATAGTAGTAACAGCAGCGGCCATCTTGTATGCCAACAATTGAACCCACTTGTTGTTTTTGACCAGAGACATATTAACAATTCTAATAAGCACCCATCAACAGAGATGCTGTGTTCATGTTCTTTAAGATGCTGCTTTAAACAGCATGCTCTCTGTGAACTGTAATGTAAGGGTTAGTACTTGGCCGCAGAGCTGTTGGAAGCAACTACGATAGAAGGAAATAGACTAGTGTCAAAATTAGCAAATGAGTCACGACATGTAGCTCTGTAAATAACCGAACTCTGTGTGTACAGAACAGGATTAAGTGCTCAGAAGAGGCTGAAGTGTGTACATGGCCACTGTTACGCCGCCAAAACTGTACAAGCTCCTGCTTGTATAAACTTACGTTTCACTTTGTGCTCAAACTCGTCATTTATTGAAATTAAATTGTACCATCGCTGAATAAATACCCTGCGCCCTCTTAAGATTTTTAAGCAGCTTCAATAATAATTCTGAGATATAGACAACCAAAACTGTTCCCCTCAGACATTTCTCAAACTTCCTCTCACCTATCTGTTCCTCTCTGGGTTCTTCATTAAACTGCATCCCTGCAGTTCCCTCTGAGGGGAAAAAAAAAAGCCAAGTACATCCTTGAAAACCACAGACATATTTCATTTAGATAACAGTGATTTTTCCATTTTGAAAAAGAGATGATCTTACGGATCTTTCTTACAGAGATATGAAAAAACATGTATACAATGGGGTATGGTTTCCATCTATCAACAATAAAAAATATATTGTGTAAGATGTTGGCACCATCACAAAAACGGTGGTCCTTGAGTACTCAGCCTCAAAAAGTGTGCTTGGCTCTGTAGACAGACAGCTAAAAGAGCCAAGGTTTGGCAAAAGTTAAACATCAAAGATAGTGATCATCTGTCCAGCTTTTGCTACTCAGTGAAATCTACCCTTGGCTTCTATATCAGATCTTCTACATGTGGAAACATGAGGGTCATAGTAGAAATCTTCATCATCTTACTATCTCTGCGTTCTCATCTGAGATAACCTGTGCTCTCATGATAAATGAGAACGGACTGGGAAAAAATTCTGATAAAATATTAGTGGATCAAAAAACATGAAACATGAGCCTGTGCGATTTCCCCCAAATGCTATTTAAGACTTTATACAGACCACAGTAATGTTTATTTCAAGGAGTGTAAAATTTCATTTAAAAGCTAAAAAATTGGTCATTATTTACTCAGAACGTTTTAAGCCTGTGTGGTTTTCTTTCTACTTTAGAACACAAAATTAGACATTTTGAAGAATGGTTAAAGTCCAAAACACCACCAGACTTCACTGACTTTCATTTTCTGAGGCAATGTTTACACTAGTGCGTTTTAGTTTTAATATGTTTTAAAATGAAAACAATCCTCATCCACACTGCCGTTTTCACTGCATTTCAAAACGATCTCCATCACAACCAAAAATGCTACAACCATAGATATGTATTGGTAGATGCTCTATTGCTTAGATGGCAGCCACATGGGTAATCTACCTAACCATAGCGAAAGTTATGAATTTTAAAATAAAAATGCACTTGTGTAATAGTGTTAATGAAAATTAGGTTTTCATTGTTTCAGTTTTGTGTTCCACAGAAGACCGAAAGCCATACAGATTTAGAACAACATGAAAATTCAAGAATGGTATTGACTTTAAGGGTGAACTACCCCTTTAAAGTGTCCTGTACCCAATTTGGGTTGGATGTACACATAATACAGGAAACGAGTTGACATTATATGGTAAGAGAGATAAAATTCCAGTAATAAACCCTCAAATTTAGTCACATTTCACATGTGAAGTAAATACAGATGTGATAGTATGCTGTGCATAGTGACCTTATCTCAACATGGGCTCATTCTGAGGATTTGGCAAAGCAGAGTGGAAAAACATTCCAAGGCAATTGGTTAAGTTATTAGGAATACTAACCCATCTTTAGAATTCCTTACTTCTTTAGAAGCGAAACTAAGGCCTTGGCATCTGAGCATCTCAGTTAGGTAATTAGGTGCTGCTAATTTTTCTGGTAAACAGAAAGAGGGGTGGACACAGCTGTGGCTGATTAGGTAGTTAATATCTCAGCAGTTGTGAAAAATAAACACTATAATCTGAGCTAATCTGGGAGAGATTATTGACCCACTGCAGCGTGTCTGACCTGGAGGGACATGCCCCATCAGTGTGTCAACGATTTGAGACAGGACAAACAAAGAGAAAACGATGAGGCTGGGAATTGAAGGTAAGGATTTAGTAAATCTCACTATTTACAATAATCTTGTTTCTTTTAAAAATCTTAAAGTCAACATGTTAAAAAGCCATAATTTTTATATAAATACTAAACTTAATGTAATACAATAATCATTCAATTAATAAAAAATAAAATGAATGAATCATACACTTTCCTTACCAAGCACAGTGAACAGATTGGTTCATATTAATTCATCAGCATGTCAAATAAGTCAGGTAAAATTTAAACAAGCTCATGTGCAAATTAGCCACAAGTAATCGCATATATCAATATTGGGCTTAAAATTGGACGGTCCTAACTGAAATGTTAAACCAAATGCAGAACAGAACATGTCGTAACAATTCAATGTCTTCTGCCAATGTCTCGCACTGATCCGGTCTGCTGTTATTTCCAGCGTTACGAAGTAACACTGAGATGTGGAAACTGTGAATATACAGTAGTTACGTAAAAATAAAAAAAGTTCGGAAAATTAATAATCGGGTAAAACGGACACAACTAGTGATACTCAGAGATGTTTGTTGATCTTGTTTCTTGGTGTTCCCCACTGCTACAATTCAATTTAGCAGTCCATGTAGGTAGATTTATGAAACAGGTCACAAAAAATTAGAGTCTGGCACTCCTGCATTTTGGAGCATGTGAAAATATTCCTTAGTCATATTTCAAACAGAACTCTCGTTTGATGCTTTGTTCAGGAGCCGTTTTCCTGGGTAATATGTTTGCTAGCCGTTTTTCCTCCTATAAGTCAAATTCAACACGAAGAAAGGAATGTGGTAGGTGCTTACAGGAAGCCTTTGAATTTTTGAACAATGGCTGTCAGATATGTCACCCTCAAACTTCTAAGCAACGGCTCTTTTAGGTTTATTTGCCTGCTGCCACACAGGTAGCTGAAAAAACCTCGCTAAAATGGATTATGATGGAGCAGAAGCAAATAATATTTAGTTTTCATAGGTCACCACTGAGTGGAAATTTACCAACTCTCTGAAAGTGTAAACACAGTAGTTTTCCAACAAAGTAGTTTCTCCCTTACATCAAGTACTATGAACTTTGGAACTGGCCATAGACGGTTTGCATTAACCTTAAATGGCATACCTTTCGCAGTCTGTCTGCTGCAATGCACAAAATTGGAAAGAAATTGTAAAATAAATAAATAAATAAAATAATTACTAGTCCCAATCAAACAGCAACAAAACTTCTATGTCAGATCAAAAAAATAATACATTGTAGAGAGATATTATTTTCTCATTTTGGGAAAAATAAATAATGTAAAATCTTTTAATTAAAGCAGTGGCCAAGTCAAATATAATATATATAAAAAACTTTTTTTGTATTATTATTTTTATTCATTTCAAAATGCAATGTATCCCTCTGATGACACAGCTGGATTTATGGCAGTCATTACTGCAGACATCAGTGTCACATGATCCTTTAGAAATCCTTCTAATATGCTGATTTATTTCTTGAGAAACATTTCTTATCACTATAAATGTTGAAAACAGTTGTGCCACCTATTTTGTAGATTAACCTAGTCTACTGCTTTACACTACAAGACCCTCCTACCAAAGACCAGCAACTACTGCAGGTTGTGAAATCATTGTGTGTGTGTTTATTATGTCTCTTAGGGATCTAGTGAGTGCTTGACCGGTATGCAAAGGTTAAGGATACACAGTGGTAAGAATCTAATTTGTCAATGCAAAATGACACGTACTAAGCTCCCTGTCAGAAGTGTGTGTGTGAGCGTGTGTGTGTGTGTTTACACAGTATAGATCAATCAGAGGGAGGGATGGTCGGCAAGAGGTTTTACTAATTGACCTCTGACAATAATAAGCCAGAATCAACCAATCAAGTGTAAGAACACATGAACACACACACACACACACACACAATTCTCTAGTCTTCAGTGTCACATGATCCTTCAAATACCATTTTAATATTCTGATTTGCTGCTCAAGAAACATATCTTATAATTGATACTGAAAACAGTTGCACTACGTAACATTTTTTTTTTCTTTGATGCAAATTTGGATTAAAGAATACAACTTTCAAAATAACTGGATTAATGTGAAACTGAAATCTTTTCAATATTCAAAATCTTATTCTAAATGTCTTTACTGTGACTTTTGATCAGTTTAATGAATCCTTGCTAAATAAAAGTTTCCATTTCTTTCAAAAGAAAATAAAACAAAGTTTGTGTATCTTAGTAATTTTGGAGTCGGTAAGATTTTTGAGTAGCGTTCAACTGGTCGTGTGATCACAACACAGAGTCCTCTATGACGTGACCAACTCCATGTACGACTTACTTTAGGCTTAAAATTTTAATGAAAAAACAAATGGATTCAATTTAAAGAAAAAAAAATACTGAGTGCAGCTTTAACAGACAATCACACACTGAAAACAAAAACATCCTGCGCAGTCATCGGAATTGGGGTCTGACATAAACCTGGCACTGTTTGCTCGTTTTTTTAAATGAAGAAAACAGCTCAACAGTAACACTGAGTGACTTTAACCTTTTCCACATGTAAAAATGAGCAGGGTCAGTATTCCCACTTCTGAAGGCAATGCGTCTTACACAGTAGCATGAATTGTTGTCTGTGTACTGGGAGAGAGCAAGGGCTAGCTTTGTTGTTTTTAGTGCGGTTTAGATCCCGTCTCATCTCTTCACTCCCCACAGCAAAATACCGTTGATCACCCTCCTCTCGTCTGCTATTCATCAGAGAGAAGCACATGAGAGCATGTTTTTATGAAGAAAATCATTTAAGATTACAGAAATCAATCTTTTTGCATCATTTCCCTCTCCTTTCTCTGATTTTCCGTGTAAATCTATTTATACTGACTGATGTAATGACTTTAGTTTAGGTATTGAACTTCACTTTAACCTGAGCGCCTGAAAATTACACAAGCTGATTACAGTTCTTTAGGTTGCCTAAACACCATTTTCTTCTGTTAATAGTCAAAAGAAAATATTTTTGTCTGCAGCCCACACTCAAATGCCTTAAACGGTCCAGCCTTGTGCCAGAATGGTCTTGCTTATGCGTGGTATTCCATTATAATTAGCTGGAAAAACAAAATTGGCCTGTAGTTATCAAAGTGGAACTATTTTTTGAACAAATGCCATATTATTTCAACTTGTTAACCATATTTCGCTGGTCTGGCCAAGCTGGTCAACATAACTACTGCAGCTCGCTGTTTTGGCTCGCTAAATTGAAAAATGCATCTTTGAAAAATATGACCCTGACTGCACACGGCTTCCAGAAACATAAGCCAATGCAAACACAACATTTCAAACGTGAAAAATATGATGATAACAATTATTTATCCTGTTAAATGGGTAGGAAGGGGGAGAGAGAGAGAGAGTAAAAGGAGCACAGAACATGAGTTCTATTTTCCACGCTCACTGTTTTCCTTAGTTGAAGTTTTAAAAAAATATAATAAATGAAAGAAGCCAAACATGGACTGTGAGAAAAAGACCTCAATGTATCCCCTGCATTTTATGAATTAACAAGAGGATTCATCTCCTGGCCTATCTCAGACAGATATATCTGTGTTTTACAACTGCATCTACCCAAACACTCATCATGGAGCCCGTGTGTCATCCAGAGTGTTTGGCTGAAGATGATTCTGGAGCTAGTCAGCGCTGTCGCATTAGTCACATTACAGAGAGAGAGAACCACCGATTTAGCCCATCTACTCCAGTAAGAAACATTTGATGGAGTGAGTTCCCATACACAAATGCTCTGTTAGACCTGACAGCGGTGAAGGTGACATCCAAACACAACACTCATAAACAAGACCGACTTGAGATGAGAGTTGACAGAAGAGTTGTCAACTCTGCTACATACTCTAAACACAGA
The DNA here is from genome assembly GCA_032359435.1 of Enteromius unitaeniatus. Classification (NCBI taxonomy): domain Eukaryota; kingdom Metazoa; phylum Chordata; class Actinopteri; order Cypriniformes; family Cyprinidae; genus Enteromius; species Enteromius unitaeniatus. Next base: position 13,562,373 of record JAUMHI010000054.1, read on the forward strand.
CTACAATGGAAGGGAGCATAGGAAGAATAATACCTGTATCCAGAGCATATATCCTCCATAAAATTCCCCTACGGTAAATATAACTCTATTCCCAGTGCTATGGAGACAACACAAAACAACAGAACCAATGTAAATGGAATTCAAATCAGGTTGTACTGTATAATTTCAAACTCAATTATTGTTAAAACGTGTCATAGACAGCAAGTGAGAAATGAGCTCTCTTAAATGTTAACAGCATATTGTTGATTGCTTAGTTTCTAGGATGTGTAAATATGCAGTATTCTTAAAAGAGCAGGTAACAAAATATTAAAGCATCTGCTGAAATTCCTGAGAACCATGCAGCTAGTTGCCACTTTGTTATCCCATAAGACCATGGGGGTCAAGGAGACTAAAAAAAAAAATGACATAGTATGTCACTATATACTACACACATCATTGAACATCATTGAATTTAGTATGAACTGGGCAATATTTTAAATGTAACATTCTTTAGTAATGGATAGCAACAACCATTTTGAATATCATTGGTGTAAAATTCCACTGGAAAGACTGTGAATGTACATTTCTATCAGCTACAACATATTCATACACAGTTGTTGCATTTCATCATCCTAGAAGCACAGAACGTTCAAACTGGTTGAGAAGATGCTATTAAAATTATGGTAAAATAAACAAACAATAAATGCATGAACATATCCACACTAGGGCTGGGCGATATATATTGAACGATATATTATGCGCATCTCATCAGTAAAGTCGGCTTTACAAATCATCAGCTGTTTTTAAATGCAGCACCTCTTTATGAACAGAGCCGTACATCACTGACAAGCTACGCATTCGTTTCGCGGGTGATTCAATGGCGCAGCTTCTCAGTGATCTACGGCTGTGTATAAGCTGCCGTTCCTTTTAAAAACAGCTGACTGAGATTTAGCACTAATCAAAGAACCGGCTTTACTGATGAGATGCGCATAATATATTGTTCGATATATATCGCCCAGCCCTAATCAACACAAAACAAATTAACGCCAATACAACTGTCGAAGAAATATGTTGGAAAGAAAAGCATTTTTCTAATGCTTTCTAATGGAAATTTTGTTGCAAAAAATATAAGCAATTCTCATCTTGCACTCACATTTGTGATTTAAACACATCAGATCCAGTTGTGTGGTCACAAACGGTCCACAAGATAAATTTTTTTTTAAAAAAATCATAGTAATAATAATTAATTTGTCTAATGTTCAAATCAAAATAGTAAAAAAAAAGTTATATGGTCAGAACTGTCATTCATGAATATGAATAACTTTCAGTCTGGTGTTTGTCAAAAAATAGTGAAAAGGTAAGGTATTGCAAAAAAATAAATTAAAAAACAAGAAATGTGAAACAGTGGCTTCTTAGAACATTCAATAGAACAGTACTAGAACTCTGGGTATTTCAAAATTTAAATGTGTTGAGATTTTCTGTGGAGAGTGGTTTAATAAAAAAGAGGAACAGATTTAGAGAGTGATTTAAGCTGAATTGAAAACAGGAAGAGCTGGTTTGTTTCATTCAGAAACACCAAAGGCTTTTAACAAAGCAGTAAAAAAAAAAAAAATACACAGAATATTCCCATGAGTGGCAGCTTTAAACCAACCTATGTTCCTTTCAATACAAACACTTCACGGTCGCATGCAGTATTGCTATTGGCTTTATATCATGAGTGTGAAAGAGTACGAGGACAACACTCAGGGTGGCTTAAGATTCTCAGTTTGCATCTGCCCTTCACAGTTCTGCACTTTAGTTCCATCTGTGAAACAGCATCCTGCAATTTCACTTGCATTCCCAGATCATAGGACTGGTTGAATGGACATAGGAAAGTTCTCGGAATCTCCCCAAATATATCCTCCTCATATATTAGGATGGGAACACAGGGTTGCCAGATCCAGTGATCTTTGACGTGGAGCCAGGTTTACTAAAGCGCTTGCATTTATTTAGCTTTATGTTTATGTTCAATGTCTAGCCAAAACACCTCTTAAGAGAGTGCATATATTGGCATATATATATATATGACAAATACCCAAGCGGTTTACTAAGGATACGGGTATTAAGGCAAGAGCCGAAATGCCTATAAGAACGACAAGGCAAATGCAACCGCAAACGAAAAAAAAAAAAAAACTTATTTACTAATAGAGTTAATTGTTTAGACAAACAGTAAACTGTGTTCCCACTATAATTTTATAACAATGTGATGCTTTAATCACTTTTTGGGTTCAAGTGTGTTTTCAATTTAAAATTGTATATATTTTTCGTACATAAAAATAATGTACATTTCGTGCTTATATTTTTAAGATTAATTAGCTCTTTGTCTTTCAGTAATTGGAAATAGAAATAATTGAAAATGCTGCTTTTGAGTTGGTTTTATGGCTAAGACCTCAAATAGATGTATATAGAAATGCAGATATTCAGAAATATTGTTGTCACAACACTTGTGGAACTTGCTTTTAACTGAATAATTATTTTTCAGATTTAGGACAATGGCCTTCTCTGAACAGCGTCTCATCACACAGGCCTCAGTACACTGGAGGTGAGCTATTAGCTGTTATACCCAGCAGTTTTGACTTCATAAACACTGCTACACTTTATTGAGAATTTAAAATAATTTTTTTGTGGATGCAGTACACCTGTAACCACTATACTGAAGTTGCAAAGATTAAAGTTTTAAAACCAAAAAGATATTCTTTATAAAATGTATGACTTGTCCAGGTCCCCCAAAAATAGCTCGTTTAAACATGCCCCCACTTTTCTACATCACAGAGTGGGTTTATTTTCAAACAGCACCCAAATGCTTACACAAAGAAAGGCGTTGGAACTTCTATTATTATCGTATTATTCTCGCTGTAATATAAGTCATAATAATCAGTAATTATGTCTCCACTGGATGCAAAAATTGCCTCGTTTGTAATGTGTTTTATTGTTTTGATGTCACAGCGCTGGGACACAGCATCACGTTATGGTAAGGGGCGTAACATTTCCGCCACATGTTTGCAGTGTTTAGCCAATCACAGTACACTGGATCGATCGACTTGTTTCAGGAGGCAGAGCTTAGAATAGAAACAAAAATGGACAGTATGTGGATGTGCACTTTAAACCCCATAAACACAGCGCATTACACCAACTACACAAAATAATGTTCTTTTTAGAACTAGCATATGACCCCTTAAAACATAAATATACATATGTGTATTGTTCTAGGTTTTTTTGTTTTGTTTTAATTCACACATTAAATTCACAAGTGAGATTTTCATTTAGAATATATGTCCCTTCCATTTCAGAAATCTGGCACCCTTACCATAAAATGTGAGATATACATACTAAGATAAGTCACATGAACTAGTAAAGTTCAAACACAATACTATAAGTTCATCAGGGGACAGTTTCACCCAAACTTGACCGATAACCCTGAAACGGATTCCAAGTGCACCAGCATGCATCTGGTCGTAACCACCTCGCTCCAGAGTTAAATGCAGAACTGACGGATAAATGCTGCAGATTTGACATCATCTCCGATCTGTTTCCCTCAACTCCCGTTCTCAAGGTCAAGGGAACACAAAGGTCAAGGGTCATTAAGAGGCCCACCATCCACTGGACCAGTAGAGCTCAGAGAGAGGATATCCTACAATTATATGATTACGGCCAATGGTTCTAAATGCTCCTGGAATACCCTCACTTTGCCCTTTATTCTCTCGTTCTCTTGCTTGTTTCCTCCTTTGCAGTTCTCGTGAGTGACATGTAAGCTACAGTAATAGGTTTGTCATGTTTGCCCTACTCTTTCACTGATCATTATTATCCAAAAACATTTACAGGTGAATTTCAGCAATTAGAATCCAGCGTAACGCATGTTGAGTCTAATTGACCTTAATTAAGCATAATTTCCAAAGAGCCACATTCAAATCTGTTCCTCTCTCTCTGCATTCAAAGATCTCTGCTCTTTTTACTAAATCACCATGGATTTTAGAAAGAAAAGAGAACACAGATGCTCTCATTAGATCCTCAAACACTAAATCGTTCCACAGTTATTGGGGATGTTTATTCTACATTGATCCTAAACTATTGGAACTCAGTAATGCTTAGTGCAGAGCCATCTAGAGGCCAGCCATTAAAAGTTCATTTATTCTCTGGAAAAATCCTCCTGTGGAAAGCATGGATCATTTACACTGGGTGATACAAGTTTTGAACGCATAATTTGATTTATCACAATTATTCACAACTCTTGTCAAAACAAAGCAAGTACCTCACACCTTGGGTTGAAAGTCATTAATCTATTCAGCAGTTGGCAGCACAGATCTGACTCCCATGCGCATACGCACTGATTCAGCAGACATATTGCAATGCTTAAAGGATTAATTCAGCCCAAAATAAAAATTCTGTCATTATTTATTCACCATCATGTTGTTCCAAATCTGTATAAATTTCTTCCATAAATCACAGAACACTTTTATAATACGTAAATATATAAACATATATATATATATATATGTATTATATAAATTGATCCACTACAAATATTTGTTATCAAGAAACAATTACTTGAAAACCAAAATGATTTGAGATGTTAAGAAATAAAATAATATCTAAGTTGAATGAGTTTATGCTTAGAACAAGAAAAAAAATTCTGCCAACGGGGTAACAAAAATGCATTAAAATTCAAAGAGTATACAAGATTATATTTCTTATCTCACTGAATGTTTTACTGGAAAAAAAACAACTATTTTTCCCCACTAGAAAATTAGTCATTTTTTTTAGTCATTTTTCTCTTCAAGTAAATGTATCTTGTTTTACGAATGCTTTTTGTAATGGAATACCAGACAAAAATACAGAACATGTCAATAATTTTATGCAGTGCTGCCATTGTATTTGATCACCCTCATTGAACCAATGGCATGTCACAATTTACAGCTTCACAGCTACGGCAGACACTTCCTTCTCCTGTACACTCTCTAAAACTCCAGTCCCATAAAACTGCTGTGTTGATCAGCGTGGCTGCCTGGGGACCCATCAGCCACTAAACTCCCTGCTGCTGGGCCCTAAAACACAGTGCTGAAGGACCCCCAGAACACATGTTTAATGGGCTTCATTAAAAACCAGTGAAGCGTTCAGATTAGCATAGTTATGGACTGTTGGGTTTTATGTACAGGCTACCTGAGTTTGAGCTAAGACCACGGTAGACTGAGGGAGACACAAATATTCAGGAAAATAAACTAGTCGTACCTTCGTCATTTCACTTTGGCTGCATTTCGACCCAACGGACTCTGCAAACCTAAGGTTTTTTTTAGTACAGCAAAACTAATGTCAAAAATGTATTCAGAAACTGTTCTTGCGCAAATATTATTTTTTACATCCAATATGTTGTCAAATAAGACCAACAATTTAGGACGCATTCATACCGAACCAGTGCTGATTAAAACAACACTCACTGAACTGGCCTGAGGAGCTTATTTTCCACTCAAAGAAACCTGTCAGACACACATCCACTCTGTGAAATTACACATATTCCTCCTGAACGCTTGCTGATGCTGAGTGTAATTGAAATGAATTTAATGAGGGTCACATTCCAGGGTGTTTGGACTGATGAAAGGGAAAACTCTAATGCATGCAACTGTTTTCTTTACGCCAAAACAGAGGGAAGCGGTGAAGAAAAAAAATAGGGGGACTTAATTAGGTCCCTGTGATTCAGACTTGTTTGCATGGGTCAGGGCCGAGGGAACGGCAGTTTAGGGAAATGATGACAGTAGTCTGGCCTCTTTGGAACAGCACAGCTACTGACAGAGTGATTCAATTGAGCAAAAGGCCGCCAGAGAGGTCAGTGCGTGTTATTGGCGAATGCCTCTCCTTCTGCCTAAACACAAAGCATTGTGAATAAATTAATCTGTGACACTTTTCGTTCGGGTTTTGTATTGGATGATACAGCACACACCTAAAACTATGTTAACTATTAATTCAACATCTACTGTATCGATAACTAGCATATAGGGCAGGGTTTTCATTTCCAGATGTGAAATCTATCCACACTTCCTATAAATATAGTTTTAGCCTGCTGCTGGTTTCATTACGTTGGCTGAGGGTGCACACATTAGTGTCTGGAAGGCATCAAACTCTGATATATGCAGTTGTCCTGGATAACATTACAGACAGTGTGAAAGAGGAAAAGTGATGCACAACACAGTCTATTAGACTCAGACTAAGAGTGTGTGTCCCAGGCAACCTTTGACCTATGGTTGTGTCAACCGCCCTGAATACAGCAGAATCATTTTGTATTTAAGAGAACTAAATTGAGTTCCACATTAAATCAATATGAAAAGCATTGTATTTTATACCCAGACAGCTGAGAATGCATCAGGATTTCAGCTATTGGATTGAAATCATTAAAGTTTAAAATGGGAAACAGATCGCAAGAGATGGATGTGAAACACATTTACCTTTTAATTGGTTGTTGCTAGGTTAGACAAATGGATACGTTTAACAGCACGCAACACTTTAGTTTTAGATTAAAATTCTTTGCATGTATGTGGTCAATTGTTACCAGCCACCAATTTATTTAATTTCCAATTGGAATATGTAATAGAAATAAAATAGAGTTTTATTTTAATAAAACTGTATTTCCATGAAAAGACTAAGAGTGTTATTTTGCTGCACTGGCGGCTGGCAGCTCTAGACTCTTAGCCTAAAAATACAAACTGCTACCCATTTTGAGACCGCCTCTATTTTTAAGGGAAAAAGTAACACAAATGTATTTTTTTAAATAAATACTGTGATTCAGCATGGATATGCACTGACCAAAATACACATTTCTAATGTTACCTCACTTTTTCAGATTTCTATTTCAAATAAATGACGTTCTTTTGAATTTTCTGTTCATTAAAGAACAGCATAACTGTTTTAACACTGTTAATAAGAAATATGGCAAAGAAATGCACCAAAAATCAGCATATTTAAAGGGCAGTGTGACACAGAAGACTGGAGTATTGGCTGGTGAATATTCATTTTGTCATTACAGGAAGTAGTTCGAATGGAAATAGACAGTCATAAAGAGACCACTCTAAACTACTCTGCTAATACATGACTGAATCAGTTTTTAATTAATCTCAATGAATTCCATTACACTGATCAGCACAGCTATAAATAAGATCAAACACTACGTTGTGTGTTTACAGCCGGATGGTCTTCTATTAAACACAAAACCATCAGATGAGGGAAAAAAAAGGACATCGGGTGCATTTTCCCACTGTTTTCATCCCTCCCATTGGGCTCTGATAAAGTGGGTTAAAGGCATACTAGAAACGCTCAAGAAACAAGTGTTATGTTGTCTGTAGCACAGAGGAATTCTAAATTAAATACAGATCTGCTCAGCCTGGTCGGCTCTTTGGTTAAATAGCCCCTTTTTTCCTCTAATGCAAAATAAGGCCATACATTTTGATTAACATTTGATCAATTGTTGAAATAATCCAAAACTTGCATGTCTCGCATTCAGCAAATCCAGATGAACCATGTTCAAGATCTGATGATATGGTTCTATGCAATGACTTCATAATCACGCAAAAGTACTTTTCCAGCTTTATTCTCAATGGCCAAAAGCCAAGACGCTGTTGACCCTGTAGGTGTCCAAAGAGAAACGCACAAGATTTTAGGATTGATTAGAGAATTTCACATAATTCAGTTTCACAGGGTCTGATTGGATAAGCAGAGCACCTGCGAGCTGACTCTTTCACCCAATCCCCAACATCTTCTGTCTGGATGTGTGGATGACATCATGGTGACCCCTGAAATATGTGCCATTCTTAAAATGCGAGATCACCATTAAGATAAATATCGCATTAAAAACTCAGTAAAATGTGTTTGAAGTTGAGTGTGTTTTTAAGCATGGACCAAAGTAATGGGGGCTGTGAGTGTGCGAGTGTGTGTGTGTGTGTCTGTAGCAGTGAACATGTTTCTTGTCCTGTAAAAGGCCCTGCTTCTGCGGTTTGCATGCCAGAGACACTAACCAAATGAATGACTCCCAGTCGTAAAGCATTTCCACCCGACTATCGCTGCATTCTGTTAGAAGTGTGTGCTAGCTTTTATCTTTTTTCTTCTTTCTGCCTTAAAATGTTTGTCTGCTTGTGCTGTGATGCAGCCATTCCATGTTTTTGTCAAATGCAAAAGTTCACAAATACACAGACTCTCTTCAAAGACATAAGCTCCTTTTATTTGTGTGTTAAAGTCTTAAAAGTACTTTCTCAGGCTTAAAAAATGCAGAAAATATTCTTAAAACAAGACATTGTTTTTGCAAAATAGAAAAATAATTTTGGAGGAAAAAAAAACTTATTTTATGAATCAACTTTTATTTAAATGTTATTTTTATAGCACAATTAGCAATTAGCAAATTTATCAGTAAAACTGCCCAGAAGTGATTTTCTTTCTTAGTATTTTTGTCTTTTGTTCCACTATAGATATTTTAACATTCTTAAATCAATATACTTGAGAAGCAAAATGACTTAAGATATTAAGCCGTCAATTTCTAAAGAAGAAAAACATCTGTGAATGGGCTAAGAAAAAAAATATTGAGTTTTTCCTTTCTTGTTTCAAGCAAAAAATTGATACATTTTTCAAGAAATCATTTTTAACATCTTAATTCCTTTTTATTATCAAGTAAATGTATTTAAATTTAAGAATGTTCTGATATTTGTACTTGAAATTAGGCAAATATACTAAGAAACGTTTTTGCAGCGTAAATAACAATAATAAACGTATTTATTATTACACAATGTTACCATTTCATACAAAGTAAATTTATCTCGTTTTAGGAATGTGTAGATATTTGTACTTGAGAACAAGCCAAAAAATACTTATATTCAATCTTTTTTAGTTTACATTAAGTAAAATAACCTATGACATTAACGTCATAAAACTATATCATAGCAGTACTGAGGTTTGCCAATCCCAATTCAAGAACACTCATCTAATAAGTATTCATGTAACCTATTTTCCCTCTACATCCCTCTTTTTCTCAACGGTCCTGTTTTATATCAATAGATTAAAATATATCTTTTTTTTTCCTCTCATGTTGGTGGTGAGTATATCCAGAATGCTCCCTCTCCCTGCTTCTGTTATGAACCTCACACTGGCCCCCCGGATACGGAAGTGGTTCGACCCGTCACCTCTTCAGATTAATAGCAGGGTTCCCTGACCACCACAGCTCAATGGGGTGCACTCCGCATGACTGCGCAGTCCTGCACGACTACATGTGGGATAAATTTCCTGACAAACACCCTTTTTTCCCCTTCGCTAACTCTCTCCATATCCTACCTTCCTCCTTCCCATTCCTTTCTCTTCCTCTTTAGCTCCCTGTAACAAGATAGTTATGTCTTTTTTTAACTAAACAGTCAAGTAATTAGTGTTTCAGAGCTTCTATGAAACAACTGAGGTGGTATGTGGAAAGAGCGCATAAGACTCCAATTGGGTTTGCCAGTAAATGTTGAATGTAATCACTTACTTCAGTCAGGCAGGACGGTCTTTTTCTTTTGGACACTGTAATATAGACCTCCTTCAATTAACACTCAGTCAGTTCTTGGCTGTTCTCTGCTGTCTAAACTGTCACAAGCTGTAAGAGATGACATTGACATCTGTTTATAAACACAGAAGGAAGCAAGCTCTCTGAAATCTGCTCTCACGGATTTTATAGCATCAGGATGCTTGAAGCCGTACAGCTACAGTTACTTAGGCTAAAAAGAAATGCAATAGGGCAGATTCAAAAGTTAAGAACAGAAATTGATTTTTAACATGAACACGTAACTTTCCGGTTGGATATGCCATAAACTTTGAGTTTACTAAATAGCTTTGTGAAAATCACAATTTCAGATTAAGGCCTAATCCCAATTCTTACCCCTACCCCTCTGTTCACGTGTAGGGGTAGGGGTATCTCAATTCTCTTTTGGTTGGAGGGGTAGGGGGAAGGGGAAGGGCTAGATAACCCTCAAAACTAAGATTTTTCGGGACCTCACTTCAAACGAAAGGTAAGAGAAATTTCCAACATGGCTGCTCACTCGAGCAAGCAGACCCATAAATGTAAGTAATTTTTGCCATTAATAAAGATTTTTATGACAATTTTTCATTATATGTATGTTACCATTGGTCTTGTGTTTGTGTTTACGGTGATGTTCTGTAAAGAAATGTTTGCAAAAAAAGTCACTAAAGTTTGCTAGCGGATAGCACTGATTGCACAATATTAGGAAATATATTTTTATGTCATATACCCGGTGACTTGACTGCATGTGGTAACGCATTGTGTACAGTGTACATGTAAATGAACTGTGCTTACATCGGCGCATGTCCTCTGACGTAACGTTAGGAGCTAGTGAATAATGGATGATGTCGTAGTGGTGTCCCATTTTTAGGGGAAAATTTTTAACTCTTCCCCTTTGCACTTTATTTCAAGGGGCAAGGGGAAGGGGCAAGGGGTAGAAAATAGAATTGGGATTGGGCCCAAGGTGTTTTGCAATGGCACTTAAAACAACAGAACAACAGAAAACAACAGAAATTGTTGACACTTATTAATCATACTATAAGTGTCTGAAAGTCAAATTTCATATTGCATATACTATTGTTAGCTAAAATTATGCTAGAAATAAAATTTTGTTAATTGAAGCTGAAATTAAAAGAAATATTCGAGGAAACAAAATTGCTGCCTTTGAAATAAAAGTAAATTGAATAACTAAAATGTCTTAAACTAAAATTATTAGCATCAAAATTATTTACATCATCTACAAATACTTCACAGACTGGTAGTTAATTTTGGTAGTTGTTTTGATTTATTAATTTTGGTACCTTTTAAATTTTTGTATGTTGCGAATCATCAAAAATACACATGGGAAAAATACTAGGAAAGAAAGCCGCTGAAAAAGAAGTTTGTCACTGTTGTGGTCCATAGGTTAGTTTATTTTTTTTCTAAACACAAACACAATCCAGGAAACATAACTGAGGATTTGCGATGATGGCCATGCTCACTGAAGTCATGTAACTGCAGTAGGGCTGAACCTCTGAGTTTTGGGAAAGGGCCTGGATTTGCTCTCTGGATGCCCTCTGCCCTGGCACGGCATAATCAAGGGTCTCCAGGGGGTCGTAAAGAGCTCTAAAAAGTGGCCTGTCTCCATCTCTTGCGTGCACTCCACCCTACTTCAAGACACCAGCAACATTCATGACTTTATTGGACAGTCCTTTACTATTGTTCAAAGAAAGCCAGAAAGGTCTGGTCCCTGTCAAGACTACACATTGCACCGACCAACAAGAAGAGAATCTTTTATTGGTTGCATGGTTGCTTAGCAGACGCTTAATCTACAAAGTGACGAATCTGTTGACAAGCATTGCTTCATCAACTATCTCACCCAACTGAACAAATCTGGCCTTGCAACATATTTCACCTTAGAAACACCTAATGTTGTACAGAAGATGAGGCTAGATGCAATGGGCCATGGATGAATGACTAGACTAATTCAGCATGCCTGCTGTTAAATGAACAACTGTTACACTCACTAGGGTTTCAAAATGACTTCGCAACTAGTCAAAGAAGAAAAAAATGTCATGTTGCATGAACGCCTAATTAAAAACAAATGACCAAAACAGTTCAATTGAGGCTCCAATGCTTCCTTGAACCCACCGTTCTTGTCATACAATGGTCTTTTTGGACTAGGGTCTCTAATAACGTGTCGATTGTCTTTCGTTTGGCTCGCACAGTTCATTAGGAGGTTCTTCGGGCTGTGGTTGGTTTACGCAGACTCTGTAATGGTCAGAAGTGCGTTAGTGATGTTTCTGGACGGAGGCAAAGAGGCTGTAAGAGTGCGGTACAGCTGTTTCTGCTTGGTTTGTTATGTTTGGAGACTTTATGGCTGGCATTTCTGCCTGGGTTACTGTCAGTGAGATCTGTCGGCCACTGGCCCCGTTGTCCCTGACAACAAAGATTCGTAAACACTCAAGAACCCACCCACACTCTTCTTGAATGAAAAAAGCGCAAAGAACAAAGAGAGTTTAGCTCTGGTTTCTGTTATGACTTATCCTTTATTCCTTTTTTATTCTTTGCTCTGTGTTCTCAGATACTATGGTTGACAGCTTGTTGTCATGTGAGAGAGAAGCTCTTTGGGTTTCCAGAGCAGAATCCCAAAGGGTTGCAAAAAGGTTAATTTCAAAACATCTGATAAGATCGAACTTCTTAATGCTCCTCAATTGACAAAACAATTTTTTTTTTAAATAGAGAAATTGAGATTTGTATATATATATATATATATATATATATATATATATATATATATATATATACCTGTGTGTGTGTGTAGCCTAATTGTATATTTCAATAGTTATGCA
>JAUMHI010000054.1:13578090-13604764 GCA_032359435.1 Enteromius unitaeniatus
ATAGCCCCGACAACATAGCTTCTAGGATCATTCAGGCACTCAAACCCCTCCACCACGGTAAGGTGGCAATCCATGGATATCAAATTGTTTAATATATTTACATAGAAAAGCTATTTTAAATGTTAATACTGCATAATATAAATGATCTACTGCATTTTAAATTAAATGGAGACTTAGTCAAAATAAGAGATTTCTTGCAAAAACATAAATAAGTTTGTAATCTGTAGTTCAGGGACCATTTTTCACTATTAAGTAGTAGCTTATAAGCACAAGTATATTGGTTGTTTATCAGAACTTTTAAAGTGCATATTTATGCCTTATACTGCATGACTCTATTTTAGATCCCTTAATCCATAACTTACTAGCAAATTAGTAATTGATTAATTTATAAAGTTAAAAACAGTGATAACTGGTCCCTAAACTAAAAGTTAGTTTTTCTGTCCAGATTGTGACTTTTATGACAGATATTTTTTATACTGAGCTACAAATATTTTTAACCTATAACACTTAGAGAGTTATTTCCCACAGTATTAAACCTGACCAGGTATGATTAACTAAATAAAGCTCTAATAACTATGTTTTTAAAGCAAGAAATTAGATCTCAAGTCTCAAACGAATTCCCAAGTAACAATATTACAGTCAGCAAAAGACAATGACTACTACAAAGTTGGACAAATCATTAAAAAAGGCTTTTGTGAAACTGGTATATCTAATCATCTGCCCCACATCTGCTGTCCACGATTCATGATTTTTCAATAATTTAAATTTCTTTTTTAGAAAGGGTAGATAATTTCCTATTCACTGAGCAACTTTGTATGCGCATATATGCCAATCCAAGACAAAGGAGTTTGTTCTTAATCACATTTAAACATGATGAACATATGAGGAAACGGCAGAGATCTATGAAGCTCTGATGACCTTCCATGGAAGGTGAGACGAACAGCCCTTCACTGACAGAAAAATATATAAAAGACAAATGACTAAATAAACATTATAAAACACATTCACACAATTCTAAAATTCACCCCAGAAACAATTGGAACAAATGAGTACGGTCTAAGCTTGTGTTTTCATCGGCAAAACTGAAAGTGTGGTGCGAATGATGAGAGATCCGACTCCTTGAGCATTTAATCATGGGTTAACGGGAAATATTTTCTTCATTTATCATTTATGTCTGAGGAAAATAAAGGTGCGTCTTTGCGGTGAAGGGGGAGTGTGCTCTCTCCTGAAAACATCCAACCACTGACAGATGAGCATACCGTGATTCACATTTCTCTGATCTTGTCAAGCTGTTGATGTGAAACTTTAGACAGCCCAATGGTGTTTTAACGTAATCACCACACTTAGAGAAGTGTAAGTGGGCCCCTCCTCCGCCACCATCCTTCAGTCCAAATCTCTCCATCCGTCTCTCTCCTGGGAGGTCGTCTCTACTCCTCTTTCTCGGCTGCCTCCCTCCACTCTCTCGTCACCTCATCCATCTCTCTCAGGTAAGCTGATCGCACGCTGCCCTGCTCATCTCTCCAGAGCAGGGGGAGATGAGGAGAAAAGGATGAAGGTATAAGTTCTTTCTCTTTATATTCATCTTGGAGGCCTCAGAAAGCAAGGCTTTCTTAAATCTCCCTTTCAACACTGTGAGGATTTACAATGAGACATACACAGATATTAAAGGGAAAGAAGAGAAAACGGAGATAAACATCTCTCCAACTCTTCCCATAACACCCATCAAATTAATGCTCTGGACCAGAACAATACTGGCAGACTTATTAAATTAAACACAATCAGCACTCAAACACAACAACAAAGTATACAAGCACAAAAAACAATGCTGTCTGACCCTTAAAAGACACTACACTGTGTACATAGTGATAGATAAACAACTAACTAAGACTGAGTGGACATTGCTATAGAAACGGTCTGAGAACAACATGGCGGCTTCAGGAGGAATTGTTGTGTCCAGTTACACTACTGCGATCAAAGCAAAATCCAGACAGCTGCACTTTCTGACAGAATGCACAAAATACACAATCGGGGGGAGCTTTTACCACAAAATGACACTGATAAACAACACATCTGATCATTTACCGGATGAAAATGTCCCCATCCAATTAGGGGAACAGTATGTGTCTGTCTGCCAGAGTACAAGAGGCTTTGTCTGTCTCAATTACTAAACGCATTATAATATAATAGCTAATCTTTACTTGTTAAATTTTTATTTTGTCTATTCCAAGAGCTATTTCCTATTCGTTTATAGCATTCCTATTTGTTAAATGCTATTTTCTTAGTTTACTCCGCAGTTGCTAATATGCTAATATGGCAATACTGAAGAGTTATTGAAAATAAATAAATAGGTCACACACAGTAAACTTTGACTTTTGCCTCAAACTCCTAATTTGCTGCTTATTAATAGTTAGTAAGGTAGTAGTTATGTTAAGGTATTGGGGATGTAGAACATAAATAAAGCATTATTATGAGGTTTATAAGTACAAACAAACAGCCAATATTCTAGAAATATGCAAGCTAATTATAAGCAACTAGTTCATAGTAAGTATTGGTCCCTAAAATATAGTGTTACTATAAAAAAAATGCTCTACTGTTTAAAAGATTGGAGTCAATACAATTTTTTTCAACAAGGAAGACAGTGCAAACATGTTAAAAAAGACTTGTAATTAAAATAAATTCTGTTTTTTGAGCTGTCTTTATAATCCAAAAGAATACAATGAATATATACAGTAATATAGATTATATTTTTATCCTGAGAATAAAATGAGATGTTATGAGACCCTGAAAAGGGAATTGAATGGAATTCCATGGAATGGGAAAAAAGGAATCAGTTACATTTTAAAATATAAATATATCAAAAAGGTAACAGGTATTTTAAATTGCACCACCACCTTGCAACCAAGGATGTACCACACCTAACCCAGCAATCACATATACTAAAAAAGACAAGCTCATCCACTGAAAACAGTGTCAGCAGCTCCAGATCGGCAAAAAGTGAAAACATATTTTGACATTGAAAGCTTTTGTGTGTTCAGCACTTTCAATACTGTTTAAATGAATTCTTTACAAAAAAAAGCAAGCTCTTTTCATCCAGTGCTTATGTCTGTACCATAAAGACCACAAACACGGCAATAAAGCCTTTGAAGAATTCATGTTTTACATCCACGGAATGCAACATGAATGAACAAGATTACTACTGTTATTGTCAATACTCTGTTTCCAGAGTTTTTGTTTTTCTAAACTGCTTTCATTACACCATGAGAAGGTTATTCCCAGAGGATACAGTGATTCTCAGTAATTGACGGTTTCTCAAACTATGGGAAAGGATGCCCTCAGCTGGTGGTTGGAAAGGACAAGTGCTTCTCCCTGGAGCAATGCGGCCCACAGTGTTCTTACATCAACATCATCAGTTTAGTTTTACAGCTTTCCACAAAACCAAAAAAAGAGGCAAAGCTGGGGTGAACAGCTCAACTATACATTTTGTGTAGACATTTGATTGATGATAATGAAATGAAATGGCAGGGAGTAGATTTATAGCACTGTTAGATGTTATACCATTGTAAATGCACCACTACGTAGTTGAGCTTGACTAACAGGGTGCAGGGGACTCCACGCATCCAGCTTTCTCTATGCATAAATAACTGCTGGCAGCCTGATTTCCTCTATAGATATTTGGGAATTCCAAAGGATTGAAGGTGAAGTATGTGCCGAAATCCCACTCAGCTTCATGTGAAAAGAACTTCTGTGGAAACTTTGATCTCGTCATGTGAAAGCGGTGAGCACACTGAAGCTACTGTTGCCAAGACATACAGCGTGTTCGGAGCGAGTGCGGTCAGCGTGGAGCATGGCACTCTGGGCCAACTACCATTGGTCATATACCACCTGTAGAACTTGTTCCTCACGCTTTCGGCCACGACACTGGGAGCGCTTCCCATCCCAACATTCCTCCGGTTGATGCCAGGCTCTCTCGGGATCTATTACATGCTACATTAACGTGCTCATTCACACGGCACCAGCCACAAGCCTCCACTGAGCCACTGATGCAGGGGAACGCATTAAAAAGAGATACTCATTAAAGAAGCATTACCCCCACAACCAGAAGCCTGAAATACCATTGAGAGGGAGAAAGGGGGAAAAACGCAAAAGAAAAATGGAGAGAAAGAGTGGGATTGAAAGAGAACGAAACATCTTGGACAGCATGTGCTGCACGCTTCTGTCTGGTGGATACCAGGCTCTGGAGCTCATCCAGACAGCAGATTTATTAAGATGGTGTAATTGTTTAGGTAAGGGGTGGCGATTCGTCCTGCATTTGGCACTCAGATGAGCTAGTTTGGTGTAAATGATTGGCTTAGCTCAATTCCAAAAGCGTGTCTTCAGTGCTAAAAGGCCGAAATGAGGGTTATGAAGATTTTACTTTTAGTTCAGTGGTTGGGTATTTGAAATAAATTGGCAGCACTCGACCGAAAGTTCAACTGGAATCTGAATTAGAACAAAGTAATTCAAAGTCTTCAATCTTATAAATTCATCTATCCGTATATGGCTAGTTGACATAAAAATTAGTCCTATGGTGTAACATAGCAGAAACATGGGGGGAAATCTTTACAAATAACATGAGAAAAATGTATCTTCATTCATAGAGTTACAAATAGCAAATTAAAAAAGAATACTAATTTTGTCTGTCTGTTTCAAGATTTAATTCAATGTTATTTGCAGTTTCAGAGTAATTTCAGAGTAAAAATCTATCCATCCATCTGACATTGTTTGTTAACAGCTCTCCGAAGCTATTGATCCTTATATTCATAATACTTCTCATTAATAAAATGATGTGTGGTTTTGGTAATCTGTTGGCTGCGGTTGGAATCCTATTAACAACACTCCCATCTCGCCCTAGAAAAAATGAGCCATAACATATGGCATACTTATGCCAATACATAAGTATTTCTTTACATTTCAATTCACATTAGAACGTTTATTCTGAATCCTGTTTACTCAGTTCAAACTTAAAATTTAAAAGGCATTCGCAATTCAACTGTTCAATGGTGCACACCCCCCAGAGTGACTATGAATTTCACTGAGAGCTTCTCATCTTCCACTTGACTTTCTGAACGACGTGTGAAACTCTGTGCCGAAGCCCCTGTTGAACCGGGGGACACTTCATATGCCCATCAGGGGCCACAGCTTTTGAAAACACAGCTGCCTAAGAGGACAGCCACATGTGGTGTGGGTATGTGTGTGCGACTCTCCAGATTCCCAGGAGACGGGTTTCGGCTGCCACACACAGCCACAGACTGCTATGCTGCTTGTGCTGTTTGCTTGCTGATCACAAGGATTCCACCTACTGAGACTTCAGAGGATACAACTGACTCGTCTGCTGCTCTGGATCAGCAGATGTGAGGAGCATTTCTTTATTTGCTTACTTATTTTTATCCATTCAAAGGCTGGCATAGCGGGGGGTTCCAAGCAGGTGTCACTTGACCAGAATCACAAGAAAGGACTTTAATCACATCATAAAAAGACTGTGATTGTTTTTTTATAAGTGTTGAGATTGTTAGCAATACTGGAATTACAGTAATGAGCTAGGTTTACAAAAAGATTTGACATGTAGCTTTCAAATGTTTAAATATAAAAGTTCAATTAACAGATCTGTAATTTGTGTGCCACTAGCACCCCAGCATAACAAACGAACGGTTGAAATAAGCAGTGTATGGTTTAGCAAGCAAGATGTTCTGGGAACATGGCAAAGTACCGATTAAAACACACCTGTGCTAACTCATTAATTATGATCCACATTACTTGATGATCTTAGCTAACTGGCTGTCAGACTCAAAAATCACCCATGAAAAATACATCCCCAGAGCTTCGATGTTGAAGTCAGGCTATTAGCCATTCTCACCAGGCGTAACTTCTAGGCTATCAATCAGGGATTTCATAACAGAAAGGAGCACTTCAGTTAAGTTACATACTAGTTCAAGTTCACGTTCATGTTCACGAATGGCTGCAAGAAATCAGCGCACACTAAGGGTCCATGCAGGAGCATGAGCCTCCAGGCAGATAATATCCACAAACACAGCGCTGACCCTGTTGACCTCTGTGCCCCATGCAACTTCCCTTTGGGAGCAGGAAGTCATTTTGTTCTAGTTCATTTACTCACCTGCTTCTGCTTCTGCTACATGACGGCCACTTTTTTCCCATTGAAATAGCAAAGCCAACTCTTAAAACACAGAGTTTGTGTTTATTCAGCTTCCCTTCGTCGGAGTCGGCCCACATGAAGCTGGCGTGGCAGCAGGCCACATGGTGCCTGAGGCAGAGTGGCACTCTAAGAGGCCCACAGCTGCCAGAGCCCATACCAACCCCCCGAACACCCCCGGCTGCAACGGCAGAGAAAACAACGGTTCCATGGAGAGCAAGGATTAAGAAAACATACACAGAAGATCTTTGAAGTAGGGCGAGTGCTTGCCGATGGGCAGCTATAAGAAAAGAGAGGGAAATTTTGGGGAGCTCAGTGTGGAACAGAAGAAAAACACAAAAGACAGTGATGAGTCGAAAAAGTTACGTGCTCACGGCATGTGGCCCCCAGACGCGTTCCCGTCAAATTCAAAAACTCTGCTCTTCGCTTTAATCAACTCAGCTGAATCAGGAGCCGTCATCAAATTCTCTGAAACTCACAACAGAGACATTTTCCTCTTTGCGCTAACAAAATGTGCAGACCATTCTCTTCTGCAGCAAAAAAAATGTTTGTATCCACAATTTATTTTATGTTCATAGAAAAAGGAAAGACGTACATATTTAAAATAGCAAAAAAGTAAACATTCTTGAAGTAGTGTAAAAATGAACAACCAAGTTAATTTCTTAAGTTTATAAAAGAATTTGATCATTTTAACATGTATAAAAATACTACTTATCGCGCTGAGGCCTGTCCATCTCTAATGGTCTCAGCTGCCACAAGGTGCCCGAGAAACCTACAGTAGTTTCAACTGGAATACGCGTTATAGTTTCCCTATATGAATGTGAAATATATGACAAGTTCTCTTGCTTTTGTGAAGGTTGTGGTCTTGGTATGTGTAATGAGCTCTATTAGAGATGATGGATGTGTTGTTTTCTCAGTGTGTTCGTATTTTCCTCACTCAGATCGGTCGTTTTAATTGCCTGCAGTGTGTTGTGCGCAGGGAAATGAACGGAAATATCTGGATGTGGCTGGTTCTGCATAGATGTCGTGGCAACCAGCTGTTTCCAGTTGATCATAATTTGTTCAGCGTTTTGAGTAAGGCCCTGCAAGTTCACCATCCACCAAAATATTTGTTGACTTTGTTTTCAGAGTAAATATAACTTCTTGTAAAGAAGACTATTTTGTTTTTGGAAGCCTCATTCATGTGCCTTTTGCTGATGTCCACATGTGTTTGCGGAGTTCATTTCCCTCTGTAGTTTTAATTGTTCTCAGTTGTGAAATGGTGAACAGGTGGAATAAATGCTTTACATAAACACCAGCTCATTTTAGTTTGACTTATGGAAGAAAAGATGGTTTGAGACTGTCAGGCTCCCTAAGAGCCCTAACCAAAGTGCACTCCTACATAAACATACTCTCTCTTCCATCCCAATCTGGCTCTCTTATTTTCTATCCATCCATCCATCCATCCATCCATCCAATCTATCTATCTATCAATGAACTAATAATGGTTTTCATTTCTAAAAACTTGTGAAATTAATTGAAATTAAAATACAGTAGCAAATAGGATGGTCAATTTGAATTCGATTGTAGGAAAGAATCAAAATAAATGCATTTTTCTTAACTAGGTTTATATGCCTTACAGGGATGATAGGTAAACATTTTTAAATTACAAGTAAATTCCTCTTCTTTCACACCAATTTCCAATTAAAACTCCACATAATTTATGTTGTTTAATTCTGAACGACCTTGTCATACAGTATCTATTGCTTCAGAGATAAGAAAAAACAATGCATGGCCATGCATATTAAAAAATGGCGATGAGCTGTTAACTTCTCTGCTGAGGGAAGGGGGTTTCCAAAATCCTTGTGTTTACAGAAACAATGCCTTCAAGCAGCAAGCAATCATTACTTTTACTTATTTATTTAGGGGTTTATTCTAAAGAGCATTGTTCAGATATGATGACCTTGAACGGGCGCTTGTGTGTTACTGTGTTTGCCTGAATGATTTACCTCAGTCTTGAGAACAGTTTACACCAACATGATGTGAGAAGAGTGGCCAATGAAAGACAAAAACCGCCATTGCGTTCCAAACGCAATTCTTAACATCTAAAGTTCCAGCTAAGATTAGCAATGTTTTTGCTAGCATCTGAGCATGAGTTTAACGCCTGCTGCTTCTAATTAAGGATCATGTTCCCACTTGGAAAAGTGAAAAGGACAGACCAGAATCTGGAGTAAACCAGTCGAGACACATGCACCCAGGATCAGAAGAATGAGTTTGACATGGGCACCAAACCATGAGACAGTGGCTCATCAAACACTAACATTCACATTACAAACTAATACATGCCTTCCAAACCACAGGGCGGCTGAGCTTGACCTGAAGAATGGACGCTTTCTCTGAACTAGAATTTTAGAATTACATCCCTCACCAAGGATCCTCTGCAGGGAATGGGTGCCGTCAAATTGAGTTTAAACAGCTTACACAATAATCCAAGTTATTCAAACTACTCTACTTGATCAACTAATGTCTTGTTAAGCAAAAACCTGCATGTTTGCAAGAAACAAATCCATCATTAAGACATTTTACTTTAAACTGCCGCTTCTGGCCCATTATCCATTATAATGCTTCCTCCTCTTAGAATCATTCTGAATGGTTTTCTTTTATAAGTGGTGCTTGATTTGTGCATATTTCTCAACTGATTAAGACAAGATGTTTTCAGTAGAGAAATCATTGATATGGATAGAGGAAAGCTGAAATTTTTAATTGTTAAGAGCATCTCTGTGAATTTAATTTATTGTAAACATGCAGCTTTTTGCTTCACAAGACATTAATTGATGGACTGGAGTATGAATTACTTTTTGTGATTTTTTAATCAGCTTTTTGGACACCCATTAACTAAAGAGAATCTGATCGTGAGCAAGTTTCTCCAAATATGTTCCAATGAAGAAACAAACTCGTCTATACCTTAGACAGCATATTAGATGTAAAATATCAGCAAATTTGAACTAAAAACTATTCCGTATGCACAGAAAAATAATTTATAACAAATTTGAACATCTAGAGACAAACATAATAAATTACTTTTTGATAAGTTTAACGCAAATATATATATGCGTATATATAAGCATAATGAAACGTAATAAATCAAAATATATTTTCTGTATTTCTGGATGTGCCTTTCCCAGATTGCCATATTTTACAGTAATCAAATGCAAACCTTCAGCTAAACAGGAGCTGTACATGTGGCTTCTGTCCCTCAGCTTTGCCTGGTAGGGGAGATACGTTTCCACAGAGCATCACTAAGGAGTAATGGTTTACTAGCTGAACTCTTACAGTTTTATAGGATCTCAGATGTGCCAAATGTGTTTCAGATGTGAGTCGGTCTTGATCGGAGTCCGTCACTGTCACTCTCTCTCTCTGGTTTACAGAGGAAGGCTGATTTTGTTCCGACAGACTTAGACCTTGAGTATTATTTTCACTTTTTGGAGACACTTTGATGGTGGTTGTCAACTGTGTCTTAAGACTACAGTACGTACAACTGTCTAACTTGGCTTTATGCTTCCTGTCTGCAGTTTAGCAGAGATATAAATCCCATTTAGATCTGCTAAAGCCAAGGGCTTTCTCTGCTTTAGGTTGTCTTGCTTTTTTTTGCATGGTTCATATATTAATATAACCAACTTTTTAAAAATAAGCAAAAAACTTTACCTCTTACACTCAGGATTGTTTTAACAGCTTGTTTGCTCATGCAAATATAACTTCTGCTTTTAAAAGGCCAAAGTAATCTCTGACTACAACATATAAAGTGTGAGATTCCACAGTGTCAGCTGCAAGTATTCTTAATTCCCTGGATTTAAAGGATCTTAGGAAGACCTCTTCCTCCAGCGCTCTCCAAACATCCACAGCGTTTATATGAACTCAGAGGGCTCCATGAAAAATGTGTTGGTTCCTCTCATGAATCGTGAGGCCGAAATGAGCGGGAACAGTCTGGCTGGTGTAAACATGCTGAGGACAAGAGAGCTCATCAGCAGCGGTAGCAGCGCCGTTGTTTTAAATATCATTGACGCATGTTATTACATGGCCAAGCTGTTGCAGCGGACGTCTTCTGAACAGTAGCCAGGCAACGTTATGCTTCAACATCTCACTTTTCTTCTCATTCCCTCCATTTGATAGTTTTGTTCTAAAAGAAATACATGTTTATACTTGAATTTTTCAGCATAATGAAAATTTGTTGACATCAAGACTGGACTTTTTATCACAAGGTACATATATCAGTATTCCAAAATTACATTAGCAACTAGAAAATCGGTATAGCTCAAAATGTCAGCCCCCCTACACCTTAGATGCCCTTGGGGTAAGCTGATAACCTTCAAATTTTAGTTTCAAAATGAACTATCCCTTTAAGAGTGTAAGATCATCTTCACCCAGCTTAAGAAGTTACCTTCAGGTGTCTCGTTACCAAATCCTGTTTCTAGAGAGTTCAGTTGCAACTCTGTTTAAACACAAAAATATCAAGTGTTTCTAGTGTTTAATTAGCTGGTTCAGATGTGTTTGATTAGGCTTTGGAGCTGAACTTTGCAGGAAGGTAGATCTCCAGGAACAGGACTGGCCACCCCTGACCTACAGCATTATATTTCTTACATCCAGACCAAATGCCTCATGTCAAACTGCTGCTCATGCAACACAAAAATGCCTCCCTTACACTTCCAGGCCTCCACCGAAGAATCAGATAAGCAAATTTGTCTCAAACACAGAAACATGGTAAAGACGCGATTGAGCATGCAATGTGGCAGTTTCCATGAACGTTCCTAACATGGGTTGGTTGAATGAGGGTTCAGCTGAAGTCAAGCTAGGTGGCAGAATTACAACACCTCAACATATGTCTAGCACTTTGTGTGTCGAGACGGAGGCAGCTGAAATATCACTCCATCTCTAACCGCCTGGAAGCAATTAAAATATTGCTATTTTTTAATTTTGCAATTACAGTGATTGTATTTTTCTAAAGCCGCGAAATTGCAATTACCTAGAACAACACCGCAACGGTCGCAGCAGAGTTATGTACTTTCTCCCCCACCTCTTCTGAAGCAGTCAAGCACATTGTTTCCTCACTCGCTGCCAAGAAAATGAGGAACATTTGTGGACAGAAACATAATGCTATAGAAGTCCGAGCAGTAAAGCCAAGCAGAATATCCATCTTAACAGATTCATTTACCCACATGCGTTCCCCTTCACACTAGTGCTTTATGGAAATGAAAACAGCAACAATCACCCCTCTAGTCAGATGAGAAACTCGCCGGCGACAGAATCTCAATTCATTTACACACACCGGCTCACAGTGTACATAAACAACATCACTCTTTCTAATGTTCTTTCCACTTGGAGCTTGGTAAACCTTGTCTTTGGTGTGCTTGCTAAACTTGCTCCTTGGTTACATTTGATTTATGTCTCTTCAGGTCCAGAGTGACTAAGTCTATGATTTAAAGCATTTACAAGTGTCTAACTGTGTACTCACATCTGGGCAAGATCTTGTCATCTTTAAGATATTCTTTTTATTTAAACCAAATCTCACTCTGATGCACCAGAAAGAGTGGACCACACCACTTTTCACAATAAATTTTTTTCAAACCTGGATCATGAACTCACAAATGGGTGAACTAACTGGAACCTGAATGATAACAATATACATATCATATTGTTGTTCAGTTTCACTTTTCAAAAAACATTGTCTGAAATAAAATGTCTCTTAAGTCTTTAAAGTAATCAATAATTTGCGGTTTTTAACATGACCTTTTTCCTGGGGTCACACTTAAAGGGCTGATCCTTGCTAGTATGTTTTTTTACATCATGACATTAATTCTGCATCTCTGATAATCTCTGATAAATAATGTGGGTGCTTGATCAACTTTACCTAACTTAGTTTTAAAGAAAATTTTGAAAAAATTCCCCACATGAGAACAATGTACCACGAGAAAACTGTTTTATTGCTACAGTATATGGCAACTAATGCATTTCCTCATTTAATATTTTTAATGGGTAATGCATATATTTGAAAGCATTTACCAATTGTATTTCAAATCATTATAATCTGCATTTAAAAATAAAGAATAAATACACATTATTTAAAAAGACATTAGTTTAATTTAGTAAGAAATCAATAAAATAAGATTATATATACTTATCTTTTAAAGTCTATTTTTCTTTTTTTTTTAAAAAAGAAAATAAATAACGGGAAAAAACTCTACTATTGTAAAGTAGTGTTACATTTAAATACAATTCTAAATCTCTGAGCAAACCTACTGCTCAGTTTTCTTGAGAACAGATAGTTCATGTCAACAGTTAATGTATACTGAGCACTCCAGCTCACATTAATCCATCTAAACACACAGGACATTATTATGGTAGCCCCGGTTATGAACCAGATGGCCTCCGTCTGTCCCACACCTCTGGATGGATGACCAGCAGTCGAGATTTTCTCTCACACTTCAGACATCTCAGGTCTAATGGCTAGAGGTAGTTATTTGGTCTGAAGTGGACGCATTTAGCCTTAACGTGCTTTCACACACTCCCACAGACTCCCGCTCCTTACGCCAACTTCTTATCAAATTTCCCGCCAGGCACTTCAAACGTTTTGTATATTTTTAGTGGAGCAAAGGAGTCGCAGCCTTCAGGTTCAAAGTTCAGGGTCAGACTGCTTTATTTATGTTTAGACGACATTCTTGTTCTAACGTAATGAATTTGTCCGGCTACATCATGAGCTTTGCAGTGAACTACTCAAAGGGCCCAAAACAACTATATCACTTCTAGCAGTCTTACATAACCAGATTCATCGTTTTGGTTCCAAAACCCAAAAGGATCTTCGCTATTTTGGCAGAACCCACAGAATCTACGACTCACACCGCTGGCTTCTCCCATCAGGGGAAAGCCCAGAGCCTGGGGAATTGGCCCAGAGTATCAAGGTTAGAATGAGTCACCGTGTGAAGGAGGCGAATGAAGGGCCTCCCTGCTTGGCTGTCATGATGGGGAGATGGAAAAGAAGAATCTGAGAGCCGAGCCACGGCCTGTCAGATCCCGTATAGGAACGGTCGTGATGGGTTCACTCAGAGTGCCATGGCAGGATATTTGCTTCAGCTCCACTTTTCTGTTCCTTTACCAGGCAAAAACAAAATGGTGTGATTCACACACAATGCCTTTGTTTTTCACAATGTCTCCAAAAACATGGTTACGAACTCCAATTCAAAAAATGTTGTGTTTGGGAGAAAAACATCTCAAAGGCTTATTTCTTATAAGACAAATCACTCATGGAAAAACTGAACTGAAAAACTCCACTGTTTTTCGATTTTCACTCGATTTTTGAAAGAAGTCTGCTATGCTCACCAAGTCTGCATTTATTTATTACAGTTAAACAGTAACATTGTGAAATATTACAATTTAAAGTAACAATTTTCTATTTTACCTTACTTCTGTAACAAAAGGGCCGAAGTTTCAGCAGCCATTAATCCAGTCCTCAACATAATACTTCAGAGATCATATGCTGATTCAGTAGCCTGGGCCCTCCCATACTTCCTGTGACGCTACATTCAATTTCGCATAGGTTATAATTTATAATATTTGCAACAAAAACACCTTTAACTATACAAAAACACCTATAAATAGAATCATGCACATATATGATAGCGTCCATATACGTTTTTGATAACATGTTTGTCCTATGCTGCCATTTAATTAAGTTAACCCAATGATTAAAGCGTCTCAGACTCTGATTTGTGGATGAATCTCAGCCCCAAGAACTAACAAGTGTTTGCTATTAGAAAAATAATTCCATGGATGCACAGACGTTCAAATCAAAGTACAAAAGAAAGCTACAATTAAATTTGAAAGGAGAACAGGGCCTGTTTAGAGGGACAGAACGAGCTCTGCTTGTTGAAAGGTCATATACTAAAGACCTGATTGCTCAAGATCTGAAAAAGAACCTTCCAAAGAGTAAAGAACAATCAGTGACTGACTTAATAAAGGAAAGTGAGATGCAACTTGTACGAGGCACTCCAGATGATGAACTTCACATGGGACAGATGGGTAGAGGTTGAGGACACTGTAAGCAGATGCTACGTGAATGCGGCTCCAGCTTTAAGAGTTGGAAAACCCTCACAAGCAACTCAAATAACTGAAGGCTTTCTGTACGCTGAAGACTGTCCAACTGGCAGAAGAAGAAAAGACAGAACAAATATGGAGGAAAAGAGAGCATGTGTGTTTGATACAGATGTGATTTGTTAGGGCTTGCCTTTGTCTGTGTGTTAATAGGAGGAAACGGACACGTTCATTAGGGTTCTGACCCTTGGAGGGTACGACCAGTCTTACTGTTTAGTTTTTGCTAGTGACACTTGTTTGAGGTAGTAACTCAAAGGCTAATGGCATCAGTGTGAATGCACCTTGGTGTGGTCTGCAGCTGGTGACCTCCCAGTCTCCACATCAGGGAGGCGGAAGAAATCAAACAACACGGCATCAGGCGCAACACAGCTGCCTGTGCAAGCATCTGTGTGTGTGTGTGTGTGGAAGAGAGAAAGAGAGAGTTTTCCATTTCATTATGACTATTTTTCATCAGAATCCCAACATCTGCTGTGTAATATGTAATGGAATTTTTAATCTGAAATAGAACCAAAAACATAAAGTTGAAATAATTTGATTAGATATAAGATGTGCATTATTGAATTGAAGTGGGTGTGAATTTTTTTTTTTAAATGATTGTGGACTATAAAATACATAAAAATGTTGAAAGTAGTGTCTTATACTAAAAAAAAATACAGCCTTGATTGACATATACAGCAAAAACTGTAATACTATGAACAACCGCCATTTAAAATAGGCTTTTAATATATTGTAAAATGAATAATTTCCTTGATGCAAAGTTGGATTTTAAGCAGCCATTACTCCAGTATCATGTCATCCTTTAGAAATAATTCTAATATGCTGATTTTGTGCATAATAAATATTTTTTATTATTATCAACGCTGTGGTCGTGGTCAGTGGTGGTAGTTTTGTGGAAACTGACACATTTCTTTATTCTTTCACTGAGGAAGAGAAAGTTCAATGAACCGCATTTGTTTGAAATACAAATAGTTTATAACATTATAAATGTTTTGCTGTAACTTTTGATGAATTAAATGCAGCCTTCTTGAATAAAAAATAAATAAATATATAAAAACTTTACTGACAATGCAATTTTCAAAAATATCTTGCTAAGGGATTAAATAAATAAACAAACAAACATCAATGTTTCTACCTCAGATTAACAACAGGCAACTGTGAAATAAAGTTTATCGGATAAATGAAATATTGTACAAATTAAACAGGAAAATAAAAACTGTAGAAGTGACAAATCACTATAAAATTCAAATGTAACATTATCATCAGAAAAAAATAAAATAAAAAAATTTTACAAACAAATATTTCTTCAGACTGTGACATTTAACTCACAACAAGCCAAACAATTGTAACAAGATTTTTCACAGTACAAGATATAATTACCTTTATATTTGTTCCTCTTGATGCACAGGCTTTATACATAACTAACACCTATCAATACAAAATCTAAAAAGAAATTATGCAAATAAATACTGTAGGTTATAAGGTAAAATATTTCGTCCCCATCATGTGGCCTTTTGCCTCAACTTATAATATTCACTCCTCTTTTTGTTCTCCCTCTCCGTTATCGTTCATCAAACAAACTGCGACAACAAAAACTGGTGCACTCTCTCTGAACTGGGTCTCAATCAGAGAGCGGCTGAACCAAACATAAACTACGCCATCGCTGTCAAAGGTCAACTTTCAACCCCACATTACCATCTCAAAATGGCCGACCTCTGCCTGGCCTCTTTACCTTTAATCACAACCACAGGGAAAACCATTACAAGACTCTCGGATCCCAAATATCTCTAATATGTCTGTAATTGTGTGAAACCACTCAAACAGACCGATGGGTTTGTGAAAGGATGGAATGCAGTGTATTTTCATCATTTGCTCAATTTTGCCTCTGACTCTTGCGGTCGTGCAAGCCTTAACAATCTCTCCTTCTTAAGTCTATTTTGGGATAGATTTGAAATGGAGGGCCATATATCAGTGTGAGGTAGCAATGCTTATTTGGCAGTGACTCTCGCTGTCTGTGTACGGTGTTTAGCCCCCCTGCAGGACCCTATGACTCCTAAACATATTTCAAAGGGATTTACAGACTTGATAACAACCCTCTGTCATGTTACACTGAAAACCAAATACCAAAAGTGACTCAAAGGCTCGCGAATACTGTTGTTTTAACGGTGCATTCCACCTCTGTGTTTTCAGAACAAACATCTTTACAGGTTCTCAAGCTATTTAGGCGGGGGAAAAGGAAAACACATTATATGCTTTCAGCCGGGTTTGTCCGAATGCCATTTTGTTGAGTTGCATTACCAAGTTCACAGAAAATCTGAGTGCTTCAGAAGGACTTTCCAGAACTTTGGCCCCCACCAAAAGCAAACAATCCAAATTGATCCCGTTGTTCCTTAAACAAGTGTGATTTATCATTTTAAATGTTTCCATTTTTCGAGCAGGTTGCCCTTGTGGATGCCTCGGTCGCCTTGGCCACGGCAGTGATGACATGTCACATCTTTGCTCATCACTCGAAGAAAAGCAATTGCTCCGGAAATGCAGGAAGGAAACATTGAGTGTGTGTGAGATGTCTTAGCTGTAAAACTCCTCTGCAGTGGGCCAGAAGGACCATCTGCGTCAGATCAAAGCCAGATCCTGTGTGTTCTTCTCCACTGTTTCCCTAAACCTGGCACACACACAGAGATGCATGTTTGCAGGGACACCGGAAAAGAGGATAAAGCAGAAGAAGACTGGAGTGGTAAACTATGCCTGCGGTCGGAGGTTTATGAGAGAGAATTGGTAAGCAGGTGTGTGCTTCAACCAGTGGATGGATGGTCTGTGTTTCGACCGTTTACAGCACACTTTCACAAGCGAGACGGGCTTTGATTAAGATGGGCTGCACGCTCCACCAAACAGAGCTGTGTAATGTCCGGCTTTATCAAACAAAGAGCTTCCTCACTATTCTGTATTTGGACATCTCTATTAGTAAGCAGAGCACTCACTAACCAAAAAACAGAAAGTAGGTGAAAGTTAAGAAAGAAAGGCTGCTGTAATCAAACAAACCCATTTAAAAGAGTGATGTCTTTTAAATGAACTATATAAATATCAAATCAAATATTGAAAGCAGCGTCTCTCTGACTTGTAAACAATAAAGAATAACTGAATTAAAAAGAATAATAATTAAAAAAGAACACCACTTTAGAAAAGTAGCATTTAGACCCAAAACTACAAAATGGTGATGCCAAATGCCTTAGGCATACTAATCAAAAGATCATTTTTTAAACTGGTTTATAATATACAAGTACCATCCAAAAATACCAATTCACGGCTACTCATGAATCACTTGAACTAATTTTCCCTATTAATTTCTTTCTAAGGAATGTTATCTTCAACAAAGAGTTAAGTCATGAACAAATCTGAGCTGAATCACAACATTACAAACTTTGATTTGAAGCAAAAACGAAAAGATGCCAGATGTCTTTTATGAAATAAACTACATGAAGCACTTTGGCTGATGCATGAGGACACTTCAGTCTAGGGACCAATTCTCATGATTAGTTGTTAATTGGAATCCCTAATGTTAACATATCGGCTGTACTTATTAGTACTCATAAAACAAATATTCTGCCTGACCATATTCTACACCTCTAATCTTAACACAATACCTAAATTTAACAACTAACTATTAATAAGCAGCAAATTAAGAGTCAGAAGTTGTAGGTAAGTTGTTGGTTTCTTAAAGCTGCAGTCTGTAACTTTTGGTGCTCTGGCAGTTAATAAACTGAACTGTGTGCATCTTGTAAAAGAACATTGCTGACAAAAATACATTTATGTTGATGGCTACTGAAAAATGTAGTCAAGTTTATAGAACAGCTTCTATTACTCACCACACACGCACAAAAACGTCTAGGTGATGCAGAAGCAGAAACCAAAAGAGGCTGTATAAACACGTTTTTTTACTCACAACAGTGAGCGTTTCAGTTTAATTAACTTTCCACCACACCAGGCTGAGACAAACTATGGAAACTAAGATCTGCTCTGATAATTTCAGGGTGGCAACCACAAGGGTGAGCAGATAAAGATCTATCCACTGCTTTTTAGAGTACATTTAACAGACTGCCGGGTGGGATTTCTTTTCATTGAGAAGAAGAAAGCATGAATCCATGACTAATCATAAAATTTCTCTAAACTGCAACAGTATTAATGTGAAAGCTGGTTATGAGGAAACGGCAGACGCCAGAGCTGTTCATGGTACATTTTTATCCAGTTTAGATTAAAGGTACGGTTCACCAACCACCCACTGCAGGAATGATTGTGCAATATATGAGTTGTAGTTAATGGCTACAGGGTGAACCAACTGAAATTATGAGCTTTCAGAATACTTAATTCTATGTCTTTGACGTTATCCCCTCTAGGGGGCAGTGATGTAATATCTCATTTAACTTTCTCTCGCTGTAGGGTCCTCTTGAAATCTTTTCCCCTTCATCTTTTAAATAAAGCCCAGACAAGCAAAACATTGATGCCACAGCTTAGTATTTTTTTTTATATCCCGTGATTTTGTCCAGCTGAGATGAGGAAAGAAAAGAATGAATTCAGTGTAATTCAATTCCTGGTTCATGATACTGTTTCTACATAGTCATTTCTATATGCAATCAGGACAGAGCAAAGCATGATGGGTAAAGACTAATGCCAGTTCTCGGCCAGTAATTTTTTAGAATCTGAAGCCCCGTTCACACTACACGTAGCTACAAAGCCTTGCGATCCCATTCATTTCAATGGATAGCTAGCGATTTCCGGCAACAAGAGTGACAGCGGCCGTGAGCGACCGGATGTGGGCGTGTCCAGCGACACAACAAAGTTCAGAATCTCTCAACTTTATGAAAATGAAAAGCGCCTTTCGGGAGCGACAGCCAATAGGAAGCAAGACGAAATTGGTCATGTGCTCATTCTCCTTTCAGCTCCAGCAGTGATGACGGCGTTTGCGTTTTTGCCACAGATAAACATACGCAATGGAAAAAAGTACTCTCTGTTTCTCATTCATTTTTGTTTGTATGTATGGACTCTGTGTATATTTATTTTATATTCAGTCATTTGCCTCCAAAATGTTTGTATTTAGTGGCAAGAAACCTATTCGCTGTCAACGTTACTACGAAAAAAGAAATGAGAATGCCCACTAGCGACCTCATCGCCAACCTCTAGCGACATGCAGTGACAGAAGCCTGCTGCTGTGAACAGAGCATGAGGTGGTAAGGCAGTGGTTCTCAAAGTGAGTGACAACTGTTTTCTTATTCTTATTCAAATTCAACTTACTGATGATTTACACTTTTTATACATTCATTTTTAAATACTTTAACTATTTCCCTGCCAGCTTTTTTTTCTTCAGCCCTCACCAGCTTTTTTGATGATTTACACAACTGCGATTGAATGTTCAGTAACTTTCATGAAAAAGCAATATTTGTACCAAAAAGCTGAGAAAAACACATTTTTATGAGGTTTGTATCATGTGATCTGTAAGAAAACTTGGCTTTTTTTAGAGAGAAAGACAAAACATGAGCATAAAGGTCCACAGCTAACTCCACTTTTCTACCAGTTTGCCAAAACATCCCATTTTTACAGATTTTTATGATAGTGTGTAATATTTTTTTTTTCATTATATTATAATTAAAGCATAATTGAAAACATTGAGCAAAACAGTAAAAACTTTGGGATATATACTGTATATGCAGTTTCACTGACACTTTATTGATATAAAAAATATGTATTTTAAATACTGATACAGTACCTTATTAAATTGCTTGTTTCTTTTTCATTGTTAAATTTAACATTTGATACCAATTAGAAGGACGACAAAAAATTATGTACAACTGGCTTAAAGCATTTACCAAGTTAAACAGAATCCACCTCCATCATGCACGAACATAAATTCTCTCATGCCCAATAATCTACTTCCAACTATCCTTTCCGTTATAAAGCTACCAAGCTATGTGCTGAACAAGCTCTGCGGTTTTATTCCATCTCTGTATGTCTCCGGTTGACCAACACATCAGTGTAACACCTGTACAACAGTTCTGAATAAACAGTCCCAAAATGGTTGTTTTAGACTTTGCACCATTAGAGCATGTACTTAATTCTTCTAAAAGTTTGGCAAGTAGAACGACACAGAACGTGAATGAGCATTTGTCAGGGTTAAATGCACAGGTCCGGCTCCAAAGCAAACAAATGCACAGCAAGGTGAATCTACTCACAGCATTATTGAGGAGGGGGAAATATCCGTGTCTGCATATTTCACCTCAGAAATCCTCCGAGCCTGGGCGTCTACCCAAAAATCTCATAAAGACATGGCACAAACTAACTCTACACACAGGTTGGGCACTGACAAGACCATCCATCCATCATAAAAGCTTCAATCTGTTATTTAATACATCCATTCTGAGTTATTGTGTAGTCATTCTTGACCAAATATTAAATGTGATGACTAATATCCATTTAAAAATAGTTTTCCGGAATACGGTAACTGAGCCCTTATATGCAAACACAATAATACCCAACAGAGCCCAATGGCATGGATTCGATCCGGGCTTTCCAAAGGAAAATCCTTTAATGAAATTCTGAGGTAAGCTGTACTGCACTACATCATACTGTCAATTACATAATTTAACCACAGAAACCACCACCAACATCGTATTTGCTCCATCCACAAGTCGTTTAACAAATACTGTTTTCTTTGAAAAAGTGACTCGATGGTCAAAAGTCAGGCATAAAAATAAATGGTGTGGTCACATGTAATCAATTAGATCTCATAAAAGGCAGTGATAGGTGCTCGGGGCCTGTCGAAGGCCATGGGGTTAAAAGAAGCAAAACCCAACAGGAAAACCCCAAATCTTGCGGCCTGCCAGCAGCAAGACAGGATTATGGAAGGTTTGGTTACTCTTTGGCTCGTCTTTCTCATTTCATCAACTAACCTTGTCAATTCTCCCTTTTCTACTTGATCTCACACTTTCCGTTGGAATTTCCATTTGCTAATCTGACACATTACTACTGAATTCCCCGGGCTTGACCGCCAGTACTTTTCCCCGCCTCATCTTGAGCGAAACCGTCACAGATGTAGTTCGTGCCACACTTTCAATCACTGGAATGCCAAGTAACTGAGCATACTGTATACACTGCATGAATAAATATATACCGTTCGGTCGGAGCTGTTTTCTGTGTATTTGTAATGTTTCAGCTGCAGTTTTGTGAAACCGACAGGGAGAGTGCTCTCTGAGGAGGTGGCCGCTCTTAAACAGGAAATGCTATTGCATGGCAGCTGTATTTGACATGGAAGAATCACAGAACTGTGTAGAGAGGAAAGGGGTTACTTCTGTTTGTCCAGCTCTACTCAATGTTATGAAATATTTAATTGCTGGTATAATAGTTGTGTATGTAGGTGGACTTTATGTATACCTAACAGAAAACAGTATTTTTTTCAATATTTTTACTGTAAATGTTTTTAGGGGGAAAAAAAAGTCAACAAATCTTAAACAAAACCCCAAAAAACAGGGTATTTTGTTATATTCAGTGCAATTTGATGTCTACATAACTTTCGAGTTTCAATTATGAACATAGAATGACAGCATTTTACATAGAGAGCATTAGTTACAGCAGCCAATTAAACGAACAAAGCATTCACCCACATTAAAGCACTACAAACTAATAAATAAAATAAAGGACATACAACATTGATTTTAGAGTTTCAATTATTTTATGCTTTTACCTGTAAGAAAAAAATCCATGACTAATATATAAAACAATCAGCAATGCAACATGACAAATAAATACTATATTATTAACACGGAATTATTACCTTAATACTATTACTTCACAAATTCTTTCTTCAATTAATTTTTACTGAAATCAAAAACTGAGCCTGAAGAGTGCTGAAGTTGTATTCGACTAGAGCTAAAGAGAGCTGGCTGGAAATGTAGTAGGTAAAATGTAAAAGTAATTGTTTCAGTTACTGTATGAACAGTCTAATATTTAGCACTAACAACTGAGTATTATGAAATATCCATGTAAATCTATATCTATATGTATATCTATATCTAAATAAATATATGAGTGCTTAATGGCCAACTAACCCCTTACAGGGATTTTGATTGGCAGATGATCTGACCAAGCATAATGCTGATTCTACCATTTTGCCTGACTAAGATTCAATTTGGTGGATTTGAACTTGAAAAATATTGTGTATTATGTTTGACACAGGATATACCTTCAGATGTTCATTCATGTTTATAACTGGAACTGAAAGTGCTACAGCAATCTGTCATTACACATTTTAGAGTTACAAAACGTATTACTGTTTGAATTTCTGCAATAGATGATCAAATTTGAAAGCTGAGACCTTCTCTGTAACCTGCTCTGTCTTGTCTGTCTACGTGTTGTCAGTTTTCTCTTTCTTCTGCAATGTATTTTTCACTGCCATGGCATTGCACTGTGAATGTTCATCTAAACTACATGTCATCATTTTAAGAAGAAATGATTTTAAATGTTATTCTGACTTTAATGTAATCTTAGTGCTTGTAACCCTTATTGTTGCATATTAAATCATAAAATACATCTGTGATTGTGTAACACAAATTTTACCCAGCTTCCACAAGGAAAACTAGATCTTTCTGTCCACATCATCTACTGTGCAGCACCCAATCAATTATTTGTCTGTATTGTTTATGTTTGTCTGTCTTCTACGGGGGATGAAAGTGCCATGTCTTGTTAAACATGTGAAGTATGCATGTCATTTCTGTCGTGGGTGTACAGAAGTTTGGCTGACAGGCCTCCACGTGTCTCTTGTATGACTGAATGTTTAGTTTGGTTCGGTTTATACACATCCTCGAAACATCTACTTCAGTGTTTCCCGTCTCAAATATAATCCAGGTGCTGTGCCAGACCAGGAGAGCACAACAACCCTGCACTCATTCACCAACATTACCACCTCTTTACAGACACACAAAACACTCACACATACAGATGCAGATGGGGCAGGGGGTGGAGGCTCGAAGATAAAACATTTAGTGTTTATTATGAGAAGAGAGATAGAGAGCGGGAAAAGACGAGAGGGCAAGATAAAAGATGTGAGGACTGATGGCAGAAGAGAAAACACTCAGTTTGCAGTATTAGAACATATAGTGAATGAGCAAAGGTGAAAAAGATGTAAATATACAGTAGTGACCCAAAGTCTGGAATCCATGAAAGTGCTTTTAATTTGTATTTTTCTCATTTCAAACACAATTATTTGTAGGTATCATTATAGATTATTATAATACAAATCTATCGCTTGAGTACAAGTCAAAAGGCAAAAATGTATTTAAAAACTATAATGTATTAAAGTGTACTAATAAATATTTAGGCTACATGGTAGTCAAAGGTTTAAACAAAAAAAAAAAAAGGAAGAAAAAAATATTTTTCAGTAAGGATGCACTCAATTCATCAAACGTGGCAGTAAGATTATAATGTTAGAAAATCATTTCAAATTCAGCTTTTCAATGACGGGAACATATGACATTTTAAAATATATTCAAATAGAAAACTTATTTTAAATTACAATAATATTTCACAATATTGTTGTTTTTGCTGCACTGTATTTTGATCAAATAAATGTAGCCTTGGTGAGCATAAGTGATGCCCTTTACCTTCAAAAATAATAAATAAATAAATAATTATTCAACATTTTCAACTGCCAGTGTATTTTCAAATATATTTGAATATTTAAATGTGTTTGCTTTTACAAAAGCATCAAGCTACATGCTGTTTGTGCACAACCTGATGATCATGCAGCATGATTTGAGAAAGTGGAGTTCACATGCTCTTGGTCACTTTGTTTACAATTTTTCAAAACCAAAACTCAATCAAAATCAATTCAAACTCAAAATGTAAAACGTTTCAAAACTGTGTTTATTTTCAGGTCTAAATTAGATTTTTATTCCCAGATGTTCAATGTGGTCTCAGACTTTGGACCCCACTGTATATATATATTTATGTGTGTGTGTGTGTGTGTGTGTGAGAGAGAGACCAATGGAAAAAGAAAAGAGCAAAAAGAAAGAAGCGAACAATCTGTGAAGTGTCTGTGGAGAGACAGATGGTGTAAAACAATGTCTTATTTCTGACCTCTGACCCCTAAGCCTCTGCTATACCCTATACTGACGTGAATCCCTTATTATAACACTCCTGTACTCAATTAAGCTTTTGACCTCAGCAGATCTGTGATCTTTCAACGTGCGCATGCATCTCTACACATGCTCGAACAATAATAAAAACTATAATTCATCTCACTCCATAACCAAATAGCAGAGTGATGACGCATAGGTTAATCTTGATCAACAGGCCACTGAGCAAGTGCTTACAGAGGAAATAATGCTTTAAAGTTGATAGACCTTCTAACAACTGCCAGATTTCCAGATTTCAGTTAAACCCTCACTTTCATACTAAATCAAGGATGTACAATGCATTTTGCATCCTTGATGTCTACTTCACACTTTGGTTAAGCACAAAAGAAAGTTCTAGTTAACAGACTTTGACAATTACATTTTCCAGGTTAACAACATGTAGACCAAACCGGCATAAACCTAAACTCATTCTGGTCTAAGATACTCGTCTCGGTGGAGTCGTTCATTACCATGTTTTTCCCCCTATTCTCCTGCTTCTTTGTGCACATTCCCACAAATGTAGAGTTTGTCGCCCCTCTGTGGCCAAATACAACAATTACCGGCTAGCAGAAGGCTTGCGTACAACGAGCTGGCACAGCTTCTTGTTTTTAAACGTCTTTGATAAGGAGAGACCAGCTAGTCAAATTTATTCTGATTGGCATAACGCAGAAAGTATAAATACAACATTTTTAAGCAAGGTCTGAAAATAAACATACTAGATTTACCAACTAGTTTTGCCAGAAAGCATTTTGCATGTTAGGGTTACAGGGGCATGAATGTTTCCCCTCTAACTTGCATAGTTGCTTGGATTGCTTACATCACTGTTTTGGCTGTAGCCTGCACAGTAGGGGATCATGGGATGGTGAGAATGTGGCTACATCATGCCTGCTTAAATCCATCTCTCTTTCTCTCGCTCATTCTTCAACACAAACAGTTAGAGTAAAGCACACCACACTCGTTACCTCAAGTGCTGTTGCCAGAGAGGGGATATAAACAGACAAAATAGGGACTGTTTGGACTGAAATAAGATGAGCGAGAATCAGATTCGGTGCTGCTACGTCAAGTTCCCCAGCGCTGCTCAGCTTGGATCATCTATTAAACCCACTAAAGCTGGAAAAATAGAGAGATGTTGATGTTGGAGAGCGAGGAAGAGAGCAGAGTGTGCAGGTGTAGCATTATGTCAGAAATATAGAAAAATGAGGGAAGCAGAAGCATGTGATTGAGATGAGATTCTTTTTCCCACAATTACTCATTCACACATTCTCAAAGTCAAACACACACACTCCTTTTCCACATCTGACTTGCGCACACACACCAGAATCTATCCATTTTTTTTGTGTCAAATATGATCCTTCCACTATTGTGAGTTTCAAGAAATATAACTACCCTCCAAACATTTGGAAACACATTAGGATTTATAGTGAGGTTATGGACAACATCAGCATTAATCTTTAGAATTTTCTGATGTAAATTAAATCTAAAGTGCAATTCATGTTTGAAAAATTCATTCTGATTTAACAATAACGACAACGTTTACAAGTCAAACACAACATCTTTGGTGGCTTATTGTAGACCGTTATGGATCGATTGTCAAAGTTAATACAAAACAGATAATTTAAAACATTTTAGAAATGTATTAATATTTAGCTATTTTCCATGTCCTGAATTCTTTCTAAAACGCTTTCATTTTGTCTCCTCAATGTTTTGCACTGCAACGGATTAATGCAAATATTGTTCAAAAACAACCTTTGCCAAGTATCCACAAACCTTTAGAAGGAACCATAAGTTCATGTTGTGTATATCCTCACCAAACTTTTTTTCAATGCCTAGTTACTGAAAATTGTCTCTCTAGACCAGGGGTAGGCAACCTCGGTGCTGGAGTGCCAATGTCCTGCAGAGTTTAACTCCAACCCTAATCAAACACACCTGAACAAGCTAATCATGGTCTTCAAGGCTACAGGCAGGTGAGGTTTTTTTTCGGGTTGGATCTAAACTCTGCAAGACATTTGCAGTCCAGGACCGACGTTGCTCTAGACCATACTCTTGGTGACTTCTAGATCCACATACTGCTTCCCTGCTGGAAAATGGTTTAGAACAGTTGAGCTACTGTGGTTAAACAGACTTATAAAGATACCAGCATCTGATATATATACTGTATGGTGCCACATTAGTCTCATTTGGTTAGTGTCCTACTTGAGGTGGTCTAGAACTA
>JAUMHI010000054.1:13617238-13630143 GCA_032359435.1 Enteromius unitaeniatus
GATGAAAATGAATGGGGAGCTGTAAATTTGGCATAATAAAAATTAAATTGTAGTTTTAAAATAAATATTTTATTTAATATATATATATATATATATATATATATATATAAATAATTGTCTCTGCTTTAATGGTAATTTTATTTATTTTATGGTATTTCCATTGCATGTAAATAAAAATACACATAAATTGCGTTTGCGCTATGACTTCTGGGTAATGTAGTTCAATAACATTCCAGTTACTTCCCACATGCGTGATTGTTTACGCCTACAAACAACTTTGCTAGAACTATTATCAAGTTCACAATTAACCTTT
Organism: Enteromius unitaeniatus; assembly: GCA_032359435.1. Classification (NCBI taxonomy): domain Eukaryota; kingdom Metazoa; phylum Chordata; class Actinopteri; order Cypriniformes; family Cyprinidae; genus Enteromius; species Enteromius unitaeniatus. The sequence continues at coordinate 13,617,552 of JAUMHI010000054.1, forward strand.
TGTGAAAGCATGTCCCAGTAGCCTGTGATAACAGTAAAGAGAAAAAAAATTGCAGACACAGGTTTGACTAGAAATAAAGGCCTTAGGAACAGAAGAGGGGTAAAAATTATGCGTTTGACAAATGTTATAGTCCTATTTTGGCATCTTATTCTAATAGTAAAGGTTAAATTGTAGCTTTAACATATATTAATTTGCTCTGCTTTAATTGTGATTTTATCTTTTTTATGTTATCCCTTTATAACTGTAGGATACATGTGCTTTTGTATGGAATAATATCCCGGACTTTTTTCAAACGTATTGCAAATTGCATTTGAAATTGCGTTTTCCATATGTGGACGCATGAACTGTGACATAATTCAAATGCAAATGCAAATTTTGCATTATCGTTTGCTTTTCCGCTTCTGCGAATGAACACTGACTGACACATTTCAAATGAAAAAGCAAAGTCCATTTGCAGTTGCATTTCCAATGTCTTACATATTATGAGCCTGTCATATTTAAATAACAAAATCAACTACCACGTCTGCTTTTTCACTGTCTCTGTGTCGCGCGTGTAACCGGACAAAAGCGGAAAAGCAAACGATAATGCAAAATTGGCAATTGCATTTGAATTATGTCACAGTTTATGCTTTCACATATGGAAAACGCAATTTCAAATGCAATTTGCAATTCCTTTTGGAAAAAAGTCCGGGATATCATTCCATAGTTTTGTTTCCATTGCACGCAAATAAAAATACACACGAATTGCGTTTTAACCGCTATGACGTCTGGGTATTGTAGTTCAATAACATTCCAGTTACTTCCCACATGCGTGATTGTTTACGCCTACAAACCTGCTCATGAACTGGATGTTGTTGATGGCCCCGAACGGATCAGCAGTCAAGCAATTCCCCATTTTAAACATTTGGCTGAAGGCGTTGATATGATGCGGGGCAAAACTATTATCGTGACCGGGGCAAACAGTGGTATTGGAAAAGCCACGGCCACGGAGCTGCTGCGCCGTCAGGGCCGAGTGATCATGGCTTGTAGGGACAGAGGACGGGCGGAGAAAGCAGCCCAGGAGATACAGCAGGAGGCCGGACCAGAGCAAGGGGAACTAGTGATCAAACTCGTGGACCTGGCGTCGCTTAAATCTGTCCGTATTTTTTGCGAAGAGATAATAAAGGTACTGCAGCACCAAACCACTTTCTATGTAGATCACTCCAGCAAACAGAAGTGACCCGCACCGCACTTGGGTAGACCTGTTATCAAGTGCACAGCACACGCAGGCAAACAATTGTACACGAACGTCACGAGCTTTTATGCGTCACGTTCGAGAAGTTTGGGAAGAGCACGTGGTTGCGCAGCATGCAACCTTATTCTACAAAGTAAAAGAAAAAACCTTTTGTAAAATTGTTTATTTAAGTAACACTTGGGGGGTGGGGGGCTACATTTAATATGTACTTGAGGTAGATATATTTTATAATCAGTACATAAACATTGTAGTATTGCCTATGTATTGTTTTTATTTAACATAATAAACATTTTCACGGGGAAAAAGATACAGTCCACTCACATTTTAACCTTTTGTGAAAGCATGTCACAGTAGATTGTGAGAAACAGTAAAACACCAAACAATATATAAAAACGTTTTATATAAAATCACCATGTTCATGTTAAATATAACTTACAATTAAATATCATTAAAATGTTATATTTTAAAACTTAATAAAACAAAAGGGTCTAAATTTAGGCCAATGGGGTGACTGGAAGAATGTCCCAATTATCTTGAATTAACTAATATAATGCATATCCTTGTAATGATATATGGGATCATTTTAAAGATTTCATTGTGTTTTGCTGTTACTGCAGTTTCATAAATACCCCATTCTTTAAAATCTGGTGTATAAAGAAAAGAATACAAGAAGAGAAATGTATCTAAATTAGCGTAGAATAAAGTTTCACCAGTTGTGATTATTTAATCTTGTCGTTCATGTTCAGAAATGACTTTTAAAATTTGCCATATCTGTTGTATCTCCAACAGGAAGAGTCAAGGATTGACATCCTGATCAACAATGCTGGAATCTACCAGTGTCCATACACCAAATCCGAAGAGGAATTCGAGATGCAGTTCGCTGTCAATCATCTGGGTCACTTCCTGCTCACTAACCTTCTGCTGGACCTCCTCAAACGCTCTGCTCCTAGCCGAATCATTGTAGTCTCCTCTAAGCTCTACAAGTACGGTGAAATAAACTTTGACGACCTGAACAGTGAGCAAAACTATGACAAAGCGTTTGCCTATGCACGGAGTAAACTAGCCAATCTTCTGTTCACTCTGGAGCTCTCACACCGACTCGAGGAGACCGGAGTGACAGTAAATGCTCTCACTCCAGGGATTGTGCGGACTAACCTGGGCAGACATGTCCACATCCCGCTGCTGGTGAAGCCACTATTTAACCTGGCTTCACAGGCCTTCTTCAAGTCTCCTGAGGAAGGTGCACAGACTTCTATCTATCTGGCTTGCTCTCCAGATGTGGAGGGCGTTCAGGGGAAATGCTTTGCTAACTGTCATGAAGAGAAACTATTAGCTAAGGCCACAGATGAAGAGGTGGCCAAGAAACTGTGGGATATCAGTGAAGTGATGGTGGGCATCACAACCTGAAATCTAACCGATTTAAGTCACATGTCTTTTATTATTTCAAAATCGACAACTATGAGAAAATAAAGTACAAGTATTTTCTCTTGTTAAAGCATGCAAAATGTATGCTTGCATCCACAGGAGGGAGCTGTTTTGGCCATTCTTATTCACATGTGCATTGAAATCCTAATGGTAAAGAAAATTGTGACTAGCAAATTGTTAATTCTGCTGCAACAGTAACAATTTGTGTGTGGTTATATATTTTAGATTAATCCAGAATCATCCTCAGCTATCCTGTTCCCATGCTCCTGTTCTCATGCTCAGGTTTATAGATTTCTAAACTACAGTACATGTGCTGTTCACATATTTTAGTTACGACTAATGCAACCTAACTGGGTTGAAGAATCACAACACATAATATAGACTGAACCCTTTCTTTGACTGAAAATGTGTGCAAAGGGTACTCAATTTTTTGATTGCAATATTGTGCCTAAATTCAGCTGTTATTCTTCTAATTCTTCTTCTGTTAGGTGTGAAACAGTGACACCGCATTTGATTTGCGCTTCTCCTACTGATGATCAGTGAACAGACATTATCAGAGTATTTAATAAAGATGCATTAAAACAGAAGCACAGTAGTATCTCTGTTCTCATTATACAGTACATTGGGTACTATGCATTTGCAATGACTAAATGCTGATCTGTAATATTGTAATACTATAGTATACTATACTAAGTATACTATACACACTGTGTAACTGCACAAAGCCTACACACACATACATATACATATATTTATAAAATTAAGGTTTAAGGAGTTGTGTGCTCTAGTCAATGAAAATAAAGGAATATAAATAATCAAAATTGTTTATATGTGTATGTGTTGTACTGCTAATTATAAGCTGTTAAACATTCTGGGTGTTTTTTCACTGCTATTTGAAAAAGGAAATGCTTGGGGGAGCTTTCCTGGTCTAATAAATAAATATCATGCTGTACAAACGACATTGTTCAGATTTTACCTACAGCTCAACCAGGTTCATGTAATTGAAAAATAGTCTGATGGTTGTTTTTGTGAGGCTCATTAGCAGAACGATTTTGGAATTAGAGCAATAGCCCGCTTTGCTTTCATAGTTCACTTACTGTCTAATTAACCGTTCTAGGAGTTGTTACAGTACAATTCAACTACTTGCTTTCACAAAGAATGTACACACACCTCTCACACTACATTTCTCTCCCACTTCATCATGATTGCCTTGAATGTTTTCTCTTAGCATTAGCTGTCTTTGTGAGAATGGTAGCAGCTCTGATGGGCTCGTAATGCTTTTCCCACCTGTGTTTGCCATTAGGACTTTTTCAGGATCATTTAGAGTATGTTCCGATCAGCCAGAAAGCCCCTAAGGTATCCCAGCGTTTATCTGATAGCTCCCTGTGAAACGGGAGGTCTCGGAGAGCTTGGCTGTAGAAGCTGGAGACTGTTTATATTTGAAATAAAGAAAATTGGGGAAATTATGAAAGTTAATGGCTTTAATGATGCATTTAAAAGCAGTGCCACATCAGCGACAGAATGCCAAGCTGCTAAACAAAGTGATGCTTTGATTACAATCACATTAAGTTGTTTCAGTCCTGTTTTTCCTCCTCCTGAAGACAAAATATCACTCAACAAACACCCAAAGGTATATAGAAATTCATGGCAATTCAAGCCCTTGTATCTTATCTCGTGGTTTGGCATTAGGGAAAGCATTTCTCCGGTTGTGCTGCTTTGCTCACCTCAGCTCTGCTCCGAGTACAAACCTGCAGCCAGCATCCTTTCCCACCGTTTGTGCAAGACATTCCGTCCAACTTAAACACAGAACTTCTCTCTCGTTTATTATCCTGCGTGTTTGTTTTCTGTGATAGAGGGAAGGAAGGGAGACACAAATGCATGTTATTTCACAGTAAAGAGAGTTTCCAGCCTCGTAAGTGGTTGAGCAACTGCAAGCACTGCCAGTCTGATGGCACCAGAATGTCTAAGACGTTAAAACAATTGTATGTGAACTAAAAATACAAGTAACGTTACGTTACATTACAACATAAACATACATTGCAGAACATACCTATGATTTGTTAACAAACAGTAATGTCAATGATGAGCCATAATGTCCAGTTCTTCGACATAATGAATCGGTTATTTTTATGGAGTAGTTTTACTGCAAAATATTCATGAAATGTACGTTAACGTTAGCAGTTTGAAACAGAATCACTTAGACATGTAAAAATTTATATTTCCCTTCGAATATTCGCCACAAAGTCGAGTAGTTTGTATTGGAACGTATCGGTCGTTTGACATTTTTATCGTAAACATTTGTAAAATATGAAATGCTTAGCTACTTACATCTAAGTACCATGATCTTACTACATCATCGTTCACAAGAAGTTAAACGAACATCCCACGACGCGACGCTTCAAGATAACGTAACGTAAATCAAATACATTTGATTTGATTAACAAATTCTGATAGAAAGCTGAAACAGGCAGAAGCAACTTTTACAATTTTTTTGTCACAGTGCAAAGTTCAAAACTTCTGTATATGTGTATACTGTTCTATTGGACAAATAAATAAATAAATAAATGTTTGGATGACATGTTGGAAATATTTTAACATAACGTTTTATTTTTTACTTTTGTTATCCTTAAAAAGTTATTTGGGTCCTAAACATGTCATGCATTATCATTAATGTGTGTTCCAAAAATGCAGTAGAAGACTGCTTGATATACAGAGAGTGTTTGGCTAAAGGGCACAATGATAACAGAGGGTCTGTGACTGTGGTAATTCCCCACTTTCTCGGTCACCATACCTCAGATCAAACCTGTGACCTTTGTGTTTTCAGCCCAGCCTGAACCGTTCCTCCAAGTGACTGCATAAGAGCTTTCAAAGCTTGAGAGAAAACACTTTCGGTGGAACGAATACAAATCTGCTGGCACAGAAGCCGAGTGAGCAGTGAACAAAAACATCTTTTCAAATTATTTATTATTCTTTATTTTAGCAGGTAATTTGATTGATTGCTTGGTCTTCTGGAGCAGTGACCTGGCCATGGGTTCTGTGTGTACAGACCTATGGTAAAGTCTTTCCCCTGAGGTGGAGCCCTGTGTTTTGACACACTCTTCAAAACAGAAAGAGTTTTTCTCCGGGTTTAGAGAAATATTTTGGTATGTAGCAGTATAAGGAAAACATTTCAGCATTTTTCAGCATTATTCGATCACATTATTCACACATGGAAATGATTCCTGAGGTGTAAATCTCTTCATGGGAAATGTGTAGATTTCCTGAGGCCAAACTTAAACTGATAACTCAAGACATTTCACAGATTGCACTAGTAGTGCATTTTGGATGGTTTCCTGGGGCCTGAGCGTGGATTTATGCTGACCAGAATGGTAAATCCAAGAGATTCTTGACAAACAACAATGTAAGGTTCAAATGCTCCCTTTGGGAGTGAAGCTGAAATTACACAATGTTATTTAAACTGCAGCTCCTGAATAATGTCATCTATTTGATTTTTGCATGATATGTCGAGATTCACTGCTCTAATGCATATTTGTTGTCTTAAAAGATCATCTTAAAACACAGGAGCTAAATTATGATTTCTGATTCTTGCTTTGCTACTAAACTGACCTTAGAATCACTAAACTAGATTAAATAAAGTGGAAGTTACCACTGACTGTGTAAGTGATGTGAGTCAATGATGGATTCACAGCAGAAATTCAATCTAATAAAAAATATAGAGAATCATGAATAATCGTGGATTATATATGACCACTGAGAGACCTTACTTTCTAAAATGAATACTTATTGGCATCCAAACCTCTCATCGGAGCAGCTGGGAGATCATTATAATCCAGCATGGTACAGTAGAGATGAACTGTCACACAGACTTCTGAGAGCTGAGAGTGTGTGGGAAAAAATTATGGATCCAAACATCATTTTACAGGAAACTCTTAATATCACTTGATCAAGTGCTCTAAAGTGAGGTCTGAGCCATTAATGTAAACTCTGGGGCTCCATTTTGTCATGATTTACAAATGCTGAACATTGCTGAAGACAGAAATGTGCACTCAAAAAAATTGATTTTAGTTATAAGCTCAGTTTACTTAAATTAAAAAAGCTAAAACATCACAAATCTTTTTTTTACTTAGTTGGCATTTGCCCTCAATTTTATTATGCTAAATGAAATCACATTTGTAAAATATTAAGTTAACTTAAATCATTTGTGTTGGGCCTGCATAAATCATTTACTTTAAAACTGGGCAGTGTATTACTAGTTCCCAGCATGCTTTACATATGGAGAATAATTGTTGAAATGAAATGCTGTTTCATGTGTTTTTAGTAAAAGGAAAAACCTTTGTTGTTCAGTTATATTTTGAGGTTACCATCATCAAAAAAAGCCAAACAAACCAGTCCTTACAGCAACAGCAATGGTTGAATCAATATGAGTGAATTATGTTCAGGGAACATTCACAGATGTCAAATGAAATTGCTTTAATTAAATTAGCATGAATTTTAGTCATCAGTACATTTACCTTACTTTAAGTTCAAATAAATCAGTTCAAATTAATGGAAATAGGTGTCATCATTTTATTAAGTTATTTCAACAAGCTATTTTTTTGAGTGTGGAAGGCAGGAGGGGTGTTTTCTGTCCAAGTGCTTGTGAGAGTAAAAACATACGAAGCCTCCAAAACAAGCACAACTTAAGTTTTAAATCTCAGTCTGAGAATGGTTCGAGCAGTACATGAGAATGAAAGAATACATTTCGGATTCTCTATGTGGTTTTGGTTGAGTGCATGACCAAGATGTTTGTAGATAAGAAAAGCGATGTACTGGTCATATTGTAGGGAGCCTCAGGACTTTTCAGGGTGGCCCCGTTAACACAAACCAAATTTATGCAACGAAAATATACAAAAATTTGAAGGGAGAATGCTTTTGTTCAGTTCTGGGTTCTGGGTAGACAAAACCAGGATTTCTCTTTGGGGTGGCCCAGAATTCATACTTCACAATTTTTTTTAAAAATGTATTTAAAACATGTAGTAGTTGGCACAGCAAAAACAATGCAAGTGGCAATTTTGAGTCTCTAAATATGGTAATATTTAATTGTTTCATAAATGTAATATAGTGAATGTTTTTCCAAATATCACAGCTGTGACTGGGCTGTGAGCTCAAGGCTGAACACATTATAACGTGATTTTTCCATCATGTACATGGACTCCAGTTCTCTCATCAGCCCTATGGGGTACTGAAACAAAAAAAGGCCCTTACCATGTCAAGTTCCAACTTGTGGAGTGGCTGTGGCATTTTGGGTCAAAGTGGCAGATGACATGCTTCTGAAGGCATTAATGCAGCGAAATGTACTCATCGTGCAAGTGGCGATGCCAACCACCTCTCAATAGGACATAAAACAGAGGCACTTCAAACCCAAGAAGGATCCTGGACATGGACAGCTGCTGTGGGAATGAGCTCTGACATGGGATAATTACAGACGGTGATGAAAAGCCTAATGGAATGCTGCCTATTGCAAAGATTTAAAGCACAACACAAAAAAAGCAGATCTGAGAAGAATCCCCCGCGCCCTACAGGAAAGAGAACTTTGAGCATGTTGTGACTAAATAAAATAAATGTTTAAAATAATAATTTTTGTCACATCAAAATGGTCTTGGAAACTTTTTTATCATGGCTATATAATTTATTTTTATTTATTTTTTTTATTTTTAGACTATAGAATCTTATTTAGACTTTTAGACTAATTTAATGTAATCATATCTAATCACTACAAAATCTAAAACTATGAAATTAACATAAATAATTCCATATTTACAGTGAAGATTGCAAATGAATGTGTACTATATAGTAATTGTGTCATTATACAGTTGTATACAATACAGTTGTGTTGTCATTTCCACCACAGTGACAACTTATACACACACACACACACATTGATATTTTGTGGTTTATGGGCACTCTCCACAGGCGTAATGGTTTTTATACTACACCAACCCTAAACCTAAACCTACCTCTTACAGGAAACTTCTTGCATTTTTAGATTTTCAAAAAAACACAATTTAGTAAATTTAAGAATTATGAATTAAGGGGACATAGGCAGTGTTCTCAGAAACTACCTTCAAATCGTAATACCTCTGTCATGCCCATGTCATCTGTAAACCAAAAAAAACATTTAATTGTATATTTTTATCCTCTTAGTTAAATGTACTCTTAGTCTTTTAAGGTCTGAGCAGTTGTCTAAGCATTTCACTGCATACTGTACTGTGTATGACTGTGTATGTGACAAATAAAAATTTGAATTTGAATTTGAACCAGTACATACACACACACACAATGGGTAAAAATACACAGTATAGAAAGAACGAGAGAGAGAGGCCCATATGTAATTGCAATTATTGTCATATTTTACTTCAAAATTACACCAACACAATGCAGAAGGTGCAGCCAACCCAACAAAGCAAATGATTCATGAATTATATATTTTTGTCCAGGTAAGATTTGTGCATTCACAGTCATCAATGTGGCCAGGATTCCCCCTTTTGTGTTTGGAACCAAAGTTTGGAACCACAATATTGTAGTTTAGTATCTCAAAATAACTTCATGAAATAGATTCATAGACCAACAGGCTCCTCAGAAAACCACAAAGTCTCTGAAAAGAAGCAATATCTGAGAGCAGCTCAACGCGTGCGGCTTATCACACTGTGAGCTGCTGCGTCCTGCCAGACAGATTCCACGTTCCACTGAAATCATGAATTACACCATCAGAAAAGCCAGAGGTGGTCAGGGCTGCAGATTAGGAGCAAAATTGGTAGCAGGTTTGAGGAAACGCTCCCAAACACCAGCTGTGGGTGGTCTTGTGTTTCTCTGTCGACTTTCGCTGCACTACCTTGAATTCCTTGCGTTGCAATGTGAACTGTTTAGTGTTCGAAACTGTCAGATATTGCCTTAAAAGAGCTCTTTTGTTGTTGTTTCAGCTTCTGTTGTCTTGGATGGAGCAGATCTCCATCATTCTGTAGAAGGATTCCCTGTCATCTGCCTCATTCACACCTTTTCTTACTTTTCTTTCTCTACTGACTCGTTTGGCCTTTCTCTCGTCCTATGATTAATGTCCCGGTTATTTATCTCTGTCTGTCATCATCTCTCTTAATGTGTCCTGGCCATAAGCCAGATCCACCTCGAGCCGAATGAGAGAGTTAGAGACAGCCGAGCATGTTTGGTTTGGCCCCATGTCTTCCTCTCGTCCACCATCTCTCTCCGAAGCACCCAGAAGATTCTCCCGTCTGAACTCCTTGACCTTTGGCCGTGTTCACGACAAATTACCCCTCTCTGCCGTTTCTCATGTCCTTATTGCTGCTCAGTGTTGGGTGGCCATTAATAAAAGAAAGGGGTTAAAGTGGACCTCTCGCTGAGTGATAGGAGCACTAAAGCTCAGATCAGCTCTGAGAGGAGTACTCCACATCCTACAGATGTACGCGCACTTCCCCTCGCACAGATAGATGCACACAACAAGAAATCAAACAAGTGACTGTCCCAGACAAAATAATCGACAAAATAAACAACGGAGGCAAACTCAATCAGTTGCATTAAAATTACAAGTTAGATCAAGAGAGATGTTTTTCGTCCAAAAAACAAAATATATATATATATATATATATATATATATAAAATCAATTCTACATATATTCTTTAATCTAAGAGTTTTTAATGGCTATGCTTTTTTATGTAAATAAAATTGTAAATGGTGCTGTAAATGGAATTATGTACCATAATAATTGTACAATACTATTCTATTTAGTACATGCAATTTAGCTAGTTTTATTTTTTATTTTTTAAACTCAGAAAACCGAGTCTCAAAGAAAATTCTGAATTATCCATTCTAAATTACAACATTGTGGTGCATACAAAACAAACTTAACTATGATCTGTGACTTCAAATGTTTGAATCTTTTGAAAGCGGTTTTTGACCTGAAGCGTGGACCTTATACGTTTTATAGATGTGGCTTGGGAGCTATTTATTTGATAGCATATTATGACACCTTCAGGTCATTCAAGATGTAGATGAGTTTGTTTCTGCATCACAACAGATTTGAAGAAATTTGTATTACATCACTTGCTCACTAATGGATCCATCAAAACGAGTGTCCAAAGAGCTGGAGAAAAAAATCACAAAAATTCAAGTAGTACATCACTAAAAAAGATGTGTATTTGTAATAATCATCAAAAAGACAATTTTACCTTAAATCCATTGCTTTCCTCTAAAATAAATGCTTTCTCCAGGGAGTCCTGTCTGAATCAGTTGAAAAATATGCACAGATCAAGCACCGTTTACAAGTGAAAAAAGCTCTAAACTGTTCTAAACTAATTTTTCAGTGTATTTTGATGTAAGCCAACAACATGGAATGGATTTTCTTCCACTGGAGCAGCCATTATTATGGATTTGTATTTTGGTCAGAAGTGGCAGTTTAAAGCTGAAATGCCTAAATAATGGATTTGTTTGTAACAAAAATGCATGTTTCCACTTCACAAGACACTGACTAACTGGAGATATTTGGATTACTTTTGATTATTATTATGCTTTAATCAGCCATTGATGGCACCCATTCACTACAAACGATCCATTTTTGAGCAATCAATGTAATGCTAAATTTCTCCAAATCTCTGTTTTTCAAACTGATCTACATCTTGGATAGCCTGAGAGTAAATTTTCAGCAAAATGTAAACAAACTCGCTTAGAACTAAATACTATTTGAGTGTCTTAAATGAAACAATATTTAAATACCATTTATTTATGGTTTTTTTTCTTCTTTTTTTTTATCTATGCCACAAGTAAGAAATAAAAAAATCTCACAGTTCTTCTCATCTTTCATTCTTTTTTCGAATCTTTCTTTTTTCTCCTCTTCGAAATGGGATATATATGCATGCATTCATCCTGTAACACACACTTACACATACATTACACTGCTGTCTCTTTTGCACTCTCCAGAAACACACACACGCATTAATCTTCGTCTGCCTACTGAAAGGTCTCCTCGGCATCCTGATGCACTGAAGCAGGCCTAATGTTTAAAAGGAGAACAGAGGAAAGACCGAGTCTCATTCGCAGATCACTGGAATTAATCAGCACGAGGAAACAGAAAGCAGAAAACACAGAGAGAGCCTCTGGGAACAGAACAACAGACCAGATGCCATCAGAGTCACTTATGATGGGACTCAGAGGATCTAAGAGCAGCAGGATGCGAGAATATGTGTGTGTGTTTGAAGAGGGAGGAGGGAGTCTTTGATCCCTGACATCAGCAGCTTCAAACACTGGAACACTGCAGTACGAGTCTGTCAGTGTCTCTGTACATGAAATCCACAGGATAAACTGGTTGTTTTGCCCCTTAGGGAGCAGGACACAGCTGTTAGCTGCAGGTCTCACTGTATCAAACTGAGCCGCACTCACTGCTTATTTATCAATAATACTCAAGCTTCATCCTCTCTGTCACACTGAGCATCACTGAACTGTATTTATTATTAGTCACAGTTAGATTCGGTCTGTCAGGGGGCCTGACTTCACTAAACCACGGCAGCCTGCTTAGTGTCTCTGTCCCCAGAACACTGCACAGAGGAGCCAGAGCTCCATACATCACAGAAGACAGATGAGCGGAGAGGGAGTTGTGCTCTCTTTAAATATTTAACTAGTAAATGTGCATCTGTATGTTCTTTCTTTGGTTTGCGTTTGATATTGAAATGCTTAGATTTCTAAATATGCAGCCCCAAAATGTATTTGGACACCTAAGCTACAATTAAAGAAATGATCTAAAAATCAAACATGTCATCATTTAGGCACACTGTTGTTCCAATCCTGTATGACTTTCTTTCCTCTAAAGAAAACATGAAATAGGACATCTTGAGAAATGTTTTTCATGAACTCTTTTTCAAAATATCTTATAAAAACATGCAAATCAG
>JAUMHI010000054.1:13630243-13652879 GCA_032359435.1 Enteromius unitaeniatus
AACATGAAATAGGACATCTTGAGAAATGTTTTTCATGAACTCTTTTTCAAAATATCTTATAAAAACATGCAAATCAGAACAACATGATGATGACAGATTTTATATTTCATGGTGAACTAACTCTTAAGAAGTCGGAATGTCACTGCGTTAGATTGCATTATACTATTAAAATAAGCAAAACAACAACAAAAAAAACATTTTTTACTGTCATACCATACAAAGATTCACAAGACATGAACTGAACACCCAACAGAATCAAAGAGAACCCATTATAATTAGTGATATAAACTGTGTACAGTGGATTCAGCCTGGCGTGACGAGACACAAACAGTAAATTGATGTCCTGTTCTATTTCCGACGTGCTCCATATGCTTGCATTACTTCCATTACTTTGCATTAATAGAGAAAATGTAAAGGGAATGTTACTTTTTTACTGTTCTTGAACGTTCTATAACAAATAATAAGCATTAAGATTTCCAAATCTTTTCAAGCATGTCCACCTTCAGAAAATTCAGAACAAAAATGTTCAAAAAACAATCTATAAATATGTTTTTTGTTCTATCATTTTGATAATGTTAAAAATACCAGCTATCAGTGTTACTAGAAACCATCATAGCCAGAATATTAGGAAAAGAACATTAAGCAAATGGTAGTTGTAACAATAATATCCAACGTAGACTTATAACTTAATATATGATTTTGTTGTATTGTATTATAAAATATAGACAGATAATTCAGTTAAAAAACAACGGCTGCTCTATTTTAAATGTCAGACTGCTTTCTCGGCACTTGCTGCACTGAGACGGGGGTTAAAAAGGTTTTCACAGAGCTTTTTAGAAGACCTTTAAACGTCAACATTTTCAGCCGCGCCAAACTGAGTTGAGATGTGTTTGTTACTCACGGTACATATACCACGATATATGGCTAAGTCTAAGCGTCCCACACTGTGGTTTTACCATGGAAACATAAATAAGCTGCTAATAAACCTTTGGCATCAGCGCGTAAAAGCTTACCCACCGCTCTTAGCTTTTTAAATCCTTTATTCACTGAATAATTTAGCACACAACGTGTATAAAAACACATCAACAAAACCCCCCCAAAAAAGTCCAAAGCAATTTAAATCTCTGCTAAACCTTGATTATCTAGAGAATCTGATTAATGTTTCGGTGTAGAATCTACCTACAGTTCAAGGTTAATTTATTTCTATAGGTTGTCAAGATCTAAATCAATAAATTCAATCTGCAATCAAATTCTACAGCCTTTTTTCACCTGCAATCACCATGTTTAATCCTCCAAATCACTCTTATTGACAGCTGTGTATCTTAAATCACAGATACCTCAGTTCAAGGCAAGCACCTTTCCTCTACAAACACATTGGATCCAGTTGCAGCCAAAGTAAATTAGGTCACTAACCACTTACAAAACAAGTTGGAGAGGCATGGCGATGAGAGGAACCTCTTCTCTCGTTTTGCTTATCTTTGAAGATTTATATCAGGGTTTTTTTTTTTCCTTTTTCTCCCTTAACGCTTCTCTGTTGACTCCTGCAGATGTTTCCAGTTTACGGAGCAGAGGGTGGGCACAGTGTCGGGCAGCAGACTGACCTCCCACCTGTGGCTTTGACCTTTGCCCTTTGTGAGCCGGAACACCTGATGACCCGACCTCTTTGCAAGCAGCGTGACGTCATGATTGCGGTAGAAGCTGGAGGGAGCAGCTGAAGTCGATTTGATGTCTGAGAACATTTACTGTACACACGCACACACACACACACACACACACACAGAGAGAGCTCGTCTGTGCAAATCTGGGCATGTAGCTCCCCCTGCAGGTAAGAGAAACAATGTGAATCTAAAATGCACTAAGGTGGAGAAAATGGATGTAACATTTAAATATAGTACTTTAATTAACCTGAGTGAACACATTTGGGAACGTATTGATGGAGAGAACAATTGAAGAGAAAGTTAAGTTCAAATAAGTGCCGTTGTAATTTTTTATTTTTTTTGGTCATGAGTATATAAGAGATAGATAATATGACACACAGTTTAAAATGGGAGAAATCAGTTCTTGTTTACTATAGTGACCCATTAATCTGTAATAGGAATATAAAATATAATATGAGAATGTGATCTGTATTATTTTTGGAAATTAACATTTTAAGAGATTACCCATTTTAACAAACATGCATTTTAATTTTCATCAGGTTTAAAATTATATGCAACACGCTTTAGTTCACAGATATTACAGACATTTAATCATTTTACTATGTTGAAATTTGTTACACTGAATTTCCCCCCACAATCAGCACGGGGAAAAAAAGTGAGAGTCATTCCATCTGGGACTATTTACGTCTAAAACCAAACACTGAGAATAGACTTATTAGTACAGACAATTCTGTTCACACACACAGCTGACAATAAAAAGCGAGCACATCTTACCTCTTAACCAGACCCTGAGGGATTATAAGAACAACCTCTGTCTCTGTTCTGCCTTAGGAATGAAAATCAGATCATGCAGATGGAAAGAAACACCTCATTTTTTCCATGAAATCATCACTCACGTATGTGCCAGAGAATTCTGATTATTTGTTTATGACATGAACAAGAACAAGACCCAAAAAAAGGGGTCTTGGCAAGTTGTTGAGTAAATCTGTGGTCTAATAAAGAACAGAATGACTCTTGAATGTGAGTGGCATGTCTGCTGGTCTGACACCAGTTTAACTATGCAATGTGAGGGTAAATACTCAGACTTCAGCAGGAGAAACCGGTCCTAGACCAGTGTAAACACGGTTTCTGTCTATCCTAACAGGTTGGAATGGGCTCCAAGCCAATAGTATTAGCATTAAAGTGGCTGTAAAAAGAACATGCTAGTCTAATGACTTGGATTTGGCCCAGTGCACCTGCAAAACTAGGCATAAAACACTAACAAACACACTTATATGTAATTAAACACACTAAACCTGCAAACACCCTTTGAGACATGGCCTGTTAGGCTGAGGTATGTACTAGAGTAGCATGTGTGTTGTTTTCCTCGTAATGTTGCAACAGGGCTACCACTCATGCCAATGTCAATGACACATTTATTGGTTTTTGAGCAGTGTCCTGTCAGCAAAATGCAGTGTGTGTTGTACAATTTTATTGCTCTGAAAAACGGTTTCACACCACAACTGGCCGTCTATCAGTATCGTTCTCTCTCCCTTTCCGTGTCTGATTTATTTTCTGTTTTCATAAGCATAAAATCTGGACCATCAGTTGTTACACTCTTCTGCTGCCAAACATTTAAACTCACAACATATGCAGCTAAATAGCACTCTTCCCTTTACTGTACAACACACACTAATTCAAGCCTGCACGTAAATACTCAACTATGAACGTAAGTATACACATGTGCAACACTGCACAAACACACATTCCTTGAGACATAAACGCTCACACATGAACACATAGACACACATACTTTCTGAAAAGTGCGTAAAAAGAAAAAAACAAGTACAGATCTCTCCTGCTTTTCCCAATGCACGATTTTGTGACACAGTGTCTGTACATGATTTCATAATAAGCCATTATTTATTTTTGTACCGATTAACTATAATTGTGAGAGATTTAAACAATTCTAAAATTATTATTTAATAATAATAATTTAATTTAATAATATAGTGTAATAAGTGTGTGTAATATGTAGGATTTATTAATAAAATATTTTATTTATTGTACTATCACAGTCTGATTCCACAATATGATTTTTATAATACTCCAGTATTTTACTGGCTTTTACATTTGTCTTTTTATTTTTATCAACTTATTTTTCTAAAGAGGATTGTGTATTAATTTTTTAGCCATTTTCTGCATTTGATTTCATAATTTTCAGAATTTATTGTGATAATTTCATAATTTATGATTTATTAGCAAATGATTTAATTATCATGTCTTATTTAATATTTGTAGGTTATTAAAGCTGACTTGAGCTTATTTTTACAAAATGCTGGTGCCATGAAAGTCTCAAATAAATCAATGGCTCTTATAAATATGATAAATTTTGCCGCATTACCTTCTTCGCTCAGTTTCTGCAGGACAGGCAAAACCTGAAGGTAGCACTAACAATAAAATGATGAGTCAGTAAGAGCTCACAGCAGTGCATTAGCTTCTAATTGATGGAGGTCAGGCAGCTTCTGATGCTTTATCTGACAGCGCCGATGCAGTCTGTCTGTGTTTCACAGCGCTGTACTGTCATCTAGTGGACGTACATGATAGAAGTAACACAATGTGAGGGCAGATACTGTTGATGTGTTTGACTGGCCGAATATTATCTTACCTTAAGCATATTGCTCAGATTTCATCCAGGAGTTTCTAATTTCTTTGCAGAGAAGAACATCTTTCCGGTTCTGGTTACATGCTATCATCATTTCACCCCATTTCATTTCTGAGGGCGTACAGAAAAGATGGAAAGGCACGGTAAGAATTTTAACTCAAAGCATTACACCAATATTTCCATTTGTATAGTTTAATCACTTTGATGATCATTGAATCTCTGTATTGCTTGTTCTTGGGTTTAGCAAAGTTCGTCTGCCTTCCCCTACCTTGCCAAGCACTCAGCATTATTAATCTCACCATGGCACAATGCCCACCCATTTTTGTTCAAGAAACAGTGATTCCTAATGCAGGATGAATGAACCATTTTCAATTATATCAGCATTTGGGATCTTAAGGTCATTACACCACAAGTGAGAGGCCTGCAAACTGTGTAGGACACTGAAAAATAAAGTCTGCTCATGATAATGCAGTTCCTGCTCATGTGAACTGATTTAAAGATCTAGATGTGGGCCACACAGTAGTTTAGTACTTGACATAAATAGATCATACTGTATAGATAGATAATAGATCATATCAAATATTTTAAGGCGTGCTATTGATTTTCAATATGTTTTAATGCTGTATGTGTTATAATATTACCTCTGACAGCTAGACAGAAGGACAGCGGGAAAACCCCAGAGATTAATGATTCAGTTAAGTTATAATAAACTATTACCATCTGCGACATTTACTGCTTATGAGAATTCAGACCTGCGCCACATGAGATTTAATGGTAATGAAGCAGGAAAAATGAACCGATGAACAATTAAGCATAAATCTGGACTGTACAACGCAGTATTCATCCAGAACAGAATGTGATGTTCTTTGAATGATTTGGCCCACTGACAGCTAAAACACAAAACTCTTTACACACACTTGTATTAGTAATTTTGTTTTGGTGGTTTTAAACAACTGTTTTTCTCTCACTCTTTTACCAGTGATAGGTAAAGTGAATATCACTGTTCATCTATTATAACAAGGGCACAAGGGCATGTTTGACAAGAGCAACATTTTTATTACATGGCAACTAGGTATCTTTGAAATGGCAAAGATCCCCAGCAGCTTCAGCTTACCAAGAAAAACTGTTAAATCGTCTAATTTAAATTGTTGTATAGTATATTTTATACTGTATATCTGCAAATAACTTCCAGTAAGCTTCTAACTTTTTAGTATTCCTATTAGCTTATACAGTCCAAGTCCCGGGTTTTCTCGTTCCTTCTTATGCATTCTTCTCACCAGTTTTCTCCTCTCCTTTTCTGTCTCTCTGGGATTTAATTAGTCACTAATATCAGTTTTCCATTTACTTTTCCTTTCTCCTGCTGTCCTCTCTCTGCTGCGGATCTTTTTTTCTGGTTGTTAGTATGTTAAACGGCTCTCTAAAGGTTTCCAGAGTCAGTCACCTGCATGAAGTGTGGACTCAGCATGTAATAAATTTCTTCTGAATGAAAACACACCACAGAGATCAACTCATCCCATTAAAGTAGCTCCAGGGCTCATACATTATGAATATATTAAACTCAAAGGCAAATATGTATTTACTGTATAGGAGACTAACAATGTAAATGCAATTTAATGTTTACATTATACATGCACTGATGTATTTTTTTTTTAATGCTGAGTGTGTGTGTGTATATCCTGTGAGCTGTTATGTGAGTACAGCTGATGGAGAAAGAGAAAGTATCTTCTTCCATGATGCTTTTTAAAACTCTCTTTTTTCATTATTTTCCTTCACCTCTTCCTCTGTTCCTCACCATCCTTTCCATTCCTTATAATAAGATCCTGAGGGCACTGATAAGAAAGTAACCCAAAATGCAAAGCATTCAGGATATCCATGATGGTCCGTTTTTGATACACTGATATATCTGGTGGAAAAATCAAAAGTATATTATGGGTGCATTTTTGGTTAAAGGGAACACCACAGTCCTTTTTCTGTTATCATACAGCACTGATTTTAACGTAACTTAATTTCTACTGCACATCTACTACTTTAACTAAAGAGTGATGTGTATGCACATCTGCACCAGCCTAATCTCACGACAATTCGTACATATCTTAAGGGGTGTATAATTCATACAATTTCGTTTGACCGCCCATATTTACAAATTGGTTGTGAGCATTGTCTGCACTCAGACAGTTCAGTCCTTGTTTAAGGATATTTTTCAGAAAGACTATAAAGACAGTCATGATGTTGCCCGTGAAGGCAGCACTGTCACCCTCGATCAATGTGCAACACTCTTTTACCTGACAGGTGATCATAGAATGTGGTAGAGCGGCAATATTCATTTTTAGGGTGCAATAGTAATGTGCACTGACATGAGTTCTCAAACACACATACCCATAGTCTCTTAAGCAATTACTCTGTGGGCTGTGAAGGTCAAGGACACCCTGATCAATCAAAGCAAAGAAAAACCATTTCACACATCTTTAATATGAACATTTTCTCATTGCTAATACACCTCTGTGTCATTGTCCAAGATGCCCTCTGGTGTAATATTACATTTACATTTTAATATACCGTCATGACAATCACATACATTCAGGAGAATCCTTTTTATCTTAATTAGTAATCTACTGACCTAGTGCAGGACATTCATATATTCTTCAATACTAAGATTAAGTTTTTTATTATAAATTGTAATCATAGTCTCTGAGAGTAATGTCAGCAGGGACAGATTATGGGTTGTGCATGCCCCTGGGCAGAACGTTCACATGGGCCCCTGGGCAAAAATGTTTGCACGGATTGCCCCCTACCCCCCACCACATCAACTCAAGGGCCCGCCCGCCGTGTTTCCATTTGCCCTTGTAGGCAGAATGACAAAGAATGTAGGCCCTGTAAAATAGACAAACAAAAATTTGTTCTTGATAAGCGTTGAAAATTGTTTTGGGATAGGCACCCCAAGGGCCTCTGGGTAGCGGCACCGCTGGCCCGGTCCATAATCTGTCCCTGAATGTCAGTGGAATTATTTGGTCACACTATTAGTCGGAAAATGTTGATTTTTATTTTATTTATTTATTTTAACATGACAAATATATAACATGCACTCTTAGAAATAAAGGTACAAAAGCTGTCACCGGAGTGGTACCTTTTCAAAAAGTACACGTTTGTACCTATAATCAATTCAAATATGTACACTTTAAGTACTAATGTGTACCTTTAAGGTACCAAAATGGACTCTTTAGGTACAAACATGTTCCGTTTGAAAAGGTATACTGCCCCAGTCATAGCTTTTGTACCTTTATTTCTAAAAGTGTATAACATGCTAAAATCCAGTATCAGCAAGAATTAAAGAAATAGTTCACCTAAAAATTTAATTTGCTGAAAATGTACTAGAACTCAGGTAAACCCTTAGCTGAGTATGCGCACTAGTTATGAATTACTTGGGGATTACTGTAACGTTTTATATGCTGTTTGGACTCTTATTCTGATGCAGAGGATCCATTGGGTGAGCAAGTGCAAAAATCAATACATTTCGATGTCAAACCTCAGGGTGAGCAAATTATCAGCAAATATTCATTTTTGGGTGAACTGTTCATTTAACAGGCGAAATGACTGACAGGTAGAAGGCGTTTCTGATGAGAAGTGTGGGCTGCTCTTTTTAGGCTGTCACAGGACCAATGCTTATTTCAGTGATATCTGTCTTGTGGGACAAAAGCATATCAATTATAAAATATTGCCTATAAGTAGGTTTGATATTGGTTTCTCAGCTTTGAGGAGTGATAGGAAGAGAATGAGAGTCTTGATATAAATAATTAATCCTCCTATAAGGTGGCAGTAATATCTAATAAAAAAAATGATATACCATATAGATGTATCCGTATATATAGTATTACTAGATAGCCTACTTGTACTTTTACAAGTACATGAAGAGAGAAAATGCGAAGAAAGACATAGTGATGTTGCTTAGTTTGCCGGTAGATCTGAAGAAGGCAAACCATTAGTCAGGTCTGCTGAACTGCATTTATCTTGTAACAAACACACACACACAAACACAGAGAAAATATTACTGTGGGTTGCTACTTTCTTTTTAAAAGAGGTTTGTACTGTAGGAGGAAGGTTGAGATAAGTCAGGTTGAGTGATAGAGTGGCTCTTTCATTCATCAGATGCTGCTGCTTTGTCATTTTTTCAGAACACACACACACACACATACAAATATATGACTATATATATATATATATATATATATATATATATATAAAATAATCACACATACATATAGCTATTTAGGCCAATCAGTTAAGTCTTAATTTTGAAAAATATTAAAATAGTATACATCTAAAGAACTTTGATGGGATGTAGGCTAGTACTCATCTCTTATTATTATCAAACTGACATAGTCTAAAACTATTGACAAGTAGCCTAATTGTGTCAAAGGTCAATGTAGCTTAACTTTACTTTGAAGAAATGCGGTTCTCAATACCTCTCTATAACTAATAACATTAGTAAACACCGTTTGGATATAAATGTTGTTGTTTTTTTGCATCACCTGGTTTAAATCTTGAACGTGACGAGAATGACTGGATTTGAGTCTCCTGCCAGTGAGCAGCACTGCATTTGCCTTTCTCGAGACATAAATAAGAGTTTATAGCGCGAGCAGGGGGAAGAGGTCTTTTATGTTATTAAGATGATGAAATACGCCGCGACACTTCAGACAAACTGCGTTGTGAGTGCTGTCTAAGTGCGCTAAACAGATGCGACATGCAGGGACCCGTTTGAGCGGGGAGGTCGAGTCGTGACAGCGATCGTCGTTTGCTGATTGAGTTTGAGTTGGAACTAACAGCGGATTTGGCTCACGCGCTGTTATTTTCTCTCCGCTTGTGTGTAGATTTACTGCGGGTAGTTTCGCGTGATCTGCACGTGGAAATTAAGAGCAGTCGATCATCTCTACATCTTTTCATATAGGGATAGTAGAGGAAATCAGAGAGCAGGGGACTCTGACTGTCTTATATAGGAGGTAAAATCAACACAGCGCCCGCGCGTTTTGATGATCGTGCAGGTTTCCACATGAATAATGTACTGCCATTATTTTTAGAGATTGACCATCTCAGTGACTTTTTGCTGAGATCTGCAAGGATGTATCAACTCATCACTCTTTCACGGGCATATAGACCTCCCCTCTCTCTCTCTCTCTCTCTTCTCAATCTCTGTCTCTCTAGGTCATTACCATAGTAAAAAATATCGTTACCCTGACAAATATCCTGGTGTCACATCTTTTATATATATATATTTATATATACACTTTTTTTTTTTTTTTTTTTTTAAAGGCAAAGGTGTTAATGTATCTTGTTAGAGTATGGGTTGGCTGCCTATTTTAATGTTCTGATTTCTGATAAATGTTTTTGCACCTGTTTGAAAAAAGTAGGGTGTCCATGAGTGCCATTTATACAGGACACGTCCTGGCAGGATTTTTATATTGTCTAAAACAGAGGTGCCCAACCCTGCTCCTGGTGATCGACTGTCCTGCAAAGTTTAGCTCCAACTAGGGATGTAACGGTATCAAAACTTCACAGTACGGTAATACCTTGGTATGAATGGCACAGTACGGTATTTATTGAATCATTTACAGGAAAAACAAAACTAATGAAGAAACGTTTATTAAACAGTTTACATGAACACTGAACATATAAATGCAAAATGATCTCACAGAATTGCGTGAAATAACCACAAACTCTTAATGCATAATTCCGTGTTAGTATCACGTAATGACCCGAAAATTGCGTGATGGGCTCACGTAAAAGATTACAATGTAATTCAGTGACAGGCATCAGCCATGATCCACACATGGATTCCTGGATTCATTTTATATAAAATGTATACTTTTATTGTAGCACCTAGTCCCACCTTTACCCTAAACCTACCCACATCTGAACAATATAAAACACACACAGACAATAAAAGCGCAGTCACAGGTATTTATTGCAAAAACTGACCATAAGCAATAAAAAAAAAAACATTACAAACAAGTTGTTGCATTTCAAGTCCTTCTGAAGCCAAACGATGTCTTTATGTGAAGAAGAGAGTAAAATACAAGGTTTTAATTGCTGAAATTATCCTGCTCCGTTAACACGTTGACTCTTATTCAAAAGACACTCTCGTCCTGTAGAATGACGCAAATCAATCAGCAGACACACAAGAGCCAATAACATTTCACAACAGCATGGCGTGATCGGATCCCGCATCTAGCCATTCGTGTTTTCCTGTATTTCCTTTGTTCCCCGACCTTGACCTTGCCTGTACCCGGATTTTTACTTTGCCTCGCCCTATTGGATTATGTTTACTCCTCGCTCGACCCACGCTACGTTTACTGGATTAATCTTATGTCTCTGCCTTTGATGTTCATGTTGGCTATTTGCCTCGACTCTGCCTGTTCTGAGTCTGTGTGTGTGTAAATAAACTAAGTAAGTCTGCATATGGATCCGCACGTCTCCTCCCGTCTCCTCTATCATGACACTAGCCTATTCATTCATGCAATTAGACTTCATTTTCTGTATCCTACTTCATTCAGCATGCACTTTTAGATGATTTAGAAAATTTGGGTTGTACAGTTGTGCTCATAAGTTTACATACCAGAATTTATGATTTCTTGGCAATTTTTCAGAGAATATGAATAACACAAAAACTTTTCTTTCACTCATGGGTAGAGTTTGGCTGAAGCCATTTATTATCAATCAAGTGTTTACTCTTTTTTAATCATAATGACAACAGAAACTACCCGAATGACCCTGATGAAAAGTTTACATACCCTTGAATCTTAATACTGTGTGTTGTTTCCTGAATTTCCACAACTGTTTTTCTGTTAAATGATAGTTGTTCGTGAGTGCTTTGTTGTTCTGAAAAATCATCCAGTTCCTGCGCATTCTTTGGTGTTCCAGCATCTTCTGCATATTTGAAGCCTTTCCAACATTGACTGTACCATTTTGAGATCAATCTTTTCAGACTGGGGACAATTGGGGGACTCAAACATAACTATTATAAAAGGTGAAAACATTTACTGTTAGCTTAAGAAAGCAACACAATGCATTAAGAGCTGGGTGCATAAACATTCTGAATGAGATGATTAGGGTAAATTGTACTTATTTAGTTGTCTAGGAAACATGTATGCAGCTTCTTAAGTGCTGTACCAAATGTAAAAATGTGATCTTTACTTGTTAAAAACCGCAAACATTGTAGGCTCTTGTATAAGTTACTCATGATGTTCGTCATTTTTAAGTCACTCTATGACATTCTCCTAAATGACCAAATGTAAATGTAATGGAAATTTTGCACTTGTCTGATGAATAATCATTAAGAGTTCAACATCACATGCATGACTCATCAGTTCTCTAACAGGAACCCTATAGCCAGAGATGAACCAAGGTGAAGTGGGGGCCCCAGGCAAAATGAATAGATGAGGCCCTTCTAAAAGTTTATTTTGTTAATATATCTTTGTTGCCTAAATATACATTTATACAACATAAAAAAGTAGTCAAAACACATAATATAACATAAATGGTTAATTTTTTTAAACAAAGTGCATATTCTTTGACAAAATATTAATCTAAAATCTTAAAGATACAGAACAATCTTCTTATTTACTGTAATATATTGTCACCTTAAATGTTGTCACTATGTTGCAGTGTCAAGGTGGATGGTACTAAAAACATACAGTAAACATATTTAGTCAAAAAAAATTCAAAGCACGTATATATCAAACTCAACTTCATTAGGACTACATCTGACACGCTGAACTTAACATTTTCACTGTCAGGAGGCTGGACTGGGGTATCTTCTGTCTGAGGCAGTGGTGATGGGGATTTAAGCAATGCTCCTATTTATATAAATATATGGTAATCATCTTAATTTATTATTTATTATTCTTTTATCAACTGGCCATGTTAACTAATTTTCTAGATTTGTAAAGTAAATGTATTGATATAGTAACACTATATCTAACATGCTGAGCTTACCATTTTCACTGTCAGAAGGATGGACTGGAGTATCTCCCCGAGGTGGTGGTGGTGGTGACAGGAACTTAAGCAACGCTCCTGAATGCAGAAATATATGATTAGCATTTTAATTTAATCGTTTTAATTTAATTTACAGTTTATTAACTATTAGTTCATTGTTAGTCGAAAACTAATTATGTTAACTCACCTATTTTAATGTAGAAGAGCTAAATAAAAATGTCAGCAAATGTAATGATATTTATTTAAATTGTTTTGTGAGCTCTTCACTGGCAGCAAAACACAGTACCAAAACTTTCCAAGTGGTGATGTTCACCAATCTTATTAAATATTAAAATTATTCAATGAAAATAAACTGGAACAACAAAAACACTGGTTTGTCATATAATTATCATTAAGTCATTAATGATCATTATCTCCATCACTTAACTTACCGCTGTCATGTTTCCTCTTTTCCTCCTCTTCTTGTTTTTTTCTGCTTTTGGCTTCCAGATGGACAGGGCCGCTGCTAAGGATTTTGGGCCCCATGAAAAGAATCTCGACAGGGCCCCCAACACAGCTGAGACTTTTTTTTCATATTAAATTTACTTAAAATCATGTGCTTTTATGGTATTTTGACTATCGTTCTCATATATTTAAGTCAATCAGACAACTGAACTCCATCCCATGCCAACACCCGTAATTTGTCCTCTGTAATACTGCACTAATTCAGTACTGTATAATGTTTATACTGTGCATAGCTGTACATATGTTAAGTTAATTAAAAAATGTTTGGAGTATTTTTTTGTTTGTTGTTAAATATACGTTTTTGGGTTTTTTTAGTAGGCCAACAGCAGCAGTTTCAGCGAGGACGCACATCTATGCCTGGTCATATTTTTTGATGGTGCAACTGGTGTAAATATTGAGCGGAAAGCTGGACGTAACTAAGTCCGACTTACACCCAACTTTTTTACGTCCAGCTGGTGCAACCGGTTGTTGAGGCATTTTCACTTCCTCTTCCATGAAGTTGATATTCTGCCAGCGCTATAAGTGAAGTCAAGCTGTTTGTGTTGCCTGGATACAATTTGGGCGGACTGAACCATTTTATGATAATTGAGAGGGGGAGAGGGGCCCACAGACGTTTGTGTTTCCTAAACAAATAAATTTTTTGACACCAGGAAACAGCAAATAGAATAATTTAAAGTTAATAATTTTCACTATCAAATATATTTTTTTAGCACCACAATTTTATTTAAATAATAGACTTATTTAAAGTCATGGGTTACTCTCAGTCATGGGCCCCGAGAATCGTCATTGTTTACCCCCCCTTTACGGCGCCCCTGCAGATGGATAAGTCCTTTTCAGTTTTTTAAAAAAAGCCTAGTAATAAGTGCTGCTGTGCCACTTTGAAAACCGCGACTGACGCAACACGAATAAAAAGCAAGCACATCCAGCATAACGCTAGAGGGAGCTCTCTAGGGAGATGCGGATGTATTGCTCCATGTTGCATGTATGCTTTTAATAATGACATTTCAGATTGTTCAAATGGTCAGCTGTCGGGGCCCCAGGCAATTGTCTGTCTTGCCTGCCCTATTGCTACGCGGCCTCTGCCTATAGCGGTTAAAGCTAATTTAACTACCATCATACTCTACATTAGTTTTTATGCTGATTGGATTAAAAATAGGATTGGCGGTTACAATTCAGTCCTTTTCGAAAATGTTGTACAACGTCCAAACCAAAGAACAAGCATTCAGTACACTGGAGAGGAGAATACATTTTAAGTGTATCATGTGTTTATGTCTGCTAGTAAAGCTAAAGGTAACTGATGTAATAGACCATATCATATGCAACTTTTTTCCTTTTAATGGCCATTTGAGTGTAGAAAAAGCACCGGAAAGAGAAGCAAAGATAAGACATCGCTCACAGAGCCCACTGTTCCTTTGAAATTTGTAAGGACGCTTGAACCCCGAGAGGCATCAGTAAGGGCTGAAGAGCTCTGTGCAGTATGCTAATAAAGGTACAAGAGGAAGAAGAGGAACCCAGCAGCTGTCTAAAATACTCAGCTATCTAATGAAAGACAACTTACTCTCTCCCGCTACAATATCTGAACACTTATGTACAGTACGAAAGAAAACAGAACCTTTTTAACAATAGAAGTCTAAAGTGTGTGTGTGTGTGTGTATCCATATATAAACTGGGATTGGTTGATAAGTGTTCTGGATATATTAGTTTCTGGAATCTATTGTGTTATACTTGTTGGATGAACATCATTTGATTTGTTACAAAACTGGACACCATCCCAGTCAAAAGCAATCAAACAAGGAGATTTATTTTTGTTTCCTTTGCCAAAAAGTGTCCAGTTGCTGGTGTCAAGTCGGCAGAGAGCTGCTACTATGACATACGGCTGAAGCCTGAGGCATCCTAAGAACTGGATGCGGATGAAACAGACATTTTTGCTGTGAGATGACACTGTGATTATAAAAGACAGATGAGGGTTGCTGTGCCCTTTTGTTAAAAATTCCAGCTCTACTCTCGATCCATCCTTTGATTTATCAAACTCAGGGACATTGTGCCCTAACCCTCCCCTACCCCTGAGCTTATATTACAGGTAAAAATTCATAATTTCTCCAAAAGCATAATACATTACACCATTAACAGTTGAATTAGTGTTGTCACTTGAACATTCCCCTAATATGCCCTCCATTCACAGAAAAGACTTTAACAGATATGCCATAAATGTGTCTTAAATAACTTTACATGTCATCTCATATCACCCCAGGGAAATTACATGAAATAATGTAATTGAAACAGGCTCAATAAAAGCATACAGGGACTCTGTTTTCCCATAACGTTATGGCAAATAGTATTAAAGGAATATTTCACCCAAATATGACAGTTACTGTCATTACTCACCCTCAAAGTGCTCCAAATCTTTTCTCTGATAGACTGTGAAAACAAGGAGAAAACACTCTTGTATATGATGCACTTAGGTTTAGGTTAAAAGTGTTTAATACTAACAGATAGCTTTTTCCATTTTTTTTTTTAAACCAGTAAGCTTTAATCTAGATCTGCTTTTAAGCGATGGGTGGATTTATATTTTTCTCTTGAGAATATGTGTCTGAACCTACACTGATTGCTAAACTTTGTTCTACAAAACTCCATAAGTCCTTTGTACTCCAAAAACTTTTTTTTAGATGCCAATTGGGTTTGTGAATGCTGCTCTGTGTCCATTGAGTACATTAGCAGCTCAGGCCAACTGTCCTTTGATGTGCATGAAAAATCGATCAAGTCACAGTTGACGGCTTGTACAAGGAATGAACATGAATTTGCTTTTTGAAAGACAGTGAATAAAGTGACGTGAAAGGGGGGCGAGGACAGTACAAAGACAAACCTTTGACTAAAGCACAGCTAAACTGCATTTTTAGTTTTCTGCTCTGAAGACTGAATAGCAGGTTTGTGGCTAGCTCTGGTCTATTACTGTTATTCATACACACTGTAAAAAAGGATGAAATGAAAAAAGTGACCGTGATTTTAACAGTAAAAAACTGTGAAAATGCCACAGTAAAAACCTGTTAAATGGTTTATGGTAAATTCCTGTAAAATTTACAGGGACATACTGTAAACTTTCCCAGAATTCCTTGCATTACATTTCAAATTTAGTTTGAACTTGTTGAAATAACTATGTTTCTTTTTAGTTTTTTAGAATCGGTTATAGGGTTGTATGATACATGTACTGTAATGTTGTAAAATTAATGTTTATTGCATATTTCAGTTTAATAATTTTTACCATGATGGTGTTTACATATTATAATAATTGATGGTTAAGCTGATTTTTAATCATTGTCAGTTGACTGGTTGACACATGCTAGATTATGTCAAGAGGGCACATATTGGATCCGTACACACTTGTTACATTAGTTCCAGCTCTTAGTTCCTTTTTCGCATATGACAAATTATACTATAATTCAAACTTTAGTCAACTTCAAGAAAGTTGAGTTGTTTACTAGAAGGAGAGCAGATTGTGTACATTCTTTTTTCAAATATTTTGATGCTCTTCCAGACAGAAACAATGAGGGCATCTGCACATGCTCTGTAACCTTGGTTACCAAACAATGACAAGGAGGAGGAAACAGCTGCTTTCGGCAGATAGACTAGACTTCAGTTTCTTAGCCTGTTGAGGATCCATAAAGCATATCATAAATCACAAAATGAAAGTCTGAATAATTCAAAAGCACGTTCTCCAACAGGTATCACCCAATTAAGCAATATCACATTGCACCAGTGAAGCTGTAATGAGAACTGCAGCCTCAAGTATTACTTTTTATAACATTTAATATTAAGTAACTTGCAACAAAAACAAACTAAAACAGCTAAAAAAGAAAGAATCAAGAAAGTATGCTGTAGTACGTGTGTGTGTGTGTGTGTGTGTGTGTGTGTATACATTCATAGGTGTGTTCAATTTTAATACATAGGAATCTCTTTTAAAGAATGAAACAAAATTGATAATTACTACTAACAAACTATTCAAAATTACATTATTATTCATTATAAATGTAATGATAAAAAATATAATGATTATGATAAATATTTAAAGGGTTAGTTCACCCAAAAATCTTGTCATTAATTACTCACCCTCATGTCGTTCCAAACCCATAAGACCTTAATTCATCTTCGGAACACAAATAAGATATTTGTGATGATATCAGAGAGCCATCTTACCCTCCATAGACAGCAATACAACTAAAAAGATCCAGATATAGAAACGCACTAGAAGACCGGAGAATAAGTTTTTGCAGAAATAAATAAAAAATAACATAATTTACTCGTCTCCTGTGACTTAAGACTTTCGCCATGCTTAACGTTCTGTATACACAAGCTTTTACGTATTTGACATAATCAGCCTTGTTTACATCCTGGTGAAAGCATGCGCATGTGCGTAATCTGCGGCTATTTGCCCCTAGAAGAAAGCGTACTCTTACGCAGTAATGTTCTCTAAAATGACGGAAGACATAAGTCATTGGAGAAGAACAGTTCGTGCAACAGTATATGATGTTATTTTTATTTTCTTTGTGCTAAAAACTTATTCTGCTATCGTTTCAAAACTGTAGTTGATCCACTGATGTCAAGGACTTTTTTACCGGTGTTTTTACTTTGTTTCTGCATCTGGGATTATTTCAGTTGTATTACTGTCTATGGAGAGACAGATGGCTCTCTGATATCATCACAAATATCTTAATTTGTGTTCTAAGGATGACCAAAGGTCTTATGTGTTTGGAACGACATGAGGGTGAGTAATTAATTTTTGGGTTATAAAATTTTTATTTTCAGTTTTTATTTGTTATAAATTATACATGTATGCACATATACATTGTGCAGAGAATATTGGTCATCGGACATTAGTTCTACAAAATAGTGCTAATTTAATAACCACCAGAGTTCAGAATAAAGGATACTTAGCTATAGAATGAGACTGGCTTTTAATTCTGAACATTGTTCTCTGAGCGCTTTTCAAGCAGGCCATTGAAAATCTATAATGTTTCATTAACAGCAGTGCAGCGCTAATCAATCCACCCTGCTGCTCTGCATCCGAGAGTTCTTGCAAATAATTCTGTGACTATAGACGTACCACATCAGATACTCCACAAGCCCCTTCTGACAGAGCTGAAACAGCAAATCCTTATGCAAGCTTGTTGCACAAACAGGTCAAATTGTTAGTATAAATGAATTCATCCGAAAAAAACAGACCAGAGAATAATGTTCACCTCTGGGTAACCTTAGCTGGAGGCTCAATGGGCAATTCATCCAAAAATGAATTGCATTATTTATTTGCATGCACTATGTATGTATTATTGTAGTGGTCAATTCAGGACTTACAGTATGCTAATTAAGTACATGTAAAATATAAATGAGTCCACTAAAATCTGCATTAAATTCAATTTGCAGATTACACATATATGAAATATCTATTTAAGATACTAGTATTAGTATTAAAAAGTACAAAGAATACATACTTATACAGATACTATTAATAGTTGGTAAGCTGACTAAATTCATTTTTAATTTATGGGAAAGACTGTTATTGAGCTCAAGGGTCTGAATGTGTGACTGCTTCCCACAGATTTATCTCTTCTGGTCATGTATTACCTCTCTAATCTTAATGAGGGTAGCAAATACCACACCTTCTCTTTCTCTCTCTAATATTGTGTAGCACAGAGGCGCCGTATCTGTCACATTTACTGCTTCCAGTGTTCACTTGCGCCACTAAAAGCCATTCTAATTGACCCTGCAGGACTGAAGAGCTCAGAAATGCTGTTAAATCTGATCTAATAATTGCATGGCACCCATTGGGGGCCTGATGGCCTTATAACAACTACAAAAATTTCTCTGGAATTATCTCAGAACATATCCGTACTTAAGTTAATGACTTAATCAGGCTTAACACACTTCATATGCAAAGTCAAGAGACGCAAAGGCACTATTTTTCCTTATTTCAAATCTTGGCATTGGATATTTGGCAGAATGTCATGAACATCACTAGACCTCAAGCTCTGCATGTTCTTCACATCTTTATACTTTACGTGTTTAAGTCACAAAAACAGCTGTTACATACACGCCTGTGTTATATGATGGCTTATTCTCTTTCAACTGACAAAAAAAACTAAACAAAACCAAAAGAAACAGGGCAATCCCTGCTTGTTCAAAAGTCATTAAAAGTCATTGTTTAAATTCAAGATGTTCTGTGAGGAAAATTGACTTTCTTTGTCTGATCTTGAATTTGAATGGAGCCATTATCTATGGCCATGAGATATTATAGCAATTATAACACTTTTTTTATGTTTGACTAGATAAAAAATGATTGAGAATAGGCAATGTTAATGAAAGAAACTTATCTATACAACTATTCAGCACAATGTATTTGAGGCAAAAAATTAATGCTTAATGCTATGTGTGTGGGGGTGGGGGGTATCGTGGAAAAAAAGAAAAGAAAAGAAAAGGAAAAATACAATCAACCACTTCATTACATTTTTGCAGTTATCAGATTCATATGTTCATTGTTGTCATTTTTATACAACATTTATATAACTATATGTCCATGGATTTTAAAAGTTTTGTAATTTATAGACTTTATTTTTTATTTTTATTTTTTTGAAAAGTTTATCTTGTTCTGAATTTATTTAATCAACAATACAATAGAACAGATATTGTAAAATATCATTACAAATTATGAGTTTTCTATTTGAATATATTACAGTCTTCAGTGATCCTACAGACATCATTCTACAACACTATATAAAATATGCTGATGTATTTAAAACTTTCAAAGACAAGGTATAATTATATAAATGTATAAATCTTTCTTTTTTTATACAAGAGAGCTGGGCCAGCAGATTTATCACTAGCTTGATTCAGGAGGACTTGTGCTTTTTGTGGTTTTAGGCCACATTGTTTTACTCTTGTAATTAGATTGTGCAAACAGCTTTTCATTATCCACCCTGAATACAATGGAAATGGCTATTTGTCACAGTGCATGTGCGGATACTCAGGCGAGTATCCCTCCCGGAAGGTGCGTCCTTGCACCTAAACTCAGCTATAGGGGGAGGGAGGGTGGCATCCTGGCCACGGGGCGGAGCTGGAGGAGATGGCAGAAAGCTGAAGAACCAGGCAGATGGCGAGGATCCAGAGGGCCAAGGCAGAACATATGGTGCCGGCGACTGACAAGGATAAGGGGATCCAGAGGGCCACGGCGGAGCAGGATCGAGAGAGGACCAAGGCGGAGCAAGAGGGAGGGAGGAGCCTGACAAAGCCGGAGGGACGGAAGGACGAGGCGCAGCCCGAAGGAGTGTAGTCCAGAGGCGATGGATGTTCGACAACCGACCCAGGCGAAGCTGGAGGGTTGATCGAGCCCATTGGAGCTGGTGGACCGACGGGCACCGCAGGAGAGGAGGGAGCTAGGGCCCATGCAGAAGTTCTGGTTTCGGAGGCCGGAGGTAAGACCGGGGGACGCCCTGGATCTGTTGGTTCCAGTGGGTGGGCGGGTGGGATTCCCCGAGACCCCCTTCCTGTAGGGGTCTCTGCCTGTGGCTCATGCAGCTTGAACTCTGATTGTGGCTCCGATGACGTGAACACTGGCGGTGGCTCTGGTAGTGGTAGCTTGAACTCTGGCAGGGGCGGTGGCGGTGGCACTGGCTCTGGCAGTGGTAGCTTGAGATCTGGCAGTGGTAGCTTGAACTCTGGCGGTGGCTCTAGCTGTGGCAGTGGCAGCTTGAACTCTGGCGGAGGCAGTGGCTTTGGTTCTGGCATTGACAACGTGAACTGTGGCTCCAGTAACGTGAACTGTGGCTTTAGCAGTACAGCAGACTCTGGAGGGTGCACTTGCAGCGCAGCAGACTCTGGGTGGCGCTCTTGCAGCGCAGCAGACTCTGGGTGGCGCTCTTGCAGCGCAGCAGACTCGGGCTGTGGCTGTGGCTTTGCAAGCGTGAACTCGGGCTGTGGCTTTGCAAGCATGAACTCGGGCCGTAACATTGGCACGGAGATCGGGATCAGTTCTCCCTGCCATATTTCCAAAACCTCCTTAGGAATCAGTAATCTGGAGACTCTTGGGTCTGGAACAGGTATTACTGACCGTACTCGTGGTGCTGGAACGGGCATGAAGATGTGCTCTTGCAGCCTGGGCTCTGTGATGCGCTCGGCAAGCGTGAGTTCTGTGATGCGCTCGGGTAGCGTGAGTTCTGTGATGCGCTCGGGTAGCGTGAGTCTGGATGACTGGAACTGGGAAAGGCGGGTCGGCCTCAGCGTGGATGAGTGCTGGCATGTCGGCCCACAAGTCTGGTACCGGTCTCCGGAAAGGGTTCCGCTGGCGTGCAAACCGTGAGCCAGGCAAAGGAGTCTGGCCTCCTGTCCATTGCTCATGTGGGCCGGGGAGAGGAGTGAACCCATTGAGGAGGTGGTGGAGAATCTCCTCGGGGCTGAACATTATCCTCGTTCGGTTTGGGTCGTTCATTCTGTCACAGTGCATGTGCGGATACTCAGGCGAAGACGGGATCATTGCAAGTAAAATCGTTTTAATTTCAGATGGGTAGCACAAAGAAAACATAAACACAGCAAAGTAACCTTGACGAACGACACACAGGACAGTATACACTGGGCTTATAAACACTAGGGCAGATGCAAGACAGGTGAGGAACACAGGTGGCAAGGGTTAACTAATCAACTAAACTAGAACAGAAAAATTGACAAAATAGGAAACACAGGAAATACTAAAACAAAATCAAAACGAAACCAAAACTAAACTGTGACACCGAACAAAGACAAGGGCGTGACACTATTACTTTACATTATCATTTTACCCACACAGGCAGGGGCGCCGTAAAGGGGGGGTAAACGATGACATTGGGGTGACGATTCTCGGGGCCCATGACTGAAAGGGGGCCCAGAGAAGCCCCCTATAAAATTGTGGTGCTAAAAAAATATATTTGATAGTAAAAATGATTAACTTTAAATTATTCTATTTGCTGTTTCCTGGTGTCAAAAAATTTATTTGTTTAGGAAACACAAACGTCTGTGGGCCCCTCTCCCCCTCTCAATTATCATAAAATGGTTCAGTCCGCCCAAATTGTATCCAGGCAACACAAACAGCTTGACTTCACTTATAGCGCTGGCAGAATATCAACTTCATGGAAGAGGAAGTGAAAATGCCTCAACAACCGGTTGCACCAGCTGGACGTAAAAAAGCTGGGTGTAAGTCTGACTTAGTTACGCGTCCAGCTTTCCGCTCAATATTTACACCAGTTGCACCATCAAAAAATATGACCAGGCGTAGATGTGCGTCCTCGCTGAAATGTTCTCTCGCAGTTATGGCTACAGCTGAGACAAGCTCGGGCTTCAACAAGTGAAGCCACCGCGCCATGATTTCATTGAGAAACATTTACTAATAAGTCAGTTTTTCTATCTGAAGTCTGCCTATATGTTCCATGACAGATTTCATCAAACAAACATTAAAAATAAAGGCGGCAGGTTAAGAATTTTTTTTTATTTATTTAGCCTATAAAATCACAACGTTTTGTTGATATTGTCACCAAACACAAATAAAAGTAGACTCTTTAAAGTTCCGAATGATGTATTAAATTATGGACATTTAAATTGACGGCGTAGGCTAGGCTATTTTGTTTCTGAAAAAATGAAAGTGATTGCGCTTTTGGTCCGGGAAGGAGGCGGCGGAGCAACGCGGAACTGACGCGGGAAGAGCAAGCAGTCCTGTACAGCGCGCCGTGAGGGGAGTGAGCCACGAGAGGCGCAAGAGCAGCGCCGGAGCCGCCCCAGGTTAGATGCTGAGAGAGGAAAAGAGCCGCCAAGAGACGCGAGCAGCCGGAGC
>JAUMHI010000054.1:13652979-13674199 GCA_032359435.1 Enteromius unitaeniatus
TATTTTATTTAATAAAAATCAGCCTCTCCGAGGCGAGATGTCACTACCACTGTGTCTGTGTTGGCTCCACCGCGACATCTACTTTAAAAAAAACAAAACAAAAATGTATGTAACGACAATCCTTAGCTTTGATTAGTTTGTAAAGCCTTGTCTCTTGTCAAAAGGCTCAGGGCGACCGCAGACTGGCATTCATATTCATATCAATGACAGCATATAAACTCTCTGCTCCCAAAGTTATAGATCTTGTATCACCGATAAAACATGATTTTTGGGGAAATGTTGTATCAGTGTTGGTACACAACAGCATATGATAGCAATATAAGTTATACCAACTTTCACTATACAATGTTTAATAACTAAAAAATATGCCTTTTTTATTTCCTGAAAAATAATAGTTTTGGAGATGGAGATAGCCAACACCGACCTTCGTGATTGTCTGCAGTAATAATTAACAAACAGACATGAATCCCAAAATCTAACAATGCTCGAGCATTTTACGTCCAGAATAGTCTTACGACCAGGTGTACGTCCAGCTGGTGCAACAGGCCCAATTAGTTTAAATGTTGTGTTTAAAATGACTGCTGGTGGCCGTTCTAGTGGAAAGAGTAACTCAGACTCATCCATGTTATACCTTGGCCATTTTTTGATATAGTATATTATGCAAGTTCTGCTCTAATTATTAGAAATTGTATATGGCCATACATATTAAATATATTAGGTTAGATTAGATTAATTAGATTAGATGTCATTGCCAGTGTACAGTACAAATATGTACAGCACATACATACAAATGTCGAGATTCTTTTCATGGGGCCCAAAATCCTTAGCAGCGCCCCTGCACACAGGTAATTCCTCATTGGTGTCCCATTAAATGACCGCCTGCAGAAAGCCTGTGGGTACTTGTGTCGCAGGACAGTACAAAGAAGATGTGCATTTGTGTGCGCTCCCAAAAGAAAAACAAAACATTTATACAATTAACAGCTCAAAATGTTCTTTATCAAACATGCAAGCAATTAGCATTGAATCAATCTACATCTGGCTGTTTTCACGAACAGGGAGGCTGTTCAGCTTGAATGAGGATGAAGATTTTGCTTTGTGCTGACTGAGACTTATTCCCACATGCAGGGTGATTGACAGCCTCTTATCTCTGCACTGTAGAGAAAGACGTTTTTGTTCCAAGTTAATGAAGAGAGCGTTTCAATACATCTATCATTCAATACACTAACACAAACACCAAAAAAAAAAACAATAATAAAGCCCCTGATCTTATCAGATCTATAACATAATGATTCCCTCTCATAGAAGACGCTTCTCCACTTGGGCCAGAGCTACATAAAAAGTGTGTTAATTATGTCTGGCCGCAGAAAACAAATAAAATAGATTTAAAGGAGTTCATGTAATTGCAACTCTAAATCACCTTTCTGACCCAAATTACCCTCTCACACCTCTCATTCCCAGCGTGTTTAAAAAGATCATCCAAATGACATACAGTTGTGTTTACAGACTGAAGATAAGTGCAGCTATAATACATGGATGGGAATACATGTAAAACGGAGGCTAGGTACTGTTTTAAAGGAACAATGAAACATCAAGCACATCAGCTCAGGCTGAGGTAAAGACACAGAGGGGGACCTAACACTTACTCAGCTTAAAAAAAATCGGTTCACTTTAAAGTATAGCACAGATTCAGCAAACTATAATTTCAATGAGAGAGACTGAATTCTGATGCTAATAACGTATTAGTGCAGTTGATTTTGGCTGACTTTTCGCCAAAGTGACCAACCTCAGTTAGTTTTGTTTTTATGTGTCATTTAGATGCAGAATGGATGGATGGATGGATAGCAGGGTGAAGGATGGAGAGGATGGCAGAATGATGGATAGTTAGATGAACTGATAGACAGATGGATCTATAGGATGGAAGGATGGATGGACGATAGATTAATAGATTTCCTCAATGCAAAGCATAGTCTTGGATGAACATGTAATGTATGTGGAATATAACAGGCAAAATCTTAAATATCTCTGGCCTAAAATAAGCTCATACATATACAGACCCAAACATACTGACATTCCCAGACTGCCTCTTAGAAACTATTAAAAAACCACCGGGTGTTTTTAAGAAGAAAACAACAGCTCCTTTTTATCTTTTTAGCTCCTTTTTGATGAAATTTTCAGAAAATAAACTAGACATTAGGGACTTAAAACGCTAGCATAAGTGAATTTAGTGTCTTGTGTAGGTGATTTCCTTCCATTTTCAAACAGTTATGAGTGTGTGGGGAGAAGCTGAGGCGTCGTGTGCTGTACTACTAGTAATATTGTATGATATACGCATATAGTTTAATAGGCTGAGGGAGAATTTCCTGGACCACTCCTTCCAATAGCGACAGAATGGAGAGGTTGTATATAGAATGTTAATGCCCCTTTTTTCCCCCCACACCGGAAATATCATACACTATTCACACTCTGTTTTCGCACCTGAAATGGTCACCGAGTCAAACTGCCGCAGTAAAACAAGAATTTTCTGTCGCATTCTGGACCATTGGGTCCATCTAATTTTTCTTTATGGCTTCTGTCATTGCCGGGATGCTCTGTCATGTGAATACAAAAGAATATGCATTAGAATACAGAAAAAGAGCAGTACTGGGGGAAAAGTGTGCACATGCGTGTGTTTAAGAGCTTGATTCGTATCAATATGCAAGAGCTTACGCCTCTTTCAAAGCAACGACCCAGAGACCTTCACACATCTGATTCACCTGCCATTATCTCCACCTCATAAGTCTTACAGCTTACACTCCATCACACACTCAGAGAGACAGATAGAGGGAGAGAGAGAGTAGGGGTGAGATATTGAGATAAAGAGAGAGCGCCTCAGGCACATGTGACAATATCAGGCAACAAATGAGGAAAATTACAGAGAAAAGCCTGAGTAGCAGAAAGAGATATATAATAAATTATTCTCCATATATCTCAAATCTCACTTACATGAAAAGCAGACAATTCACTTACATATTATCATCATGGAACAAATTCCGGGTCTAATTTTATAATGCATATTTTTGTCATTTTGTGTTTCATAGCAACTTTAGGTAGCATTAGTTCACAAAATAGTAATGAAAATGTGTAAATAATAATTATTAAATTATGTTTTCGTAAACTTTTAAATAACCATCAAATATTCCTGGAAAAAACGTAGCACGGTTTCTTGCCAAAACGTGAAGTACAACTGTTTATAATAAGTGCATAATCTGTAATAATAATAATATTGTCTGAGTAGTAAATAATGGCTGCTAAAAATCAATCTCTGCTATCACAAATAAATAATACAATAATACATAAAAAAAATGGTCTGTGTTTTTTTTTTCCCTTTTCTTTCATATAGATTTGGAATTGGCAGGAGTCAGACTATTAACAGATTCACAAAGCAGATATTGGAAATGGTGTTCAACTAATGAGGCAAATAATAGAACAAAAGTAAATGTCTACAAAGACAAATGGCCAATTGAACTTGATGGTTTACTAAGGAGAAATGCCTGTCATTGATTACATTAGTTCAGCACTTTTCTGTAAAAACTTGTTAGACAATCACTAGATGCTCTGAGCCACAGCAAATGCCCTCTAAAACAATGTGACCTACACAGTGCTATGAACATTTGTTTTCCATGAAAAAAGAAAGTAATAAGCTGTCAAAGCATTTCCCTTTAGGGTGAAAGAAAAGGGGGAAACAATGTCGATGTTCATTTGCACTTCAAAACAAAGGGCAGGAATTCCCTTAATGAAAGTTATGTAAAAGAAGAAAGAGTCAGAAAGAGTCATGGATTTTAATATTTTAAACCTATTGAGGTGTAATATATTCGCTTAGCTTATCAGCTGTATATGAGAAATATGGATTTGCATACATGGATAGAATGGTTTCTGATCATTTATCGAACAAACAAATGAAGCCAACTCTTGTTTTCCATCATTCAGAAACTAATTCTTGTGACTCCCCCCAGACAAAACCTGAGGAGTCAGATTAAAGCTATAAATTCTTAATATGACCCCCCATCCAGGAGTAAACCTGCTGGAGAGTGATGAAATGTGCCTTCCCATTAAACGCCTCACTGGACACCTGTCCACAAACCAACGTTCTGGAGCATTTTACACTTAGGAATTACTAGAATTATTGCGAGCACATCTGAACCGTTCTGTGACCTCTAACATCAGTTTAGCTCCAAACTAAGAGTCCTGTAAAGCATGTGAGTAAATCCGACTACAGAGAACAGAGAAGCATTAAACCATTTTTATGATATGACACTTTGGCTGGAATCACAATATTTAGCCATCAGGGGTCAGATGGGGTTACCCTCAAACATCCTCAAAGCTCTGACAGGGCTTTTTGACCGGTCGATACATTGCCTGCTAGGGACTTGACCTGAGATGCACTGCAACACAGAGCAGCACAGCAGCTGTGATTTTAGAATGAACCAACCAGAGCAACCTACAAACAAAACAGTTAAGCAACTTGAAATAAAGAAACAAAGGACTGGACAGGTTCAAGTGCAGCCAACCTTACACAGAAACATTTTCAATTAAAAACAGCAAACATTTAATGCATTTTGGCCATTAATTTACACGACAACAGGGACTAAGTTCAAGTTTTTGAAAGTTATATCATTATTGTCTCCACGTACAAAAAACATGAATTTGTGAAAAGGGTGACATCATGCATATGCATATTATATGTTCACTCTAGGTGTGTGCAGGCATGTTCGTATTTCTTTAAAAAGCAAAATAGCATTTTTAGTAGTTTTGGCTCTGATCATTTTGACAATGTTGTCTGTACCGTTTTGTACCGAATATTTCAAATGCAAAAGAAAACAATCTGTTTACAGTAAAAAATTTTATCTTGTATCAGTAAATCTGATGAAATCTCATGTGAAAAGCCATTCAAAAGTCATCTTAAAGAATTTAGAGAAAATACTTCAGAATTGTTATAAGAAAAAGTTCTCTCAAAGTTATAAACAATAGTTCTAGTAACATTAATTGAAATGCATTGTTTTAACTCAACTTTGGGTCAAGTATGGACTAACCCAACTATGAGGTTAAAAATGTAATTGAAAAATGTAAAGTTGGGTTGAAATAATGGGTTGCATTGGTCTCAAAACATTAAATTACTTATTCATAATTTATTAAATGTTTTTGTTGTTGTTGTTTTTTGTTTCTTCTAAAATGGTTTAGTTGCGGAGTGCTGCATATGACATGCAGGGAAAAAATAATAAATCATGCACACAACTTACTAAAACATGCACATTTATACTATTTTGTCCCCTCGATTTGCTAAATCATGTCCATGATTTAGCAAATGGAGGGAACAAAGTTGTACATGTTTCCTTTATGTAATGGTTTTAAAACAATTTAGAAAACTGGACATTTTGATGGTGGCAATAGCAAAAAATTAAAAAGAAAACTTGATCAGACCTTGAAAGTCATTCTGAAACCAGTTTCCAAAGTGCCTTCATAATTACTCTCTGTTAAGCCACTTCAAAAGCCACATGCCTTTTTTCCTCACAATATATTTTCCAGTAAAGATGCAGCCTTATCCAGACAGTCAACTCAGGTTACCGTTTTCAGTTTCAGGTTTACAGACAGAACAGGGTGATGTTTCTGTGATCTCTGCTTTAATTGTTAGCCTCTGGGTCAAGTGTCGTTAAACTGCAGAGGTTTATAAATATGATGCTCATTGCACAAACTGATATAAACGCTGCTCTTACTAAATAAGCATTTTTAAAACACAAGTTTCAATACTGAAGCCACAGTAAAATAGACATTACACTCCAATTCCAATGCGTTTTCGGTATAACCTTTCATTTAGACTGTTGCAATATTATGTGGATGAACTATTGTCTTACATGCTGATTTTTTATGATGGCATTATCGATTTCCCATTTACCTGCCCATAAATGTTGTGGCCAAAAAATGCTGAGGTTCATCAGAATTCACAAAGTCTGGCTCTCCAAAACTACTTTAGCATTAGGCACATAAATCTTGAATAAATGTAAATATGCCAAGTTTATTCGTACAATGTGAAACAGGCCAGAGCACACATTTGGACATGACACAAAAGCCATTACTGTGTTTATATTTATGAACTCATTCCGCAGAGGCAGAAAAAAAAACAACCCTTTCAGAATATGGCAGTAGCTAACTAATCTCTCTTTCTGTCTCTCTCTCACATTTTTAACAACTCTAGTAAAAGATTTATCTCAATTTCAAACAATCGTTCACCGTAGCTCTTCATCAGTGCACACCTGCATAAGATTAATCATTACAGACAACTGCAATGTCTCTTTCTCTTGCTCATCATGATCAGCGAGCCAGAAAAGAGATTTTTATAGAGGCTTTTTATCCTAAATATCGACAAATGTGCAGCTAACATAAAGATGGTTACATGGAGTAGTGCAACAGTTAAAGTGGTGTAATTTTCATGTGAAATGTAATCAGCTTTCTTTATAAACCTTCAAAAGTCTCAGTCTACATTAAATGTAACTGAATGGAAAAATAGTTCAAATCTGCCTCACAGAACAAAGACATGCAAGTTTGAAAATAATGACAGAACTTTTATTTCTATATTCTCCTGAGAACTAGAAGATTTTATATATACAGTCTATATTTTATTACATATTGCAGGGGGAAATAGAAAAATTATTTAGTTGATATTTTATCCTATGTACTGTATGCTATTGCTATGTCCATCAGGGCTCATTTATTATAATAAAATTATAACTATGTAATGGAATATACTACAGAATGGTATGATATATTATTATAATTACACAATATGTCTCTTTCAATATGTTCTTATTCTATGCACAGTGTCTATACACTCTCAGAAATAAAGGTACTGAGGAGGGACCTTTTCAAAAGGGATGTTTGTACCTAAAGAGTCCATTTTGGTACCTTAAAGGTACATATTAGTACTTAAAGTGTACATATTTGAACATAATAGGTACAAAAGTGTACCTTTTGAAAAGGTACCACCCCAGTGACAGCTTTTGTACCTTTATTTCTGAGAGTGTACGGTACATTGTATCTAATTTGCATATTAACATTTTCTTGGAGTATACTTGGAGTAAGTGTGATACTAAAAAATAACAAATTGCCATAAGAATATGTAATATTTCATATAAATATACAGTTTCCTTTCCTATTCACTTGTTGTCTGATAAACATGCTTTATGTTGTGGTGTATGAAATGCCTTGTTTTATAACAAAGTCATATTCTAAATTAAATGGTAATTACAAAAAAATAAATATAATATTTACAGAAGAGTGCTACATTCAGTCAAACCTAAAACTGTAATATTTATGGTCTCTTTTTGCTAAAAAGGAAAGAAAAAAGTATATGGCTGGGTCTCGGGATGTCTTTAATGTCCATTTTAGGACTAGTTCAAGCATTCAAATCTTCAGTAGAAGTTGCACTTGTTTGTCAAAGTAATTTAATACTGGATGTGATGAATTATGCTGATGCTGTCACCATATTCATCAGCATCACTGGCAAAGAGAAGCTTCTTCTGAATAATGAATTACAGTCTGTATTCATGCTGCTGTTTACACTCTGAGTAATGAGGAAAGCAGGAGGAGATATTAGGACATGACTGCTGAGATGTATTTCTACTTCACTTACTGACAGAATTTATGATTCATATTTCCAGCAAAAAAGCAAAGGCAATCTAATTCCTTGCTCCTGTCCTTATTTAACACAATCAGCCAAGAAGCCGTTAAAGTTAACGTGTGTAATTATTTCCATGTTTAAATACTTTAACCCCTCGAACCTGGAACACAGGAACATTGGATGAACATTGGAGGTGTGAATTTGTGCCTGGTCTTTTTGGAACATGCTTTTATCTGATTTTGCCTGTATTGTTTGTGTGGAATCATTCCACCCTGATATTAATGAGTTATCCAGCACTTGATTTGATATCCAGTGTGATCCGGCAGCCAGACTACTGCTGCATTATCATTCATGTGCTGTAAAATATGCTTGAAGACTCTCTAGTGCAAATCAAGCTAAAACATAAATCTCGTCTCTTTAGTGTAAATTTGACAGACATAACCGTAACGCCCAATTAATCCAACTAATTGGTGTTTGTTTTGGTGATTCACAGATTTTGTTCATAAATTAGTCCTATTATCAGCCCTCAGGGATGGAATTAATGTGTCCTGTATTTCCTAATCATGAATTAAAGCCACTCTGAGACCCTAAACGCAAATTTTACACCTCTTTTTTGTAATCAAAACATATTGTTTAATTCACTGCCTGCCACGGCCTGTCTCATCCGCAGTGCTCTACAATTTTACTGGGTTTGTTTGCAGTGCATTGTTTCAATATTATGGAGACTTTCATGCAACCCAGACCACTCTCCGTCTGACCAATCCCACCGCCCCAGGCTCTCTTTTTCTTTATATGGTCCTGCTGTTCTGTATTACAGCAAGAAGACAGTCACTTTAAATTCACACCAGACCCACATCAGGCTTTTAACAGAAACCATGTCGCATAAAATGAAACCATGCTACATAAAATGATCTCCTAAATAAGCATAATATGTAGATATGAAAGCATTTACCTTAAAGTCCAGAGGGCTTGGATTTTTTCATTAAAAATCTGATTTATAAATTTAGTTTCAAAATGAATAAATAAATGAAAATAAATGTATTAATATTATTGTTTAGGATTTAAAAAAAATATAAAGCAAGGGAATAATATGACATAAAATTAATTCAATATTCTACATCAAGGCCAGTAAACAAGTAATTGTCATACAGTACAGACCACCAATTTTTGCTTCCACTGAAGCACATGACGGATGATTTTGGATGATACTTGTAAATGAAGTTATGAATTTGTGGAGTTCATGCATCTTACATGCTGTCGTCTTTAAAGCAAAAGGAGGACACACAAAAAAACACTAAGATTTTAGCATTATTCCCAAAAATAAGTCCTAAGGCCTATTGGGACAGGACTAGTTTTTATTGACAGGCCACAGATATATTTTCTCACTTGAATCCAACCTGAATCCACTCATAGAGGTCACACAATTTCTCAAATAATAAAAAAACCAAACATGAAATGCCATTTTTAAAAACCAATCCCATCTGAATACTGTAGTTCTATATCGTTAAGTAGTGCCATACAATGTCCTGGTTTTTACATCAGTTTTACACATACTTTTGTTCTCAGCTCATTACACAGTCAACCAAGTGCAAACACAATTATAGGAGAATACTGGTCAGATTAAGGCAGAGACCAATTTATGAACGTCCTAATTCAAAATCCACAATCTTAATTTAAGAACACTATATCAAGCAGAAGGTCACTGAAGCTCAATTATGTGGCTGGTGCTTCATGGTTAAGAACTGACTTGGGCCATTCTTGGTGAAATGAACAAGAAATGGGCATACATTTGGAA
Organism: Enteromius unitaeniatus; assembly: GCA_032359435.1. Taxonomy (NCBI): domain Eukaryota; kingdom Metazoa; phylum Chordata; class Actinopteri; order Cypriniformes; family Cyprinidae; genus Enteromius; species Enteromius unitaeniatus. The sequence continues at coordinate 13,662,426 of JAUMHI010000054.1, forward strand.
CTACAATTGTTTTAAGGCATAAAAAGCTTTCTTTAGTGGTGCATTATGATAGCTTACAACATTTCTACTTTGCTAAAATGCAATAACATTGCTCTTGATTGAATACAGCAACTCTCAGGACAATACATTAAGGAAAAATCCAATAATCTATAAAGAAACCACTAAACCACATCTAAAAGTTATCTGTGGCTTTAGAATGGATTCTTTCATCATTACAAAGCAGCCAAAGGCTCAGAGACATCTATGAACATAAAAGTGATCACTCTGAGGAAATGGCGAGCGTGTGTGTGCGTGTGTGTTTGCTGTTACTACTGCATTGCAGCAATGCCTGCACCCGAATGACCAATCACGATCTAAAGCTTTTACTGAGAAAGTGCAGCCCATCTGTACAGCTGAAATGCTGAGCAACATCATTAAACTTCATGGGAGTACATTACATGAGTAGCTGCTAATTACACTGGCCAGTGTCTCTCTACCGCCTCGCTGACTCAGAACCAGGCTCATTACCCAATGGCCAAATAACCGTATTTCAGCACTCATTGCTGATCCAAGATCAGTTTATTCAGCAAACCGTTTTCTGCTAACACCATCAATTAAACATTTTTAACTTTTACAGTCTGTCCGAATCTGTAATTCTGTGATCCGACCAGTATGGAACAGAATGTGTGCAATGCTTGAATGGTTGCTGGAAACCTGTGTGGACATCACAGTAAAAAGGAAAGCTGTCATGACATGACTGCATTACAAAATAATTTCCTGTGCAGGTTTTGCTTTTATACAATCCAATGCTGATTTCAAGCCAAATGAAATGCAATGCATCTTGAAACATAGAGCACTCAGCTATATTGCACTATATTGCGTGACACTTTTTTTTGAGTGATGACGTCCTTTGCATTACATTTCAGTCTAAACCGAAATTGTGCCACAATGAACTGTATTTGTTACCCAATCAATCACCAGCCTGTGCAGAATTGGGAGGCATGATAGACTTGAAGTAATCAAATCAATTCCACTGAAATTGCACTTTATTGGATGTCACTTGTGACCATCCTTTCAGTTATAATAGATCTAATATTCAATCAAAAATATGTTTAAGAAACTATAATTGTAGTTCTTAAATTCTAATGGTTAAGAATTTTTGATATAGTTCAATAGAAATATGTTTTGGATCAGTAACATTTTTTTAAAGAAATCAATACTTCAAAATTGATTAAAATAACAAATTGTCACAAAAACAAAACAAAAAAAAGAAACATTCTTAACAGTTTCTATAGGAGTATTAGGCAGCACAACTGATTTCAATTGATAATAAGAAATTAAACTAGAGTGATTTCTGAAGGATTATGTGACACTGAGGACTTATGTGACAATTCAGCTTTGCCAGTAATAAGATTTTACTTTACAATTCAGAATATGGGATTAAGTAATTATATTTTAAATGTCAATCATTCACAATATTTCAGTGTAAGGAGTAAATTATGTCCTCATGGAATTAAACTCAGGAACAACAAGACAATAAAAGCTAATCTGGGAAAAGTATCTTCAAAGACAAAAAACAAACACACCACCCCAATCTCCTTGGGCATTTACGACCCCTTCCCTTCTCTGAAACTCCCACCTCCCATTTTCACAGCTTTCTTTCTAAAGGTTTTCATTGAAAGACACCAAGGAAAATATACTGTGAATATATTGTTTTGGTGCGATTGGTGAAATGGTCTCAATTTCACAGTAGTCATTTGTATTATCAAAAAGATTGAAAACTTGTACAGAATTGAGTTTGCTACGAAGGGGAGTGGTCTTCCCTAAGGGACAGATGGAAACTTCAAACCAGGTGCGACCCTGGGGTTGACAAGCCAAAAGGTCTTTAGTGTTTTCACAACTGATGGAAAGATTGTGTGTTTTGGTCTGGGGTATTTAAGGAAAAAGGTGCAACACAACGGGGGATTCTGTAGCCAGAAACCCCCACACTATTTGTGTGCGAGGACTTCTGGAGCTAAAGCCCCAGGTACCTCTCATACTGCAGTGTGTCTCCTTGAAAGTCAGGTATGCCTTTTTGATTTACTGAGGTCATATATTTTTCTAAATTGAAATTGAATTGGATTCTCATTGTTTAATTGTGTAATTGGCATGTTATAATTTTACCTGACGAATAAAATAAACATCATTTCTTGATTCATTCTAGACTACTGAAATCTTCATGCCTAGTAGATTGTGAGGAGGCTTTTGTGTGCATAAATATTATGGCCAGGATATGACAAACTGGTGGGAAAATGGAACAGTTGGCACGTTCTCTCCAAAGACCTCCTGATTTCTGCTATGACTGAAGTTAACACGTTGGGTATTGGTGAGACTAATTAAACTAGGTTCTTTGATAAAGGCAAGCAGTTGGCGCCTGACAAAGACACTATTAGTCCCCTCCCAACCACTGAGTAATTATCAGACTGGCGAGTTTGTGTTACGGGATGGTGTTTCAGCTGACGTCAGATTCAAATGACTTTAGGTCCCCAATAAACGGCTATTCGAAAGTATAGCTTGTCTAGAAGAATCAGGTCTCTAAATTAAGAAACAACTACATCCAAGGTCAGCACCTAAATTTAGTATTATCATTTAAATCTAAGAGAACCTAAAATTGGAGTCAGATTTAAACGAGGTGAAAGTCAAAAGTAAATTAGAAATTGAAGTTAGAAGAAATGGGAGTGTTTTTACAGGAGTGCAGGAAAAACCACACATGCAGAATCCGGGCTAGTAAACTGGACCTTTCATCAGTTTTCTATGCATTACTGATCAATTAAACGCAGTTATGGTAAAAATTTTGCATTTTAGCTATACAAGCACAACAAACAAATATTTGAAATATGATACAGTATTTAGATAAACCAGAATAAGCGCTAGAGTTATGATGCTGATCTACAGCAGTGAGAGGAAGTGACACTAATGTGTGTATGAAGCGCTGAGGAGACACGTGGCACCGGGCCAAAGGCATTATAACAATATATTTGGAGAGAGAGAGAGAGAGAGAGGAGATGGTCAGTGGGCCTTTTACCTTTTCAGCAGTATAATTGGTTTAGATGGAATGAAGCAATGACATTTGTTTGTGATTACAGAATACAGCATATACTTTCATCATTTACTTAAGATGCAAACTACCATTTGTATCTCAAGTTTCAGTAATTGTAATTAATAGACTTAAGCAAACTTTTTGGGCATAAATGTCTCCAGTGAGACAAAAAAAAAAGCCAAAAGAAAAACTGCACCCCCTTGAGGAAGATTCATAGGAAACTGATAACATTTTCTGTGCAATGATTTGGCAGGATCTTCATTCAGCTGAAAAAGCACAAATTGATTACTCTGTCCTTACGGTACATCTCTGACATCGCTCACAGGTTAATCATCAAAACACTCTTTTTGATTAAGGCAGGCATTCATATATCTTGAAACAAACATCTTTTATTCCTGACAAAGATATTTTTTCTCCCTTTAAATATGTCTTTTGAATATTTTCTGCCTTTCAATTCATCCTCACCCACATTCACTGTATTACAGAGACCTTAATCTGAAGCCTGAGAAGAAACTATTTACACAGATGAGCCTGATCCCTTCCTGTTTTTGGTTCACACCTATGGTTATCCGGTCCCTTAAAGTCCGGTCATGTTTTAGATGGTATGCGCAGGCAGGTCTATTTGTCAGGCCTGGAATGCACATGCAGTGTGTGGTAATGAGGTTGACAGTTTGACGGTGAGTGTTTCAGAGACAGAATCCTAATGGCATTGAGTGAGTGCTGTGTTAGTGTGTAAGACAGAAAATGCTAATTTCAGAGTGTGTTTTCGGATCTCTTAAGGGTTTTGAATTGAATTCCAGATGACCATCTAACGTGTGCTCATCAGAACAAACACAACAGAACAGCAAATACTAATTACATCAGTCACCCTCAAGGAGATGAATCTTATGTTTTAACTGAACATCACACTGGACAGACAACAGTTACAACACACACACACACACACACTTATCCAGTAAAGCCACATTCAAAGCAAACCTCAATTTTCAATTTAAAAAAAATATCGAGATCTCTAATTATAATATCTCTAATTGAGAAAGATTAAGTTGCTACTGTCATAGTGATGGGTGTATTGACTGCTATGTTAACTTAAAATTTTTATTGAGTGTGTTCTCTGACCCTGAACTATGTGGTTATTACATCTGACAGCTTCAGCAGCCTCCAATATTCAGAACTATTGATCAGAATACTTCACAAGTAATGAATACAAACGGCAGAGTGCCATGTCATCCACACATAAAGCTACTGCACATCATAGCCATCTAAACTTCTAAATCTCTATATCTTTATGCAGATAACATGGAGATAGCAAGCGCAGAGCAGCTGTTTTGTGTACCGTCAGCATTTATTTGCTCCTGAAGGTGAAAGACTGATTTATAGAGCTGCTGGACCACCAGAGAGCATCAGTCAGGCTGGAGGTCATTTAGCTTTATGTCCAATTTGGTTAGAGACGTACAGTATATCCACTTTGTTTGAGTGTGTTTGCATGCCTAAAAGAAAAAAAAACATCAACTAACCTTCTCATATCCTCATCATACAGCAGTGGGGCAAGATGGAGCTAAGTGCAGCCAGGAACGCGTCTGGATTGACCTAGTCATCATTTGCCCCGTGACTCATCCTCACTACCATTGAAGACAGAGACAAAACATGCTGACAAAGTGATGTCACGCACAGCCTTGAATTCATCCCACAGCGAGTCGTGCTGACCGCCGTTTCACTCACCTGCCTTCCTGAGCAGTTTCTGCAAAGCAATGCAAAGTTTGCCGGCCAAATCCTCAGAAGATTGTGTCCTTCTGCAAACATAGAAGTGAAAATTTAAGTTCAGATCAAAATTATAAAACAGAATTCAGTCTGACAGTTTGATATTTCTGTGGAATGTGACTACTGACCTTGTTTTTTTTTTCTGGAGGCATCATTTACTCACCTTTATGATGTTCCAAGAAGATAGTCTGATTGTTTTTTTTTTTCAACAGAAATGAGTGCTTTTATTCAGCAAGGACACATGAAATTGAGCAAAAGTGATTTTTTTATTTTAAATATTTAATATTCTTTTGATCTTTCTGGAAATGTTTTAACTGATATGTTTACATGTTTTTATGTTTCCAAAAAAAAATAATAATAAAAAATACTGACATATTATATTAAGCAGCACAACTGTTTTATACAGCACTGATAATAAGAAATGTTTCTAAAACATCAAATCAGCCAATTATAATTATTTCTGAAGGATCACTTGAATCCCTCACAAAATTCTGTTTTTAGTGTTTTGACTTATTTTTTTCCTCCTCAAATAAATACAGCCCTTGTGAACATAAAACACTACTTTCAATAACTCTAAAATATCTAACATTTAAACAGTATACGTAATAAATGATTTCAGGGAACTCCTCTGTATTGAATGAGAGCTTTGCTGACTAAAACATTTGGTCCATTATCATTGTTACAATTTCATTTATTTTTTCATTTGATTCTGCTGCTGCCGTTCTAAAAACACAATCAAGTGGATAAAAATAAAGGGCCTTCTCTGATTTCTCCATCAGAGCAATAAACATTCCATTAATGCATCCTTCTCTTTTTCTTTCTCTCCGACTTAGAAGAAAGACACAGAGCACTTAGAAAAACGAAAAAAAAAACATTAAAAACCGTTTGCGTCATTCATGCCTACAGAATCAAAGCCAGGGTTAAAAGCAGTGTCAGAAGTCTATCAAAGAGAAAATCAATACTTATATTGCAAATTTATTAGATTCAATGCTTAGAAATCTTCAGCAAGGAAACTTCTTAAACCATAAGTAAAGTGAAACTCAAGAAACATGTTGGAATGGAAGAATGGAACGAAAGGGAAGATTTTCCCAAATTATTTTGATTTTCCAAAATATATACTACTATTTTGTTGTTTTTGGAGCTTCCCAGTGTGATTTCACACAACAAGGACTATTCAATGTTAGTACCAAAGGACAAATATCTATTCTGAAACATACACATGTGTATAAAGAAACACAAGCAAAGATCTACAAAATCCATAGAGCATTTCCCCTCTAGAGACATGATTTGTGCTCTTAATTAGAGTCAAGTCATCCGAGCAGCATAGCATTATGAAACACCTCGCACACACACATTGCAGATCGCACAGTCTGCAATAATGCCAGCAGCTGCAGAAGTGATGCGGCCGTAAAGAAAGAGAAAGTGTTAGTCATCAGTAACCATTTCACATGTGTGTGCACTTCACAGTGAGCGTTAACAACTTTCAGACCCTAATTAAATGGGAATTGATCTCAGGAGCGCAGGGGGAAGAGAGCTGTGAGATGCATACTGTATGCGCCAAAATGAGGCTGTGTGTGTGACTGAGCGTAACATTCACGAAAACCAATGACCTTTCCTAACTCACAAACATACTCGTACTATGATTACATTAATCATGACATTTAATGCTCACCTTTAAAATAATATATCATTTTCAGAATGTACTGTGAGTGTGTGAAAGACTAAAGGTGAATAGCCACCTTTTTTGTGCACCCCATGACGGTTTTAACTTTTGTTCAACTGTAAACAGTTACAGGATGCAATAAGCACCTCTATTAAATCATTAATCGCATCTAAAATAAATGTTTTTGTTCACAGTCTATGCATATTTAAGAAAGATATGCTATCTTTGTATGATAAATATATTTAAAATATTATATTAAAATATATTTATACATAAATTTTAAATATGTATAAAATAAGATGATATGAAGATATAACGTTATCAATATATATACTGTATGTGTGAGTATAGACACAGACAGACAGACAGACACACAAACCCTAGATCTGAATGAATAAAATATTCTTATTTAATACTTCGTTCTTTACATATTAAAATTTGCTGAAACTCCTGGACAGTTGGTGGATGGAGCGAGACATGATGTCCCAGATGTGCTCAATTGGATTCAGGTCTGGGTAACAGGCGGGCCAGTCCATAGCATCAATGCCTTCGTCTTGCAGGAACTGCTGACAAACTCCAGCCACATGAGGTCTAGCATTTTATTACATTAGGAGGAACCCAAGGCCAACCGTGGTCTCACAAGGGGTCTGAGGATCTCATCTCGGTACCTAATGGCAGTCAGGCTACCTCTGGGGAGCACATGGAGGGCTGTGCAGCCCTACAAAGAAATGCCACCCTACACCATTATTGACCCACTGCCAAACCGGTCATGCTGGAGGATGTTGCAGGGCAGCAGAACGTTCTCCACAGCGTCTCTAGACTCTGTCACATTTGTCGCATGTGCCCAGTGAACCTGCTTTCAACTGTGAAGAGCACAGGGCGCCAGTGGCGAATTTGCCAATCTTGGTGTTCTCTGGCAAATGCCAAACGTTTGATTTCACAGAAGTGTGATAAAATTACGGGTGTGGGCATGGGATGGAGTTCAGTTGACTGATTGACTTAAATATATGAGAATGATAGTCAAAATACCATAAAAGCAAATGATTTTATGTAAATTAATATGAAAAAAAGTCTCAGCTGTGTTGGGGGCCCTGTCGAGATTCTTTTCATGGGGCCCAAAATCCTTAGCAGCGCCCGTGAGGGTGGATTGCGTACTTGCTAAATTATAAAATAAAATTTTTTCTGCATGTTCATATTTAAATTAGCCCCGATAAATGCAAGTTTGTACTATTTCTTAAACGCTTTTTTATCAAGAACATTGTTTTCTCAATACTTTTCCTATAGCGCTGTGAAAGAAAGAGTGCAAAATCGATCATCAATGCCTTCGATATCAATGGACAGCACCTGCTAAGGTCGCACTTAAGAAGGTTTACTTCAAGCACCATCCTAGTTCGGCGAACACACGTAGGAAATGTATTACTGTAGTTAAGGTGTACCTTTTGAGTCTTCGTACTGCGCTAAGAGACAACGTTATTGGAGAACGCAGCCCTAATTTATTTATGATAACTTGCAGTGCAACATATTATCGAAGGTGAGAAAACAACACTGCAGACAGGAGTACGTTAGCCTAATGTAAATATGTTTACTGTAGTTCCTATAGTACTGTTTTAGACTCTACTTTGAAGTAGGAGCTAATTTAGTTCATTCAAACGGTGTTTTTGTAACTAAAACCACTCATAGACCCTTTGATGTAACTGATCACTGTGTCAATGTGTTGACATACTAACACATTGGCTGTGTTGACATGTAATTGCAAAGTTACTTACTGTTAGCAGAATGTCTAAAGTGGACTATTGAAATAAGGTTTAGAGTATTTTCATAGCAATATTACATGATGTTAAATATCACTGTATTAATAGATGTCTTTTTCATATCCGAATACAAATGAAAGCTCATTCGGTCAAACTGATGGATAAGGGTTTTTTTATGCGTTAAAATGATTTGTTTAGCTTTTTGATTGGGAGGTTTTCCAAACTGGAAGGGCTTCCCATAGTTTAAATTGCAGTAGGCTCATTAGAAAAATGACAGATAATTAATAATACAGCTCATGTACTGTACAACACTGACACATGCAAGAGAAACCAACAAACATACACACTAATTTCCATGTCCATATGTTGAATGAAACTGCCCTCACACTGAAGAAAAATGCTTACTGGGTATTCATTTCACAGCCCATTACCTGTTTGAAATGGAATAAACTGGAGAACCCTAACCTCCATCTGCTGGGGCCGCCCGGTTTTCCCTCTCTCTTTGCCTTTCTGGCCTGACATCATCATTCTCTGAAGGTTATGAAGGAAACTCCACAATATTTCTCGGAAGGAGACTGAAAGTTATTGTGTGAACATGTGCAATCTGGTGTCTCACAGACATACGTTTCCTAATTCTCACTTTGTAAAACAAGGTGCCGATAGCACGCTTACCCAGGTCTCACTTTTCAGAGTGTGAATCTCTTCAGGAACTCCTGTTCTGCACGCCATTGATTCGATACACACACACCTACGCCAGCTTTTGGGTGTTTGTGTCAATGAGTTCTTTGCTGTGTCCTCTGCCATGTTCTCCTTATCAGATATTGGCTGGCATTGTTGATGTTTGGCTGCGATCGGCCATTCTCTGATCTTTGACTCAGATAAGCAAGCACAAGCTGCTGATAAAGCAAATATTGGATTCTGACCCCATCATCTTCCTCACCTTCACTGAAAAAGCAACAAAGGCACAGTGTGAGCATTAACCAATGACCCAAAGTTTGTACACTCCTAAAAATAAAAGGTTCTTCACAGTGATGTTCCACAAAGAACCATTCAGTCAAAAGGGCATTTCACGCCACAGCAACATTTTACCTGAATTAAGTGTGGAACTGCCCATTTTTTTGCGTTTTTACATCAAAGGGTCTATGAATGGTTTTAGTTACAAAAACACCGTTTGAATGAACTAAATTAGCTCCTACTTCAAAGTAGGGTCTAAAACAGTAGTAAACATATTTACGTTAGGCTAACGTACTCCACAAATATGGAAAACACAGAAAATGTAATTTACCTGTTGTCTGCAGTGTTGTTTTCTCACCTTCGATAATATGTTGCACTGCAAGTTATCATAAATAAATTAGGGCTGCGTTCTCCAATAACGTTGTCTCTTAGCGCAGTACGAAGACTCAAAAGGTACACCTTAACTACAGTAATACATTTCCTACGTGTGTTCGCCGAACTAGGATGGTGCTTGAGGTAAACCTTCTTAAGTGCGACCTTAGCAGGTGCTGTCCATTGATATCAAAGGCATTGATGATCGATTTTGCGCTCTTTCTTTCACAGCGCTATAGGAAAAGTATTGAGAAAACAATGTTCTTTATAAAAAAAGCATTTAAGAAATAGTACAAACTTGCATTTATCGGGGCTAATTTAAATATGAACATGCAGAAAAAAATAAGTTTGTGTTTTTATAATTTAGCAAGTACGCAATCCACCCTCACGGCCATAACTGTGTTAATGTTCTCCGCAGGGGCGCTGCTAAGGATTTTGGGCCCCATGAAAAGAATCTCGACAGGGCCCCCAACACAGCTGAGACTTTTTTTCATATTAATTTACATAAAATCATGTGCTTTTATGGTATTTTGACTATCATTCTCATATATTTAAGTCAATCAGACAACTTAACTCCATCCCATGCCCACACCCGTAATTTGTCCTCTGTAATACTGCACTACTTCAGTACTGTATAATGTATATACTGTGCATAGCTGTACATGTCATATAGTGTATTCACATTTATTTATATTTGTATGTATGTGCTGTACATATTTGTACTGTACACTGGCAATGACTATAAAGTTAATCTAATCTAACCTAATATTTTTAACATAACAGTTGAAATGTAACGGAAACACTGAGCACTCTTAATACAATATAATTTTTTTTATATTTTTGCTTCAACACTGATACTGAAATTTCAAAATAAAACTCTTCAATTAAAAAAAAAAAAACAGGAATTACAATCTGTGGTGAAAAAAAAAAATCTCAGCAAGAAAACACCACCATAAAACGAAATGGCCATATAAAATTTCTAATAATTTGAGCAGAACTTGCATAATATACTATATCAAAAAATGGCCAAGGTATAACATGGATGAGTCTGAGTTACTCTTTCCACTAGAACGGCCACCAGCAGTCATAACATTAAAGCTATGAGTGATGCAATACCAAAATAAAATAAGATGTTGTCTATAGGTGGACATTTATCTGCACGCAAAGTCTGTGACCTGTGGCTATCAAAATAGTTTAGTTTTTGTTTAATGTCGAAATTAATATATTTCATTTTGTTTTTTTAACAATTTAAAAGTTAATATTTAAAAATGTTTGGAGTATTTTTTTGTTTGTTAAATATACGTTTTTGGTTTTTTTTTAGAAGTAGGCCAACAGCAGCAGTGAGCTGATCATAAACTATGTTTGATCACTTTAGGCTTCTCAAACCACCATGACTTGTCTAAAATGAAACTATAGATATAACTACTAAAACAGTTCAAGCCTATAACAATGTCTAGAAGTTAAAAATGCGCTATAATAATTAATGTGATATAAGTTTGTGCTGAGAGGATGAAGTGCGCTGAGCAAGACGCGGAGGCAAAAGCGCAATCACTTTCATTTTTTTCAGAAACAAAATAGCCTAGCCTACGCCTCAATTTAAATGTCCATAATTTAATACATCATTCGGAACTGTAAAGAGTCTACTTTTATTTGTGTTTGGTGACAATATCAACAAAACGTTGTGATTTTATAGGCTAAATAATTTTTTTTTTTTTAATTCTTAACCTTTAAATTCACATCATTAAATAGATGGCATGGTTTACACCTTTATTGGGAAAATAAAGTCCTCCCTAACCCTTCCCAATGCATTATTTTCAACTTGTTTATTATTTCTTTCATTCTTATTCAAAATAAAAATGCTTCTGATGTTATTTGTGTTATATGAAATGATAAAAGAGGCTAAGAGGGGGTCTCGCCCAGGAAGTAATTCAATGTAGAACCGCCGCTGCGAGTGTCCTCGAAAAAAATGGCTCGATTTTGCAAGCGCTTGCCTAGATATAGAGTTTGTGTAAACTCATCTTTCTTCATATAGACTCTTAAGCCTTTTGGGTCAAGTGGTTCGCCATCTGATGTGCTTTAGGATTGTTACAAATAGAGAGTACGCGAGGCGTGCGAGTTCATATGCAAAACAGGATTTCTTTATAAAAGGCTCTCGGTCAGGACAGCAATGGTAGAGCGCCGGCAGACAACGTTATCGGAGACATAAACAGAGGCA
>JAUMHI010000054.1:13682894-13713452 GCA_032359435.1 Enteromius unitaeniatus
TCTAAAATATATGAAAGTCTAATGTTTATCAGTACATTACAGAAAATAATGAACTTTATCACAATATGTTAATTTTTGGAAAAGGACCTGTATTTTGAAAAGTTTTACTAGACGTGCATTTTAAATTCAGAACTGACAAAAGGGAACAGCAAAGTCTGATTGATTTGAGACATCCTTTTGTAAATATAGAACATTTATTTAGACTGCAATCAATATTAATATAATAGAATACACTGAATTTGTTTGAAAACGTCACAATCACAATTAAATACAAACAGATGATTCGTTCCTAATTTTGCAACGTTTAACAAATTTTTATTTAAACTGTTGAATTGAGTGTGATGAATGTGATGATTGACATAAAACATGACTGGTTTATGCAGAATTCTGGTAGATAAAGTAAAAATAATATAATTATATACATAGGCACATGAAAATTCCACATATTAAAAAACAAAAATTATTTGCTTGAAAATCCAAATTACATATATTTTAAGCCTTCTACTCTGGCAGAGTTTGTGACCCACAGTACATCAAAAAGACTGGCATTTCTGAGCTTGCAAAAGAAATAGGGAAAATCTATCCCACTGGGGAGTGACAGAGTGGACAGAAGTTGTGTTGTGTGATATCCTGCTCCAAAGCACAGTGCTTACACACACTGCACATCCAGAACTGGTACTCTGATATCACTCTTCCTGTCACTATACAGGTGGGCAACTTGCCCTCCGGCCTGAGAAAGAAAGGAAAAAATAAAAAGAGAGGAAAAAAGAAAGTCAAAATGCATCACAATTTCAAATAAATTATTTTGATAACATAATAAGGGCACTTTAGAACATTTCTGAAGGATCCTGTTGACACATGATGCTGAAAATTGGCTTTGCTGTCACAGGTGTAAATTACAATTTTAAAAAAAGGATCATTTAAATTGAAATAGTATTTTGCTATAATACTGTATTTTAAACCAAATATGCGTAGCTTTGGTAAGCATATGAGACTAATTAAAAAAATAAATAAATCTTGCTGACTCCAAACTTTTTCAATGGTAGTGTATTTAATAACCTTCCCACTGTTTTACTACAGTTTACAGGAGGAGCTGTGCTGATGAAATATTCTGAATGATCTGGAAATTTCCAGTCACCTGGCACACCGCAGTGATACAGGTCTATGTCATACATGCTGACACTTACGCCACTCATCTCACACTACTTTACACTCTCAGCTCTATCTACCAGCCTCAATTATCAGTTAAACAGAGCCTGAGAATGTTTCCAGTGGTTGTTCAGTCAAGTATTTGGCTGTTGCCTTGCTGTCATACCCTTCAGTGAGACTGTCTCCCTGAGTTTGCCGGGTGTCTCGAGGGCTGTGTTTGGTGAAGATCTCCAGGGCCAGGTCTTCATAAAGCTGCCTCTGATCTGGAGTCAGTGTTTCCAGAGACTCCAGTTTAATAAAGGCACGTGAGCAAGTACCAAACGCACAGTTGGCAGATGAGCAGATGGCTAGCAGAGAGTAAATCTCCACAGCAGGAATAATATCCTCATAGTCCCGGAGATGGAGAGCTAGAAATACAGAATCAAGCAGTTGTTGCATTTCTTTACATTTGAAGAACAAAAGATTTTAATAAGAGACACTTTTGTTGTTTGTTGTTTTGTTGCTTTTTAAACTAAGCGATGCGTTTTTACTGTTTTATTTTAACTTATTTAGGCAAAATTCTATGGAATTTTAATGTTATCTGTCATGACACATGATTTATTAATATATATTTTCATCATTTGAATGTCAGTGCATCCCTAACTTAAATACCTTTTATTAGATTATTTTAAGATTTTAATATTAAACACTGCTATCTGAAAAGCAGAAGTATTAACCCACACACATATAAGCACACTTTTCCAGGTGGTCCTGGATGTGATGTAATCTGTGGTTTAAACATCTTGTCTAGACCTTCATGTAAGCAAACGATTTTTGCGAGTGTGTATGTGTGGACTGAATGCTATGAAGACTTCACTTTGAGTTTGTTTTTTTAGTTCAGGTAAGAGATTTAACACTTTATGAGCACAGACAAGACCAGACATACCATGCATGCATTCTCATACGCACATGCTTTCACACACACAGATTGTCACATCGTCTCTTCTGAATAATTACATGGAGATCATTATCATTTTCAGCAAATGCATTGGGGTAGATGAAAAGACAGAAAATGGTTTTAAAATGTAAACCTCTTTAAGTGACTAAATAATGTAATAATATTCTAATAGTAAGTGTGTATATGCCATCACGTGGGTTTTAAGTGTTACCTGTCCTCATGGCCATGTCCACCTTGCCTTCGTACAGCTGTCTCTGCACAAGCAGGAAGAAATGATAGGCCTCTGCCCCACGCCAGGCGTCATCCAGGATACGGCTGTCTGAAGACGACTCATCTTCTTCTAACAGCCCTGCTAATGCACTGATAGCCTGAAATAAATCAAACACACAAATTACCCACCACTAGGCTGTAAATGAGCCCTTCATCACAACTGATTTCCTGCTCCTCCGATGCCGCTGGACTCTGAGTCAGGCTGCAGCTGCAGACCGCAGCACCGAGAGTTACCGACTACCACAGCACTGTGCAGAGCTCACAAAAGATAATAGACCTGTACTACATCTAAACTACATCCAAAGAATATGTACTTTCAGGATACCTCTGATTTCTTGCCCTTGATTTTGCTTTGTTGTGAACTTTTGATCTGGGTGTGGAAGTTCTCCACCAGCAGGGCGGCGAGCACATACAGCTTCTTCACTCGCAGTGGTCGCGTTCTCTTTTTCGCCTCTTCTTCTGCGATCTGAGTTGAAATAAAACATGTCATAAAAATATTTTAAATGGGAAGAGTGTACATTTTTTGCAATTCCATCATCCCTAGTTTCATTCCCACTGACAGTTTTCTCACACAAGCTGATACAAACATACCTTAAACATGAGTTTGGCAGCATCCAGGAAGTGATGGGCTTTTCTGTAAAGCTCTACAGCCTCTAGAGTTTTGTTTTTCTCCAGCAGATGCGAGGCATATTTGGACAGCAGAGGCCCAATTTCCTTCATACTGTGGTCTTTGGCAAGTTCAACAGCTTTGTTCCACTGAAACATGCACACGATTAAAATGCATTTTTGCGATTGCACATTTGTTACCATCAAACATCTAAACATTCATCACAGACAGGTTTCATGAGCAGACGAGAGTGATGACGTTCCAGCTGCATCTGGATCTTTGAGTAGAACTGATGATGAGCACTGTGATCTCTCTGAACCTCTCATTTAAACTAATGACAGAAGCATCGTTATCTCTAAACGGCCCCAAAAAAAAGTCTAAGAAAAGGCAATGAGTCAGAATGTATTCAATGAAGAGAGGGAGAAAAAGGTCTTTTGAGAAATGCATATTAAATAGGGCTTTCAAAGTCTTTAACGCAGATAATGGATAATAATTATTTAATTCATTGTTGATTTCTAAAGATTGATCAGAAATGTTGCAAGAGAAACAGTGTGTGCTTTTTTTTTTCCCAGATGGGTACTGAAGAAAAAACATAATTTATTTAGAAATTATATCCTGAGAAGAAGCTTAACAAACTTAAAGCTTCATGCAGACTTCGTACAGCTGAATTAATTTATGAAAAATATTACAAAATATATATTAAATATCACCTGGAAGTAAAGGACAATGTTATTTGTACAAGTGTAGCTCTTAGATAAAAAAAATACATATATCAATTAATTCATAAAAGTGTCCAGAGTTAAATTATTAAGTTATTATTTTTATTATTATTTTTGAGTTTAGATGTGCAAAATATATAATATCAAATGAAATGAGAAAAGAGTACTGTTGTTCCGTTTTGTGTCTTTATCTTTTTTTTTTCTTTAAAAAGGATCCAGATGCTTCAATTACAATGAACAGATTAATCAACCGACAGCCCCAATATACTGTAATATTAATATAATTCATACAATTCATATATTATCAACACATGCTATAACAAAATCATACAACAGCCTGTGTATAAACGCTCACCTGGTTTAGATGCACACAGGCATCCACAGCTGCTTTGGGCTGGTTACATTTCAGAAATGCACTGACGGCCTGCTCACACATTCCCACGGTAACAAACATCTGACCAATGTCCTACACACACACAATAAAGCTATTAAGACAACCTGAACCAAACAGTGCTGCTTGGTGTGTTGTGAAAGAAACGGAAAAAAGAAAAAAAAAGAAAGCACCCACTGGTAGAAGTTTATGGTTTTCTGGTAGGGAGTTTGCAAGTCTCTCCAGACCATCGTAGTCCTCCAGCATATAATAACATTCAGCCAGACGCTCCTGATTACGACCCTGAAGGTAATACTGCACTGCATTCAACCTGTGGAACGCACACACACAAGTCTTTTTTGACACTCAAATACAATTATTACTCAAGTGAAAGGAAACATTTTTACACATTAATTAATTGTGTTTTAATGGCTTATGTCTAAATAAGTGCATGACACTGAAACTTTTATACATTCAGCAGTGTGGCTTTGGACACACCCACATACAAATCCACTAAATATATTGATAAACACATATGCACACCGGAACATAAATAGCCTACCATTTCTGTCTGTCTGCAAAATAGTCTCCTATGGCATTGTATGCCTGCTCCAGAAGAGCATCATCAGAGTCACCTGATCCTGTCTTCAACAACTGCAGAACCCTGAACCAATCACCGAGCTTTATACGTAAACCTATCGCCAAATCCCTAGAGACCAGAGGGAGAAAGATGAAAGATGAACATTGAAATTGATTTCTGTTGCTTTTTCAATTTAGTTAATTAAAATGTTGGCCATGACTGCATAAAAAAAATACAGCTCCAAACCAACAGTGACGCATTCGAAAATTGATTTGAGTGTTTTTTTCAATCTAAAAATCATCCATCCACGTAGCTCATTTAATTTAGCACTCCGTTAAATTAAAATAATAAAGTAATTTATTGTTATATGCCAGAAGAAATATGAATAGCTTTGTTTGGTAAAAAAAGAAAAAATAAAATAAATAAATTTTAAAATAAAAAAAGGATATAATGTAGAAAATTGTAAATTTGTAATATTGTAATAGTGTCAAAGTACAAACCTCCCCAGCATAGACTGTACAGTGAACACTATATATGTTGAATGGTGATACTATTATATTTAAGATTTTGAATTAGCTTTTCATTTTTATTTTGGTTTTAGCAATGTTGTTGTGTGCTTTTATAATTTGTATTCGTTTTTTTATATTTTAATTTAACTTTAATTTATTTCTATTTCAGTTTCAGCTTTCTTTTAGCTTTTAATTTTATATAAAATTAAAATCTAAAAGAAAGATTATATATATATATATATATATATATAAAATAGTTGTTTTTTTACTTCATCCAAATGAATTAACTTGAATCAGTAGTTTTAGCTAATAACACCACCACCACTGTATATTTCAACTGAATTATTTAGGTTAGAACTAATCAGATTAAAATATTGCTTAAAAGGTTTCGTGTACATTTTTTTTCTCAATTTAATCAAATTAATGTAACATTACACATTTTGTAAGTGAAGTGTGATTTTTTTCACAGGATATGAATCTCCTCTAGGTTTGTGTATGACAGCATGCATATGTCTGTGTGTACCTGCGATCCATGTCCAGGTACATCCTCTCCGCCTCCTCAAACCTGCTGAAGTAAGCAGCTACCTCGGCTTGTTTCATGGCTTCACTCTGTAGGTTGCTCAGTCTCTTCACAAACTCGATGCCCTGGTAGTCTCTACAGCGCACAAATGCCTGTTCAGCCATCTTCAGATCCAGCTTCTGCAGCGCTGCTTCTGCCAACAGACGCCTGGAAGTGCATACACAGATATATTAGCGCTGATTAAATCATCTCATATCATATTGGATCTCAACAAAGAGCAAACAGCAACATAAATCTAGACAAATAGAAAATAGCATTAATAATCATTCAGCTGCATAGCGCTAAATCTGTTTGACTGATGACATCCCAGAGAGATTTATAGAGAAGTGAGATGCAAAGGGTGGCCAAAGAGGGTGAAGTGATGTCCGGGATCTTTTCAGGCACTCATGGAAAGCTAAGAAAACCTTTGACCTCTGAAATGTTGGCATGTTAAGGATGAGCAAAATCAAACAACAGAGTCTTTGAGCTCTCTCACGCTCAAACACACAGACTGAAAGAGAGAGCTTACACAGCTCTTGTTTTCCTTACACTATATATTTTTTTATAGGATTCCTTCTCCAGTTTCTGCCTGAGAACGTTAAAAGCAACTTACTTGATAATGTAAATCTCCATTTCTTGTTCACATTTTACCCCAAAATCAAAAAAAAAAAACAACATTTAAAAATGGAGATTAAAGACAATGCAGCAAATTCTAACATAGAAACTTCTAAACTGGTTTTGAGACAATCACACAAATTATTCAATAAATGGTGAAATTGTAAAGAGTCCTGTCAATGTATGTTAGATCGCTGGGTTTACCTCCCTGCTTCTGTAGCAAGAGTCCAATCTCAAATTCCTCCTTGAGCTGTGAGAACTGACAGAGCCACTAAAACTCCAGTGGTTAGCTAAATCAATAGAGCCACTCCAAAACTGCAATGTTTTATGACTACAGGTAACATTGTTCCCTCTTTCATCTCTGTCTTGGATTATTAATCTTTAAAAAATGAACACAACCATAAATAATTGCACATTAAAGTGTCTCCTCACATTTCAGTTTATTTTATTATTTCAGGTTTCTTAAATGCTCAGAAAGACAAAGTTCTCCAGTATCCAGAAGTGTGCTGTCTTAATGGTTTCATCTTCTCCTGCCAGTGCCAGGATCATTATTCAGATCATAAAACTGTAGCTCACACTTCATTCAGACTATAAAACTGGACCTCATACTTCCCATATCCAGGAAACGCACAAAATACCATGATGCACACTCTTAAATCTTTAAAAGTATAACAAACAAAGTTCTGCTAAACCCACACAGTGTGTTTTTATTAGTCTTTCTGTGTGCACAGGTATGCTTAAATAAAAAACCAAACCGCCCCATTTATTGTGTGGCATGAGTGTGTGTCTCACCAGAGACGCGGATGGGGATTGTCCTCAATAAACTGAGAAGCATCTTCAATTCCAACCTTCTCAATAAGTGCCCTGCTGTCCCTCAGTGAGCGGATCTCGAAGTTTATTAAATAATCTTTATTTGGGACTTCTGGATCCTGAAAAATAATTATAAATAAATAAATATACATACATACATACATATATATATATATATATATGCAGGGTGCACAAAACCTGCCAAATTAAAATAACATAATAATAATAATAATAATAATAATAATATATTTGATAAAAAATAATAATTTGATAGAAATTGATAAAATAAAAAAATAAAAAGCTAAAAAAAGCTTTATAATCGTATATGCTTATATTTATATACATAGGCTTTTTAATATACTTTTATTCATTTTCATTATAAGATTGTTAATTCTTCATCCCTGGAAATCTTAATTTCAATATTTACTGAAATTCACAAATTCAAAATAAATTCATATGAATTGATTCAGTTCAATATATTCCAACCAACCCTCATAATCTCATCCAATAGAACAGATTTGATCTCCAGATCCTCAAAGTGGCAGATAAAGCCAGATGTTTGAATTGGTTCCTGTGTTTAAAACACAACACAAATAAGAGTTTTTCAGGAGAATACTCACACTAATACTGCTGCAAATTAAAACAACCGAAGTAACAGATTTGTTTATATAAATTGTTATTTGTTTATTTATTATAGTTTAAACTGATTAATTATGAATGTACGTACATATAAAACTTGTGTCAATATTAGTTATAATGTGTGAACTGGACCTGTAAACTACCAGCTGTCTTTCTGAAGAAAAAAGCTTTGCTGAATCTCTGCAGTGGGTGTTCTGATGTACAGGCTATATGCTCCGTGATTTACTGAAGCTGGCATGTGTGTGTGTGTATGCATGTGCGGGTTTATGTGGTTTATGAGGACACAAATTTGTATAATGACATGGGTATGACATAGGTATTACAATATGTAGGTGTTTTATGAGGACATTTTCAGTGTCCCCGTAATTCAAAAGGCTTTAAAAACATACTAAATGGTATTTTTTTGAAAATCTACAAATGCACATAGTTTCCTGTAAGGGGTAGAGCAATACCACATACAGTTTGTACAGTATAAAAACACTTCCTGAACTGTGTATACTTAACAGTGCATTAGCTCTGATAAAACTGTTGCCCTTTCTTTCTTTCCATTTATGTGTTTTTTTTCAGTCATCCCATTTTCCCATGCCACAACACTCAACATATATACAGATATGAGTAACTATTTCTCTATGTCTCACCTCAGGGTCCAAGTTTCTAAAGACATACATTCTGGTTTTCTCCATCATGGAGAACAGATCTGGGTTGTCATTAGCCCATTTCATATCCCAGACATCCTTGCGCTCGAATTTAGATGGGTCTCCAGCTGCGGACCCACCCTCTGCATCTCCTGACGAAGTCCGTGTCTCTATGTCCAAAAACGTCAACACGCCCGTAATGTCTATAATAGCCAGCCGGCTAGAAAAATACATTTATTTTAAAACAAACTCTCACTATAAAAGCAGGAAAAAAGCAGGAGTGATTGGACTAACACTGATAAGTGCCAAAATTACCTACAATTACAAATGAACAAGAATGGAGAGGAAAAAAGGAGAGAGGAATCAGACCTGGAGTTACAATTGAGGGACAGCTGATACGGTCTGGAGGTAAGGGAATATTTCTGCAGGAGTGTAATGTTGGGCAGGCTGTATCTCTGTAGGATACCAGACTCTCGGCCCTGCATACAACACAAGCACACGTCAATCAAGCAGAAACTTTGAGATGAAGAGGCATGTGTTCTTGTGTAAATCAGACAAACCACTATAAGCATTCTGTCTGATGCTGTGATGCAGCAGATCAGATCTCTTGTGGCCTGAAACAAACAAAAAGAAAAAGAAAAATCACTGTCATGATCCGTTTCTCAGAGCTGTCATATATATATCAGACTAGGATGAAATGTAAAAGTGTGGACTGCAGTCTACTGTAATGTAAACACAGGTTTAGATGAAATTTGGTTCACAAAGATGTATGTATCAAAGAAAACAATATATAAAATAATTCTTAAACAGACTGAGCAGTGTTTTATGACAGCTTTGCCCACTAATCCTCTCACGAGAGGTTGAGAGAGCCACAGGTGAGTGTCTGTGCTGAGTGTACTCACTGTGAAGGCTTTGGCAAAGTTCAGTGTCCCATCCGATGTTCCGCTTGGACTGTCATCGATGTGATAAACTCTAGAGAAAAGAGTCAGCAAGACAGAGTGAAAAGAGACAGTGTCCAGGTAAAGTGAGGAAGAATAAGCAAGACAGGCAATGCCTTGGTGTATTTCTATCATGTGGAAGGGAAACAGAACACTGGGTCCTGTTTCAGTCTGTGTGGGTCGCAGAATGTCATCACACAGCCAGGAACAGAACTTTTCCAAAGAGCTGCTGTCAGCGAGCACACCCTCACACCATCCTGATAGACAGACAGGCAGACAGGCCTGCCCAAAGTCTGTACGCCTCAATGAGGAACATCATTTCATCTGATGAAAGCTTACATATTACACAGATCTGCTACTTTTATTTAGCCACTGAGACGGAGACATGGGACAAAGCATGTACGGCAAATTTAAATGCAGCTAGATTTTGAAGAATCTATATTTCCACTCTGAAATAAATGTAATTAACATTTATTTCAGAGTGGAAATATAGATTCTTCAAAATCTAGCTCTTCATATGCTCTTAAAAACAAACGTACCATTTTATTCAGTCGTCTCATTACATTCAAAGTATGACATGATCACCATGTCCTCTTTTCAAAAATAAAATGATCACTGCATTAAATTCTTGTGCATTTGTTGTTCACTGACAATGTTGACTGGCAAGCACAGAAAAAATATGAGGGAAATAAATACATTCATTCAAGCATGCATTAAATTGATCATTAGTCATTATGTGTTTATAACAATATTTCCATTTCTGATCAAATACGTTCAAATGCATGAAAATCGTACTGATCCAAAACTTTTAAATGTTAAAAGACGACAAAATCTCAGATTTCATCAAAAATATCTTAACTTCGAAGATCTTACAGGTTTGAAATGACATGATGGTGACTAATTAATGACAGAATTTTATTTACACTGGTGACCCGCTACTGGTGACCTTTGATCCTCACCTCTCTCGACCTTCCTTTCTTGTCTTTGCAACCTGGTTGATTTCCAGAGCAGTGAGTTTCTTAGCCACACGATACTGCCAAACATAAAATGCTTCCTTAGATGCAGCAATCACATGAGTCTTCGTCATAGTGACAAACAAGGGATCTGAGATGGCAAACAGAGAGCAAAAAACAGTGAAAGCCATTTACATCATTATTAACAAAAAGGTTATATTAAGGTATCTATACATCAAAGTAATCTGTTAAAGATTTGAGCCATTTCAAATGCTGTTGAAAATCACTCAAACCTTTTTTTCAGAGCAGGATTCAAAGTCAGATTTCACTTAAAAATATGTGTTTCTTTGAGTAACTACAAAAGTGTGTGGATGTTCTGACTCTGAAATCTGTCTACAGAAAGATCAGGCTGAATGCCTGCAACAGATCTGCTCTCCCAACCAGGAGAGGAATTTAGCGGGATGCCTATGGGAGTGACAGGAAAGGAGCTGGGATTCCCACCGCAGCTTTCACACCATGTATGTTGGTGTTACATCATTACAAACAAAAGCAGTCTGCTTCTTATTATCAAAGATACTGTTCTAAATGACATATATGTCAAATAAGCATCGAGCTTAGGGCTAATAAGACAATTTAGGCCTTATTTGAAACCAAAAATGACAAAATTAGTAATAATCTAAAAAATGTAGAGCTCTTGTTAATAATACACATCTCCCTGGAATCAACAACAATGTGCATAGATTCATTCGTTTGCTTCTGGGTCTTCCTAACCCTTGCTTAATAGTTTATTTTGATCTTCTGAATCTGCATGATCCCTTACATATAGAGACAGTGAAAAATATTTGACCCACCGATGTCAATATATTTAGAGTCCTGTGGGGTTCCAATGGAGTTACACAACACCAAAGCATACTGTGGACAAAGGACAGACAGACATCTCTTTACCGTATGGAAATACTTCACAAAGCAGCATTACGGAGATATCTGTGAGGCTTTTTATTGCTGATGTTCATAATACCTTTCTCCTCTTAGACCGATCCTTTGAGGTGTTTTGATTGGACAGCTCATTAAATCCCTGTGGTAAAGTGGTTGCATCTGGTGCTTAAGAACAGCTTTCTCAATTTTAATGTATAACATTTTTACATTAAAATATTGTCTTTGTACTGTCCTCAACATAGCCCTGGTTGCTATTAGATTGCTATTAGCTGTATTATTGTTAAATCTTTCCTGTCTGTAGCATTCTAGTGTCTGTGATCAGAGTGCATATGGAAATATTTCATAGCTTTTTTTTTACAGTGGGATTTGAGAAGTGTCTTTACCATAGCTGATCCAGCCTCAGTCTCAATGTCCTCCTAAAAATACAAAACAAAACAAAAACAAAAAAACGTAGAATTTGATCAAATTTGATTTAAAACAACAAACTAACTTACAATATCCCTCTTCTTTAGAAAAAAAAAGCATCCTGTTTTAGTACCTGTGGATGTGTGTCGTCCGCTTTGGTGGCCAAAATGCAAAAATCTCCACAGGTGGTGATGGACATGAGACTCTTGACGTATTTTACAAACTTCTCATTATTCTTAGTGTCCCAGAACACCACACTGTACTCCAGCCTATCAGGCCGTGTGTATGCATACACCACCGTGTTACTGCAGTAACCCCACTACAGACACAGAGTAAGATTTGATCTCAGTGACGAAAAAAGCCTCTTATAGCCATTATTTACAGCTAAATTACCTTGTAATCTGGCCGAATGTTAGCAAAGTAAATGTAAGAATCTACAGCTAGGCCAATTCGCAGTCCTCCACCTTCCCATGATACAGCAGTCATCTGCTTGCCAGGAACCTTCAGAGTCCGTAAGTGCTAGACACGTGATGACATCACACATAAGTGCATCAAACAGTAGCATTGTCGTTAAAAAGTTTGTGGAGAGTATGATTTTATTTTTTATTGTATTTAATTTAGTTTTTTTTAAGTAATGAATTGAATTGAATTGATATTTCTATCTCAAATAAATGTGATTTTAACATTGCTAATAATAAAATTACTTCTTGAGGACAAATCAGCATATTAAAATGATTTCTAAAGGATCATGTGACACTGAAGACTGGCTTCCAACGGCTTCCAGAAATTCAGCTTTACTGTGACAGGAATAAATTATATTGCAGTAAATTGAAATAGAAATTTGTAATATTATATAAAAAATTAAACTCTTAAGAGACTATTCTCAAAAAGTTGCGTATGACAAAATATATTATCTTTGTATAACCTGAAATGTGTCTGTATGAAGCATGTGTGTGACCGGTACTCACCTCTCCAAATGGTGTGTAGAACTGAACAACATTTATGTCTTTCTCTGTTCCGCTGTTTCTGAGTGATCCTGCTATAGCTAGAACACTGCCACAGTGATTCCACTGGACACTGGCCACATGCCACATACCGGTCTCGATGGGCACAGGACCTGCGCACATATGCACACACAGTCTTACACCGATCCGCAATAGAATAGTCACTCAGCATGCACAAAAAGAGATTTAAAAAAAAATGCATAAACTCACTGTCATCACTCTCATGCCTCATCACTTGGCAGTGCCCATTAGTGAAGCAAACAGCAAGGCAGGGGCAGTCTGGTTCCAGATATCCCTCTGTGCCAGGGTACCAGTGAATACCTGCTATATTGAGGGCGCCTGTTGCATTCCCCAAACAACTCATGGTCATCTTCATCTGGGCATAAGCACACACAATAAGAGCAAATGTGTGTTTTAATAGCAGTACTACTCAAACTGACTGGATAACAATAAAACTTCCTCAGGACCCCAGAGGAAAACTAGTGGAGTGTGTTTTCAGCATCTCAGCACTCACAATGAAGTTTCCCTGGTTGTCGTAGATGTGGATCTCTCCATTGGCCATCCCAAACAGCAGGATCTTACTGTCCGGAGACCAGGCCACGTGTGCTAACTGGGTCCCCTTAAGTTCTTTACCCCAGATCCTGTTCCCTTCAAGATCACAAAAAAAACACAAACGTTTGAATTAATACAAATAAAACATACAAGAATGAATGTCAAAACTATATAATAAAACAAGAAACACATGTATCTTGCTGCATTAGTTACTTTTTAAAAATTATAAAATTATTTTAAATTGTAATAAAAAAAACACATTAGGGTAAAAAATTAATAGATATCACCACACTTTCACAGCTGCCCTATTATTGCATTATGCGTTTACTTAAAAGTTATGTTTATAAATGCAAATGATAAACTGTCTATTTAAATATGTTCTGATTTGTATGCATTTACAAAAAAGTTAAGTCAGGTTTAAAATTCCTGTTTCATTTTGTGGACATATTAGTTAAAAAAAATTTCCCTCATTCTTTAAATAAAACAAAATACTTCAACAGTAATTCAGGAATAAAAAATTCTACATGAACAAACCTCTCTTTAAAAAACCTCAGAATATAATAGTGTATGTGAGTGCAACTGAAGTGGAGATTTCTGCCTCAGTGCAGGACAAAAATATGTAGTGCAATTGAAATCTACATCGACAAATAAATAGTGCATGTAAGTCTAATGTAACAAAAAAAAAAAAATTCTTTTTTCTTTCTACTAGTCTTCAACAATGTCATGAAACCAAAATAACACAAAATCACCAATTTTTGAGTGTATAAAAAGGCTTTGCCTGTAGTGTTTTGACTTCAAAACAAGAAAATAAATCATTCTACATAATAAACAATAGTCCTGTGCTCACCATCCACCGAGCCCACAATCACAGCACCATCCTCGTACACAATACAGATCTTCAGACCATCAGCATTCCAGCTCATGCTCCTCACCACAGATTTATTCCTGTTATTAATCATTTCTTCATACCATGAACCTGTTTGGCAAAAAAAAATGTCACACGGTTCCACATGCACACATAAAAACAGCGCAGACAGGTTGAAGTTTTATATTAAATATCACTGTAGTTTCTATAAGGTTTGTTAATAAACCGTGTGCCTTTGTAAAGCATCCAGACAATAATGAGCCCATTCTGGTCACTGGTGGTTAGTTTCTGGTATTGTTCATTCCATGTCACAACCTGCACTGCACCTGCATTGCAAAATGAAAAAAGAACACACTAGAAAACACTAATATGTATAAACACTGAGCTGACACTGATCTTCTCTGTCTATCTTACCACTGTGTCCCTCCAGTGTCTGATTCATAGAGAGGTTGCTGGGAGCTGCCAAGCCTTTCAGTTTGGCATCATCTAAGAAAAATCAATGTACTTAACTATTGCTTAATTTAGTCCTATGTTGAATATATAGCAATAAACAATTTACATTAGCGTTCATATTTTGTCTGTCCAGATAGAAATGCTGTCAGATCCGATTCCCACCTGTATAAGTCTCAAGTTTGAGAACTTTTAAAAGCCCATCCTCTCCTCCACAGGCGATAAAACCCTGGTCTTTGTTCCAAGACACACACTTTAAAACGGTATTGTTTGGAATCGCAATCTGAGGATACACAACAAAACCAACGGCCCTCATAAACAAGTTGTATACGCAGAAACAGCTGTCATTCTCATTAAAACGCTTTTTTTACTAACAGTACTAACAGAAAACCTGAAAAACAAACCCACGCTCACTCAGAGAACAATATTTACAGCAGTAATATCGTTATAACGCCAGCAGTAATGCAGTTATGATGCAATATATTTTACCTTCTTACTGAGATATATAAACATCTTTGCTTTAGCTTAGCTTGCTAGTCTGCCTCAGCGTAGTAAACCAATTTTCTCTCGGTTTTTAGGCGGGTGCTAAAAGTTTTTTTGATCCTGATGACTTTTTGGGATTCCCGCGATGCCTTCTTTGAAATGAAATGTGTTGTAAAACCCGTTCTTCAAGGCATTTGAATCTTCGGTGTACGTCCCATGCATCTACGCTGCTGTAAAACGGTTTGCTTGGTTTCTAGGTAACCAAAACCGGAAATGATGTATTATTAAAGCGTTCATGGTATTTGTAGTTCTTATTCTCTACTCAACTTTTTTGTGTCCACATTTATAACTAAATGGTTTGTAACAGTATTATTTATTTTACTTTATTTATTCCCAATAAATTATACATAAATGAATAGGCTATTTCCTGCACAGTAACATGTTGAACTCCATCTCAGAGTAATTTAAACAGCATTTTGGTATTTAATCAAGGGTTCATTAGCTAGTTACACAGATTATGCTAAGGTTAAAACCTGTGCAATATTTACAGTCGCTGTTACACCAAACACTACTTTTATTGTAGCTTATTGTATAATCTTTAGCTAATCCGTCACATAATGTAAAGATAACACAAAACAGAAAATACCATCAAAGAATACTTTTATTTGTTAGAATTTGTTCATAAATTTTTATATAGCCCGTGTACAAGTATTTAAAATAGACAACAAAATAAAATGATGTGCGTATACTTTACATTTTACTATTACATTTACTATTCTTTTCCCAAAATAAAAGGAAATGTGCTTAAAAACATGTAACACTTTGTGTCAACAAAGTTAATTTAATATAAAATGATGCTCATCATTATGATACATTTTAGGAAGCTAATGAGAGATTGTTTTCTTCTTCTTTCTTTCTTTTTAGAACAAGCTGTTTAGAGTCCCGTCCTCCACTCTAGGCACGGCGGAGATTAAACTGCTGCACTCTGTTTGAGATGTCATCCAGTAAGTAACAGTTAAGAAAAACATCACCCGTAATGATCATCAGTATTTCTATCTTTCTAACACCAGCTTTGGAGAGAAACCAATATGACACTTAAAAGACATCATAAACCCCGTCCGCTATGTGACTGCAACAAAATAAAACTCTCTCAAAACAAATGCTGTATTAATCTGAAAGGATATGTCTGCTGTTGAGCGTCTGTATGCTGTTGTGAACCTTCCTCTGAAATGCAATCTGAGCTTCACACATGCAGGCATTCTCAGTCAGATCTGCTCTTGCCTCTTCTGTAAAACAAATAGGCATGTTTTACTGTATGCAACAAATCTTTCTTTCACTCCTCAATTTATAGCCTACATAACCGACATAATATTATCACTGCATGTATAAAGACAATTTTAAAAAACAAACTATCAGAGCACATAAACATTACAGAGCATCGTATCTCATTAAACACATGTATTTAAATGAACTATAATTCAGATAAAATTTCTGATTTCAATGGCATTTTTATATGGCATTTAGCTCGAGCCAAAATGCACAAAAGTTACAGGATGCATTTCTTTAGAATGCATCAAAAATATTTTTTATGATATGCATCAAAATTGTTCTGATTATTTGATGCATATTTTTATGACAAACCATTGGTCTGCTTAGAGCATGTTTTCTTGTCAGAGTTGATCACATATCCCTCTCTGCATTTGCAGAAATAAGATGCATTGTTGTTGACACAAATATGTTGGCAGTTGTGTCCAAGTGCACAAGCATCGAAACCTGCAAAATCAGCTGAATGAGCAAAAATCACTTCACTAATGATAAAACAAAACCAAAAAACTGAAATATTATATATATTAAATAACAGTATATATTAAAATATTAATTATATTAAACATTATTGATGAGTCATTTGTTTAATTTCATATATATATTTAATAATTACATTTTATACATTATTATAATACAATTTTATATAATTTTTTATTCAATTAAAATATGATCTACTAGACTATAAACTGCAGAAACAAAATAGGATCTTTATTCTCTTACCACAGAGTGTCTCCCTGAACTTAGATGTTAGTTTTTCGATCACTCCGTATGTCTCCACATAAAACACATGGTCATCAAGAGGCTGACTGGCCATCTGTTTGAGAGACCGCAAATCTGCTCTGTCCACTCCGACAGCATATATTTCAATCCCAGAAGCCCTTGCTGCTGCTGCCACCTCTTCAACTTTATCTTGCGGCCTCCCATCGGTTACAATGATGGCCACCTTACCGATGTTCTTTTTTAGTGGCCGGGCCCCAGCGCGCTCTGTAAAAACCTGCTCCATGGCAGTCTTGATAGCTTGGCCAGTCATAGTCCCTGTTGAGAGGGGATCGATACGGGAGAAGGCCTGCTTGACCTCTGCCTTACTGAAGTACTTTTTCAGAAGGAACTCAATGTTGACGGTGCTGGCGTAGTTGACCAGGGCCACTCGTGTGGCATCGGATCCGATATCAAGAGAATCAACCATTTCAGAGAGGAAGATTTTGACCTTCTCAAACTCTGCAGGACGGACGCTACGAGAACTGTCAATGATAAAAACCAGATCTAGAGGACGGCTCTTGCAGAGCTCTGCTGGAGCTGTAAGAGATAAATGATTCATTGAAAATGTGTGTAACGTTATCATTAAAAGGATTAAAAAGTGCAAAGTTTGATGCTGAAAGAGATTAATATGTGTTTATATATGAAAAAAAGGCTCCTCAGTTAGCAGTGCAGTGCTGTAACTAAAAAAAAGAAAGAAAAGAGTCAGTTAATCCCATTAGTGCTAAACATTTGCATTTCTGCAAACAATAAGCTTGGCATTAACAAAAATGGCAACATTAATGCTGTTTGTCCAGCTTTTTAATGCTAAATAACCAGAGGTATAACAATTTTGTTTCACAATATACTGCAATATAAAAATGCAACAACATATATGATGGATAGTGACAATATTGTGTATAACTAAGAAAAATAACGCAATAGAAGATTCGCATTCTGACAGCATCCATTCATTACAAGGGATCCATTGGTGAGCAATTAATGTAATGTTCGATTTCTCCCAATGTTCTGTTAAAAAAAACAAACTCATCTACATCTTGGATGGTCTGAAGATGAGTCATTTATCATATGTCTTTGAAGTAATAATTAAAACTGTACAAGTTTAACTGATTGTGATACTACACATATTAAGAGAGCATTGTATTGTAAAATCAGTATTGTGCCATGAATATATTGTTATACCCCTATAAATGACCATACAATTTATTTAAGCTTTCACCTTGAAAAGAGAGAGGAAAAGAAGAGAAATATTATTAAGAGGGACTGAAGAGGACCAGACTGGTGGTCTGCACCCGGTGGGGTGGGATTGGTCTACCTGGGTCAGTGGAAGGTTCGGCAGGGGCAGGTGTGCCATGAGGGGTACTGACCGGCTCTGGAGTGGTTGACATGGTTGTTGTGATTGCTGTGGTTGTAGTGGTTGCTGGGGTTGATGTGGTTGTAGTGGTTGTAGTCTGTGTTGGAGGTGGCGGGGGTAGGGTGGCTACCTTGGTGAGTGGCATGGGCACTGTAGGGACAGGTAGCACCACTGGAATTCTGGGAGGTGTGGGCACAACTGACCGGGTAGGATGGACAGGTGAGATGGGCCGGACAGGTAATGCAGGACGGTGGTAGTTAAAGAAAGGCCCTTTCCAGGGCGGTCGCTGGTGATGATGCTGGTGAGGGTCGCGATGATGATAGCTGTAAAACCTGTGATTAAAGCCATGAGCTTTGTTTGATTATAGAGGGAAAGGGGAGGGAGAGAGGGGAAACAGAAACATAGAAATACAAAGATAGACAGATGAAAAGGAGGGAGAGAAGCATTAAAGCAAACCATTATTCTGTTGGTTTAAAGCAAAATGATATTGATGTGGGTTTGAGGCGACACTTTTTGGTTGTTAGCAAAAGCATGAACTGAAGGTCTCTATTTTCAAGTAGTGCTGCAAAGTCTGTTGTCTGAGGTGAATGACTGCAACATTTAACATGTCAACCTGAAGAAAAAACATACTGTAGCCCCAGATCAACTTCTCATAAAAAAAACCTTAGGAGAGAAGTATATAGCTTAATGCATTAATGATTTCAGTTTAAAGATATGACACAAATTTATGGAAAATTATTCAATGTAGTTCAGTTTCTAAAAGCTAACAAATTATGCAGAACCTTCATTTTGCAAAAGTCTTTTAAGTACATTTATAAACATTAATACACTTTTTACTGAACAATAGAAAAATGATTCATGTAATGTCGTATAGAATGTAGAATAACTGGTTCTAAGGTTTTAGAAGTCTAAAGGTCTCTGATCCATCATTAAGCACTTGTAGATTACATAATTTTACTGGACTGTATAGTAGGCTAAGTTATTTTTTGTTCCTGATAGGCACTAACGGCATTGAAAATAAATAAATAAATAAAATTTAAAAACTCGTGTTTTTCACTATTTGTTATTTTTATAATACTTAATTTTAACATATTTAAAATATTCATTTTAAGGCTTGAAAATAATTGCAAATGTATATTTTACATGATTGTAATAATAATAATAACAATTATAAAGTTGCAAAACCGTTAAAAAATAAATAAAAAGACAGTATTATTTTAAAAAATTACCTCCAAAGTTGATGGAGTTGCCGTGTCCAGGAATATTGGGCGTGAAGTGAGATCTCTGTCGGTCTCCGTAGAGCTGGTTATGGCTCCGCAAGTAAGGACCATATGTACCCTGCACCTCCATTAAAAATGCAGACAAACAAAAGACAGAAATGCATATAAAGCATGCCATGTTGATGCAGAAATGCCCTTGTGTTTATTCCGACCAACTGTGAGAGTTTCAACAGGAGGAGGCGCTCACATGATGTTTTAAAGCCGTTGGCCCCCAGACGTCCAACACGAGCCACCAATCCAGAGAAACAAGTGCTTCTGACTGGGCGGGCGTTTAGTTTCTGCACTTAGATTGACCTAGAGGGGTACACATAGTGCCATTCTGGAAATAATAATGTTTATTGGCTTATATAATTAACTTTATGATATCTCTAAAACCACAATGATTCAAATATAATTATATATATATATTTTTAACGCAGAAACATATATCCGTATTGTGTATAATTCATCCCGACTCTAGAGGGCGCTGTAAAATGTGCACTACTACAGCAGCCGCGACTGCTGGTTCGTTTTTACTGTGCTCGTTGGTCGGCTCCAGATTAGAGTCAAGGGGAGATCTCTCAACCCAGTTAGGTAAAATTGTTTTTTGAATTTGTTCATGCATCCTGAAGTATTATTGTGAGCAGTGGTTTAGGGAACAAACACATTATGAGTTGCTGTCTATGCAAATTCTGATATAAGCGTCATGGGAATGTGTCAGATTTTCACAATGTCTCGTTTCTCGTGTCCATACTTAAACACCATTTACATTTCCCTCCACAAACGAGTTATTTGAAAAAGTGTACAGACAAGTCCTTTAGCACGACACTGTGTGAAGTAGAGACAACATGAAAGCAACATTTGTCAGCAGCAATGTCGAGCTAAATGTCTTAACATTTAACATAACGTTACATAAATTTGTGATATAGTTTCAGCTGAGAATTATATAAAAAAAACTTTCTGTGTATTGTAGTGCATAATGTTGGATATAAATATAAACAAATATAACAATTACAAAATCAATATTCTAATGAACCCTTTCAAAGAATAGTAAAGTTAAAGCATAAAAGGATAAGCATCGTTGTTTCAGAAGATTTCCAGAGCTGAATATAGGCACTTTGAAGAATGTAAAGTGTGCATGCATGTAACATGATCTTCTTTTTTTTTTTTCTTTTGTCTGTGTTCATTGTCACAGTATGCAGAGTCTGTCAGTGCAGGCGCTGGCCCTGCGGCAGCTAGGCAGACTGAACTCTCTGCAGTTGCTCACACCGTGCCATGCCTCTGGTCTCAGCATGTGGTGTCCGAGAACACTGCACGCGCGTCAGCTGTGGGGTTCTGCCACACCCCAGACACACCGGACAGCTGTGTGGCCGAAATCGTGGGACACTCAGCACATCTGGTCGCTCCATCAGACCCGTCTTAAGAGCACAAGAAAGAAAGGAAAGCAAAATGCAAGGCAACAGGAGGATGAGGAGGATGAGGAGGAACAGGAAGATGCAGAGGATAGTGACTATGAGGATGAGCTTTTAGATGATCCAGGCCTGCCAAAAGACTATAAAGACCACGAGAAAACTGTCCAGTCTCTTCGTTTTGATCTGGTTTTGAAGACCGGATTGAACATTGCACGAAAGTAAGTCGTTTAATGATTTTATTAATGAATTAGATATTACATATAACAGATATTAATTTGGCCATACTGCAAGGGAGTGTTTTCAGCTCCAATTGCAGATGTAATCCTAGTTTTTACTTCATAGAACCTGATAAGAGAATTTGCTCTTCGTTCGTATACAATCTTGCTCATATTGCTGTCCTTTAGTTTGTGGTGTTTTGGCCATTGGCTGTGACTTAACACATGTATCTCTTTAACAGTAGTGTGGAGGATGCTTTCTATAACTTCAAATTGAGACTGAATGGTCAGAAACTCACCAAAAAGAGTAAAATGGTGAGTGGGCACCCTCTAGTGGTATCATCAGAATGAACTTTCCTCAAATATATCTAAGACTAGTTGAACAATTTCCCCCAGTTTCACAGACAACGCTTAAGCCTGTTCTTAGACTAAAATGTAAGTCTGAGCTGTTTCAACTGAAAGAAACTTGCACTGATCTTAAAACACATCAGGGCCTCAAGATGCACATAAAAATGAATTAAATGTCCTAATTGAACTATGGCTTAATCCTGGTTTAGACTAAGCCCTGTCTGTGAAACCTTATGTATGTAATAAAAAAAATTGCCTGCTAGTGGTAGTTTTCCCATTGTTAAATTAATCTCAGTACTAATAAGTATAAGCATCTTAATTTAACATAAAGATTTTCCTCCTACAGGTTAAAGTTGGGGATACACTGGATATGATCCTAAATGAGGACAATGAAATGGGCACAGTCTTGCTGAAGAGAGTCATCTTAAAAAAAGTGGTTGGAGAGACAAAAGATGCAGAAAAGCAGAAAGTCATTCTAAGAACCTGGAAACACCTACAACTTCCTAGACAGGATGCGTACAAGTAATAAAGAATAACAGACATCTGGGATGTGTTTGGAGGGTGAAGGATCCGAAAACAGGACAAAACTGGTATTTCCTATTCAACTCTCCAATTATTTGATTCTGAAACTGCAGTTGCTTTCTACGCCCAACTAAAACTGAAGCTCTTTCTCACATCTTCTCACTTAACAGTAGTTCTTGTAAGCGTTTTGTTTTGCTTCAAGGTGTTTTTATTAACTTTACAGGTCACAAATGGAACATAGATGCATCCTATTTAGAAGTGTTTTTGGTTATTTGCATTTTCTTTTAAAATAACATTGTGGCTTGAATCGAATAATGTATGGGATATTCATTTAGCATATCCCTTATTTCTGATGCCTTATTTAGTTTTCACCATTGTCTTTATGACATATATACAACTGCACCAAGATTACCAGACAAAAAAGGGACATATTAAATGGTTTTTGCCGAGTATTTATGGAAAAAGTCAAAACCCAAACACCCAACTCTTTCCTTTAACTTTTTTCTTCATTAGAATGGTCAGTGATGAAATATTCAAAGAGCACAAATGTATATATATATATAAAAAAAAACCACATAAAACCTTCCATTTAGGGTTTTTTTTCTCTCTGGCTGTAAAATGCTCCTATTGCTCCTATTGTATCTGAAGTAAAATAAAAAAGAAACATGAAACCCATCTTGGCTAGGAAGTGATTCTTTATTTAAAAATATATAACATATAACCTGGTACTATAGTTAAGTACAGATGAATAAGATTTACTTCCTGGAAGGCAGGACACACTTTAATATGCTGATAATTAGAAAAAGCCAGTGCTGCAACATTGCTACAACTTAATATATATTTATTTATTTATATATCATCTCTGCCCTCACCTGAAACTAAAGTGACCTATTGTTTTTAAAAACTAAATGTGTACATTTAAATTGATTAAGGCTAACATTAGCTTATCTAATAATTAGACATTAGAATAACATCAATAATATTTTGGCATATAAATAGTAACACTAATATTTCACTGTCATGTGATAGTGGCTTCAATTACCATCTTTCTCACCTATGAAACCATCCTGTTTAAGGCCATGAATGTGAACTCGACCAGCCGAACTAGACCTTAAACAAGAACAAGTTTCAATATGCTTCAGCTTATGGACTTGTGCAAATAACAGGTATGTTGTGTAAAATATAGGAAAGCGGGTCTGCGCTTTGCAGGAACATTGTCTAAGAATAAGTCACAGTGTTGTTTGATCTCTTTGCCTTCTTTAAAATGTCACATTTCTTGCGATTGGGCCGCCTGCAGCGTTCGTCGATGCTTGGCACGCATTCATAGTGCCACACTTCCTCCATTTTGTCAACTGGATAGACAGCCTCCACGTAATGACGAATAAGTCGGAGGCGGACAGGGTCCAGCTGTTTCTTGTTGCAGGCCCCAGAGTGGTTGTACTGCAGCCGTAAATTTTCCTGCGTGAAAAGTTCTGGGAAGAGACGGACGAGAAGGCGGGCAGCAAAATTTCCCACAGACAGACTCTGTTGAACGATTTCCCTCACTTCTGCATCTGTGAGCAGGTACTCAGAAGGCACTGGGAAGTCTGGGGTGGACACTGAAAGGTCCTCGAGAGGAATTTTGCAGAAGTCCTTGCTGCTTTTCTCCAGGGGTGAAGACAGGACTTCTATGTCCTCCTTCAGACGATCCGAACTGAGAATATTGATTTGCCCAGCAGTTAGCAGCGAATCTTTTGAGTCAGTCTCTTGGTCAGGTGAACAAGCCTTCCGTTGTTGCTGGTATGAACGGCGTTGGTCAGTATCCCGACGCCTACAGCGCTCATCAAGTTTGCCAACAAACTCGAGGGTCCACACGCGGTCGTTCTTAGCTTGTGGGTAAAGCAGCTGGACGTAATGCCGGATGAGACTGATTCGTAAGGGATCCAGCTGTTTCTTTCCTAGAGAGCCACTGCAGTTGTAGTATTTTCGTGCATTCTCATAAGTAAAGAGCTCTGGGAACATGAGAACCAGAAGTCGAGATGCAAAGTTCCCAATTGATAAACTGCTTTCATAGTTATTCTTCAGCTGCTCCTTACTGAGTAAATACTCCCGAGGAATATCAAAATCCGGAGGAGGAATCTCCAGTTTGTCAAAATCCACAGGCTCCAGCCATGATTTCTTAGACCTGCGATTTGGTTTCTCGTAATCACACAGATCACTGATCTTAACAATGGAGATGTTATCAGGCAGACGAGTGGTGTCATACATTTCTCGATTTTCACGACTGCTGCCATTGACTGAAGCATTCTCCAGTGCTTCCTCCATTCGTTGTACGCACAACTGAAGCCAGGTTTCTTCTGGGATATCAGGGAAATTGGCCTCCATGTATTTTCTTATAATTTCTAGTCTGTCTGAGTCAATGATCAGCTGTCCAATGCTGTTGTGGCCCTCCGGCAACTTGCCCTCCTCAAACACCTCCGGAAAGAGTCTGTTCAACAAAAACACAACAAGCTCTTCAGGTGAGGTTAAGTCTTCAGAATCTGCCTCATGCTGGTCAAACACTACATCTGAACTGACATTAAGATGAGCATCATTGTTCTCTCCAGAGTTGAGGGAAAGACTCTCATCCTGGGCATCTTCACTGATAAAATGACAAGCATGATTGGGTTCAATGTCAAACCCGACAAGCACTGGAACCTGTTTGTCGCACATCTGACCACTCTCCATGTCCTTTTGAGCCCAGAAACGATTCAAAAAATCATTGATCTGCAGCAAGCACTCTGTCTGCCAGACATTTTCATTTTTCACCAGCGGGTAACAGACTTCCACATAATTACGGATTAGCTGAAGGTGCAATGAATCTAATGTCCGTTTGGTTGTAAGGTTGCATGTGCTGCAGCCATGCGTGCATTCCTTTGCTGTGAAAAGTTCTGGGAACAGTTGAACGAGGAGTCTGCAGCCAAGATCTCCCGCAGTGGATGTTTGTTCCATCAACTGGGTGAGTTCTTGGCTGGTCAGCTGGTATTCAGGAGGAGGCTGAAATTCCATGACCATCTCAGAGGGCTTCATCTGCTTTTTGATGCGCGTCACTTCAAGCGAAAGCAAATCCACCTTACTGTGCAGCTGGGTCATGCTGGAATTCAGCGTGTTGAGGAGGAAGAACATCTTCTCGATCAGCGGGTAGAGGTGAGAATCCAAGGCAGCAGGAGACCCTGTGACCCCCACGTTAGTGGATGCCTTAAGCATGTGATGCTTCCTAGAGTTGCCCAGTTTTTGTAAGTGAACACCATTATGGCTTGCTCTGACTCCATTGTGGGCTCCGTGCTGGTCCAGATTGGATGCAGCTTTGCGCTCAGAAATGCGATGCGTGATGCTGTAGAGTGGTTTCCTGTATGAAGAGATGGAAATCTTCTCCTGTGGAGATAATCTGTGACTGTGAGAACATGACCTGCTTCCATTATCTGAACTGCTGTCTAGGAGATGTTCTCCTGCCTGAAAAGTAAGTGTGAGATGTTGCTTTTAATCAAACCAGACATAGCCTGCTTTTCAGCCAATTATATCCCAAATGAAACACTCCACTATTTTTTTAAAATAGGCTACAGACAGTTAAGTTTTACCTTTTTTCAAATCCATCAGTTGGAGGAATAATCAAATAACTTTGCTGCCATACCATGATTTTATGCAGCGCCTGAAAATAGTCCCCAGCATTTTCAGGCGCTGTGTAATACCATTGCGCCTCCTGCACCTATGGTAAGTTCCTTGATTATTACACCGGAATAAAAGTATAGCTCTTAGCCATATTAGCCTAGAAAATCCCAACTTTTAAAAAGGAAAATCAGTCAAGAATTACATAGGAAATGTATTTAAACTCTTCAGCCTTTTCTTTTTTAGCGAGATGCTACTGGTCTAATCTGACGCAATGATCTATGCTAAACTGCAACTATAAGTGGTACCACCAGACCCGGAGATCAGCTGAATGGATATGAAAATGGTAAAACTCAACTGTTTCAACTCTAAAAATAGTGGAGTGTTTCTTTAATCAGTAATTCAATATTTGATTGAATGTTTCTTTTCATTATAGACACTTTATCCTACCTGTGTTGTCACCTTGACCTTCTTCCCGCTAGTAGGCCCTTCCACCTCAGGGACTGCATGTGTTGCTGATCGTTTTGCAATATGCTTAAAGAAGCTCTCCATCTTTCCTTCTGTGCTTTCAATAACATCCTCTGCATCTTTCTCGACTTTAACTTCTGGAGAAAAGTCAATTGTTCAAAACTATTCAAGAATGCTGGGAAACAACTCACATCTATGTACAACTAATAAGGAGACAGAACACTGATATTTACAACTGGTAGTAATATGCATCTTTTGTGGCCATTTACTTGATCTCTTTTTGATATTTCTGTTATTTACAAATGTGATGTTTTGATAATTAAAGTTATTTTAGCAAAGTAGAACTTTTCTACTGCATATTAATATCGGGGCATACCAGATAAGTTTCTTGAGATGTTTTAATACTGTCAGCATGAAATGGAAATTGTGATCATCTTATCTTCTATAGGGTGAAACAGCTTCTTGATTTTGTCCTCAGAGAATTGATTGGAATGCTGTCGTTTATTAATTACTGTGGATTGATGAGTCACAGGTTGCTGAAAGTGTGCTGGAGTACAAGTCATTAGAAAAGACATGGCATGGCAAGGGAAGAAATTAATTTTTTGGTAAAAAATTATGTGAGCACAAGACTTAAAGAATTAAGTGCAAAGATAAAGTATTAATAATAAACAAGGCAACATGCCATAAATATAACAATCATTAATTTCACAAAAAAATCTTTAATGAAAATGTTTTTTTTTTTACTTTTAAGTTTAATTATAACAAGCAGCGTTCATCTCCATTTGATGCTGAGGAGAGTCAGTTCATATCACTGGATGAGAGGATTTGGACTGCTTGTTTCAATTTGATGCATGTTACTAGACAGAAATCTTGGGATTTTTAATGAAAGGTCAAAGAAAGGTGAGAATGACTTTAACGTGAATGGTGATTTACATACTTTTATCAGGCACTTGTCCTTCTGCATTAACCATGCACACAGAAGAGCTCATGTCCTGGGAAGAGACACACAAGACTGATATTATCTGATAGTCACAAATCTAATCTGACCTCATATATCTCTTATGCACTTCTCTCTTACACTTGTCAGTTATAGCAGCCTTTGGAAGTTTAGAAATATCTGCCAGATTTATAAAACCGTAATTTGTTTTTAAAAAGGAAGCATTTTTTCCTGCTGAAAGGCACTATCACAAATGTCAAGGCAAGCGGGTGAAAATTGTGATGCGTGTAAAACTTTATTCTCAGAGCGAATGTTCTCCACGGTGAAGTTCTGCGAGATTGTTTTCCTATTTGTTTTTCATGTCTTGCACCGTGAAGACTCGCCAGAGCACCGGAGCGGCGCTGCTTCGCCGTACCGACCCCCGTCCACCGGCTCTACTTCCTCATTCTTACAGTGGAAACCCCACGGATCGGTACAACCGCGGAGACAGACGGACAAGCGGCTCCCTACTGTGGACAGCGTGTCTTAAGAAAATGACGTAGCGTTAGTGTTTTTTGCTGTAATACGGAGAGCTGCCCTTCTCTCTCGTGTTTCCCCTCCCACCCGTGCGCAACTCTCCCTCTTGCGTGACGCGGCAAGAAAAACATCCACCGACGAGTTTTCGCTTCGTCTCCCGCACCACGGCGCGCATAAACTACCTGCGCGGCTGGAATCAAACTCACCTTTGCGACTCCGGGCAGCCGTGCGCAGTAGGTTAGGAGGCATTAGCCATGGTTCGCGTCTTTGAATCCAGTGGATTTGTCCACGGGTAACTGTTGTCCGTGTTTCTCTCCGCAGTTTTTTTTT
The DNA here is from genome assembly GCA_032359435.1 of Enteromius unitaeniatus. Lineage (NCBI taxonomy): Eukaryota > Metazoa > Chordata > Actinopteri > Cypriniformes > Cyprinidae > Enteromius > Enteromius unitaeniatus. The sequence continues at coordinate 13,710,947 of JAUMHI010000054.1, forward strand.
TTCTCTAGTCAGTGCCCTCTCGCGTGACGTGACGGTACTGTGTCATTTCCGCACAGCTGTGGGTTTGCTGTGGGTTTTTGCCAGCCCACCCCACGTGAATCCCTGAGCTGCTGCTCTGTGGCGTGGGACCTCTCGTGACACACCAGTCATTTCTGGAGGCCCCTCGAGTTGCGCGCCTGAGATCCACGAGTGTAAAATCACCCGCGCCTTGTGACCAGATCAACTTACACTTCAATTTGTTTCAGAAAACTTGTAATAGCTTGCTTTATGCAAAAACAATAAATTAATTATATGATTGGCTATTTTAAATAAATTGCGCAAATTTCGTTTTTATTAAAAACAAACAAACAAAACGTTTTATAGTGCATTCAGATTTTTTTTTAATTCTAAAACGTTATTGATTTTCTGGTGACAGCCTACGGATAAATGAATGACGTTCAGCAAATTCTAAGTAATGAGATTGGACATGTAAGCAACACTAAGAAAACCAAACGATAAGCTACCACGAATTGTTTGGATGCACTTTGTTCTCACAGAAGGTTTTGCATTTAATAATAAGTTATTTGGTTTTCAGGTGTTTCATATTTATTTGCTAAGTCTTTGTTGATTAGTGACTCAAAGTTCAAAATTTCCCTTCCCTTTCTTTCTTTCAACCAAATGTTGTCCAAAAAAATGTCTTTAGGACTGAATGATTCTTATTATCAAAGAGGGAGGGAAAAGTTATAAATAATTTGTATAGCCTACATTTAGCATGTTTTAGTAGAGTTCCCCACCAGCTAAAAGCATTTTGGATTAAGGTTAACACTTTTCAAGGAAGACTGCATGTTGTTTGAGTGACGTGTGCTCATAAATTCATAAAGGTTCATATGTCTGTCTGTAATCTTTAGGCTACGGCTACCATCAAGTTATCTTGAAAAGCCATTATTAAAATTTATTAGAACATTATAAGCACATAAATAGGTTAAGCATCATATTGCCGTACGTGATAAGGTACAACTGTCAATGACATTATAGTTATTTTAATTATTTTAAAATTAAATTGGCCCATAACTGCCCCAGTGTCAGCGCTCGTATGTTTACTGCCAATTTATCAAAGAACTGCCGTCTAGCGGATATGACAAGTACTGCAGGGCAAAGCTGCATTGTATGTATTGTGACACTTAAAAACGGCCTAAATGTTTACTTTTATTCAAATTTATATTTATTTATTAACACTTTTGTTTTATTTTTGGATGCCATCACGCCAATAATGTACTTTGAAATTGAAGAATAAAACCAATTCATCCATATACCCATCAAGAAGGGTCACATCAAGAACTTTATACAGCAGGCTGTGTAAATATGTGATGATCTATTTATGGGTGACGTACTTTGTGACAAACCCAAACCACAACACAAAATATATGTATGCAAAAAGGTGAAATAAGTCCACATTCTCGCGCGCAAACGCACACTTCTCACAGACTATGTTCTCAGACACTCATCAGCGGTACCCGATGTGGCCAATGTCCCGTAACGCGCATTAGTAATGTCTGCATTAGTGATGTCTGCATTAAGTCACGGAGCCGTGGTTCTTTGAGATGTGGGTGTGATGAGGCACCGGTCATTATTCAGGTAATGTGGGCTGTTTGATCCATCACGCGCTCGTGCCTCTCTTCTATGGACCGCGCGCGAAGTGAACGGGGAGTCTCGCGCTGCTCGTTAAAGATTCATTTGAACATGCGCCGATCTCATTTATCTCCTGAGAGGACGAATTACATCCGTCAAATGGAGAAAGGATAGCTATTTTAGTGCCAAAATATAGGCATTTTAACAGCTGCGGTATACTGCAAAAGACCATTTTATCCATTTTCATGTATTCTGTCCTACAATCCAAAACTCCAGTAATAATAAACTGCTGGTTAAACACACAAGGAAAATAAAACGAAATCGACAGCCATTATTTAACTACGGTCCAGTTAATTGCCTTGCTTTTCATATCAGATAAAAATGATAAGTATATGCAGATGTGACAAAATGCATGAGTCGCACCAAAAAACAAGAGCGCTTATAATTTTATTATAGCATAACAAAGACCTAAAACAGCCTCCTCCAGTCCCAAAATAACTCACACAGACCCAAACACATAGAGGAGGCGGGGAGGCGGCTGTCTGTATGGAATAAATGAGTGTTGTAATAGTTTTGAGCTGCTATCATGCACACTCTCTCACTCTCTCGCTTGCTCTACCTGTGCGAATCCAGCCACCATGTCATCAGGGGATCGGATTGCCACGAATCGCCAAACCGCAAAAATCATTTCCATGCGCAAAAACAGACAGGATCAGGTTACCAGAGTGATGATACTGACGGCCATAAACTCAGTCTGTGTATGTCTGACTTTCGATAGGCCGCTGTCTGACCCCCATAACATACACGCACACACAAACATGTACAGTGAGGTCAATAAGTATTTGATCACCCTGTGATTTTGCAAGTTCTCTTACTTAGAAATAATGGAGGGGTCTAC
>JAUMHI010000054.1:13714037-13780875 GCA_032359435.1 Enteromius unitaeniatus
ACCACAGGACTTTCTCCCATAACTCCTCTGGATCATCCAGATGGTCCCTGGCAAACTTCAGACGGGCCTGGACATGGACCTAAGCAGGGGAACCTTCAGTGCGATGCAAGATTTTAAACCATGAAAACCTATTAAACCATTTTCTTTTTAGATTCTATCTCTCACAGAGGAAATGCACCAATGCTGAAAATTGTAGACTCCTCCATGATTTCTCAGTAAGAATTTATATAACATGATTGCTTATTTGGGCATATTAGTGGTTGACCCTCATTAAACAAAACATATGACTAAATTATTTTTTTTGTCTGTTCCCACATACTGACTGGAACTTCTTTTACCTTATCTTAATATTTAAATAAATTGACTGCAGCGTCTTTATGCAATTACAAGCTGATTTTGATGCAACAATAAGACTTTTCTTAATTATCAATAATCATTAAAAAAAACAAAAAAAAAAACATCAAAAGACCTCTCATGACTTTTAATGCTGTTCTTCTGTGCTTAGTTTGCTATTTGAATCTGTGATAAGGAATTCAAATCACAGTGACACTAATAATAAAGTCTGAGCAAACTCTGATCAGGGCAAGGCAGCACAAAAGTTTGCCTGTGACAGGAGGTGTTGTGTCTTCGTAGGTTTTCACGGGGAGTTTTCTCAGGTCTGCTTGAGGCCAAAATGAATTTTTCATGTGTGTCCAGAGGGCTGTCCCAGTTCTACCAAGCAAATTTAGTGTAATGTCTTGCCTACATATCCGAGGCCAGAGAGAGACATCGAAGGAACTCAGAGCTACTGATGTTCCTGCATGCAGGTTCTTCCCTTTCTGTCCTTCAAGCAATTCAAGTGTGTGTGTGTGTGTGTGTAGGGCCCGGTGGCTGTCGGCGGTGACCGTCACTCACCTACGCCCCAACTTCACACCCTAGTCGTCCCCCCCGTGGTCACCCGGGAAACCGCAGGCTGCCCAGGCTGGCGCCAGTCCTCTCGCTGAGCTGATCAATACTGCTGCATTTCCTGCCCATTCACTCAGGTCACACACTCACCTCATTAATTATTACTGCCAACACTGCTGCTGGAGCACCCCGGGCACCCACAACACACACACACAAACACACTCACAAATTGTCATCGGTTTCAGACAAACATTTTTGTTAATGCCACCCCAATACGTATAATACCGATGTGTTTCTCTATGTTCACGAATCAACTTACAATGATGTCAATAATGTTTGTTACTTCTTTAAAGTGGAGTATAGAAATACGGTCTTCTGTGAAATACTGCAGGGAAAAAAGAGACACATTAATTTCTTTCAAAAAGACATCTCACTTTATTTTAAAAGATAAAGCTGATTTGTTGGCTAAATGCATAGAGTGTGTATGAGTCTGGTAAACTCGACTGTGTGCGACACTCAGTTCCACATAAAAATGACCATCTGTAGAGCAGGTGGGAACCGCAAGCACTCCAAAGTTAAGTCCTTTTAAAACAACGCCCAAAACAATGCCGGTCAACCTCCAGGCAGGCTCAGTTTCAGCATTAATCAACTGCATCAGACTGAATTGGATTCATATATACATCCAGATTGAGAGCGTCTTCAGAACTTGGTGACCGCGCAGGCCATGTTTTCCAGTGCCGACCGAGCTTCTGAGGGTGGGAAGCACTTCATTGCCTCTAAGGCCTTGTTGCCGTGGTAACTGCACAGGTCAAGCGCCTGGCTCACGCCTCTTTCCGTCTTTATCAGGCCCCAAAGCTGGAGAACACATAAAACGGAAAAACTTAAATATCACTCCATCAAAGTGATGAAACTGAAGAATTCAATTCTGAAATGCAATATTCTTTTAACCAAATTTAGAGGCAAGGAACCATTTGAAACAGGCAATTTCTACAGATTAATAATGTTTGCTTGCAAAACAAATGATAGTAGAATTATAATAAGGTATATTAATATGTTTGGCATCAAGACTCTTTTTAAAATCAATTTAATGCATTCTTATTGAATAAAACTTTTTGAATAAATACATTTCTTTCAATAAAATCTTATGGGCCATAAACCTTTGAACTGCAGTGTATATTATCTATATATCATTTAAAGATAGGATCAATATGTCACGAGTAACAGACCAAAATATCACAATAACAAAAAACATACATAATGCATTTTTTTAACATATAAATTATTACTAAATGAAAACCCAGAATAATCTACATTCTTCCTCACTCAAAAGATTTTGTAGTCCTCCACTGTCACGCAAAAACATGTTTTGCTGGAGGCCATTGTGCCAAATGAATTCTGGGATGTGTTGTGCTAAGAAGCCCTTGGGGGCCTTGTGTTCAAAACAGCAGACCTCATAACCCCCCCGAGACACATTTACACCAAAAAACAAACCAGACAGTGAATAATGGAGAGATTAATGTCACATTTATGTGCTGATATGAGCAGAGATATGTGATGTGTGTGTTTGGGGGGGGTTGTGATGTGTCTGTCTGTGCCCTGTTGAAGGAGAATCTTGTGTGATGTTGCTGTCAAACCGTCTCTCTGTCTCCTCTACAAATAAACCTGCCACTCTATCCCCTAATATCCTGTTTCTACGGCGACCCGAGCTGCTTGTGCCCTCCTCCTCTTCCTGCCCCCTCCCCACCACCTCAAACTGTCTCCCCTTCTTTCTTTCTGTCGTTCTTCCCCTTCTGACTTTGGAAATCAAATTTCTGAACTTGCTATCAGTTACAAAGAACAAACACCTCCTATCAGCTCACTCAGGGCTGTGACCATCAATATCCACAGCATTGGTCGATCAATGCTGGTTTTTCAATGACCGATTCTTAAACGTTTACTTCAATATGCCTCAGATTCACATATTTGATTACAATATTTAACTTACTCACAAATTTAGTTTTTATATCCTGGTGCAGGCTTTCCATGTACTTCTATTGTTTTTATACTGAGCAGGGTTATTATAGTAAACGAAAAGCTGAAAAAACTGAACTGAAACTAAAAATAAAATTTAAACCATTTAAAAAAATGTTTAAAATCAAATATTAAAAAAATTAATTGTCAAGACAATATGTGTGTTCATTTAGTTTAAATTGATGTACTAAAATAATTAAAACAGCAAAAAATAAAACAAATAATAACAAAAATTATATGGACAAATACAACAGTATTCAAATTACAAAAGCTTTAAATAAAAGAAAAAAATAAAAACTGAATCAAAATAAACAACACTGATGTTTTCTATTCCCTAACCCTTTTTTGTTTGCATTTTTAGGCTTTTACCAAGATATTATTTGGTATGTTTATTCAGTTCTTTTCCTGGGGACAGTTTTTTGTGGTAATAGGCAATTTAAGGTTTTGATATCTTATAAAAATCTGTATTTAAATAAGCATGAACAACTTCACATTTATTTCTTTTTATTAATCATACATGAATTATCTTCTATTTCTGTTTGTTTGTAAACATTCAACACACGCTGGGACCCTGGGAATGATTTCATGACTCCTGGGGAATCGATTTGTATCACAGATATATGAATGTTTCATCAAAAGGATTGTGGCTGAAAATCATTGATTAGTGGTTTGACCAGGAGGATTGATTTCTCTTGAATTCGATAGACAATCTCACCTTTTCATTGGCTAAATTAAAATAATCAGTAGATTTAGTGGCTTTTACAGTGAAACGCAAGTTCTCTGAATAAGTAGACACAAAAATGAGGCACATGTTACTTTGTTTTTCCTCTCCCTTAATCAGAAAACAGGAGTCGCTTACCTTTGTGTAATCAATCTGTCTAGCCATATTCTGAACCTGAAATGAAGAGAGAAAAATGTGAATCCAGAGAACGTTATGCTGACACAATGAAATCTAAACCGTAACGGTGATTTGAGTCTAGAGGCTAAAATCTTATTGAATCACTTCAATTACTGATAAATACTGTCTGCTTAGTTAGAATATCAAACATAATACAGTAAAACTGGCTGAAAGCTGCCTTGAGACACAGCTCACATGAGACTTTTTTTTTTTTTTTTTAAATGTGAGATTCACCAGATTATTTTACAGAGAGGCTATGAAGTATCACACATATCTACAAGCGTTCTGATAAGGTTGTCTGGTACCTGTTTTAGCTGGAGCCGCCATCTCTCAGGTCCAACGATCTGTCTGTGGAAGACCACAGGAGCGGAGTCCAGGCTAAACACAGCCTGTTCTGACCCGCTCTTCATAAACGGCTGTAGATCAGAGTTTAGCTACAAAACAAGACAGCAAGACAAGCATAAGACAGCATACAGACAAACAGCTTGTGCCCACAACGCACCTGACAATGACTGTGCTTACACACCTTGTGTCCCAGAGCGAGATGTTTTCCGTACTGAAAAGCCAAATTTTGAGCCTCGTTACCATGTCTGGCCAGCTTCATCGCTGCCTGACAACTTTTGGCAAGCAAAGCACCATGGGACAGGAATGTCTGGTCTTCCCAGGATGCAACTGTTAGACTGCCCTCCTTCTGAATACAGAAAAAAAAACATTCACATATTAAAAACACTAGGATGAAAACATTATGACTGTTCAATTTCCAAACAAAATTTTTCTAGAAAATGCAAGTAAAGGGTTACTCTACCCCAAAATGAAAAGTTTGTCATTAATCCCTTAACCCCATGTTGTTCAAAACCCATAAAAGAAAAATTATGACGATGTCTTTCATGCTTTTCTGGACCTTGACAGAGTAGTTTACTTGGCTGTTACAAGTTACATGCCTCCCGGTTTTCATCCAATATACCTTCAATTGTGTTCCGAAGATGAACAAAGCTTTTGCAGGTTTGGAATGACATGGGGGTAAGTGATTAATGACTAAACTTTCTTTTGGGGTGGAGTGACCTTTTAAGGATGTCACTTTAAACCAAACAAGCGAATAAAAAAGAAAACAAAATGGTGGTATGGCGGTAGGGGGTTGGTGTAACTGGAGGAGGGAAGGTGATGCAAACATCTGCTCAGAAAAGTCTCCTCTAAAAAGGGTAAAAGAAACTTGAATCTCTCTCTCTCTCCCTTGTTGAGTTTCTCTCACATAAACGTGGCCTTCTTCATCACTTTTCCTCCTTCTCGCCACACACAGGAAACTTTGTCATTCATTATTTACTGTGAGCGGTTTGCAGATGCTCTAAGTCAGTCTGTGTTTCGCTTGTTTGGAGATGTTTTGCTTGTCCAGTCTTAGCTCTGTTTTGAAAGCTTTGAATATGAAACATTAAACACTAAAAACATTCCTCTGGTACTCAGTTTTAAGAAATCTATGAGGAAAATAAAGCTTAATCTTAGAAATGACACGTATTAGGTCTCAGGTCAGGCATGGGTTTATTAAAACAATAAACCAGAGAGGTTGTGCTTTAAAGTAATTTACATGGCTTTGAGCGGCTGCTTTTATTAAACAGGTGACATAATGGGTAAATAATAAAAAAAACAGACATTTTACTGATCTCTAATGTTTTTGAAAGACGTCTTTAATGCTCACCATTTATTTGAATGCAAATACAGTGAAATATTATTACAACTTTTATATATTTTATAATGTAATTTATTCCTGTGATGGCAAAGCTGAATTTTCAGCAGCGTTTGTTCCAGTCTTCAGTGTCACATGATCCTTTAGAAATTGTAATATGCTAACTTAGTGCTTAAGAAATTTTAGTTGTTTTTGTCAATACAGTTTGTTTCCCACAGAATGTCACTGGTGGCTATATGAGGTAAGCGCAGTGGGCTGAACGTCGTACCTCTGCAGAAGTAGTGCTCTCGTGATAGATTCCTTGCACCACATCTCCGATTGCACTGGAGATCAGCTCCACCACCTAGAACAAACATAACATTATAACACTTAGTCTAGCAAAATATTTTCCACATAAATGAAGACTCTCAGAAAAAGACTGTTGATAACAGATCAGCCCCATCTGTTCTGAAATCAGTATTTATTAGGACATGACTATTTGGGAATATGGGAAGACTTTTTTCTCATTCTAAAAGAGCATCTGAGGAACAGATAGAATAACCAGCTCTTCAGTTATTAAACAGATGGCCAGTCAAAACAGTCTAATGTCCAGAGGATACAGACCTTAATGAGGACTCTCTGACATCTGCACAAGCTTATTGATTCAGTTTCTTTCCTTTAATACACACAACCACAGAACTCTATTCCCAGAACAAAAATACTCAACGGCTAAACTGTAGGTGTTGAGTATTTTTGTGCTGGGAATAGAGTTCTGTGGTAAGAATAAAAACACTGAACACTGAAGCACTGAAACACTGAAGGATCTCAAACAAGTTTTGATACACTTTCATTTTGAAAATGGTTAAAGTTAAAATGTGATTTTTTTTTTAAATGCACTTTATTCAAATGGGACAACTAATTTAAAAATAAAAGGCATTTTAAAAGATCACATTTCTACTTATTGGAATTAATTACAGTATAAGACGACATTTTTTGAATACTCTATATCCTGTTACTAATTATAATAAATTTTATTCTAATGATAAAACATTTGTTATACTTGTTTGTATAATAATAATAATAATACAAATGTAAAAATTTGATCATAAATAAATCTAAATGATCTGTTAACGAATCAGACTGGTGCAGACAAGTTAACAGCTGATAAAAGATTACTAGTAAACAGTAACTTAAATTTTAGTTTTAGAAATTCTAATGTCATTATGGAAAACTGTTTTTGCCTCTTTTAAAGCTTCACTGAGTACAATTAAAAATAACTTATGCATTACTTTAAAATGACATTTTCCGTGTTCATTTATGCTAAGTCATAAAGGTTTGGTATTGAATGAATAATGTCTGAATATTTTTTGCATTGAAGTAAACTTTAGCTGATGTAGTAACCTTACAGATCCTGAGGGGGGCGCTACTCAGTTACATCTACACTACTCGACACTCAGCTGGACTAAGTCACTGACAGCTCCTTCGATCATTCAATCGCATGCTTTCCTATCCCTTCCATCCATCGCCCTAGGCTACATTCTCCACCTCTTTTTCACCCTCCGTCATTCTTTTTTCTCTTTTCCCGAAAGGCCTGCCTGTTGAATCATAAGACCACAGGCAGAATCTCCAGGGAACTAGAATAGCAAAGGCCTTCCATCCAGACACTCAGCTATTCCTCATATTTAATATTATGTTACTCCTCTCCGTTCCTCAAACTTTCTCTCTCAAACTTTGTTTTTCTCACTCTTTCCTTTTCTCTCCCTCTCTTTTTCTCTCTGCCCTCTGAGTAACCAGATCTTTGAGGAAACAGTGAGGAACTTGACTCCTCTACCCAGAGCCGGGAGAAGACAGAGAGCCCCTATAGCGCAGCCAGATGTGTGGCTTCACACACTCCACACAGAGAAATTAAAGCGTGCATGTGTGAGAGAATGCTTGTGTGTTTGAATTGTGCGTTTGTGTACCTCTATGTCTTTCGTGTGAGTTCGTGTGTGTGTGTGAGAGAGAGAAGTGGGGGGGCTTTTTTTGGAAAGTATCAGATAAACTGCCCTCCCTCCGTCTGGTCTCATTCCCAAATCCAGCCGGAGTCGTGTTTCGCCGACAGGTCTGTGAGGAGAAGAAAGAGGAGACAGCCGCTCTCGGATCCCTTTACCGTTTATACTAGTGTTGAGCCAGAATCCCACTCTCTCTCGCTCACACACACACACACACACAGTCTACTAAGTCAGGATCCCACTCAAGGCCGCGATACATAATACAGATCAATCAGGGGGAAAAAGCGCTTTGCTGCGGAGAGGGAACGTCTGATTTCCACCGCTAATGCTCTCACGCTAACTGAACCGCTAATGCAAAGGGGCCTCACCCTCATTTACATAGACAGAAGCTTTAAGAGGAAGATGCGTTCGGCCGGTTCTGGCTGGGTGAATGTCAGCTACATCAAGGGACTATTAAAAACTGAGCACTTCAAATATATTTTTAATCCCTTTTGCTAATTGTAAATTCATCTGTGGAAGTTTGACTTGCAGCTAAACAGTCTGATCTCTGATTGGCTGGATGTCCTGTCCGTCATCACTACTTCAGTGGGTCAGAACGGAGCGTGTGTGGCTTTAATCATGGTCCGCTGAACAACAGGTTCAGTTTCACACAAAAAAGGATTTTTACTCGCACTCTCTTCAGGATGTGTGTGTGTGTTCAAAATGACCTTCGTTCCACAACTGCTAATGGCAAATGAATTGAGAAAATTGATCAAGCATATATAGTTCTAACCGACCATGAAACTACATTTTCCATATTATTTCTTGTTAATTAAGAGTAAAGAGATGAATAGTTGGCATAAGTGTTAGTTTATGTGAAAGTTTGGTGTAGGTAAGATTTTTTCTTAAAAGAGCAAAAAGAATAATATTACGAAATTTTGCTATATTGCATTTTAATATATTTCAGAATTTGCTTTATTCCCGTGAGGCTAAAGCTGAATCTTCATCAGTCTTCAATGTCACATGATCCTTTAGAAATCATTTTAATATGCCGATTTGCTGCTAAAGAAACTTTTCTTCTTATTATCAATGTTGAAAACAGCTGTGATGCCTACTATTTTGGTGGAAACTGATATGTTTTAGTCAGGATTCTTTGATGAACAGACAGTTAAAAAATGCATTTATTTGAAATAGAATTATTGTATTACATTATAAATGCTCACTGTCATTTTTAATCAATTGAATGCGTTTTTGCAGAATATTAACTTCTTTAAAAAATGACTGATCACAAACTTTTGAACCACATGTCTTCATCTGTCTAAAAAACAAAAAGGTTTACATTGGCATGGTTCAAACCATCTTTATTTAATGTGTGTACACACACACAAGTGTGATATCTAAATCGCATATTCAGACAGAAGCAGACCAAAAATGTAAAGCTGTAAAAAAACGCAATAAATAGTAAATGCAACTCCTCTCCTTAAATCTTTAAACTAGAGTAAAAAAAAAAAAAAAACACTGAACAGATGAGAGACTTCCACTTTCGTCCAGCAGGTGGTGCTATAAAACACGCCAATACATGCTCCTAAACCCACTGTATTACACCACACCTACCTAAAGAGAGTGTGTATTAAACACTCACACGTAATCAGGTGTGAGTCCCAACTAAGATGTCTGGCTGTCTGAACGCTGAGCTCCTCTTGAGAAATAACAGAATCTGTTATTTATATTAGTCGCCACAATCTGCTGATCACTTAAATCCCCTGCAGTCATTTCCATGTCCGCTCATGCACACATTAAAGTGAGCTCGAGTGTGCGTGTGTATGTCTGAGGCTACGCAGAAGGAAAAGAGTTTGTTTTCCTCCATGGGGAGAGCTGCATTCTAGAGCCGCGCTTGGTGACAGATCCTGTCAGCATACTCCCGCTTAGTGCATCTGAGTGTGTCTGTGTGTGTTACCCAGACACAGAGATGAAATGTTAAGGTTTGTTGTGCAAATCCCTTTTTACCTAGTCTGTTAATATCATGATATGACAAGTGATTTCCTCTAAAACCGTGAATCCCAGTGTAGGTGTATTTAAAGCAAGTCTTGGAAAGGTTTAGCTTTGGCTTTGTTAAATCTCTAAAATTTGAATCGAATGATGTCAGAATGTTGATTAAATGTACTACTGGTCAAAACTTTGGGTTCAGTACATTTTCCTGAAACAACTACATTTCCTCCAAGGGTGTGTAACATGAAACAGGCTGCTCTGAAATGTCCTGATGTATTGTACTGGTTATTCATATTGAAAAAGATGCTCTAGTGAGATGCTGTAACCCTGAGCGGAGCGAGGCAGTGGGGCTGCTGGCCGCATGCAGTTAGACGGTGCTTTGACTGCGACTCTAATTAGAGCTGGAGGAGAACACTGACACTTAATGAGGGGTGTAGGAGACATATGCTCACACACTCGCGCACACACATATGAAGAGCGCAAGAGAACGAGGGAGACTGCAAGTGTATGGAAATTAGCAGGAGAGGACACACACGGTGCACAGCGTGGAGAACAAAGTCTTTGAGAAGGAAGTCAGAAGCCTGTGAATTTATTAGTATTTTTACATAAAGTTTCACATAAAATGTGACAAATGTGATGGAAGAAAAGTGGCTCACACCTTCAACGTGAAGAGATCTGATTGTTTATTTAACTATATGTCTGGCACAAAAATATAAATGAGCAAGATAAATCTGACAAAACCTCTATTTGGGGATTACTGGGGTGTTCTCAGTGGCATCAATTTTTCATAGTAATGTATTTATTAATCCTTAAAATGCTAAATGAATTAATTAAATACACAAGTAAAAAAACAAAAACACTTTTCTTTTAAAAATAACGGACAGTCCATGTTTATAACTTTTTTAATTATTATTAAAAAAAAAACCTAAAAACAAAACTGAAATCCAAGTCCTCATCTTTACCACAATTGAAAATTTTTAAACGTAATATTTTTTACAGAAAATATGCTCACTTATTATGCTCACTAAGTTTTGATTAATTTACTTGATTAAACATAGAATAACAACAGCAATATTATTAAATATTATTACAATTTTATGTTACATTTTACAACCTTAAGAAAACGTATTCCTTTGATGGCAAAGCTGCAATTTTCTTGTCACACGATCCTTCAGAAATCATTTTAATACACTAATTTACTGCTTAAGAAACATTACTTATTATCATCTATGTAGAAAAATGTTGTGCTGCTTAATTAATTTGTTTAAACTTTTTTTTTTTAGGATTCTTGATGAATTGAAAGTGCAGAAGCACAGAATGTATTTTAAATAGAAATATTTTTTAACTCGCATGTCTTCAAAGGATCAATTTACTGCAATCCTGCTAAATTAAAGCATTCATTTCATAAACTCTTACCGTTCGCAAACCTTCGAATGGTTGCATGAATGCTGTAGCTGGAAAAATGTGCACCAATTATTATTTGGATTCAAATTTTACAACAGCAAACTCAGAGCAGGGTTTCTTTCATTACTGAGCATGGAATAAGCGAATAGGAAATGCCTGGAGACTTTTTACAGCATTCATTTAGTACCTTTGTATCATTGAGCTGGGCCAATCCCGTGCAGGCGTTCGCCAACAGGAAATCACCACTCAGAACAGCCATCTTGTTCCCAAACTGCATGTCTTTGAGGGGGCCGTCTGAGTTCGTCCACTCCTTCAGATTCACAATCCCACGATGCACCAGGAAGGCCGTGTGAATCAGCTCCGTGATCTCAGCCAAGTTCCTCTGACTGACAAAAAGACAGAAAGAGAAGCATTGTGATCCTGAGAGGGCATTAGATCTATAAACAATCCCAGATGCTATAGCACGCTTTATATGGAAAGGAAGTGATTTTAACCCAAACGTTCTTCTGCAGAACAAATAAACCAGAGAGAGTGTCAAGTGTCCTGGTGACCATAATGCACTTCACAAAATACCAACTGCCACTGATTATCAGAGGAGCCCGATTATCACAAAGCCATCACACAGACGTTATAATCAAATGTTGATTTGCCGGGTTCAGGACCATAATCAGCTTGGACCACTGAGGTCTCAGCGATAACCACCTTCCAGACACAAGAGAGAGACGTTAGCGCTGATGACCACTTACCCCTCCTTCAGAGCGAGAGACATGGAAAAAAAAGAGGGTGAGAGAATGAAAAAAAAGCGTCTTTGATGAAGGGATTCTCTTCAGTTTGGTGATGTGAGAGAATCGCTGTGGCTGTTTCTGCTCACACACACACACACACGTGCTAGTCTATGCTTGAGTAATTACAAAGCCCTGCAATAATTCTTCCTGTCATTAAATGCTGTTCTTTAATGGACCATCTCCTGAGCTCAATCATCCCTATTGTGCAGAGCTCTCTTGTCCACAGAGCCACCGATCCCGGTCAGTTTCACTTCAGCTGACGTGGGTAAAAACAGATCTGAGATGTTGATGTGGCTTACAATGAATGAGGATTACCAGGGAATCTCAAACATACTTTAAAGAAGTGTAATTGTATGTATCTATCATTTAAGCTCAAGAGTTGTAGGGCCATGCTTGTCTTTTTTATCTTGGTCAATATTAAACGTTTACTTTTTAAATAATAATACTGTCAACAGCCCAAATTAAGTGTGACATTTGAAAAATTAAATACTCCCCTAAAGTGATTTAAATTAATTTATTTAAAAATGGTCAAATTAACTACATAATAAAAACAATAATGAAAAAAGAATAAATACATTTAAAATACAACATGAACTGCACAGAATGCATGTCATTTTAATTCAGTCAAATAGCAAATTAATAACATTATTACAAATACATAAGATATGCAAAAATAAACTTTAATCGCAAAATTAATACGATTAAAAATAATAATAATAATAATAATACAGCATGAACAGCCTAATATAATGTGGATTTTATCATTCATGATCATTTGCCATCATTGACATGCTTCATTTCCATTAGTGTGGAAGACAATGAGTCCACAGAATGCCAATAATACAATTTCGGCCCTTTTCCGCCTCCTTAGCCTTGTTCTTAATTGACGTGTAATTTCACTGCAGCCTCCACGGAACATCAGGTTTATAATAATTACCTCCATTTATTTAATTCAGATTAGCATGCCAAGTTTGACTTTAATGCCACATTTAAAAGTTCAGTCAGTCCCTTAAAATAAAGATTTGGGCCACATTTAGCTGCAGTGTGAACGTGGCGAAGGTTTGTCCTTCTCACCACCTTGCAGCTCACATTATTGTATTGCTGATTTGACCACTAATTAGCAATAGTGTTTTAAATGAATAGTTTTCTATCCTGAAAATATTTTTTATAGTCTTTGTCTCCTTCATCCTTGGGCTGGCTGCAGTGTTTTGGATGTGTGCAGACAGCCAGAGTTGAATCGAAATCTAATTTTCCCCCAAATCTGCAGCTATGCCGTCTACATTTTTTTTTTTAAGTCAGTGGGAGGGGCAGCACAGGGAGTATAAATAGCCTCAGAACTCAGTTGCATAGCAACCGATGCCATGGCGCAGAGGGGTTCCGCCCCCTGACACGCCCCCTTTCTCTGTCTGCTCCATTTTCTCTGCCAATTTAACCCTGAGGCGCAGTGGAGCGTGTGCCTACAAGCTCACAGCAGATCACCTTAGAGGTCAAGATGTCAGTTGACCAAACGCATCACTAAAGCTGTCACACACTGTCTCAGTCAGATGATGTTTTAATGAAAGATCAGAGATGGGTTTGCTTCTAAACTCGTTATAATATGATTTCAAGTCTTAACACAAGAGACACACACACACACACACAACACCACAGAAATAACCTATACTACCAGCGCTAAATAAAACTGTTTCTATTGTGTAGTCTGCTCTATTCAGTAATAAGTGTGTCATGTATTTTGAAAATGAGCACTCATTGGGTTTGGTAAGATTTTGTATGTTTTTGAAAGAAGTTTCTAAATGTCCTTGAACATTGAGTTAGAAATTCTCATCCAAAATTTTAGCATATTATATATATATACATAAATAGGATCGGGTAAAGTTTTAACATCAGTGTGTGAGGACTTTTACACTTTTGCTCAAAAACGCAGTAGAAAAAAATTATATTCTGAAATATTACATTTTGAAATAACTGTTTTCCATTTAAATATTTTTTCACATGAATTTTCAGCATAATTCCTCCAGTCTTCAGTGGCATAACATAATTCTTCAGAAATAATTCTGAGATTTGGTGCTCAAGTAACATTTCATATTTATATCAACACAGAAAACATCTGTATGAACATTTTATTTACGATTTTTTGATAAAGTTCAAAAGAACAGATTTTATTTGAAATAGAATTATTTGTAACTATAAATGTTTTCATACATTTTAAAATCAATTGAATACATCATTGTTGAATAAAAGAATTAGTATTGTTCAGATTAAATTTTTAGTGAAACATCTGCACTCAATAATTTGTCAAAATAATTAGATTATGGAATATCTTTAAATAAATACAAATAAATAAACCGTCAACTTTTCGGGTTAATATAAAAAAACTAAATCTGAATATTGCAAAAACAGTTTGTGAATAAAGCAACAATTCCATCTCTTTCAGAAAAATTTGTATAAAAAAAAAAAATTAAAAAAAAAGGAATTGTGTCACATGACTCATGACTGTCAATTTCTGAAGTAATTCTTGGTATTGTTTTCCCATCATGGTATATGTGCATGTCTTCTTATTGAATTAATCAATCAATGTAACCATCTTAAATGAGTGTATACATTTTTCTTAGGTCTTTCCATCCAGCATTTATTTATTTATTTATATTTTTTGCAAATCCTAATTTTCAGTATTTTGCACGTATCAACTTAATTACGAGACAGGCTTCCAAGATGTCTAATGATCTAAAACTAATTCAAAGAGACTAACCAAGCAAACATGGACACTGTACAATGCTTATTTTCAGCTTCGGACAAAGTCTGCTGTCACACTCATGTTCCACACATCCCTTAAAAGAACTGTCGAGCAATCATTCAAACATACGTCTCTCTCAGCAAGATGCACTCGTGCATGTATGCGATCATACACACTCCCCCAAACCATGAGCATTTCTGTCAAAAGTGAACACACACACACTTACCATCCACCTCACACGCACACACCACCACACAACACGGAGAGAAAGTGACTCGAAGGGACATTTTACAAATGCTGCATGTCAAGGAGGAGGAGAGTAGCACAGCAATTCATCCATCACCACCATCAAACACACCTCTAACCAGGAACGAGAGAGCGAAAGGTGTCATCGGAGCAGGGAGGGAAGGGGGGGGAAGTTGAAAAGGAAAGAGAGATGACCGACAAAGAAAGAGAAAAATACAGACAGGGAGGAAGAAAAAAAGCTCTATGTTAGAAAGAGATAACTATCACAGACATGTTTATTCTTTACTCATCCTCCTGTTGTTTAATATAGTCATTTCCTTTTTTCTGATAAACACACAAGAAGAACCTTTAAAAAGAGAAGAATATCTGATTCTTTTTTGTTTTTTTTGTTTAGTGAATTAAACAGTTCAATCCGAATGTAAACCAACCATTCGCTGTGAACCAGATCAACTGTATCAAAAGATTTGATTCAGGACAACGTCTGATTTTGAATTATCATCTATTTGTCAGTTTAGTCAGACTATAAATGAATCATTCATAAACTAGATCAAGTGATTCACTGGAAAAAGATCAGATTCAGAAGAATGTCCGATTAATTCAAATGTATGTTGGACATCATTCTCTTCTTCTTTCAATTTGGGACTATTTAGGAGATATAAAAATATAGCATACAAGTCTTATATGGACCACCTGTTATGCTTTTTGAGGGAATTTCTAAAGCTTCACAGGTTCTAACTGATGTCATACAGGAGTAAATAATTACTTATTTGGGTAAAATGTGCCTTTGAATGTGTGTGTGTGTGTTTCACTATTCACCTCATTTTTTAATACACATCTCAAACACCAACAAAGGGTCAGCCTGGACTCTTAAAAGTCTCAGGGCAACTACATCACTATGTTGTTTCCATGACACCCACTTCCCAGCTGTGGGACTATGAAGTCACTTCCTGTTTAGAGGGAAACGTGAGGATGTAGAAGCAAGAAAATGAGGGGAAAAACAGAGAAGTATAGCGATGAGTGCCGGTCCCTCCTCTCACTTGCTTTGACATTCTCTTTCCCCGCTCAGCGAGAGAGAAAGAGTTCATTCAGACAGCTTGTGCACACACACACACACACACTGCCAAGTACAACAGCCGCTTCTGGTAACTCCCTGGCACTGCAGCCAAAGAACTCACATACACACACACACACCAGCCTGTTTAGAGCAAGAGTCCTTCTGAGGCAAAGCAGTGGAAGTGGATGCACAAGTGTGTGTGCGCGCTGCTTGCGTGTCAATTTCTTGTCCTTAACTGGACATAATTTACCCTACAAACGTTCATATCCTGTTTCCGATCTGTCTCTGCAACACGGTTAACATAGGTCTTGTTTTTCAATAAACCTTGTCCTCTCTGAATTCAACGCTACATTTTAAAAAACAAACGTTGTGTTCCTTTTTCACTTTCAGTTATGCAAAGAGAAAAAGGCTACATTTCTATTTTGGCTTGGAATGTGAACCTCTTCGTCTCCGAAATAAAATCTTCAGCAGCCTGTAGCTTTCAAGGTGTCCAGATGAAAAATTTCTCTAAACTTGATGCCAGCCAAGATTTTTTTTTTTTTTTGTATAATTTTTATAAGTCTCACTCCACCTTTCCCACCTCTGAACACACACAAGCAAGCACTTATATGCTGACATTGAATACTTTCGGGAAGTTGACATGTCCTGCTGTGTGACATGCTATACTCCTAAAACTGACATGCTATACTATATCTAAAACTGACGGCGGTCTGTAAAACCAAATAATTGAGGTATGATATTAAAATGGCTATATTAAAATACAGCTACAACTTTAAAAACCACAACTAACGCATTGCGGCTTGAAGATCCTTCATCGGAGTGTGGATTTCAGCGGGCAAACTTTATTTAAAGAGTTGAAGACAACTTTAACAAACAGTGTCCGCTGTAATATAACACCTCACAACTGTATTAGATTTGTTTCATAGACTGCAAAGACTTCTCCACAGAGCAGCAGAGAAGGTAATGGTATATTTGCCTGAACAACATTTTGCCAATTCCTTTGTAATGACTTTCCATGACCTTGAGAGGCTGTGGAATATTTGTACTTTTTAAAAAAAAAATGCATTTGTTACCAGACCAGACCATTTAAAAATATCTACTGAGGGAAAAATGAACCTGTAAAGCCTAAAACAGTTCATTGAATCTTTAGACAAAATATAGCTCCATATATATTTGGACAAAGGTACAATTTTTATTATTTTAGCTGCTGACCAAAACATATTCAAGATACAGTTATATAATTAATATAGGCTTAAAGTGCAAAGACTTTTTGGAGATATGAAGGATGCAGTACTACTTGAGATTAACATGAGATTGGTCCCCTTTAAGGAATTACAGCTCTTTTTTATATACTGTCCCCCTTTTTCAAGGGACCACAAGACAATTGACTCAAAAGCTGTGGGCTATTCTTTCTGGTTTTTTATATCAATTAAGCAGATAAAAAGTCTGGAGTTGATTTTGAGTGGGCCATTTTTATTCAGAAGCTGTTGCTGTGAGCCCACATTATGCAGTCAAAAGAGCTCTCCATGCAAGCAAAACAGACAATTGTTAGACTTCGGAAACAAAACAAATCCATTCAGAGAGATTAGGAGAGGCCAAATCAACAGTTTTTGGTACATTGTGAAAAAAAAACACCGGTAAGCTCATCAAAGGTGCAAACAAGACCAGATAGACCAAAACATCTAAAAAAGCCAGACTACTTTTGGAAAAACATTCTTTGGATATCTGAAATTAAGATCAATCTGTACCAGAATGACCGGAAGAAAAAAACATTGTCTGTGAAACTTGGTGGAGCAGTGGAGCAGTGAACATGCATGGTTTCCAGACAACATCTGAAATCAGCTGCAGTAAAAACCTGGCAAAGCATCACAAAGGAGAAATCCCAGACCTTGAGTTCCAGACTTAAGGCAGTAATTGACTGCAAATGATTCCCAACAAGATGTAAAAAAAAAATAAAATAAAATATATATATATATATATATATTTTTTTTTTTTTATGTTAGTATTTTTAAAGCAATTATATTACTCCTATATTAAAAGAAGGCTGAACTATTATTCATGTTGTAGTGTTGTTGCCAGCGCCATGTTCTGGAGATGCTGTGTTTCATTGTAAAAGTGAAACTACTTTGTTTGGGCTTCCAAAAGAGGACATAACTAGAAATCAGTGGTTAAGCAGTATTTACATAACTGTTACAGAACAGTATAACTCAAATATTAGAGTGTGTTCAGCACATTTTTCGGAGGACTGCTCCTTGAACCTAGAGAGTAGTCTATGCTGGCTTTGCACAAAGGCTGTTTCTATAAAGTGGGGCAATTCCAAATTATTTCTCACTAATGGCCAAAGCTTTAAGCTGCTAGAGTCCCATGAAAAAAGAAAAAAAAAAGGAAAGAAAGAAAGAAAGGTATCTTTACCTGGGGTAGATGCCGCTGACCATATTATCATGAATGGGGTCAATGGTGCTGGGACATGGACCAGCTGCTTTTGACATTAGCAGCACAATAAGACCTCGCATCTGTAGATTATTCCGGCTGTCATACACAAATCCTCTGTTTAAAAAAAAAACATAAAAACATAAAATTACATATCACATAGCATATATTTTTTCTTTATATTTTTAACTGAATTTTTTTTTTTTTTAATAAATCAGGGTCACAACATCCTTTAGAAATTTTTCTAATATGGATGGGAACACAGGGAACCGTTTTAATTATCAAGGTCAAAAACAGCTTAGCTGCTTAACAAGCAGCATTTACTTAAAATATTTTGTACCATTAAACATGTCTTTCACTTATGATCCATTTACAGCATCCTTGCTGAATAACTATTAATTTTTAAAATCTTACTGACCTTAAACTTTAAAAAACAGTATTTTTTTTTTACTATGTTTTCAGTATATTTTATGTTTTTACACATTCAAAATAAATGTTATTACTGTATTATCATTATTATCACAAGTTAGTGCTTTTTCCTTAGTGCAGAGACAATGTTTCAAAAAACAAAACAACTTCGTTTTTACAACTTAGTGCTCCAAGAAAACAGCATCAGCTGCACATTTTCATTGAGTCATATGTGAGATCCATTAATGAGTCAGGCTAACTATTGGTCAGAACTCTGTGATGATGGCCATGGCTCCCCAATCACTATAAATGTAACTATTTTTTATTTATATGCTCTTCTATAAATCAATTGAAAAAACAAATTCAAGAAAAGCTGAACTCCAAATTTCTTGTAGACGGTCAACATGGATCTGAACTTACTGATAAAAATAGACTTAAAATAAATAGTCTTGCACTGAAGGATGGATTCAAGATGTATCCAATGACCAGAGTAAATTCACACAGTTTAGAATTGACAACAGTATTTACAAGCAGGTGTGACTCTCAAAATATCCTGTTCATGACCAGAAACAGCTTGAATACTGTCTGTGTGAAAGAGCCAATAAAGTTTATCCCCGTAGCCATTAATACCACCTATAACCATAGCGACAGATGAAATACATTTTCATAACCAAATTTTGAAGGCATTCGACTTGTATATTTAGAAGTCAGTTCAGTCAGCATGTTAAAGGTGTGATCGGATTGATAAATGCATTATGTCAAGATTACATAGACTGCCAAGCAACTACCCAGAAGGGCCCTAGCCAATGTATAATAGCACCCTGAAAACACTTGGATCGAATTAATATGAGATTGTACATAGAACAGCACACACAACAAAAACACTCAGAACACCTTAGCATGCACCTACAACACCTCGTGAGTAAATGCAAAAGAAAAATGCAAAAAAATGTGAGGTCTAACGCTGATCTTTTAACTTGTATGTTTTTAAAATTCCATGTCATTATTAAGATAACAACGCAACAGTCAGAGGTGTCCATCTAGCACATTTATACACAGAAAAAAAAGTGGAGTGGAATGCAAAAAACGCATTCCGTTTAAATGCCCTCTTAAACTAAAATCTGACTTCTGACATCTGGCAACTTTTCTAGTCCACGAGTGTGAGCGAGTGTGTGACCGTCTGGCCTCACCATATCCTAATTGTGCTTAAATGAAATGCACAGTGTCATATTAATGAGCCAGCATGTCGTTCCAATACAATCTCGCCCTCTTCTCACCCCATCTCTCCATCTTTCACTGTCTCTCTCTACGGAGGAGGACACAGACACACAAAGACACTCGCGGGCTTGTTAATCACAGTTCCACAAGGGGGTCTTGGAGGCAGAGGTCATCGCTGCTATGAGCTAGTCTGCCTTTCAACATCATGATTAATTTGCATCTGCAAGACGGTTGGTGGTTGGTTCTGTGCAAAGGCGTCCAACCCCACAGACCCATTACTCTGCTCTATTATTGGATTAAAATACACATATAATACAATTAACTTTCTTATAATTGCCTCCTAAGGACAAATGGCCAAGGACCTCTTTCCTCTGAAACAAATATTCTGCATTTTGATCAATTTAGAGACACTTAATAAATCTTTCATTTTCAGCTGACAATTTCCCCGCATAAGGGAACAGTTTTTTAAAATCCCAGTTCCTTTTTAAAAGGAAGTTGTAAGAAAACAGCCAACTATCCGTAATATAAAACTTAATGGGGACCAAACAGTGTTTAAGACTAGTCCTAGATTAAAATAAATGTTAGAGCTGACTAAAATGGAAAAAGCTTGCACTGACATACCTTAAAATACATTACTGCCATTGTTTGGTCTTAAAATTCTCCCATGAAATGATTTTTTGTAAGACAGGTTTCTAAAAACTACTTGTCCTAAATTAACAAAGACCTAGGCTTAATCTAATACCTGTCTGGGAAACCGTCCCAATATGTGTTTTCCTTCTGAATGAGCACCCTGCAAACTAAATTGAATTAAAGTAATATTTATGGAAAAAATATGAAACTCTGTTGTAGACATAATAAATTTTGTTATAAAAGGCCTCAGCAATCAAAAACTGGTCAATGTCAAAATAATTGAGATGGCCGATCAAATCAAAGTGGGCGGAGTTTAAGGTCCATAGAAGCAGGGCGTGGATTTCAACACAAAGCATCAGTGTAATGTTAAAAGAGAGTTATTTTAATTTAATACTAGTCAACGATTTTACAACAGAAATGTTAAATGAACGAAAGTCCACATTTTTTTTGAGAGAGAGCATGCATCTGTGCATCTCTTATGGTTATGGCCTTCCGAGGTGCCTCAAAATACGTAAGATGGAAGAATGGATAAGCAATACAGTAAAATACAAAAATGTGTTCTGTGTGAACGGCCCCCTAAAGAATGAGTCACATAAAACACAAGTTGCATTTTCCTCACTTGAGTACCATATTTTTTAGGACGTGTTAAAAAAGACGCAATAAACACAAGTACAAAGGTCAAACGCAATATGCAGTGAACGGAAAAGCACTGCAGTGGAATCCAAAAATCCGTTCTCTGTAAACACACCTACAGTTATAACCTAATGTTCAATGAGTAAACTAGTCATCTGAGCTGAAACAGAGAGGAGTGAACTGTCTGCCCGACAGAGTCATTAAAATGCACCAACTGAGAGTTTCATTGGCAAGTTGGACTTGCGGTTTTTGCATGCACAGTGAAAACGAAGCAATAGAAAGTTCAAATCCAGACCGATATTAATCTAATGCAGTGCGCAGGTTGAGCAGAACGTACATATCACAAGTGTTCCATGGCTACAATCGTCTCTGGTTGCCGGGCAATGAGGCACAATGCAGTTCTAGTGACGACAAGGGCTGTAATCCCGTCTCCAGGCAGAGAGTCACTTGTCATGAATCACAACTGTGGTAATCGAGATGAGATGACACCCAGACACGCCCACTACCAAACAGCCCAGCGCGCAAGAGAGAGAGAGAGAGAGAGAGAGAGAGAGAGAGAGAGAGAGGGGTGGGCAGGACATATCATGACAGAATGAAAGAATAAAAGGAGAGACTGGAGACATTTAAGGTACAAACGAGAAACATATCCTAGAGAGAGCTGGAAATACATAAAAGTGGCTGATAACTGGAGAATCAATGAGTGTGGTTACATATATCATCTTACATAGATTATGCTTAATAATAACCCAATACAGTGTAGGTCACGTAAACGCCTTAAACGTATTCTTATCAAAGGTCATAAATGGTTTCAGTGAAACCTGAGCAGCACACCCCCATTACTCAGATTTCAGTTTTCTTGTGGTCAGTATATTTATGTACTATTCTAGTATTTATTATGTAGTATTTTTAGCTTGTGTGTGTATCAGGTGTCCTGTTTTCAATCTCTGTTTATGTTTCAACTAAAAAAAAAAAGATTATTTCAAATCTCAGGTAAACACGTTTTTCCATGTGCTGTTGGATTTACTTAGAATGAGCTCATTTTTTTTGCCCTCAATGTAAACGCAGTGCTCATTTATACCCCATGAAGGCCCCTCCCCTTGAACAATCAGGTTTTTGACATCCTCCTGTCCACCAGCCCATGGCTTCCACTACCATTTCAAAAACATACTGACACAAAGGTCAAACTACAGCAATCTGAAATAATCTGGTCACATCCACCACCCAGAAGCACACACACCATTACTCAGTCAGACAGAAACTGCATCTCAAAACATGCACACAAACACACACATCATTAAATCACAAACTCACTCTACTGCAAAGGGAGGAGCAAGGAGTCATTAAAACAAGACGAGTGGTGATAAGAAATGATTGGAAAGAGGGAATGAAAGAGTGATGGAACGTTACAGACCAGCTGGAAAGTGTTTATGACCCGCACGAACAAGGAGTGCGCAGTACACTTAATATGTGTGAAACATTCAAAGGGGCTGTTCACACACAACACTGCTTTTTGCTTAGCCAATGAAAACATGGATGGATGTCTTTGTTTGTCCCCATTAGGGACTCCCTTTTCCCCCCACATCTTCTACTGTGAGTAGTGCATTTCTAAGTTGCTATGTAAGGTTAGTTGCAGTGGATGAATGTCTGTGCATAAATGTCAATAGACCAATCAGATGACTCTTGGGGGCATGATGAGCATATTTGCATATTTATAAGCATATGTACACATTTATAGACAATAGTTTTTATACACAATAGTGTGTAGGAGGTAATAAATATGTTTTTTTTTTTTTTTAGATATTTTGCACTGAACATGTAGCTGTTTTACCGTATTAGCACATCATTTGTGAAGGGCCCCTAACAACTAAGGAAAAAAAGCTGTAAATATCAATCAAAGCGACTCAGCGAATGATGTCATAGGGAAAATGTGACATTACATCACTGCACTCTGTTGGTCTGGAATATTATGTGTATGCAGCTGGGTTGTCGCTTTATATGTAGAATGGGACGCAATTTTTATGGGTGGCCCCGATAAATACAAAAGGGCAGGGGTAAAAATAAATTGACTATATAATTTCTGAATAACATTTTAGACATATTTATTATATTCATTTTATGCAGTATAAATTGGGTCTTCATACCTGAAACTATATGATGCCTTTTAAATTGAAGATGGGGGTCCCTTGCATGAGGATGAGGTCTGTAACACAAAAGATTAAAACCCCCTGCCATAAAGGACCTCACAGAGAACACCTGTCACAGGGCCTCTGTATGTGTGTGGAGCTGTGAAGGTCTTTCCCTGACGTGTCACGGACATCTCCGCAAGCTCTTACCGCAACCGCAAACTGCTCTGAACTTCGCTGAGGTCCGTGGTTTTTTTTTAAAGAATGAACAGAAAGGCGAAGCGGAACGTGAGCTGGCACTGTCCGACTCGCCAGCCTGCAATTGTGCATATAAATATCTTTGGCGCGTCTTAGAAGACGGCTGAATCTGCACTGACGCTGAGCAGAGAAGACAGGGTCCCCTCCCAAATGGATTGTCATATCAGATTTAGGTGTATAGGTTATTACACCCTTGGGCTACTGTTTCCAGCACTGTCGTCTGGATGGGCTGGATTGGGTTCCCGAACTCTCTCTCTCCCTCTAAAACCAAACGCACACACAAACACTCAGTCTTTATTTCCTCTTAAAACTTTCTGTATGTCATTCAGTTGGACAGCGCTCAGGTGAAAAAAAGTTCAAGGGTTAGGTTACCCAAAAATTCATATTCTGTCAAAACATTTACTCACCCTCATGTTGTTCCAATCCTGTATGAACTTATTTTTTCTAATAGAGCATTAAGAAAGATGTGTTTTTTTGTCTATGCAATGGAAGTTAAGTCACCAAAACTGTTTGATTACCAACTTATCATTGGTTACAAAATACCATCTGTTGTGTTCCATATAAGAAATAAAACAGTCAGTTTGGAAAGACATTAACGTGAGTAAATAAGGAGAGAATTTTCAACTTGGGTGAATTATACCCTTCAGAACGTTTTGTTTTATAAGGGATTTTCTTGTTTTTATTTTGTTAATTCTATTTTGTGTTTGTATGTCAATTCTGGTTCAGAAAAAATATCCATTAATGCCCCTGGAGCTCTGACTGTCAAAAACGGCCACATCACTGAAAACTGTTCAGAATATGATGAGGTTATTACATAAACACCTTAATCTAATACCACACACATCATAGGCTTTAGCAACATAGTCAACAATCTGATAGAGTGCTCTGCTAAAGAAAAGTCCAGAAACACACTTGATCTACAGTATGACAGACTGGGCTGTCTGTCTGTCTCTGGAACTGCAAATGGCAGCCACTGGGGGGAGACAGCTTTAATTTGGCTAGTTCAAAGTGACTTTTAAGTACTTTACTTCCAGGGTCCATTACTTTAAATCACCCATGGGTTAAGTGCCATGCTCAAATTCAAAAACTCTCCTATTTCTAATTCTCTCCAAACCGGAACTAGACCGGTGACTTCTGGAGTCAGATGCAAAACCATTAGGTTTATTAAGACCTTCCACCCTCAATGAACATGTTTTAACTGGGAAAGTCTGAAAAGTGCAATTTGTACAAGAACCGTCATTAAAATTTTAATTCTTTCACTTTTCATTAAGCTACTTTTACAAAGCTGCATGGTGGTGTCACCAGGATGTACTGACTTGCAGTAAAGACACTTTGCATGTAGGACTATAATGAGAGGGATTGCAAGAAAACATCAAGCATTCTATTGATTTAATAAAGTGACCTGACTTGCATTGCTTCTCAATTAACAAACTGAGTAGCTTGGTACCGCAGATTACCCTATAGAACCTGCAGGGTGTAAACTCATGAAGGCCTTTTAATTTGTCCTCTGAGAGCCACTTATGTTAACGATCTGCATCACTACAAGCAGGTGAGGGAGTGAATATTGACTTTGAATCATGAATATTGATCAGGTTATGTTAGAATTGATTGGCTAAAGTGCAGATGATAGCATACTGGCACTAGTCAGGAAGTCATTTAAGCAATGCTAGCATGCTGAAGGCCTGGTTTATAAGGAGGTTATCAAGCAATTTCAGTGTGACTTTATCATTATTCATTATCTCTTTCCCAATTTTTTAAATTGGCCCCATGAACACTGGATGTACATACAAGTTAACTACACTAAGTCCAATTTATTTCAGAATACAAAAATCATTTTATGTAAGTTCATGGTCACTGACAACGTAATGACATATTTACATGCTCTAAAGTAAGTTAATCAGCAATTATGTCCCATTTCAGTTTCTTATGTGCATTTAAAGTAAAGCACTAAAATTAATATCTTACCTGAAACTCGCTTGCACATGGCAGTAATATTCCTATTTATTACAATCAGTTATTTTTATTTAAACGTTGATAAAACTCTCCAGACCACGGATTAAACTGTTTTTTGTTTTGTTTTTTAGTTATCTCTTATGCTTACCAAGATTGCATTTATTTAGTTCAAATGTTTAAAAATGCAATAAAATAGTAGTCTTGTCAGATATAATTTATATATTGTTGTTTTAAATATTATTATTTTAATCCAGTTTAACACAGATTTCCATCTGAATACATTTTGAACTGTTGTGTATTCCTGTGAGGATAGAGATACATTTTCAGCATGTTTCATTTTAGAATCTTTTTTTATTATTATTTGTAACGATTCTTCGATTTGTAATATTTATTTGTAATAATCAGCTATTGAAGTAACTAAGGTGCATTACAGTAACTACCGCTTCTCAGTTTTTAATGAATCAAATGACTCAAGAACCTCATGAACTGATTTGTGATCGTATTGTGCTGCCTGGGTTTGACATATTCATTAAATAAACAGGAGGGATTTGTTCAGGAATCACTCCCATCTGCCTTGGAGGCCAGGAGGAGACATATGTAAAACAGTAACTTTACCTGGCGGTGTTAAGCAGAGGGTGTTTGGTTCCCACCAGCTTCCTAACATGCATGGCCACATTGCTGAGCTCGTCACTGAGTAAACACCTTAAACTCATGAATGAAGTTGGATATCCCACGATCTTCTCAGCATCAGACACCACTTTAGTCCAGTTAGATGGAGATGGGTTGGAAAAAATACTTAGATGCCTCCATCCAACGTATGAGAGCCGTGACCTCCAAGCCATTTTAAAAACAAAAGAAACTAATAGACCAGTTACTCAAATGTATGAATGTGCATTGGTAATTTCAGATTCAAGTTCACATCAGAGATCTCACACGCTCTTACACTTATTTTGTGTCAAATCCAGCAGCCTCTGTCCTCCCAATGTCATCTCCTTAGGGAAGAAAACATCCTTTTCTTTTACACAGAAGTCGTCTCCACTGATCGAGCGATGGTCCTTGGTTGATGCAAATACATTAGTCCAAACAGTTCGTCCTAGCAGGTTTCTGAGTGTCCAGTTGTACAACATTAAACTCTCACGTTTTGACAGCTGCACCGGAGCGCCATCTTTTACGAATCAGTTTACGGCTTGTCGTAAAGACTGCGCTGTTAACCCTTACGTCACCAAAACCCAATTAAACAAACTGAAGGAAATGTGGAAAACAGTCTGTTTTAAAAATCATAAATACGTTTCGCTTATTTAATTAGTCGATACCAGATATTTGCTCTGACCACAAACAGAGTTTTTTTCTTTACACAGTCACAGTCAACTGTTCCATGCTTGTATCTGCCAAATTTGATTTGTGTGACATAACTTTGCGTCAACAAAACACTTTGATTACACTCACAACATTGGATAACTGGAAATTATGGGTTTTCTTTTACCTTTAAAAGGATGATAAGCCATTCTAAATTTTAGTGATTACATAGTTAGTTGCATGTTAGGACTTGCATTTAACATTATTTCTTGTCTGTTGTTTTCTTGTCTAATAGAACAGACATGAGACCCGTTTTTGGGTTATGACCCACCGGTTGAGAAACACAACTCTGTATTGCATGTCGTAGTGTGATTATTCTGGATTTGTGATAATCCTCATACTGAGATCACGCCAGTCAAATGAATCCCATGGGATAACAATGTTGACTTCAGCTGTATCAACTGTTAAAAGCCAGGAGGGAATTTCACTTAAGAGCAAGAACCTTAATGATGTCAAACGTTACTTTTTACACAACCTGCCTTGTGTAATTGATGGATAATGTTCTTATTTTGACACTGCAGCCTTTGTTGGGAGATTCACATTTTCAAACCATATGGTGACACTGTTGTTGGCCACAATGTTACCACTTAGACACAAGTTACATTTCAGGGTTACTGTGTTTGAAGCAGAAAGAGTTTTTTAGTACCATGAGTGATAGTGTTTTGTAATTTTGCAAATAATATATGTAACACTTAAAATTGTACTACTATCTGACAGTAAAATAATGTAACAGTAATATATTTTATCTGTATAGATGTATTTGTGGCTTTTTTTTTGTTTACTGAGATTAAGAGTAAAAGATCATGGTTCACAAGGATTAAATTGGCATAATCTGTTGCTCATATGCCATATCATCCTAATCCGTAGACATGAAAAGAAGAATAATGGGAGAAACAAACTGTTGATTACACGTTCACACATGCTGTTGTGGGCACAAAGAGAAAGACTGACAGAAAGGGAAAAATCAAGGGCCTCTTTGCTCTCCTCTCTCTTTGAAATTCAATCAATTCGACCTTCTATTTAAGACTGGGTTGCATTACTTTAATCAACAACACATGGCACATGAATCTCAGATTCCCCATTCACCTATTTTACAGTGAAGTATCTCAAAAGTTATTTACCCAATGTCTATGTTACTCTGACAGATGCCCTCATTGCAGGTATAATGGAACTTCCAACAATTTTTCATTTCTGAACAGAATCAATGGAGCCCTCCACCAGATCATTCCACAGCCACTTCATGCCGTCTCAGGTTTTTTGATATCAGGTTAGTCTGAAGCTACTTATCTGGTGCGTAAACCATGAACCAAACCAGTCCAGTCTTAGAAAATGTTTCCTGAGCCAGCCCGTCCTCTGCACTATTCTGTTCAAAACCTTTACCTTTAGCATAAAGTTCTGCTCATTTGTCAACAAACACCTCCACAGGTTAAAAAATGAATGTTTTCTGCATTTACTAATCCTCCACTCAGTCTTTCTAATGGCACTCAATGAAACTACACCAACGCCTAAATAATCAACCATCTGCTACATGATTAGTGCAGTAGAGCTGCTTTTTTGGGGTATCCACATTCAATTCACCTGTCGTTCTTTATTTGCTGCAGTAAAGTGTTTGCTCACTGCTTCATTTGTCTTTTCGATCTAATCTTTGTCATTCTTTCAGTTGTTGTCACTTATGATTAATTAACAAATTAAAGCTGTAATCATCACGTAATTAAGAGGTCCGTTGTGCTCCATGAAGTAATTTAATCCAACCAAAAACTTCACAAGCAACATTTGTCTTTCTATAGAGATGTCTTCCTGTTCAAGTGTAAAATCTAGTTTGTGGTGTAATGGTAAACTAGCGTGCACAAAGAGGAATTCTTGGAAAAAATGTTACAGTCAGGCAAGAACATATAGTAGGTTCGGCTTTTATATGCGATTTGACAGAACAGAATTCTGTCGTATTTAATTAAAGAGCAGTGGTCTTAATTTAAAGAAGCATGCAATTCATCCAAGGTAAAACGACAATAGGGCAGTTATTCAACAACTGAATGCAATCTGCACTGAAAACCCACATCGTTTTGTACATTTTGAATTGTTGAAAAGATTGAGCAGAGGCAAGGTTGACCCTCATTTGGCGGCTGTTGTGTGTTTCAGTGGAGAGCTGTACTTTGCTAGACTCTGTGGGTGATCCGAGTCACATTTATGAGAGTACAAGTAGATTTTCTGAATTAAGTTGTGGTGTGTATGTGAAATAAAGAGATGCTGCTATGGTGGATGAGACTGCCACCCATACAACGCGAGAGAATATTGCATTTTCAAAGCTTCATCTGTGCTTGTGATTGTAAAACGAATGTTTATTTTTCATGAACCAGTGACGGATTCGGCATCCAGCTGTTTTACATCTACTTTTAATTCCTTTTGTAATACTTCCCTCTCATAGAAATCCCATAAGTATCTTTTTGAAATGGAGACACACTAGCACATGTATTTTCTCACACACACACACTTGAACAGACACAATACACACACAATATAAACAAGCAGGGATTACAATGAGAACAGAAAAGGCTGATGTTGTCTCATGACCACACTTTTTCCACCAGGCATTTCCCAAGAGATGTAAATTCCATCCTCTAATCTTATTTGTCATTGCATATTAGAGCCTTACTTGTGTTTACAAACCATATTCCTCTGCACTTGATACACAAGGCTAAGAGCTATGGAATCGAATCGGAGTGAAAGCCAATCCACGCTGGAGAAAACACAGTTTGGCCTGTTAGAGAAACGGGCTGAAGCACCTCCTCTAGTATCAAGAGGGGTAACAGTATCCCTGCTAGAATGTAACTGTTTATCATGGGCTAATGTTCAGCAGGGGCTGCCAGAGCTGTGTGTGCTAAACAATGCACTCATTCAGGCCGTCGCGCATCTGCTAGTGATCTGGGACGGGACGTCGATACGCTCTCAAGGACGACGGCCTCTGGTCCGATCCAGAGAGAGGAGGTCTTGTGCCATCCTACCTACATGTGCCATGCTTGAGAGCCAACTCACCAGTGGGCTGGAGATGGATAAAACGAGAAGGAGAGAACTTGGGAGTGATTTATTGAGGGTTAAACATACAGATTATTCTCTTTCTTAGAGAACGACTTTTTAAAAGTATCCTATGTGACTTTCATCTCCATCTTTATAGTCCATTAACTATTTCTGTCCAGACTTTTAGGCTCCATCCTCTTCACAGAACCCTAGGTTTGATTCACAGAGAGGAGCATTAACTTAGTACTGAATTAGTAAAGAGACTTATCATGTGATTGGTTCGTTGTAGCAGGTGGACCTCTGCATGCAATCCAAGATTGCTTCTTAACCAGTAGGGTGTAACCCAAAAATGGGTTCGGTTGTGTTCTTTTTGAATCGGGTTAAAGGATGGCAGGTAAACTAAATGTAAAAATTCACACAATCATGCTTAGATAGCAATATAAAAAGAAAACACTTCCCAGATATTTTGTTGTTGGTGTCAAAGTTTACGCATCAGTCAAAAAAATAAAAAAATAACCCCAAACAAAAACAATAATATTTTGCTGCATGTTCACCTGTGCTTGTTCCATATTTGTACTTTATACAAATTCCACCACATTGAAAGCACACTGAAAATTTATAAGATTTACTTTGACGTTCCAATCAGAAATTGCTGGCAAATTTCACACATGATTACAAAGAAACAAACACAAGTAACTTAATAATTAATTAAGCTGAAAGGCTTAAAAGAAAGAGTTTTTTTTTTTTTTTTTTTTTTAAAGCGTTTTTTCTGTAAAATACCTTTAAAATGCATTTTTATGCCATTTTTCTGTGGAATTATGTCAAAATAGTAATCAAAAAATTATGCCTGATTTAAGATCTATTTTTCTCTTACCTCATGCTTCAGTAGACTTGTGTGTGTGAGAGAGAGAAAGACTGAAAGTGAGTTTTAGGGACATTTAAAGGAAAGTAATATACTGTGGACGTGCATCGCATCTCTTGTAACACATTTGTTTTTTCCCTGTAAAGTCTTTGTCTGTCACTCGCACACACCTTCAGAGTAGGTTTTAATTACCTGCAGCTATCTGTCTCATAAACACGAACACCCATTATGATAATTCCACCCATTCAAAGATGTTTAATTAAAAGGAAACGATTAGGACCCCTTGACTGTTTTATTTCCATTAATTGTCTCGTATGACAATATCAAGCACCCCCTGCGGAGCGCTGATAACGCGCGCGGGGTGAACGATAACACATCAGACAACGGCACCTATTCACTCCTATCGCGCGACAACCTCCGCCACGCGTGGAGTCCTGAGTGAAAACCGATCTGTGGAAAATTGGGGAGGAAATAGCCTTCCCGGGATCAGCGTGGCCGTGTGGAGTTACGGTGGAGGCCCCTCCCCCTGTCTGGCTCGCTCTTTTTTTCTCAACCTCTCGGTTGGCTTTCCGAGAGGGCTCGATCCTGCTCACGCTCAGAGCGCTGAGAAATAGCAGGCAGAAGATGGCTGACTCTACCGGGCACGGTGAGCCCGCAGCAGCAGCAGCAGCATCAACTTCACTGGGGCTTCTCGCACGCCTGCCATTCGCTGCCACTCCGCAACTCTGAAACGGCCCCGCCTCGCTCCGTGCCGTGCGCCCGCGGGGTTTATACCCCCAAATACTGACAGAGATTTAAAGAAAACATGGCTGAGATGGAGAAAGAAGGAAGACCTCCGGAAAACAAGAGGAGCAGAAAGCCAGCTCACCCCGTGAAGAGGGAAATTAACGCAGAGATGAAGGTAGGCTGTGCGTGCGCTCTCTCTCACTGGCGCCCATAAAGGCTTGTCATTTTTGGATGCGTTGAGCGCACCGCCGCTCCGCCCTCGGACTGAATATAGAGAACCGATTCATTCAAGCGCTGTGTGTTTGGGGTTAATCAGCTAACTTTGATTTTTTTTTTTTCATGGGTTTCAGAACAGGTCGGCATTATTTCCCCCCCGTTTCTTTTTAGAGCTTAATTAACACACCTTCCAAACCACTCTAGTCTTGCTTTCCAGTGATTGAGATTTTCTGTTATGTTTATATTGCATTATGGATTTTTTTTTTTTTAAACACATTTGTATGTGATTTTCTATGTCATATGCGCGTAAAGTATAAAATGTCCACAGTCACATCACGAGAAGGTTCAGAGTGAAATCCCCTTCTGCCTCCACCGTATAGTTGACGGAAAATCCGGTGCGTCAGTCTCCGCGTCAAACTGCTGCGTTACTACTACTACTAGCACGTTACTATCACTCTGCTAAACAACACAAATGCATGAAAACAGAGTAAAACTCGATAATGCAATAGAAAACACGTTGGAAGGGTGCAGCTGTCCAGCTGTTCTGATGGGAAGCGCTGGTCACTCCAGATGTTCATCTGTTCAACACTGACTGAGCGCTGTCTGCTCGTGACAAATGCACATTTAGTAAGCCTTTTGGGCTAATTGGTGTATGCAATCATGGTTTGGTTCATTCAATAACTAGGAAATTCTTTCACTTTTTTATTCCGTCTGAGCAGAGCCGTGCGTTCGTGTGTTTTGAAGGCGCACACAGGCGCTTTGTCTCCTGGTTTTGTGGTGCTCATTGTCTGAAGCGTTTGCATCAGCTGCCATGCAGCCTAATGTTTTGGAAACGCCAGAATTTATCTGTGCTCTTTATCAGATCACGCTACATTCATTCTGCTAGCATCATCATGTTGATATAGACAGGGACGCATTTCATTAGTGTTATTATTCATTTGATAACGTGTTTCGGTCACTGTAAACGCGTGTGTGGCTTTGGTGAATCTGCTCCGTTTGCTTTCTTTCTTTTCGGTGATTATTGAACGGAACCTGCGCGAGGCTCACCGGTCCGCCGGGGCTCTAAATTTGACAGATATTGATTGACCTGTAGCGGAGATACACGCGTGCGTCTACCCGGTCTCCTTAAACGCCACCGATCTTTCAGTTTGACGTAATTCAAGCACACACACACACACACACACACAAGGATGCAATGCTGCCCTTGCAGAAACGGACTTATTCTGGAGCTGTTGCGTGTGAGATCTGAATTATTGGGAGTTTGAGTGGCCGCAGACCTCTTAATTAATCAGTCATTATTTAAAAATAATGTGTCAGTTATTATGGTATTGGTAGTAATGTTTAGAATGACTTATTTAGGATTATTATACAGCTTTGAATTATGAATCTTGAAGTTTCATTGAGGTTATTCTGTTTTATTAAACAAATCATCAGGGTCTATGGAGATCCTCACTGTGATATCATTTCCTGTTCAAGTCAAATGAGAGAAAAACAGCTGCATTCATGTTGGGTGCATCACTCACTTTGACTTGGTTTTCATTTTTTTAATCAATACTTAATAAAATTAAATAACTGTACTGTAAAATAATAATAAAAAGATTGAAAATTTAGTTTCAGTGAATGTCAGCCTTGTAATGACACCTTTTTCTTGTTTGCAGTATCCTGACCATTATACCAGCTTTGAATATCAAATTTTAATGTCAATTTATAAACTGAAAAATGTTCATCATCATCATCATCATCAAGTTATCTGTGTGAGTATTACTTGCAGCTGTAATTGATAATAGTAATAATAAATATGAATAGATTTCCGAGAAAAAAAAACACTTTTAGTCCATGAATAAGATTTTTGAGTAGGTTTGCTGCTTCGGTGAATTGAAGTGAAAATACAACGCTGCATACGTAACATGTTTACATTGTTTTTTTACACTGCTGATATTTCCTTTAATAAGGAATCAAATTTTGAACAGTCAGTTTTTGACAGTAAAGGACTGGAACAAATACCTTGCTTCTGAATGGTCCACCACTTGCTGGAATCATTTTTGCTTGTTTTCCGTTATGTTCTTTCCATTCCCATACTAGAACAAAAAAAAAAAACATATCAAAATCAGTATCAAATGTATACATGACAAGTTAAAAAGAATTGCCATTCTGTCCACTTATGTATTCCTTGAGAACAAAACTTGACTCAAGCTGTAATATACTTATTCAGGTTACAAAATATGAGACTAAATTTGGCAAGAATAAAGGTAGAGTTGAGCAGGATGTTGAAAAATTGCCATCTGAGTGAGGTAGGCAGCATCTTAGAACTCAGTTTAAAGACGGTGGCTCATCACACTACTCATCTTTGTTACATTGGATTCAGTGCATTTAGTGATTTCTCCTAAAACTTTGTATCTGTCACACACTTTCATCTTTGTTTTGTGTGTTACTGTGCTCATCTCTAAAGGTCTGTGGTGAGTGTTGGCCTTGTCAGGGGTGTTGTGTGTTCCATTCAGACACAAGTCTGTCATTTTATCCGTAGAGTTGTCATTTTTACCACAGAGCCGTGGATGAAGCTGATCTCTGCTTTACTTTTGACTGAGCAAGGACCACCGAAACCCAATTATTTTAGGGAAAATGCTCTAGACAACATCCAGCAGCAACTTACCTCAGGATTAAACTTGTAAATATATATATATATATATATGTGTGTGTGTGTGTGTGTGTGTGAATCTTACAGACCACATATCATGCATAATAAATTAAATGACAGCCATATAACAGAATTTATTACACATTAACGTAATAATACACCATAGTCATAGATAAACACACCATATCAAACCACTGCTAGTGATCAAGGCACCACCTTCTTTGGTAACATATGACACATGCAAATACAATATCACATTTGCTGAGCATGTTGGGTAATGGATGGTACAATAGTTTTTGTACACATTTAAAATGAGTACTGTGGTATATATTTTTTGACATTTATAGTCTACTAACTGGACTAAGGCACAGTTTCACACTGATATGCTTCATCATGGGAACTTCTTTCATGAGAACTGACAGAAGTTTATTCATAATTGCTTCAGCTATCCTGAAACACACAGGTGTTTTTCACAAACGGCCACCCACAATGAACCTTCTCAGCCTGTCAATTTTCTCACTGGATTCTGCACATTAAATGCCTCTTTGCTAAAATTAATAATGAAGAGTATTTTTTTAAAGCAGTTATGTGATGAAGAGAGATTGACGGTGATCTTATAGCACTTGTAATAGCAGGCCAATTGATAAATTAAATGTTCATAGTTATGTTTAATGTAACATAGTTTAAAAAGGACTATTTAAAATATCATAAAAATACTCTTTATTTACTCTTTAAATTTGCTCCATAAAAAGCTGTATCCTCTAAGGCAGTGAGGATTAAAAGGTTCCAAAGGGTTTTTTTTCCCCATGGAAAAACCTTTGGGAACCCCAAAGAACCTTGGGCAAACAGCTCATAAAAAACATTTATTAAAACGTTTGTGCAATGGAAAGTTTCCATGGATATTAAAGGTTCTACCTGGAACCACAAATAATGCCCTTTTATTTTAAGAGTGTATAATTCAACACAGTGGTCCGTCAATATTGTTTTTTCAAAGATTAGCTCTTAAATTATTACTTTTGGTTTCCCTAATCCTGGACTTGTGGTTGCATCCGTACAACAACATCCCATACATCTAATCCAGACACATGCAGGTACCCAAGATACACCACACAGTTACCACAGACAGACCACAGAGACGCCGCCACGGCTGAGGGCGGTGGTCCCATGCATATGCAAACGTTGCAGATGAACAATGTGCGCGTGTCACGCCCCATGCAACATGAAAAACAGGAAACAGCAAAGCCATGGAGACAAAACAAAACTTTTCCCCAAACATTTGCGTCAACAGACACAGATCAGGTTCTGTGGAATCAAAGCTAAATTTGATATGCGGTGTTGAGTAACCAGAGGAGGGTCTGTTTGAGGGGTCTGAGATACATGCACGAACAGGTGTCGGTAACAGAGCGAAAATCACAGCAAGGTTGAATACTTGCATCCCAGCCGTATTATCAAATCTATGTCTCCTGGCTTTCATTCATTTTTCCTTCCTAAACTCAGTGAGTTCAAAAACGTACAAAACTGTCACTCACAATATGTTCACTTTAGATACTAATATGTACTTTTAAGCTACTAAAGTGTACCATTTAGGAATAAATAAGGTTCCTTTTAGCTTTTGTACCTTAAGATACCACCCCAGTGAAAGATTTTGACCTTTTTCCCCTGAAAGTATGTATAAATTTAGAAAGTCCAGTTGCTTGTTCTTTAAAGGTGAAGGAAAAGTCACTTCCTGTTTGAAGGCCTCTACCTATGTAATAAAAACTCCCAACATGCAGAAACAAAGCATACTGTAACACATAAAGAGCGTGTGTGTATAAATACAATCTGCGTTTTACTCTGCACTTCTCTCTTATTGCCTCAGTGAGAACTTGAGACCTGAGCATTATGAATTTCTCCCTCTCACGTATCAGATTTCCACCAACACACACACACACACCCAGCCTATGAGGAGTCCCTCGCTTTGGTGCTGTTTAAAACAAATCCTTGTTTAATTTTGCTCTTACTTACACAAAATGAGACAAAGGGAAGAAGGCAAAAGGAAAGAACCAGAGAGATACGGTAGATTGTACACAAAGTGGCCTTGTGGAGGATTATACCTCTGAGAGAGATACACAGAAGAGACGTCTGACAGTGTTGCCTTCATCTCCGTCTGCTTTCATGTGCAGCATGGTAAAATAAGCCCCATGCTGGTGATTGCCCCGACGGAGAGGGGGATGAGAGAGAGGGAGAGGAGAAAGGAATGTATACAGCAATAGGCAGCCTAAGCTGTAAAAACTGAAAGCTGAGAATACAGGCCGGATCGGATATCAAGGAAGGTAGATGGAAATGAAAGCAGAGCATAGTGGTGGTAGTGGGGGGAGAAAGAAAGAGAGAGAGAGTATGGAAGAGAGAAAAAGAAAGTGATATTCAGTATAAGAGACGGACAAGAGAAAAAAGCAAGAAGGGAATGGAAAAGTGTGGGTTGGGAGGAGAGAGAGAGAGAAAGAGAGACGGGGAAAGAGCGGTTGGTCAGAAGGAAAGTTGGTGAGGGGAGGAGGGAATTTTATCATGGTGTACAGTGACCTACTCTTGTTTCCGAGCGCAGGGTGTCCGATTCCCCCCGCCGTCACAATCACGGCGAACACAGAGGGAATGAGATTTGCAGCTTCGTATCTTGTAACTTTTCTTGCTGATGTTTCAGTCTAGCGTGAAAAGCGTAAGCGAAAAGCACAGTATTTTTCTCTCTCTGTCTGTTTTTTTCATAGTGATTTTTTGGTTTTATCAGAGCGTGTGTAATTACCAGGCGGCCTTCAGAGGGGAGGAGTGCAGGGAATTTCAGATTGCAATTATGTGTATGGAGTAACATTTAGTGCAGAATCCAGAGCCTTTGACAAAACTCAAGCTGATCCGCAGCACTATTAGAGACTAACTCACAGCGGTGATGCACATGAGGATGTTTTAAATTGTTAGTTTTCCTCTGTGGTTTGTAACCGTTTTTATTTTGCAGTGGTTACATGGGCACGAATAGAACTGTGTATGTTTGAGTATATAAAATAATAATAAAAACACACTTTCATTATAGTAAAGGATAGAATAGATTAGCTTGAAAACTTTTTTTTCCTGTGTTTTTAAGTGTTTAAATCAGAGATGCCCAAACTAGGGCCTGTATTTAATTAAATTTTTTTGTAATTATTAAAAAATCGGGCACCTTGTTTTATATATTTTAGTATATTTTTCTTCCCTTTTGAGAATGTTTTTAACTCCCTTTCTTTAAAAATTTTAAAAAAATATATATATATTTTTTTTTATATAATAAAGTATCACTGTCCCCAAGCCAAATGTAGCCTTATGTTTGACCCTGTAATGAGTAGGTGTGACCCCTTGTTAACACTTTAAGTCAGGTGAGCCCTCTTGAGGAACTGTTGAACCCCTCTAAACTCAGCTGCTGTTCCCAGACAGTCAGAACTCTAGAAGTGCCCAAAAACTATTCGGAGCGAAGCTCAGGTGATACTAGATTGAGCCGTGCTGTGCTGATACAGTCTCGTAAGGTTTCCTGTGGACAGGGTGTGATTACTGCATTGTGACTGACCTTGTGAACTCAATCCTAAAACAGACACCTCACCTTTCAGACCAGAGGCAGGACAGACACCTGGTGGCCATACAGCAGAAGTGCAGGGAAGGATTGGAGAAGGGCTGTTCATCAGTTTGTACTGTAAATTGTATATATCTGTGCTTTTAAATGAAACATTATATTAAATTCTAACATAAAAAGTACATTAGAGTGAATCCCTCATTTAGCCTTTTTAGTTTACATGTCTATGTGTGTTCATAAAAGCAGTGCTATAGTGTACTCTGGTGAGTAAACACATTAACTGAGTATGTATCGCAAAAAAACATAACAATTATATGCTGCTTGATAGTTAATGCGATTGACTGACAGTTTCTCTGTTTGATTGACAGTTGTTGACTCGTGTCTCATCAGGTCCCGTCCAATCGGCCCCTCCCAGGGGCGGGGCAGGCAGGCAATCTCCATGGCAACTCGCCCTACTTGATGGTGAGAGCCTCCCTCAGACTGACTAAAACAGAAAAAGTGACAAAAATAAATAATACATAGTGCTTAGATGCTCCCTTATGTCTTAGGAACATGTTGAGGTTTAAAACAGATGGGAAATAATTATTTAATATTTAGGTATCACCTTTTTTTTTTACAACTAATGTAATTTATTTTTTATTTAAATGTATGCATTTAATATAGTTTGTAATATAATTTAGTGTATACTCACTCTATATATTAAATTGTGCTCTACATATAGAGTTTTATTCATTAAACATACATCTACTGATATATTTAACAAGTTTAACTGCTCTTTTAAGGTAATGCTTAAATATTAGTCAGCAGATGCAGGGTAAATGGCTTTTAAAATCTCAAAGTATTATGTTTTTTTGTCTAGTAGGTTAAAACTGCATGGAATCTGCTGTGGTCCGGTCAGCTCTGATTTGTTAATAATGACTCTTCCTCTTCTGTTCTCCTGTTGTCTGGCTTAGTGTTGTTTGCATAGTTAGATGTCTGTTTGATGCCTTGGTCAGTCTATAGGCTCTCCAGATTTCTTTCTTAAAGGGACATGAAACGTTTGAAGCTATTTTCAGTCAGATTTGGTCCATCGATGAGCAAGTGAATTTCTTGGATGAAACAACTTTTGGCCTTGGTTCACAGTAACCATGCAAACATAAGATTCCCTGTGGAGATTTTGTTTATCCGCATTGCAAATTCTGCCACTCAGAGGTTTTTACATCGATTGTCTCAGTGCAGTACACTTCCCAAACAGACTGCAATTATTCACTCTTTCAGATTCCCTCTGTTTGTGTGTGTGTAGGCCTTTTTTTTAGTAAGAACGCATTATGAAATGAGTAGTTCCGTAATCAAAAAATAGGTTTTAATAGAATTAACCTATCATATGTGAGCATTGTCTGCAGTGACATAAAGTAGCTGATTCCTTACAACTTACAGTAATAAAGTTTAATTTTAAATTGTTCTCTCTTTTGCGCTCTCTTTATAGAGTTTTGCTGAAAACACCATGAATGAGTTGCTTGGTTGGTACGGATATGACAAAGTGGAGTTACGAGACTCAGATGACATAGACATCCGCAACTACCCTGATGGAGAAATGCGGCAACACATCTCTGTGCTGAAAGGTGAGATCTGACACAAACGCAAAAGTTTATATAAGATTTACACATACTGTTGCATATGTTGCAAAATGTATGGGTCAGGAAGGTTTGTTGTTGTTGTGAAAATAAATGCAAGTTTGAACAGAGAGGAAAAAAGTTTGCCAAAAGGCAAATTCGAACCGAGTTGATCATGTTAAAATGAATACGATGTACTTTAGTATCTGCTCCACTAGAGCTGATGACAGTTAACTGTCTTGTAATGTTGTCAAGCCCAATCACAATGCTGGTGGGCGGAGTTAGTGTAAATAGCCTCTGCCAACAAGGCGGGCTATTTGCACTTAGTGTAAATAGACATTACATATTTTAAATTTTAATAATTTTTCTCAGTTTTCCTTTTTTTGTGTGTGTATTTCGAGCAAATAAATGCAGTTTCGGTGAGCATAAGAGACTACTTTCAAAAACCTTTTAAAAAATCTTACCAACCCAGAATTTTTGCTCTTATATTTCTGCAACACAGCACTCTGTTCAGACTTATAGTCTGAATGAAATCAAAATGGATTTATTTACTTTGCTAGCACACATTGCTAGTATTGATGGGAGCTATTAATCAATACAAGTTTATCTCCCAATTTTTTTTTTTATCAAATCTGAACATTTACTTCCGCTCTGGAATGGCATTCCTTCAATTCCAACAATTAGGCTGCTGTGAGTGAGGGACAGAGAGGATGAGCGCAAAAATAAAACACCATCCTCTACTCAATATTTAGTTTCTGCTGGAAATACGTCACTTCCCTGAAAAATAGTCGGCAGCAACTTCTGATTTACACAGACTTTAAAATTTAAATTTAGGGAAAGTTTCAGCATCTAACTACACCTTCTGGACCTTCTGAACGCTTCACACTAACATGCATATATATATTTTTTTTATCATACTATCATCCCTTAATTCCCCATTGTTTTTTTTGTAGCAGGTTAATTTCACAAACCTGAGCCTAGAGGGAATTCTGGAGCAGTAATAAGACAAAATCCTGACAAGGACTGTCTGATTTTAAATGCTTTTAAAAAGAGAATGCACCGTTAAATTCCTGAACTCTCTCCATCGTTCCCTCGAGAGCCCTTCGATAAACCCACAGCTTTATCTTTGCACCCTCCATGCTGTCTCCTGGCTGGCCTCTGTGCCATAGCATTAGGGAGTCTTAAACTGTCATTTTTCTGCAGCCCTGTGGGGACAGAGAAAGAGATGCGGAAACAATGAGCTGGCTAATTCCCTAAGTCCATACTCCAGCTTCCATTAAAGAAAATGGTGATTTAGGCATTAGACGGTTCCCAACTAGCGCCACATTTCTCCAACCTACCACGCCTGCCATGTGACGCTTGCCGCAATTACTTTCTGCCGTCAGACAAATCCACAGCCGCAGATTACAATATTTCACTATTGTTGGTTGACGCTGCTGGAAGTGGAGAGATTAGGCGAAGGACAATCAGACTTAATTAACTCGTTTAGCCGTGATCGTCTCTAAACGAGAATGCCGTTAGAGTTACAAATGGGCTTTTCTGCTATCTACCAGTAATCTGTTTGGGTGCCCTTGTTGAATCTTGTCTTATTTGCTGCAGGTGGAGGTGTGTATGTGTAGTATGTCTTCTCTAGACTCTATAAGGGCAATTTTAATCATTTTTGTGTCATTTTACAAGTCAACAGTAATGTGATGTGTGAGTTTGAGCGATTGCTAGAGCCTCGGGGCCCCAGAGTTGTGAATGATGTGAATTAAAAAAATAATACACTGATCCCGAAGAAAATTTCCTAGTAAAACAGTACATTAATCAGAAAAAAACAGTACTACTACTAATCATTTTTTTAAATTTTATCCATTCTAAAATTATTGGATAGTGATAAGTTGAAGTTACATTATGAATCAAAATAGTTCCAGACCTGAATGTGAGCTAGTTAAAACAATCACATAACAATCAAAATGTATGTCAACGGCAAAAAAGAAAAAGGTTTAGAGGAAGAGCAAGCAAGCATGTTTTTTCTCTTAATAAATCCGTAGAGAATGTCAGCAG
This sequence comes from Enteromius unitaeniatus, assembly GCA_032359435.1. Lineage (NCBI taxonomy): Eukaryota > Metazoa > Chordata > Actinopteri > Cypriniformes > Cyprinidae > Enteromius > Enteromius unitaeniatus. The sequence continues at coordinate 13,755,336 of JAUMHI010000054.1, forward strand.
GGTCAGTTATGGTTTCATTTTGACTTGAATCGCCATGACAGTAAAACCCACCAATGACATCTCCCACAACAAATATAGATCACACTAACCTTATGTATTTCACACTGTGACTGATTTGTGAAACATAAACTTGAATTGCCATTACCTCTCTCCTCTCTAGAGAACTCTTTGCCAAAAGCCTCCACAGTGGAGAACAGCAGTGGTTCTCCTCCACACGCCAACAGCTCTGGCTCAACTCCGACATCACGAAATGGAGTGACAGCCGAGACATCTGCAAACCCCTCCTCCTCAAAGGAGCACGGAGGCCTGCCAATCATAGTGCCCTTAATCCCGCCCCCTCTGATCAAAGCACCAGCAGGTAAGAAACACAGTATTTGAGTGTCTTACATGCACGGTAGCCATCGTTTTGCCAATACATGATCCAGGATCAACATTTTTTGTTGTTCCTGGATCAACATTACTGTCCAAAAATATAGACTACCCCTTAACCTAACCCTACCCAAAATATATACCTAAAGTCAGTGGGAAATGATAGCTGGTTAACAAGGGTGTAGAAGCACCTAACCCTGATCATTAGTCTTAAACAGACAAATTATTCTGGAAATCCGATTGGTTGATTGGAATGTTGATCCAGGAATATCTTGTACTTGGTGAAATCACGCTCACTTGCATGCACACATTCAGCTGAGCAAAACATATGTGTGTTTTATATAATCCTGATAACGTACAGACACACCGGGTTTTCATATTTCTAATTCCAGGCTACATACTTCACATGTTCAGATTTCATGCTGTAACTTAATGAACTCTGTGTAACTGTTCATATTTGCATATTTATCAGACTGATAGCGTTAATTGAATAACTTCCAAACATCGAAACTGTGCTGTTTTAACCATTTCCCTCAGATCCTGAAGCTAATGTGTGACAATTTCTGCCAGTGTACAAACAAAATTGAAACATTAGTGTTTATAATACTGCTTGAATCCATGCCACCGCTAATTAATTGCTAAGAGCTGAGACAAAAAAGCTTTATTTGCTTTTAAAATTAAATTTGAGATAAAAATCTGCCATATATTGCCATATGATAATAGCAAGAAAACATGTATTGATTTGTCGGCTGGTTGAACACAAAAACATGCAGCTGACTAATGTATTCTATGCACCCTGATTCCCAAATAACTCTTATTTAATAGTTAATAGTTAATAGCTGCATCTTAATAATATACTTCCCAGAACAATAAAAAGTTGAATTACAAAAAAAAATAATATACTTCCCAGATATCTAATAGGTGAAAACATGGTAAAAAAAAATCATAGTATTCAAGGCAAAAATAGTAAGGCAAAACAGCACTCAGAGGACCTACTACTTTTGGCAAGATTCTGAATATCACTTCCAGTAGGTACCTTAATAATAAATGTAAGTAAAATACAGCTGAGCATGCATTTTGACAAAGAGAGTCCACTCTCATTGTTTGACGAGAGTGTGTGTTGTAGCACATCAGACCAGGGTCATGGTGTTGATGGGACGGCACCATGGTGAGGTGCATCCCTAAACCATTGTTCTGTGCGTTGGTGTATTTGTGTGCGTGTGCCTATGTATGCGTGCTTGTATTTATGTGAGCGTTAATGTGTGTGATGTGGTGAGAAACAGATGGTGTAGACTCGCTAACTACCACAGCAACAGAAGCCAACTCCCCCCTCCCCATCCCCGCCCCTAGCCTGTGGCCCTCTTGAATTATTCATGAGCATGCGCATAGTGACAGAGGGCTTTTGAAGTGCAGGTATGTACTGCTCTGCCACCGGATGTTCCACAAACACACACACACATGCTTGCACGAGCCCTCTTAAATTCAGGATTCGGATGGAGCAATGAGGCTGTGCTGAGGAAAAACAAACAGAATCGCCCTGGTGACAGGTTTATATTCGAATGTTTGTATTTTGAGGGTTGTAGAGGAACACTTTGAGTCTTTGTTGCTCTGTATGATGCAGTTAGTTCTTTTTATATCTTTATATACTTCATCTTTTTATGTACTTTTTCCTGCCTGGTGAATCTGAAGACAGGATTTAAGGCTGCTCTGTCTCTTCTCATAATTAAGTGTAAAGAAGAACCAATGTTTTTCAAAGCTTGAATATGGTATGGTTTCAGATGAAATAGTTCACTCCAAAATAAATATTTGATCCTTTGTAATGTAAGTATTTACCCACATCTTTTCTATACAACTGAAGTAAAAGGGGTGATGATGACCAAGCTTCAATCATGTCAAAAATGCACTAACTTACTCTTTTTGTATTCGGTGGAAGAAACTATATTAGTCTGGGATGGCATACGGTTAGCTAATTATTACAGAATGTTACTTTTTGAGTGTTATTCCTTTAAATCATAAATTACTTCTTGTACTTTTTAAACAGGAAGTTTGCATAAGTGTCAAATAGGTCACCTCGTTCCTATTTTTTACTATTGGTTAAGCTAATTGGGCAACTTAAACAGATTGTACTTTTCTAGAAATGAAAAAATCTAGATTTTTGGTTCTTTGCTCTGATCTCATCTTCTTGTGCTGGTTAGTTCTATTTGATTGGTCAGACGTGGATCTGATTAATGAAGAATGTTGTATGTTTAGCATATGTTTAAGATAATTAGGAATCTTAAAATATAACTTGCTCATTACAAAAGAAAGAAGAAACAGAGAGAGGGTTGAGTGGAAAGGTTAAGTCTAATGGGCAGACATTTTCTCTCCACACACTCAGATTTATCTGATCATTAAGCAGCTGCTAGAGGGGGAGAGCGTTAAAGATCTCTGAGGAGAAACCATTTGACATGGACGCATTCAAATGATCACATACTAAATCTTATTTTGGGAGTCCCATCTTACAAAATGTAAACTTATGAAAGCACCAAAAAAGTGAGCAGTTTTCTATTGTGGCGGTGTCAATTGCATTTGAATCAACTGGCTCGGTGTGTGTCTTTGTGGTCCCAGAATCTTGCTTACCCCCATTCCCAAACATACTCACATATGCTCGCACTTCAAACACCCAGACCCGAACACTTGTGCCCGCAAGCTTCTAGTTGTTAGTGAAGCATGATGGGAAAGATCTAACATCATGTGGCATGCGCTGGGATGTAGGCAGATTGACGGACACACACACACTAGAAGTATACAAACGTATATAGTCAAGATGTGTGTGGGGTGATGCATGGTGACAGGTTTCACTTAACCCCTTGTGGGCCTTGTGTTCAAACACCCAGAGTATGTGTGTTTGTGAATTTATATACTGCCTGTCTATAATATGTTGGTGGTGGATGAATCAGTGTTGACAAATAAACTGCTGTTGAGAATATTATCTGGTCAGTGGCGATTTCTTTAAGACTGCAAGGGAAGCTCAGCTTCCCCTATAATGTCACAAAATTAATGGTCAAGTTATGTACTATTGTATTAACATTGTATTGACTAAAATGCGTTAGAAAACGTTCATCTCAAAGACGAGTTCATTCAGAATCAGTTAGATATAGCAGGTCGGCTGACTTGATTTTCTTCTCATACATTCCCGTAGCGTCACAGAGCATTTCCCCGTTGAAGCCCAGCCTCCATTGACTCAATGCGGCTGCTTTGAACGTTTTTTTTCAGTGCTTTGAAACTAGACGCTCATTGGATAAACGCTGCGATTACGTCCCGCCCACGGATGCTCAGCATCTCTGGCGGCGAAATTGCTTGATTTTCATCATACATTTTACAAAAATATACACAATTTATGATGTAGGCCGAAAATGAGCTTCTCCTATTTGACTGACCAGTAGCTGCCACTGTATCTGGTATATGATGTCTGGTATATAAACATGAATTGCAAAGGCTCTTTAGTCTATCCTTCTTCTTGATAAAAATAATATAAAAGATACAATGCTTGTTTATGTGTGTTCACATATGCTGATGTGCTTGAATTTATAACAGTGGTTTATGTTGTATGTGAAATTTTGCTGTGTTTCAAAAAAGCTGACTGAATAGTTATTTCAATATTATTTCTCTTTTTCTCTCTTTCTCAGAGGAGGACACCTCCAATGTTCAGATAATGTGTGCGTGGTGTCAGAAGGTGGGAGTGAAGCGTTATTCTCTTAGCATGGGCTCTGAACTGAAGAGTTTCTGTAGTGAGAAATGCTTCGCTGCTTGTCGACGTGCCTACTTCAAACGCAACAAGGTAAATGCCCAGTCTCCGCCTCTTCCTGTCCCCTCAGCCAATCAGGCTCCTTCTGTCTGATGTCACTTCTTCTGTTCTTCTCTAACCTTCATTGTTACTAAATTCTCTGGCTCAAAACATTAAAATATATCTCAGATAGTGACAGGTTTGAAAGAAGCAGGTATTTACATAGTAACTCTCATAACAGTTCAAGTCATTTTCCCATAAACAGCAGTATATTTCTAGAGGTTGTTGTTGTCAGCTTAAACAATAATACATTTTTAATTTTCATCTATTATTGTTTGTACTTCACTGATTTTTGAACATGGTCGGTTCACAAAGACAAACTGATGGCATGAGTCATTTCTACTATGCAATACATTATTACTGAATAAAATATGAAACTCAAAATTTTAAGGATGGGGTAATATTGGTTTGTTTTCTTTTAACATATATCACTTTACATGATTTTTTATTTTTAGATTATTTAAAGAATATTTCATTTCTTTTACTAATCTAGCATAATTTCATGAAATAATCTCGTATTGGCTGGTTTCTCTCTCTCCACCCTGTTTGAAAAACTGCATAAATTACAAACGAACTCGCAGAGAAATTTCTAGCTTTTGCTCAACCCTTTATTTTGTTTCCATCCTGTTAATTTTCTTGCAATTATGTAAATAATTGAGAGACTTACCAGCACATATCTCTAAAAGTCTATTTACCTCTTTTAAAGTGATATTACTTTTATTACAGAACACAAAAAGTACAGCACAGCGTAACAACAGTGAACCTCATTTATATTTAGACCTCATGCCATCAGAGTGAGACAGATATTGATTGTGTGTTTTCTCTTCTATCTAAGCTTGGATATGTGAGGAATTGCAGTGTAAGTATACTGTGTTTGGATTTCTCCTCTCCTCGTGTGTGTTAGAGACTCTCTTGTACACTTATTCACACACTGATGGAACTCATAATATCATGGACGCATGCAAACACACTTAGGCACATACACATGCACACAAAAGCACACACACTTGCATACACACAAATACACCATCACACATGCATTTTTTCACAGACAAGAGTCTCGCATGCATGCGTACACACTCCCACATGCATGCATGTTTGTTCACAGCCACCCCTTGCTTAGTGTGTGGTGTGTTTGAGGACAGAGTGGACAGCATGAACAGACCAACAAATATGAGCTTTACTGGCACTACTGCACACACACACACACACACACACACACACATATAAACCTAAATGCGTACAGTAGTCTGTGTCACTTACAAAAACATGTGGATACACAAAATTGACATTTGTATACATTTTATAAACTTGAGTAGTGAGTAGATGCCCAAGGACGTAGAGCTAACAGATCTGCATCAAATGTAAAAAAAAAAACATACTTTAGTATTTTATTTCTTTGTTGTAAAAATCATAGGTTGTACAGGTCATAGGTATTATTCACATAGCTGAATATAAAAACATGAGTTTTGTGGAACTAATGTAAAGAAATTGCATATAGATGTGCATGCGCGTATATATTTTGATACTGAAAATGCCTACTTTTTTAATGAAAGAAATTTCTAATGAAAGAAATAAATCAGAAAATGAAATAGTGAGAAGTAAGAAGTGTAGGTAAAAAAAAAAAAAGAATCCCTACACACAAATAGAAAATGACTCTTTATTCCATGACAGTGAGTTCACAACAACTGTTAGGAACTGGTTATATTCATACTTTTGGGTTATATTTCACCTCAAATTGTAAAAAACAAACAAACAAACAAATACAATTATAAAAAGCCAATTATATTTTGGTTGAAAAATTAATTTTGCATTGTGACATTTCAAGACAGCTGAACATTAATTAAGCATCCCAATTTTGATTATTACCACAGTGAAAAAAAATCTCATTCTGATTACTGTTTAAAAAAACATGATGCGTTATTTAAAGTATACAGTATTTATATATCATTGTAATATTTATTATATCTGCTGATTTTAAAAAAACATTGCACAAACATTAAGAACCTAAAAAAATGCCTCCACATAATAATAATAATGCGATTTTTGTGCCAACATATAATGAAAAAAAATCAAAATGCAAACATTTTTATACAAGTAATAATAAACATACATAATAATATATAATTTTAGTTTTTGGGGTGGAATGTGACCTGGACAGATTCTCTTGTTTTTAATACATTTTTAATTAAGTAATTTTGTGTAGATTAAATTATTGGAGGAATGGCCGGGATATGTTTTTTTGAGATTTAGTCGAATTTAACCCTGTTAAGTTCACATTAGAGCATATGGTTCTGTAGTCAAATTTCCAGTGTCCATGTTTTTATTGCAAAAATTTTTATTAGAATTATTTTCCATTATAAGTCCAGATTTTGGTCATTTATTTACTCGCGTATAATAAAGAGAACAGTGTGTGCTGAGTGACGTCATCTGACACGCAGTCAGTGTAGTCTGTGATTAGTATAGTGTAAACTGTGAGGCCGTTTTGGCACGTTTGTAAGACGTTCGGATGCTGTATCTGGTTCTCTGAGGAGACGTGTCTGTGGAATGCCAAACGAACGTCTGGCAGGAGCATGTTCATTTAATCCCACCAATCATAGAGCTGTTTACTTCACTCCTTTGACGATACTCCTGGCGTCCTGCCACCACTGCGACTCCACCTTTATTTTTATAATTCATTAAGATGGGGAAACTCTATTACACTCTAAGATTATATTCTTTCTATTTTGTCATGTACACCACAAGGTCACCTGCAAAGATAAGCAGTATTGTGTTTGTGTGTGTGAAATAAGACACTGGGAGGGGCTGTGGGGCGGTGGGTCTGCTTGCGGTCTGGTGTTACTGCAGTAAATATCTGCAGCTGCTACATCTGCAAAACTCAAAACGGAAAAAGACAAAGCATGCAAGTGCATACGTATCTTTATCATCCCACCGGCCCACCTCGGGTAGTAAAATACCCTCACACCAGCTGCTTCAGGTGATTATAATTCCTCCCCATTAAAGGTGTGTGTGTATTTGTTTGTGTGTGAATAAGGAGTGTCCTCCTCAGAGGAAATGTGGTAAACCTCTGTCAGACGCACACACACACACACACACACACACACACACACATAGTATTGTTATTGTATTGTGTATATTGTTGTCAGACGGTGGGCTCATTTTACACTGTCCAAATCCTCAGATTTGCATGTGTGTGTGTAGGTGCTGAGCTAATGAATTTTGACAAGATATTTTTAGCCTCATGAAACCTTAGAGTAACTGAATATTTGGAATACAGAGAAGTGTGCCCATATAAGGTGATTTGTTTTGGACTAAGGTGAACAGGACTGAAATGTATTTGTGATGAACAAGGCTGAATAAGTATAATCAACTGGGGTCAGTCTAACTCATTAAAGTGAGAGTTTGTTGCAGTGTAGCTTTAGTGGCAAACTGTATGATGAAAACAGTGTTATCAAAAGAACATATCAGAGACTTTGGCATAGAACGTTTTAGTGTCACGCATCACTATCAAAAACGTAGTCATCAAATCTTAAAAAAAGTTGCATACTGTGTTCTTCACATCTTTTGGGCATGGGATTTCTTATTACAGTTCTGATTCACTTTTAGAATGAGATTTTTTCTCAAAATGGAAAGGTCTTTGAACATTTTCTTGTTCACACAATATTATACACACAATTTATCAGTTTAAAAAAAAGGGATGTGGGCAAAAAAAACTACAAAAAGCGGACTTATTTGTGCACAATAAATTGCAGTGTAAAGTTGTAGAATGCAAACCAAAAAAAAGAAAGAAAAAGATGCCAACTGACTGAAGGAACACATGCTGCAGAATATATTTTATGGAAACTAATAGAAAGATTAGAAAGAGAATTATATCAAATTTAAAAAAACTAACAATAGCTAACATTTTCTGATTATTATAAGCAATGCATTTACTTATTGAACTGTGGTTTCTTTTATCATATTGCTTAATTTTATAAAAACAATAAGCAGCTTCGAAGTTAATTTACCATTAAAAGAAGTCTTTACCTAAAATGGCAAGATTGCTTTGAGTTAATAATTGCTTTAGTACATAGTAATGGTAATCATTAGGTAACATTACGAGCAACACATGGTATTATCATTGATGCAGAAATTACCAGTGTTCTCAAACTGTCAGAATGAATTAAACGAAAATGTTTGCATGAAAGAAAGAGAGAGAAAACATTGAAGAAAATGTGTACAGATGAACCTCAGTATTGGACACCTGGAAGAAGCAACCCTTTTTTAACAGTGAAGCAGATGGACACACAGACACACAGTCATATCGTCTGTGCTTCATGCCATAAAAATGGAATGAAACAGAATTAAATGCAACTCTGAATGGCCATATGCTGTGTGTGTGTGTTAGTGAATGTTCTTCAGTATTTTGTTGTGAGTCAGCATGCAGAGTGATGTTCAGCTCAGATGAAGCGAGAACAAAACACTTGGAATATGAAAGACAAAAAGATACAAGCTGAAGAAGCATAGTAAAGCCTCCTACAGTACATTATGGACACAGTCAGTGGTCAGCAACTAAACATACAAAATAATGTCTTTGTTTGAGGGCTAGGTCTTTACATTTAAGGGACAGAAAATACCAATCACTGGAAATGTGTGTGCTGGTTTACTAATATCCTTTTCTTGACTTTTAACATTCATTTCCTCATCTACTGGTTCATTCATGCTTCATTCTGTCTGTGCTTTTCTCCTGCACTGTGTGCCTGTGTGTGTGTGTCAGGAGAAATTGTAACTCTCCTAAATGTTAAATTTGATTACAGTGTTAAAATCTGCCTGAGCGTAAATTATCAGCCAGTAAATGGTGATGTTGATTTATATCCACATATCTCATTAATACACTCATAACAAATGAGAACATTCATACATCTATAACCAGTATGTTCCTGCAGGCTTACAAACCTGCAACTTATTTATTCATTCCTATTTAGAGTACAGTTTCTTTGTCTCTGAAACAAACTCTTTAAGCTGTGTGTGTGTGTTGAAGCTATTGGGCCTCTGCTTCCTCTTGTTGCCATGGCATTGTGACTCACGGTGCAGGGTGATTATTTCATAGCTTCTAGCCAGGAGAACAAACATACACACTCTCAAATCACTGTCTCACACATACATAGACTTGGCCACTCTAGCCACTCGCATATTAGCGGACACACGCTGGGCAACGTGTCAGAGCAGTGGAAAAATTCTTATATACAGTTAATGAGTTACTATCAACTAATAAATGCATTGCTTCACCCATATGACAGATAGATAGATGTATAGATGGATGTGTGTGTGTGTGTGTGTGTATGGGCGTTTCAGAATGTGCCTCACATGTGTTCCCATCACTGTCCTTGGAGAAGTACATTTTATCTGGCAATGTGCAAAAGGCACATAAACACACACACACACCTGGGTTGGGTTGTGTGATGCCCAGATGGTGGCTGGCAGAGATGTGGTTAAAATGCTAAAGCCCAGGTGGCATAACACACACTGCAGCAATTTGGGGCATTTTTTTACCATACGGAGGCACACAGTTGTCTTCACATACACTATCGAGCACTGCAGTTTTTGGTTACTTAATAAGCCGTAAGGTTCAGTGAGTTTTGTGAGTCTGCATGTGGCTTCATCTGTGATTGTGTGTATGAAAGAGGCTTCACAGTGCAAATGAATGGCGCGTGTGGTTATTTCTTAGAACACCATCATGCCTCAAGTCATTAAGACTGCGGATATGCCATTTGTGTGAGTGTTAGAGAGTATGCAGCCTCATTAGTGCTATATGTAAATGAGTTGGCTCAAGTCCAGAGGGGTCACAGACACTACACAAAATAAAGACCGAAGATGGCAAAAGTGTGTGTTTTCGGAGACCGATGTTCTTCAGTGAGGTGTTTGTCAGCTGTGGCCTTCAGGTGCTCAGAGACAGAATAAAGCTTAGAGAATATGAAGGACACACTATAAAAATCATTGTTTCTTAATTATTTCAGTGGTCATTTTTGACATTTCTTTTAATTGTGTTGAGTATTTCAGCCAAATTTTCTAGAATACTGTATATCTGAATCATTTTTTCCCCAGTTTTTAATTGATATTTCAAGGTTTTTTTTTGTTTCAATCTGATATAATTGAAAACTGTTTCAATCTACCATAATAATATATAACCTTGGATTACTGAATTTGAATGTAGACACACACACACACACTAAATGTCTCTATTTTCTATATGTCTATTCAGGTCAGCACATGTTGTTTTTTATTCTCTCACTCCATTTCCTCATTCACATCATTCTTTCTTTCTTTTCTACATCTGTTATGTATGTGTTTATTTTTCAGTTTTGGCCATGCATAAAAAGGGACATTATGTTTTTCCTTTAGGCCAGAGAGGAGGAGGGCGTTCCACACCACAGCTTGTCCAAAGACACGCCCAGACTTGTCCTCAAGACAAACAGCGATGTGCTTGTAAGATATAAACCATTTAACACCCCAAAATTAGAGATGTAGAAACAGTAAATGCATATTCATTAAGATGATTTACATTTTGGAAAGATTGTGTGATTGTGGCCATGTGTCAAAGTCTTAAGTCTTAATATGAAGTTTACCAAGACATCTGTCTGTAATTTGTCCAAATACCAAAATTAATCATGGTTTGACAGAAAATGAAACCAAAATCCATGGTTTCATGTTTTTTTGCTACACTAACCATAGTTTAATCATGGTATTGGAAGCTAAACTTATTATTTAAGGTATTAAAAATGACAGTAATTTTAAATGCTACACGTTTATATAACGATCACAATATAATGTATAGCATGACAAAATTAATCAATATTTTGAATAATAAATGTATTCACATATTTTTTAAGCTTTAATATATTTCTGTATGCATTACAGTGATGAATATGATGTCACAATTATAAACACAATTATGTGTTTTCCTGTGGAGAGGAATCTGACCCATAAATTCATTCATAAAATCATAAAGACTTTGCACTTGACACAAGACTGGTCAAATCACACATTCAAGACTAACTTAATACTCTACTTTATTAGCTATAGAAACAGTTTATTTCTTTCTGACATTCCATATTTCATGTTTTTGTTTGCATTGAATGTTACTGTTTTCCACATGAATGGACAAGTGGGGTATGTGCATGTGTGAGTAGGTGTGTGTGTGTGTATAAAATCAGCATATGGCTGGTCGAGAACAGACACATTCTGCAGTCTGAGGGTGTGCGTGATGGGAAAAGAAAAGCATTAGCACAGAAACTTCCTCTCTATCGTTGAGTTGGCAGCCGTACGTTAGCAGGTAATTACAGTAAAAGAGTGTACAGCTACTCGCAGCATGGTTACGGACATCGGCTTAACGGCCACAGCAGAAGTAAATGACAGTAATTACCTCTCAAGCATGTTAGAGAGAGAGAGCAAAGCAAAATAAGGGTGAGTGAAAGATTAAGAGAAAGAGAGAGACAGAGGAGAGAAGCGAGCGAGAGAGAAAAGAAGTCCATTAGGGTAATGTGCAGTAAAATTTCTCTTAGAGAGCCATGACTCGTTAAGTGGTCTCCATCTGTCTCGCTTTTTAAACTCAGGAAAAATGAAAATCATTTATAATTGAGAATATCCAGGCACGCCTCGAGCTGGTTTGTGCATGTTAACTGGCACGGTCAGAGCTCCTGCATCTGAAACAGAGCGAAGGCTTCATTACAAAATCACATTGATTCATGAATGAGTGGTGTCTGTCAGCCTTGTTTTCCTCTGCATCATCCTGCGGCGGATAGCTTCTTTAATATCAAATCGCTTCAAGTAATGCGCTAAAGATTGGATTACCGATTCAAAAGCAGATGCACGTTTGTTTTTAGATTCTCTAATTGATCGCATTTATTTGATCTCTTTTGATTTGTTCTAAACGGATACGTTCATTAATCACTATTCCACTGTAAAAATATCTAAACATCCTTAAAACAAGGCAAATTTAGTTGAGCAGCAAAAGTAATTTAATGAGACTTTCTTCTGAGAATATATTTGAAATAAATTACCCACTTGTTTTAAACATAAACTTCATTATGAAATAGCACAAAATAATTGTGCTGTACAGCAAGAATCACTGTGGGGTAAAAAGAAAAAAAAAACTTTCCAAGATATATTCTCTGAAAACAAATCTTGTTTTATGCAGTTATCGAACATAAATGTATCCTATTTTAATATGTCTATTTTTACTGGAAAACAAGGTTATGAAAACAGATTAAGAAACTATATGGAAGTGTAAGTGTTATGTGAATATGTATGTATGTGTGTCTGCGAGCCTCTCTCTCTCTTTCACACTCTCTCTCTTTATCCGTGTGATGAATGTCCATCATTGACAGTGGTGGCATATGATAAATGCCTTCATTATCTTCAGTGGAACTCTGGCTTTGGCAGTCAATTCACTAGTCTTAGGAGAAATCTCTGTCTCTGCAGTCTGCTCATGCAGGCCCGAAGGCAAATCATATTCAGATTCGGATTCAAAAGCGGTATTGGCATTATAATCAAAGTTTTAAATTGCCAATGCATTAGTAAACAGTACACACATTTGGACACACTTATCAACAGAAGCATGCATAGGGCTTTGTAGCTATTGGATTTCCACTGTGTTCAGCTTGTGTAGCACGAGAGTGTCATTTTTTTCTACTTCATTTTGGGGCAAATTCAAGAATGTAGGACATTATCGTGTAGTATTTAAGCGTGAAACATGCCTGCTTTTTATGTTAATTAGGCTTATTATAGTCACTAATAATAATAATTATACCACAAGCTAGCACTCAGAAAACGATTCACAAGTATTTGGGTGTGTTTGCACCATTACTTAATTTGCATAAAGCTTTGGTGAATTGGGAGCTAAAACAACAGAAACAGTGCATGCAAACGAACAGCGCAATTCATTCTTTGTGAATTCCCCATTCTGTGTGCAGTTAGTTGCGTTTCCAGGTCTGTCTTTGTCTACCTGTCTGTCTTCATGACAAGCCAATGTTTGCAAATCTCTTTCTATGTACTCTACTCGCCAGGCCTGAGGCAAATTTTCTGCACTCAACTACTTTGACTGACCTCCTCTCTGGAGAGTGACAGCCTTATCAACTCCAAGACAGTTTTGTTGAGTGGTTGGACAGACATAACTATCCTGTCAGAAAGAGTGTAAGAAAAAAGGAGTGAGACAGAGGCAATGTTCAATCATTTAGTAATACTTCTTTCTTATAGGATAATCATGTCGATGTTCACCTTTCTATGATTTGGCCTGTCTATCCCCCCCTGTTAAGTTATTCTATGTGTAAGCCATACACATTATATCCTTTAATTACCCAGAGTTCCCAAGTTCTGTCTTACTTTCACATGCATACGCAAACCACATTTTCTGTCTCACAGGTTTAAGCCCCTCGTTGCTGTCTGTCGTCACTGTCTTTCTCAGTTAGTGTCACCTGCAGTGCCACAAGATACACACTCACATACACACACTCAAAATCCACATGCATAATTGCCCCTTGAAGGGAAAACCTTTTAGTCGTGGCTGTCAGAGTTTGACCCTACAGCTTGCCTTGGGCAGCTGACTCTTGACATCCTGTAATGAGTGTGTCTGTGTGTGTGAGGATGCATGTGTCAAAAATACAGAAAGTCAATGTGTTAGGATAAGTTAGAGAACAATAATAAGAGAAATACACAATAAATACCCCTTTTAATATATATATATATATACACACACACACATACTGGTTACATATTTGAATATTTATTGTTAACATATTTTTTTCTTCAAATATTTAAATGCATTAAACATACAGTGTGTGTATATATATATATATATATATATATTACTGCTGTCAAACAATGAATGAATGAATTGTGATTAACCGCATCCAAAATAAATGTTTTTGTTTATATGTGTGTACTACTTATATTTGGTATGTATGTATAAATACACACACATTCATGTATATATTTAAGAAAAAAAAAAAATAAAAAAAAATATATATTTATATATTAAAAATATGTATTTATAATATAAATTATATTAATATAAATATATAGATCTAACAAAAAATTATATTATAATAATCATATATTTGTGTGGGTACTTACATATACATAATAAATATACACAATACACATACATATATTTTTATTATCATCGTAATTTGATTTTAATATTTTTTGACATAAACCACATTTCACACTTCTTCACACTTCTTTTGTCATATTTGATGCCTATTCAGTAAAACCATAATCTCACATAGATTTGACATTTCACAGAAAACACACTCTCTCTTTACACACTGTGTCATCAGACTCTTTAAGTAATAGAGAAGGACAACCATACTCTTTTAATGATGTGTTAGTCCACAGGGAGGATTAGTATGCTTTATTATAATCATTGTGAAGTATTAATCTCTAGTTTAGGTTGTTCATTTTGCGCTTGTTCATGTTACAGGTCTGCGATTGGTGCAAGCACATCCGTCACACTAAGGAATACCTGGATTTTGGAGCGGGTGAAAGACGGCTCCAGTTCTGCAGTGCAAAGTGTCTGAACCAGTATAAGATGGACATATTCTATAAAGAGACTCAGGCCGCACTGCCAGGGGGCTTATGTAACCCTTCTCTCCCCATGAGTGATACGAAATCAGAGAATGCAACGGGTGTACAGCTCCTAACACCCGAGTCTTGGAGCGCACCTCTAAACGAGCTCCGCAGTCGGAAGGCACCGTCACCAGGGGGTCCCAACACTGTAGCCGGACCTTCTGGATCCACCTCGGGGTCACCATCTGAAACTGGAACTATGTGTTCCTCCTCATCCTCCTCATCCTCGTCATCATCATCTACGAAAATCCCCACACCACGGCTGCACGAAAGCCCCGTGTTACCGCCACCTCCTCCTCCGCCACCGTTAACAGGTTTACATCCAGCTCTGGGCATGCCACCTGGCAGCCCACCGATGGTCATGACACCCCGTGGCCCAATTCCTCTCCCTCTCTTTATGGAGCACCAGATGATGCAGCAGATTCGACCTCCGTTCCTACGTCCCCCAGGCCCCAACAGCCCTCATTCCAATCCCATGATTCCTGGCATTGGGCCACCACCTCCTCCACGAACTTTGGGTCCTCCATCAAGCCCTATGCATCGTCCACTCCTTTCCCCCCACATCCACCCATCCTCCACCCCAACCTTTTCTGGGAACCCTCCGGGTGTGATGCCCCCTCATCCCAGTGGCCACATGCCAGGCTTGCCTTTCCCCCCAGTTAACGTGATGCCAGCTGGACCCATCCCAGTTCCGCCTATTATGAATATTGGCATACCTTCTCTAGCACCCCTAGTGCCACCACCAACATTATTAGTGCCCTATCCAGTGATTGTGCCATTACCGGTCCCCATACCCATTCCGGTTCCCATACCATTCAGTCCGCAGGCTTCTGGTGACCGACCAGGAAATGATGGAGCGCTTCCGAACATTGCAAACGAGCGGAGTGATTCAAAAGCACCACCACCATTTTCTCAAGGCACCTCCAGAGGGGAAGGGAGGGACTTTCAGCAAGCCCCTCCTACCTCAGATACACTTTCGCCAGGATTTTCCAAACAGATGGAGCAGGGCAGGTCAAATGTGGCAGAGCTGAGGGTTAAAATGGAGAACTCTGGTAACGGAAGCTCTGGACACTCCCACAAAGACACACCAGCAGATGGAGTCATAGATTTAACAACCAGTCGTCGTTCCCGGCAACAGCTAGTTATCCAGAGGGCTGTAACCTGTGTGCAGGTAAAAGCAGAGCCCGGATTAAGCCCACCACCTGCAGTTTTGGGTGAAACTGAGGTGGAAGGGTCTGCCGGTACTAGCACAGGTACAATAGAAGATAACCACAGAGACAGTAACGCTGAAAGCCCATTGGCTACCATTGCTCTGCCTTGTGCCGACCCATCCTACTGCAGTGGCACACCGCCACTTTCTCAACCAATCACATGCAGCGCCTCCACTGTTCCTAGCAACACCACCACAGCTAAATCTGAGCCTGGCTCTGCTACGCCCTGCAATGTGATTGTTAATGGGAGCTGTAATGTGCCTCCAGCCGAGAGTTCGATCAGAACACCTCCATTAGAGCAGCGCCCTCTAGTGGACCCCTGTCGGAGGACTGCCGCTGTGTGCGACGAGCCTGCAGAGACTGATCTAGAAGGAGAGGACCTGAAAGAGAACAGCTGCTTAGCAACAGAAAGAGACTCGGCAGGTAAGAGAAGCTCAAATGACCAGTCTGCCATTATTGCAGTAACAGGGGAGGAAAAACCTCAGAGCCCTGAAGATGCCCCATCTGGTGAGGACCATGCCTACGCCCTGCCCCTAATGCCCAAACCTGGATGTGTCATTCAGCCCGTGCCCAAACCTGCTGACAAAACTGCTGCCATTTTGCCCTGTGGCTTGACAGCCCCATTAACAGGAACCGTTCCAATGGAAATGGAGCCTCCGCTGAAGAGAAGGTGTCTGCGTATTCGCAATCAGAACAAATGAAAGAGAGGACAGGTGAGAATCAGATTTTGTCCACTTCCTAAGCATTCTTAAGATTTACTGTACATCCGCCTGTACTCTAAGATTGCTTTAAGCATTATAATACTGTTTATTTGTATTTTGTATAATTATTAAAATAGTTCACCCAAAAATGATTATTATTTTCATTTAATCACAAACCAGGTTGCACCAAATCTGCATTTCTTCTGTGAAACACAAAAACTAAACTAAAAAACAAAACTAATCATGATAAAATGATCATAAAACTGTATATATATCACGTCTGTATAACTTATTATCAAGCATACATTGCCATTAAAATACATGGTGTTACGATTTTTGGTAAAAATTGTGATTATCTTGGGTAATCTTGTGATTATGTATTACAATTTTAATCCTTACAATTTTTCATCCTTCAGAAATCTTTGATGAATAGAAAGTTCAAAAGAATTGTATTTATTATAAATGTGTTGACTGTCACTTCTAAATAATGTAATAATTCTTGCTGAAATAAATCAGATTTCATTTGGTCATTTTGGAGCCCCATTCCCCTTTGGCACAATCAAAAAAACAAATCATTGATTTTAGGGTGAACTATCCCTTTAATACTCTGAAAACTCTTACATTTGTCCATAAATTGGTTGAATCTTTTAGTCATATCAATCATTGAAACAGATCAAAAAAGACCAACAAGGCTGTATGTGACAATTTACCTATTACTCTTTTCATCTCTTCATTCTGCCTCTTTCATTTTCCCCACTGCTCTCTTATAGAAATCACCATCTCACCAAAGGGATAAAGAGGACTGCCCCACAGCAAAGACCATCATCTGTCCACAGCCTTCATCTACAATCCAGCCAATCAAGATGTCAACTTTGTTTTCTCCACTTTTCCAAACACGCACACGTTGTGACATAATATGCACACAGATCATTACGGATTGGGCAGCAGTCTGCTCCGTCTCCACCCCTTTCGGCTAAATAAAGACTGACACAAAGTGTTAATCCAGGAAGTAGATCGGACGTGATGTTTGACCTTCAACTGGGATATCTTCAGGCAAAGTCTGTTCTCAGTCTACTTGTAGAAGAAAGAGATATTCTCATCCTCTCCACTTTCCCCCTGCTGGATGGAGGTGGCATTACAGTGTACATATACAGATTTCCAAAAAGGCGGAGCTTAAGCCAAACACAATAGATCTGCCAGGCTGCCAATCAAACACGCTCATGAATAACTATAATTTGGAACAGGGCCAGTCAAATCCTGCCACAGATGGATGGACCAGTTTTCTGCTTTGTGTGTGCATTCAAAGAAGCTCGGTTTAATCTGTCTGTACGTTTGGATGCTTCTGAATCAATGGCTTCAGTCAAAAAGACTAATACAGATGCAGAGTTGCTCTAAAACTCTGTATACTCTCTCCTCTCAAATCTTTCCCCTCACTTTCTCTGACTATGTGTATCAGTATCTGCAGCACCAGCAAAACACTCTGTACTCTTTCTTAACCTCTTTCGTTTCTCTCCTTTCTGAGGGAGAGGTGTTCTGGAACCAGACACCAAAAAAGACAGGAAGAGAGAAATGTACACACACCCTGGAGGGAGTACAAAAACAGAAGGATGGAGTGAACTTTCGTTTCATCCCTGGGAAGAAGCTGGAAACTCATCCATCGTTGGAGAAGAAATGTAGAAGATAAGTAGACTGCACTACTGGAGAACAGTGTTTGTGGATGGTTTGCTGGTTTATTGTGCAATGAAAATTCATTCACTCAATGATATGATTGAGGATTACAGGGTACAGACCTCACCAAGCATTTTGGCGAACTGTCAAAATGGCTGCTAGCTTTGCGGCCATTGGCTTGGAGACTGTCCCACCCAGTCTGTTCAGTCACAGGCGCTCATTGCCATGCCACACGGCTCAGCGAAGAGTCGGTCTAACACTGCTGGTGGGTTGTGTACACACTGTCCTGATGTATCAGATGGCTTAGATGGAAATCAGTGTCCACTGGGGCATTTGGGTTGGATTTCTCATTATTTATATCAGTATCTATCTTATTGCAGTGCTCTTATTTAAGAAAAATCCATCCTGGGTTTGCTATCAAGAGTACAATCAAAATGAGTGGAGAGGTCAGTAAGCGTCTCGGGCAGCTGTGAGTTGGTGTCAAGGGTGCATTCTTGAGGGCTTTTTTATGCTTTATTTTTTTGCCAAATCCCAATCAGTGCTAAATTATGTTCATCACTTCCTTTCCAGCTACGGTTACAGGAACAGTTTCAGTTAGTTCCAAGGTGCCTCGGTATAGAGTTCACTTACACAAGATGCCAAGAACATTTAGTTTAAAGGTAGCCTGGGTCAGTTAGGTGGACACAGAGCCAAAATGATTTTAGTTACACAGAGTACTGTAAGAGCTGAATGCATGGTTAGCACCTGGGTGTATAGGTTATTTGTTTTGACTAAAGTCAAGGAGTGAACCTTAAAGCCAAGCGTGTGCGTGTTTGTGTGTGTGTGTAATTGGGAGAAGGTGTATCAGATTTCTGGCCAAAATGGAATTCGGTTTGACAAAACATTAAAGTTTGCCAATTTATTTTGGGAGAAGTTCTAAAATTCAAGTCAAAAATTTGTCAAGCAATGTGTCGGAAATCACAAGGAGTATAAAAATAATAAAAATAAAATCACCCAGATTCAAAACACACTCTGATGATTTGGCAATAAGGATGAATACAAGCATTTCAGTCATTCAAGAAAAGAGGACATAAATCTAAACATTTTCATTTCAACAATTTCCTAAGAGTAAAGTTTTTTTTGTTTTGTTTTCTTTAATCACTTTGATATGCTTTTTTTCCCCTTTTTGTTGTTTTTATTTACTTTTTGTTTTGCTTTCGTTCTTTGTTAGTTTACTTTTCCTGTCTTTTGGCCACTTTTATCCTTTTTTGTTTTGTTTTACATTTTCTTCGGGTTTCTATCTTTTGTTTTTCATCTTTACTGTTGTTTTTTGTTTTGTTTTATTTATTTATTTCTCTGATATAAACCAAGTTTAACTGGCCAACACTGACCCAAATCTCCCCTTCAACCTTTGCCATTCCTCTCTCTCCCGCTTTTCCCCTCTTCTTTTTCTCTCTGCACTTGGACGACGTACAAAGAAGAGTGCAATCCTACCCTATCCCTCTGTACTTTTTGCTGCAGGATTCAGTTTCACAGTGGTATATTTTTTTAAGAGTAGGCTCAGAGGTCTAATTGTGACTGGTTAGAATAAGGACTGGATTTCTCTCTGGGGTTCGTATGTGGCGGAGTCTCATTCCAGTGTCAGATTTAAACACACACACACACACACACACACACACACACATTCCTGTGTCAGATTTATTTTGTCAGTGCTGATACGGCTGGCTGACCCTCCGTCTGGATGGAGGTGTTACAGAGAGCAGATTGATAAAAAGGGCAAAATGTCAGAGAAGCATAAACACACACACACACACAAAGTATACACGCTCAGTCCATGTGTTCGGTGTGTGTGATTATAAGAGAAACAGTGAATCTCAGTGTTGATATGAGAATCTTGATACTGTGTGTGCGGCACAACCAAACGTGCATTACATGTCTGGATTGGTCGTGAGGAGCCTGCAACAGCATCATATGTCGCTCTCATTATTGACTCAAATTTCCTTGCTTTTTTCCTCTCTCTCCTCCTCCGCTTTCATTCTTAGCCCTTTTAATTCTCCCCTCTTATTTGTTTTCACTTAAAGTAATTATTTACTAAGCTAGTATTTTAAATATACCACAGTGAAATATGGAAGCCTTTTTCCACCTCAGAGCAAAAAATATAAATGAGAGGTAAAATTAGAGCAAGAGATACTCACTGTCTGTCACTGTAAAAATAAAGTCACATTTATCAGAAATAAAGTTGCAATTACAAGAAATATTTGCAACTGCAAGAAATAGTCACATTGTGAGATACAAAGTCTTAACTAAAGTTGCAATTATGAAATACAATGTCTCAATTATTGAAATAAAGTAAGATATACAGCTATTCAGCAAAAATCAAAGCTGAAATATAGTCACAGTATGAAATTTACATCTACAATTGAGAAATGTTTTACTATTATTATTATTCAAATGTTCAAAAAGAAGAACAAAAAAGGTAATAATTCACCAAGACAGTTACATTTGTTCACTATGACCTATACAATTTTATTCCCATTTTCAATCTTACTTCCTCTATAACAGCGTACTTTTAAAAGAAGTAATTACAGCTGTTTATATTGATTAATATGGTGTTTGAAGGACAATTTAAGGTCACGTCACACTGAAATCACTTCCTATAGCTGCACACACCACCCAAAACACCCAGTACTGCTTATCTCACAGACATGAAATATGATTTTTTTTACTTCCCTGTGTATATGTGTGTGTGTGCGTGTGTGACCTTGCTGTTGTAACCGGAGCAGCACAGACTGGGCTGGGACAGATATAGCCCTGAAACCCAACACTGTTGTAGTGTCTGCGGTCCCACGCAGACAAGACAATGACACCAGCAAAAACGTATGTGTGTGTGGGACATAGCAGATGAAGCTGTCCTTGACAACAACAGAGAGACACTGTGTATGTATGTGTACATTGTATGGGAGAGATAGTCATTGCACTTATGGTAAACACTGTAAAACTGTGTCAACTATTATAAATGGCCACAAAACAATATCATTTCTCTCATAAAGTTTCAGTTATCTGTAAACTCCTGTTTGGATTTGCTGTCCAGTACTTTCTAAGTGATATGATGGTGATCCAGAGATTCCAGAGTGGAAAATGTCCAATGTGTCTTTCATGGGGTTGCCAGGTCCTCCCAAAAATTTGCCCCAAAACAAGCCTGAAATAAGTGATATCTCTCATCAAAATATACCATCGTTCAAAAGTCTTAGGCCAGTTAACAGCAAAAAAATAAATAAAACATTAATATTGGGAAATATTAGAACAATTTAAAATGTCAAATGCAAGTTATTCCTGTGAAAATGCCATGAATAGACAAAGCTGAATTTTCAGCAACTATTTCTCCAGTCTTTAGTGGTCACATGATCCTTCAGAAATCATTCAGATATTATTATTTGGTGCCCAAGAATGATTTGTTATTTTGAGTCTTGGAAACAGTTGTGCTGCTATTATTTTTGTGGATTCTTTGATGAATGGAAAGATCGAAAGGAACAGAATTGTTACAGACACTTATGATTAGTTTAATGCATCCTTGTTGAATAGAATTTCAATTAAAACATCAGAACAATCTTACTGACCTTCAACTTTTGAAAAATATAAAGTCTGAAAATAAGCCATTCTTAAATTAAAACATTTAAAACATCAAAAACATGAGAGTTAAATATGGAGTCATGTACAAACAATTGGAGATATTTAACAACTGTTAGTGGTCGGGTCACACGTTAATGCCAAATAAAAACAATACTTAAATTGGGAAACAATCCAAGTACAGTGCAACCCCATATTTACAAGCAACTTCATAAAAAAGGACCAAAGTTGCTCACAATGAAAGGACATGGCAACATGAGTCCACTAGAGGGAAGTGAAGTGTGTTCTGTCAACAAGCTCAAAGAAGCACAGATGAGAGACGCAAGGAGTTAAAATGAACTGAAATAACAAACCATAGAGCTTGAGTGCAATACTGTAATCCAAGAGCCTTTCAAAGGAGCTACTAAAGAGGCGCCTGTTTTAGTGGCCAAACTGTCTTTCAGCCCCGAGGCTTAGTACAGAGAGAGCACTTGGCTTTTTCATTCACCAAAATTAGTCATTCTGAATGTTTGGAGGACTTCTGTTTAATCAGACAGGGGGAACATGAGCACTGCTGTGGCCAAAGATCAGCCACACGCACAGAAACAAGATGGAGACGCAGAAACCCATGCAACCAACTCAAATACCAGCAAAACCAATCAATCAGTGCATCCCTCATCGAGCAGTGTTACACAACTCAAACAACATTCACAGCAACGTCAGCTCTACTGTAATGATGTAAAAATCAAGAGAACTGGAAAAACGAGAGGCAGCTTAGATGTGAGTTTTCAACATCTGTAGTATATGACAAAAGGGGTCAGAAATATCGCGACACTCCTGTAGCCATGTAAGAAATGTTTTTTCCCATCATTCCTGTGGGCGGTATTAGGAGGATGGCTTCGCCAACAGCCGGAATTATGCAACAACAAATTCTTATTTCTGCACTCTGTGTGAGAGGCACTATGTCTGTGTAAAATAACAAGAGCAAACTGCAGTTTTTAAGGATTTAATGCTAAAAGCTTTTTCAGGCGAACTTTTGAGCTACCTTAATTCTTTGTGCTCTGTAATAAACAATGCCTGCTTGTTTAAAAAAATAAAGCAAAACCCACTTTGTAAAAAACAAACAAACAAACAAAAAAAAAACCCCACACACATGCACACGAATAATAAAATCAACTTTGTTATCTGGCTAGTATGGATGTATAGAGCTTCGTCTGTCCCGTATGAATCCGAGATTTTGCTCAATTTGCCCACCCCTTTCACCCGAAACCTTGTACATTTATCCTTGTTGTTGTTTCTCAATCTTTTTTGTGTACTTGCAGAACATTTTATAGTATTATTTATTACTGGCAAGCCTTTGCATTAATAAAAAGCAAGAGAGATGGTTCTTTGAACAGGGTAGCAAGAGGCAGCAAAGCTGCTCAATGAAAAGTTTGTCTGTTTTTTTTTTTTTCTTTTCTAAATTAAAGAAGGAAAAAGCAAGAGTAAAAGAAAAAAGATGAACATGTCTTTTGATTATGAAGTTGTTATAAAACTTGTTGCTTTAAAATGTATCATTTTTGTGTTGTAACAGTATTTGTTTAACCCAGTGAATTGCTTATTAAAAACAAATAAATAGAGGCACACTCCAATTCTCTTCTCTCCAAGAGTGCTCTTCATTATGAATTCTTTGATTGCTTATTTAATGCATTAGGGTATGTTTGAGTCATTTTCAAATTAAGTTGACTTTTAAACTGATTTAAAAATTATCATTAATTTTTACTGTAGAATCTCAAAACATACAGAGGAGACTAAAATTAATCAATTATACCAATCATTTGTTTTGGCAATAATATTTCATGAAGTAAGCATGAACTGAAACAACTCGTTTAAAACATTTTTGTTTAAGTCAATATTTTCATGTTTAAAAACAGGGTAAGCGATTTCAGGGGTCCGTTCTTCGTACCTCGCTAACTCAGTTAGCTGGATTTGGTTGTTGTGGATTTGTCCTGATCTTGGATCGTTCGGTTCTTTGATGCTTATCCGGGACTTGCTGTCATAGCAACAGGTCCGTAAGCTTGAACCTACTCGAGAGCAGGTTTATTTCATGTAAACAGGATTTAGGCTGTGCTCCTGGTACCTGGTTATGATTGGTAGAAAGTGTAGAAAATAATTACGATGATTCACACACAATATATATGTATATTAAAAAATATTATATAATTTTATTTATATTTTACATATAGAAAAAATATGAAAATATAAATCAAATATCATGTCAAGGAAAAAACGTAACAGCGCTAACACATTTAATTTGTTGGCTACTGTTTGCCAGCCCTCTCTCCTGGCGTTTGCAGCATTTACTGTGTTTCCCGGAGTCTTTATTTAAGTTTGAAATTTACAACTGCGTTTTAGTACCACAAAAAAAGTTAAAAAAAAAAGAAAAAGAATCCAAAACTACGAGCTTAAAGTAAAAATATTTTGAGAATAACATCTTTAAAGAATAAAGAGCACTCAGGGATCCTCTGCTTTTAAAATCTGGCGGTTTTATATAGAAATACAAACAATATGGATATTATAACATGACATATATATTATAGCCTGACATATAGCTGAAATGGCTTTAGTTTAAGCTGCAATGTAAATCAATAATTTTCCTGATTACAGTGAGACTTCATTATAAATGAGTCTATAGCCTGTTTTCCCATGCCTTCTAATGTTCCTTCACTTTTATATAGTGCTATACACTTCAAACAAAGAGGAAAAACACACTCATTTGAAAGCTGAGCTGTTTTATATCAAAGCAGAACATTGTTGTGATAGCTGGGTGTCTGATGCTACAAATAATGAATATGTATATATAATACAGTGATCTGATCATTAAAGAGCTTGAACAACACATTATTGTAAGACACAATATAAAACTGAAGCTGAGACTTTTAAAAAGTACTAAAGGGACTAATCGTATTGCTATTGGGTGGTGCACTATAACGAATCAAATGGAAGACATGAAATATTATTTCCAAACATATGACCCCGCGAATATTGCACTCGATATCATTTCTGCTAAGAATCCCACATAAATGTATTTGTGGTGTATTAAAAAGGAGTTTGATTGGTTGAACCTTTGATTGGTTAATGAAATGTCAAAAGAGCAAGCTAAATTTTTTTTTCTCAAGCAGAGCAAGAGCTTTTATTAGAGTTAGAGGGTTGAGGAGAATTACTACGACGGTGTTTAGTGCCACCCAGAGATCTAAGAACACGTGGAAACCGCTTAATATCAAGAATATGATTTTAATATGATTTCTGAACTTTTAACATCAGCTCACAAACTCAGTCCACATTCATTGGGGGGCGCTAGCTGTCTTATTTAACTCCTTTTTAATACACCACAAATACATTTGTGTGGGATTATTAGCAGAAATTATATCATGTGTAATTTTCGCGGGACATATGTTTGGAAATAATATTTCATGTCTTCCATTGGATTCGTTATAGTGCACCACCCAATAGCAATACGATTAGTCCCTTTAGTACTTTTTAAACAAAGTCTCAGCTTCAGTTTTATATTGTGTCTTACAATAATGTGTTGTTCA